>CM065131.1:22792500-23392500 GCA_033026305.1 Cirrhinus molitorella
TGCAGTTTGATTGGAAACTGTATTTGATTGATAATTTCAGATTTTTTCTGTTTAGACTGTCATTAGACATATGCTGTAAACTAGTGGGCCCCCTAGCTTGCAACAATGCTAATGATTGGACATAAATATTTTGTCCAAAGAGACCAGTTGTGTTGCAGACTAGGTCTCATTCTAGAGTTTGTATGATAGAATTTGAATCAATTGTTGTGTGACTGTGGCCATGCAAGTCCCATATGCATTACAGCATTTACCTACAATAAGTTCATGACTGTAAAGTTCCATAAGACTTAAGTTTGCAAAAAATGTTTGCCATCATTGAAATGAAATTATACAGATAATTTATTTGACCTATATGTATGAATTTACTAATGTATATCAGTTGTCAATGATGTGAGTAATTTAGACCTGGGTATTCTTATGAATTATGCCAGGTAAGGATGTTGCGTTATCGTAGTATTAAAGATGTGTTCTGTATGTTTGTGTATAGGAGATGGGCGATGCTTAGAATATCATAATCAGTGTTGTGTAATTTAGTTCCAGTGCTACCCTGGGGGGTCATGTAATTACTTGTGCAGTGCTATGAGGTGTGGATGACCCCTTGAAGCATTTCTGCACCCATCTCCTTGTTGTGTGTGTAAGTTGGTGTAGGTGGGACCAGAATTCTTGTGGAATTTGTCCCTCAGATATGGCAGCAGTCGTTCTGAAATAGAAACAGACAGAGAGGAAAACAGCTTGATTTTGAGCCTTTTCACAAATTGCTTGAAGACTGGTGGGTCTAAACTTTTCTGCAATGGCCACAGCCATACAGTTGTTGCAAATCATTGCAATCTAGGATTGCATACCATTGAGAGCAAATTGTTTTAGTTTACAAAGATATGTTTCATTTTCATGATCATATTTTTGCAAAGGAAAAGGCCAAACTACACCAAGTGTTTTACGGTCAGATCAAAAAGCTGGTGTTTCAGCACAGTAAATGCTCAGAGGTGCTGCATCCTGCTGTGAGGAAAACATTTTCATTGTTAAGGCAATTGTGAAATCACACTTTGGCCACATGGCAATCCTATGCTCCTTTATATGGTTTAACTGCAGCTATATGGAAAATAGCAGAGTTTACCAGTCAGGAGACAAACAAATTCAACATAGACACACAATTGCAATTTGAAATTGCTGTGCAATTCCAGTATTACAGTTATTCCAATTTTACACAAGACACATGGTTTAGAATGCATATCGCATCTACAACCTATAACCTAAGTGTTTCATACACTTACAGCTAAGCAGTCATGTGTTTTAAAGAATGAACTCAACTAGCCTATGTGCACCTTTAGTAACACAAACAACTATACTGTGTGTTCTATGCGCACAAATGTATTTGGCACAATTGCAAATTTGAAAATACGAGCAGGATTATTTAAATTTCGATATTTGCTTTTAGCTTAGCTTAGCACTTGGGTTTTACTTCTTCTGTTCATACATTGACCAAATTCATCTCTATAGTCTGTAAAGATTTGTGAATCTCTGCCCTGATTTTAACATTACACGCAACTTTAATCGCATGCCAAAGTAAAAATGATCCGATTCTGAGTGAGCATTCCCTGAGGGGGATGGTTCAGTTTGCTAATGCTTGCACCACTGGGTTTGTGGTTTTATTTCAAGGAAAAATACAAAACTTGAACCTTCCCTTGTTACTGGGCTGCATGTAACAAAATCAATTTGAATCATCTAATGTCTTGAATATGTGTTGCCTATTCAAGATATTGCGATCAGAACGATCATTTTAGTTAGTACATTTTGGGCATGTTACTTTTCTCATAGAAAATTTTGCATAAATAGAAGATAAAGAAGTTCTTTCTCATTAGTTTAATTAGTCTTCCTTTCATGTCCTTTTCTTAACGTTCTAATTTCTTACCATCATCTTTTTCTTTTTCATGCACTAATAGTGCATCCAACTTCTTTCACACATACTATATACCTTTATTCTACATTCTGGACCTTCTTCTTACTCTTCTACAACTTTCTTTCCTCTTCTAAGCCAATGCCAAATCATCACGAGACTAGAGGCCATTATTGGCCATTGCAATATAATATATTATAAGATTGTTATAATATAAATTATATTACATTAATATTTTATTACTGGTCTCTGGAGGGCCACCTAATTTACTTTTTTCAAAACAACTGATTATTATCTCACTGATCTTTTTGAAGATACCTCCTTGTTTTGGCCCTGTGGCCACAGAAGTTCCAGCATGTGCACAGCAACAACCCAAACTGGAATTCAATCCCGTTATAAATTGTGATGCTGTGAACATCCAATGCCCCACAAGAACATACCAAAAGCATGAGTCAAATCAGTCTAAAGATCTTGAGGTAACACTTTACAACAAGGTTTTTTATCCAACATTACCATAAGAATGGACAATGCTTCTACAGCATTTGTCATTCATGTTTCATGTCAATTTTAAACCCACTATTAACAAATAAGTCCTTATTGGAAAGTGTCATCAATTTCTTTTGTTTCTGAGTTCAAATATCTCTAGGTGTTTCTTTTTGAGAATCTGTTTGAGAGTGAGAAAGTTTGGGGGTTGGGCAAACCCAGAGCAAATGCAGAGTATACCTACTGTTTCAGATTTTATGGTCTCCTGTTTGTCTGTCTGCTTAAAGACAAAGACTTAAAATCATACAAGAGTTTAGAACGTTTTGTAAGCTTTAAGCTGCATTTCCTAAGACTGCACTTTACTGCATTTTAACCATTTTTAAGTGATTTTTAATGCATTTAATTTTGTTTATTTGACTGTTTGACAACCCCTCCCCCAGGAGGAGTTGTGCAGTCTGAATAAGCTTAGCCCTCAGGCCTGGCTAGAAGCCTCTAGGTGACATCACAATTACCATTATATACACTATATTTTTAGAATTTAAATTTAATGTCCCTTCTTCTTACAGTAGCCGAGATTTCTGCATGGCAGCAGCAGTTCTCAGAAACGGAGACATAAATTTTGCCAGATTAAAGCTTCTTTTTAAATTCTCCAATGTTTAATTCTATTGAACTGTTTTGCCCAACTTCACTTCCACAGACAAAAGGTTCTAGTGAGAATTTGATTATCTTTTTAATTAATCCACTCACAAACCTTCTTAACTTTGTTAAACATATAACTGCTTGCTTTTCCAATGTTGCAGAGTTATTGTCACAAAGTCAATAAACGATAGTGATAGGAGATTGATAGTATCAGAATTTAGATTTTGATTTACAGCCCTCTTTTGAGTACCAGAATAAAATTTGGATGATGTTAATCCAATTTCAAATTTCCATCTCTTACGAGATTTGGATTTTGGTTTAAGAGGCTTAATTCTTCATCTACACTGCCGCTATCATGTCCCTGTTAATTCATGTGGTTTCATCTAATTCTTAAGCCCCTACGGTCTTATACGGATTTCTACGGTCTCCGGTCTAATTTATGAGTATTCCGACTCATACTACGAACATGTCTATACTGGGTGCGTCTTAGCTTTCCCTCAACATTTCTAAAAAGGCAATAAGAATGGACTTACCGCAGCAGCTGGAGAAAGAGAAGGAGAAGCTCAAACCTCTTTCCGGAGCACACTTGAATTTTGCGCTGAAAAGACCCTCGCCTGAGACTGGGAGATCACTAGGGAACGTCACCAACTGTAAGGATCCATCCACTGGCCCAAAAGCAAAGTCCAGTGGCCTGGTTGAAGGTCTAATTCGTGTTCGGTCTTTCCTTAGCGCTTCTGTAAATTTACGTAATTTCTAAGAATTTAGTTGCAGTTTTAGTTTAGCTCCGCGTTTAATCTGACTCCAATTTTAAGTGATTATTTAGTTTAGCGAATATCTCTAATCATGAGGTGATCACAAATACTGATTGTTAATTTGGATATTTGATTATTCCGGACTGGCTATACTTTCAATTATCCGTTCCCTGGGGACTTAATGTCGCTTTTATGTCTTACGTGGCCAGCGTAGATCATACGATCACAATATCGGCAGTCTGATCATTAATCAGAGGTTGTAGTGGACTAATACCCTAATTGCTCGCCGCCTAATGCTTGCGTTAATCAAAGAGAATAGTTTACATAGCCTATCACATACACAACGTGTTAATATCAGGTGATAGGCAGAAATCAGGAGGTCTTAAAAAATGCGCCTAATGCTTCATTTGATCTAAGCCGGCTGTTTGCCCATCCTGCACATATCCTTGTGGTAACAAGAAGCCTCCTCACAGTCTACTAGTCATAATGATTTCAGCCAAGTCTGAAATAAATCAAATATAACAATTTATTTGACAGGTAAATATGTATTAAGCCAATTTACATAATAGGACAAAGAAAGATCAATTCAGAATTAAATTCATTTCCAATTCAAATAAATACATAACATCAATTGCTCAAAGATGAATCTGAGAGTAAGAAATGTTCACCTGCCAATATAGAAAGTACATAGCATGAGAGCTACGGGCGTCTTTGTTACTGACCGCCCCGAATGATTCTGTTCCCTTGCATTTATACTCAGACCAAAATAAACAAATCTTCCAATCTTCGATTGTAAAACCATAAAAAGACCTTTTGGGTAGGTTCTTGTGACCCCGTGTCACAGCTGACCAGAGATAAGAAAAACATTCCTGCAAAACCCTAGGGGGGAAACACGCCTCTCATCTGTGGAGCACAATTCTGCAAGAGTTCCCAATCTTTTTCATAATAGAAATGACTGCTGTAAACTTGAGACCAATTTACCAATCACACAGAGACCTTTAAAGTGATACCAAACATGAATGGGAAAAACAACATATTCACAAGATATTATACATGAAGTTCATAGATCTTCCTGGTGAAATTTAAGTGGAAAAACCTTTTGTTGGGGAAAGTGTGAAAAGTCAGGAAGGGGCTCGCAAATGAGCAAGGGTGGTGTTGTTTCTCCCTTTGAAGATTGCATATCTAGATTAGAACATTTTATTGTTCTATTGCATACAATCTGTGTTTGTGGATTCAGTTTCTTGAGGAAATAATTCCACATCTTACATGATTTTCTTGAGTCCTGTGAGATTACTGAATATTTTCTGTTTAGGTAAAGTGAAATGCCTATGTTTGCATTATTTATTAATGAAATGAGTACTGATAAACTTGATATTTACAAATTGACTTGACAGTTGTTTAATTTTGACAGTTCTCTGATATTAACAAGTTTTTTTTCCCTCAGGTGTATGAAGAACAACCAGGTTGTTGGGAAAAATCTTAAACAAGAATTCTATGGCTCTCTTGATCATCACTGTACACAGCTGATTTAAATCTTCTGGTCAAAAGAGGTCTCACCTGGCCGGTTTTGAGCAGTCTTCTGCAAGAAGCCAAGGTATGAAAATCTAAATTGATGTCGTTGTTTGCTGAATTTTGAAAAGCAGCCTGTTATGTTAACCTTAAGACTCTTCAGTAACAAAGACAAAATTATGATAAATGTAAATTGCTTTCCTTTCATATTGACTAAAGATACAATGTTTTCTCTGCAACCACTACACCTCAGACTTCTGACCTCACTGGCATGCGATGTGTTGCCATTAGAGGGCTTCCAGTACTTCTTGGTGATGACCCAACTAAGTTCTTCAAAGCATGTTTTGTAAGTATCAATAATACGTTTTTCTTTTATAGTTTTATTGTATTTTTTCTTAATGTGCATTTATGTCAGCAAGAACAATAAATAAATGACCAAAAACAATAATAAATGATAGTTATGATAGTTAATGATAGTTCAATGATAAATTAAATAAGGAGTGAAGAGGAGGTTTTAATTTTAATTAATTTAGGAGAAATTTAAATTCATGTTATGAAAACTTTGAAACTGTAAAATAAGTCATGGATAATAATCTCATAACTTTACTTGTAATATTTCAATATTATTGAACATTTGTGTAAATAATTAACAAACAATTATGCTTGCATAAAACAAAACAAACAAACCAAAAAACATTCAATAAAAAATCTAGAAAAACTGTACGTTTATTTTAGTAATGTCCATATTCTTGTCCAGTTTCAGATGATGGAGACTCATATCAACATGTGTGAAGATGTGGCCCTGCAACCCCTTTCCTTCTGCCTCCACCCATCCTCAATGGGAATCATCTTGAAGGGGAATGTTGTGATGGACAATTTAGACAACATACCCCAGGCAACTGTCTTTTGTTTGGCTTAACTTATGCACTGCACATAAGGTTCTGCTAGGTTTGGGTAAGAAGGAGCTGAAAGGCAGGTTTCTGGCTGTTACAAATCACCTTGCCATGTAAAGAGGTAAATGCATGCCTTAATCTAAGCCTAATATGAGAAATGTTAATGTTGAATGTTAATACATTATAACAACATACTGTGCTTGTTTAATATTTGGAAATGTTTTAATTACCAATTACCCAATTTTAAGTCTTTAAAACTGGGGTTTAAGTCTTTGTTTTGTCATTCTTAGAATGATTTTTCTAAGTGAATTCCAATAAATCATTAGTTCAAATAAATCATTGTCTTTCTTTGTCCTTGTTTGTAATGTAGTTTATTTACAGGAAATAGCTCAATTTAAATTAAATGTTTGTGCTGTTTAAGCTTAAGTATAAGCTTAGGCTGTAAGCCTATACAGGTTGATTGAACTTAAACAATTTATGGAAACTCGTTGCCCTAAAAAAGTTAATTTTGTCTTGTTGAAATAACAAAAAAAATTCAAGTTTAATGTACTTATGATTTCAACAGTACTGCATTAAAAACTATTAGTTCAATGAACTAAATGTTTTTAATTAAATGCTACTGAATTCTTAAGTACATTAAACTTAAAATGAATTGTTATTTCAACCAGACAAAATTAACTTTTTTAGGGCAACGAGTTTCCATAAATTTTTTAAGTTCAATCAACCTGTACAGGCTTACAGTGTGACAGCTTAGATATGTGAGTTGACTATACTAAAAAAAAAGAAATAAATAATAACAAATTGTTTGTTAAACTTAACAGCTGTGTTTGTTACTCGGCTGCCTTAACAATTTTAGCTTGAATCAACTCAAATATCTAAGTTGTCACTTAGTAAAGTGTAACCTTTCAAGTTGACTAAACTTTTTTCAAGTTGACTGAACTTTTAAGTCAGCCAGGTAACAAATTATTTTAAGTTGACTCAACAAATATATATATATATATATATATATATATATATATATATATATATTGCGTAGAAACGACCGTACAACCAATTTTCCGTTGTGTGTTTGTTTCATAAATGAGGCCCACTGTTATTCACTTTTTAAAAATGCTAAATGTAAACTAAATTTTAGCTATGGTTCTTCTACCATTAAAGAGCTATGCCGCGGTGCCTAATCTTGTTCTTGAAGGGAATTTGCAGCCAATGTTTTGCTCTAGGCCAAATTTAACACACTTGAACAGGTAATCAAGGTTTTCAGGATCACTTGAAGCTTCCAAACGAACAAGTGTGTTGGACCTGAACTCTGCATAAATACTCCTTTGTAAGAAATCTTCCTGACTTATCTGAATTCCTTAGCATATCCAATAGCTCAGACAAACTTTTTTTTTTTTTTTTCGGCCTGTCAGTAACACAGATAACACATATCAGTGTGTATGTGTAGCTATGCTATCATCATTCACAGCCCTTTTTTTTTTTTTAATTAATTTTTATATTTTATTTATTTAACCATACTTTGACCGACAAGACCAGGGGATAGAGAGAACAGGAGAGGAGAAAGAAAGAAGAAAAGAAAAGAGAAAAAAAAAAGGAGAGAGGATAGAGAAAGAGAGAGAGAACAAAAACAGATAATCTGCTTCCATACCTGCTGACAAAGAGAAAAAACAACAAAAGACACAACAGCAGAGAAACTACAACAACATCCAGTGTCCGTATGAATCACAGTAAATACTAAATGTTAAATGTTATTGCGCAGCACACATAACTAATATTACAAAATATGTTTGAAGCAACAGCATTTTAGGATAGTGAGTGTCTGTGAGCACCTGTTTTTACACCAATGTGAATGCTTGTGTGTACACCTGTGTGTGTGAACGCGTTTGTATTCATAAGGTTCCTCCATGTAAATGCTTGATAGTGTGAGTGGGGAACCACAGCCCCGCCCCGCAAGGCATGAAGCAGACATGGAGGAGACCCGGGCCCCCAAACATCCGGAGGCCCCCCAGGGCACGGGAATCCCAGGAGAACCACCGCAGGGATAACCGCGGCCCCCACCCAGAAAAAGGCAGAGGAGGGCCCGGAGGAGGTCATCCGCCAGCCACAATGCAGACGCCCCAGGGGGCCACGGCGGCAAGCCCGCAGGCCCCGCCAGCAGTCGGCCACACCAGGGCAGACCGTCCCGGGCCCGGAGAACCAAGGGCCCCCCCACCCCCCAGCAGGGGCCCAGCGAAGCCAGGCCCTACCGAGCGACCGTCGAGAGCGGGCCAGCGCCCACCCGAGCATCCCGCCCCGGAGCCAGAAACCACCAACGCACCGGCGGCCGGGGGCATCCCCCACCGGCAGGGCATGGTGTTGGAGTGGGGGGGGCCCTCTATGATGAGTGAGGCGGAGTCAAAGGCCTGACCTGACACATGGACATAGACAAACAAGCACACACATACACAAGCATCTATTCCCACCCTCATGCACGCAAACAAAAACTCACACACTCACCCCACATGTAGACACACACACAAAAAAAAAATGGACACTGTACCCACACTCACACTCCCCATTTGTACTCTATACTCCTGGGACCAGGCACCGCTACCCCTAGAAGGGCAGTCAGCGCCAGACCCCGGAGCTGAATCCCCTTCACTCCGGTGTGGAGACAGGAAGACCACCCCCGTCCCCGCAGCAGCAGAGAAGACCACCAGCCCAGACAGGGGAGGGGCAAGACACTAAGACACGTCAGCTCGTGTCAGCTCGGCCCCTCCCAAGAGCCCTCAATGTCTATGTGCAACTTAAAATTGAGAAGTGGGCATCGGCACCAGAGGGAAGGCTGAATGAACAGACCGCCCTCTGGACGCCGTCCAGAGTGCCCACCCCCAAGGCCCTATATGTATGTGTCATGTGACAGTAAGTAATAAGAGTGTCTAAGTAGTGATATATGATTGGGATGCGGGAGGCCATGAGGAGACAGAGGAGTCCCAACTCCCCTGCATCCCAGCGACACTCCTGCACCCCAAAAACCCTACCTGTATGTTGGTGTGATGGGGCGGGAGAGGGGAAGCATTAGGGATGGGGAGGAAAACATCGGAGGGGGCAAAGTGCCCCCCCCCCTGTTGGAGCCAGCTCCCCCAGAGCAACACAGCCTCCAGGCCGACAACCTATGTCCGGCGACACAGGCCTCCCCAGCAGCGCCGCGTGTAGTCGCCAGAAAAAACAACACCCGAGAGCCACCAGTACCCCATCCAGGCCAGGACCGCAGCCCCAGCGCTGAATCCCCCAAGAACCCCACCCCCCAGAGAACCCCCAGACGCCCCAAGACCATTTGGCCCCCCATGCCAACAACAAAAATCAAAGCCGGACAGAATCAGGACCCCCCACCCACACTAGGTGATGGAGCTGATCAAAGGAGCCCAGAGAGAATGATCTAATGTGACAGCAGAAGCTGTGTCAAGATTAATATAGTCCAACAAGCGATCTCTATATTCGTTGATATTAAGATTATTTGTATTTTTCCAGTTCATGAGGACCGTCTTCTTGGCAATGCATAAGGCGGTGATGAGGATTGTGTTACCTTCTGTAGTGATACCATCAAGGTCACCCAACAGGCAGACTGACAGAGAAGCTGGAATTGAACATTTAAGACACTTTGTTAAGTCTTCACAAATCCCATACCAGAACCTCTGAACTGTAAAACCCATCCTGAACATCCGATGACCTGTGTAGTGTACTCTATGCAGGATTTTGTATTGTATTAATTGTAAACCGTGATTCCTAAGCAGTTCAAAGGTTTTTGAACATATCTGAGACCAGAAATTAATCGTCCCAGCTGACTGATAGATCTGCCTCCCATTTTGCAATAGGAAGCGATACTGATTCATCTATTTTAGAAAGTGTCATGTATATTTTAGACACTAATTTGGGGGTTTTGAGATTAAGAAAATCTGCCACACTTGGTGGTATTTGTAATTTAATATGATTAGGCTTAATTTTTTTTTAACTATAGATTTAATTAGTTGATATTCTAAAAATCTGTTCTTATTAATCCCATATTGTTTAACTAATATGTCAAAGGGAATAAAGTCTGTCCCTTCGAATATATGTTCCAGGTATTTAATACCTTTTCTACTCCAGTCTGTGAAGTTGATCACATTATTGTTTATTAATATGTCAGGGTTGTTACAGATGGGAGTACGTTTACATGGGATTAGTGAAGACTCAGTCATTTTTAGAAACTCCCACCATGCTGTCAGAGAAGAGCTGATACTGATGCTTTTGAAGCATACGTGTCGTTTGATGATCGAGCTAATGAATGGCAGATCCCAAATTTCTATATTATTGCATAATGCCTGTTCTACATCTAGCCAAATTTCATCGAAGAGGGTGTGTTTTAACCACCCTAAAATGTGTTGAAGCCTGTTGGCTAAGAAATAATGGTGAAAGTTAGGCAGATCTAGTCCTCCTTTATCTTTGGTCTTTTGCAACGTTTTTAAGCTAATACGCGGTGGTTTACCTTTCCAAAGGAATTTAGAGATGGAGGAGTCCAGAGATCTAAACCAGTCAGGTGATGGTTTGCTCGGGATCATTGCAAATAGATAATTAATTCTTGGCAAAACCATCAGACTCAGACAAACTTGATGATGTAACAGAAACTATGGACTATCTGTTATTTTGCACTTACGGTTGCTCCTTTACGCTTAAGGAAGATTAAGGAAAACAGACACTGTGGTATAACGAGCACACTCGCGCCCTAAAGAGAGTAGCCCGGAAAATGGAGGAAAACAAAACTAGAGGTATTTCATACTGCATGGTGTGAATGTACCCTATCCTATAGAAAAGCATTAAAAACTGCTACATCTGATTACTTTTCATCTCTTTTAGAAGAAAACAAACATAACCCCAGGTATCTATTCAATACAGTGGCTAAATGAATGAAAATAAATAAATAAATAAATAAAGCACAAACAGGTGATGAATTTTCCCAACAGCACTGCAATGATTTTTTGAACTACTTTACTTTCAAGATCGATACTGTTAGAGATAAAATTTTAACCATGTAGCCATCAGCTACAGTAGTGCACTATAGATCTCCTGATTAACAATTCCACTCATTCTCTACTATAGGAGAGGAAGAATTGTATAAACTTGTTAAATCATCTAAACCAACAACATGTATGTTAGACCCTATTTCATCTATGCTACTAAAAGAGGTGCTTCCAGAAGTCATAGATCCTCTTCCGAATATTATTTTGTCATTGTCATTAGGATATGCCCCCCAAACCTTTAAACTAGCTGTTATTAAGCCTCTCATAAAAAAATAAATAAATAAAATAAATAAAAATAATCTCAACTTCACCCCAACAAATTAAGTACAGACCAATCTCAAATCTCCCTTTTCTGTCAAATATACTAGAAAAGGTTCTTACAATTATGTTCCTTCTTAAAGAAAAATGGTATCTGTGAGGATTTCCAGTCAGGATTTAGACCAGGGGTGTCAAACTCAATTCCTGGAGGGCCGGAGCCCTGCAGAGTTTAGATGCAACTCTAATTAAACACACCTGATCCAACTAATCAAGTCCTTCAGGCTTAATTGAATACTGCTTAGTATGTGTGTTGGAGCAGGGTTGGAACTAAACTCTGCAGGGCTGCGGCCCTCCAGGAACTGAGTTTGACACCCCTGATTTAGACTGTATCATAGTACTGAGACTGTGACTCTTGTGGTTGTATCTCTCTATTAGTGCTACTGAACCCGGTTCTGTCAACACTGCCTTTTACATTTTTTTTTTTACGATCACTATGACAATTTTTTCAATACTTCTTTTCAACACACCTGGATAATTCTTGGGAATCAGTAATATTTCAGTCCCCCGGAGTATCTAAAGTGGTGGTTCACCAAAATGAATTGTTAGAAGCTTTTCACAAAACTTTGGGATGCCCATTATAATGAATACAAATAATTATTGCATTTTTTTAGCATAACATAATGTCTTATATCTATCTTAAACCAAGCATTTTGTCATTTCCCTGAGGCACTTCACTGAGTTTGTAATTAAAAAATGTAGCAACAATGAAAGCATTTTTCTATAAAATTGCTAAATATTTTAGAAAAAATACTTAAAAAATAAAAGTTATGTCCCTCAGTATGAACTCAACCCAGTCACACTAACTATTTTACACCTATAATTACTTAGACTACAGTCTTATGTGAAATCATTTACCAGAAATGAACCCACCAAGGTCTTTTTTATAAAGGTGCAGAAAATGGTTAGTAGAATCATGCTTTTTATTCATATTTTTGAGGCATGTTATAGTCAGGGAGGGTACTGTCAAGCTTAGCTCAACCCATCACATAAAATTAAGATTATTTATATTATTTTTATATTATTTAATTATTTATTTTTTTCAACATTTTATTTTAATTCATAAGTATATACAATGTACTTATTTTATTGCTGCCATATATGGTCTACTCTGCTACACTACATGAGGAACAGTGACTATTTTGAGTAAAAAAAAAAAAAAACCCTGTCACACTCAAACCCTGTCACACTCAAACATTATAGTCACAAATATATGTATTTCTTATTGTTACAGGGTTGTAAACGGTTTAAGTTATTTGCTTCATTTATTAATAATTTTAATGAAAAATATATATATTTTTTTGCATTAAATATAATTTTTGATGTAGTATGTCCACTTAAACGGTGACAAGCATCATACAAAAGAAATTGCACCCACATTTGCAGCAGAAAGACACTGTTCGCCATGCAGATATGTTGACCCAGAAACAAGGGGATAATTTGAAAGAGAAACAAAAACAAAAATTTTTATTTAAGGCAACATATCCCTTCAAATGTGTTATATTCTTCAACCCCGTCACACCTTGTCACATTCATTTTATTTTTTATTTTTTTAGAAAAATATAGGGAAGACAAGTAAGAACAAAAGTATTTCTTGCTGATTACCATCTGGCATGTTAAGGGCTAAAACAATAAAAATGTGATTTTAGTTGAAATTTTAAATGTTTTTTTTTTTTTTTTTTTTTTACAAAAATAAAGAGACCGTAGACACACAATTTGTATATTTTTAGCTCCAGTCTTATAAAAATGTGAAGATTATGATAAATGTACATTTTTTTTATCATTAAATTGTTATTAGGGACACATGAACAGTAGGTACATGTTTGTTTTATATTAATTTCTGTGTAAAATTCTTTTTAAACCAATCCCATTTTGTTTGTTATGGGGTTGAGAAAAAAAAAATTGTTTTTAATGCCTCAGGTGGGAAAATATGATTTTTTGGTGGTTTGATATGTGCCTAATGATGTGGGGTATTTAGAAGTTGAATCAAATGTAGTTGAAAAACATATATTCCAAGTTGAAATTAAACCGAATCCCAGGAATGACCCACCTACAACACACAACTCACAAAACAGGTAATTTATAAACCATTAAAAAAATCCAAAAAATCAAAATCACACATTGCAAACTAAACTCCAACACTAATTTTCAAATTACACTAACACAACCCTTACCAAAAATTACTGCAGTTTTCTAAAAAGTAATACTGCAGTTTTTGTTACAAATACGAAGAGTCACTATTCGGCATAACATAGTAGTGATGACTGAGGGGGACACTTGCACAATAGCATGAATTTCTGAGAAAAAAATAAAAAAGCATAGACACAATCATGTTTAACCCCTTAATTGTCACCCTTCCCCTCAGGGAGACACCTAAGTAGACACCTAAGTTTACTTCACCATTTTACGAATAAATCCTAATTTAATAATGACAAACTATATATCGCTGGAAAGGTCAAAGACTCCTAAATAGATATTTTACCATTTTTTGGGTTACAAATTAAATAGGAAAAGTAATAGATTAATTAATGACAAGAGTGCACCTCAAAATCTGCTTCATAAAGTAGTGTTCTGATCTTTGTCACAAAAAGAATTTCTTCGTTGTCTTTTTTCCCTATCACGCTTTAGAAATCATAAGAAATTATATATCACTTGAAAACTTAAAATCTCAAAATTCATCCTTTGATGAATCATTTTAAAATCAGACATTGCATTACCATGGAAAATGTATATCAAATCATCTTACAAAATGTTTTTGTTCATAAATTATAAAAACTGTCCAACATGATTGCGTCCACAATGAGGGCATGTCTTCTGGTAGCAGGCCTACAACTGCTTCACTGAAGACTGTATCTACATCCACATCCTAAGTGAAGAAAAAAATAGGTACAGTGTGAATTTCTTCATTTCATTACTAGAAATGTTCTAAAAGCATACAGTGAATAGGGGCTGTTGAGCAAAATAATAATTAAAAAAAAAACATCAAGCACAAGGAAATGTAATCAAGCTTTAAATTATGATCATCAAAGAGAGACAAAGAGGTGCCTTAAAAAGACTTGAAATATTACACATAAGTTCCATGGACTACTTTATTTTATTTGTACATTGTTTTTAATTATTAGCATCATAGATGTGACTTTTTTTTTCCCCCCAATATGCTCTTTGTACTGCATGACCCACCACTTTTAGAGCATTATCTCTCTTTTAGACACCACCAATTTAGAGCATTATCTCTCTTGTTATGGAGTGATGGATTTTTTGGGTTAGTTCACCTAAAAATGAAAAATAGTCCATGTTTTGCTCACCCTCAAGGCATCCTAAGTATATATGACTTTCTTATAAACAATTTTCTCTCACTTTTACTAATTGTCATACATGCAAGTCATTCCTGGGCAGATGACTTAAGATGTATGTGTAGCGCTTGCACCAGTGAGAATATGCTAGTCTCGTGAGTTTGTTTACAGAAGCAAAGGAAGCAAAGTTTCCTTACTTTAGTAAAACAAAACCAGTCTCCTCTTGGTTTATATTGAAATCTTGGACATTTTTTTCTTTACAAATCCTCATTTTGTACTTAAATTTCATTACCAGTGTTTCATTTCACTCTATCCTCTGCACTTTCACGTGTCACTAATCACTTGCACATGCGCTATTTACACATCCTGCGTCATCTGCTGGGAATGGCTTCTGCCTACAACAGTTAGCTGAAGTGAGAGAAAAATCTTTCCAAAGTTTTAAATATGCATATTTTTCTTAAAAAACACATTTATTCACTACAGGAGGCTTTTATTTTTCCCCGGGGGACCATGTGAGGCATGTTTTATTATGGATAAATGCACTTTATTGCACTTTTGTGAACAATTATTTATTGATATACAGTGCAGGATTATACAAAAGAATGGCATGTCAATTTTAATCTGTTATACCTCCCACCCACCAACCCAGAAGGCAGACCCACACTGCGTTTAGGAAATACAAAACACTGCAGTGGAGAAAATACAGAATATAATACTAAATCAAAGGAGAGAAAGAAAATAAATAAATAAAATTAACAAATAAATCATACATCAAAAAGAGGAAATAAAAGATTTAACAGTGTCAAAAATGGCACGCCACAACTTCAAAGTTTTTGTCTTTGCTCCATGAATGCGAGCTGTAGACAGTTCCATGGAAACAATGTCCAGCAAAGATAAGCCCCATACACGTCTGGTCATTGAATGAGGAGGAACCCAGCGACTGACTAACATTTTCTTTGCAGCAGTAAAAGCAGCTAATAGTACGTTTCTCTGATGCGGAGACAAAACCAATTCAGAAAAAATCATTTAAGAAGAAAGGATCTGGAGTCAAAACCACACCTTTTTCTAAAAGAAATTATATGTCAATAGCAAGCTGAGACCAGAAAAGAGAAAGTGAAGAGCATTCCCAAAAAAATGTAAATATGTACCAAGTGCCCCCTGCGGACATAAATTGCAATTTGGGGAAGGTGACACATGCATATAGAAACCTTTTAAAGGGGACAAATAAACTCTATGTAGTAATTTCCAATGGATCATCTGATGATTTGGGTTTTTTGAGGCTAATGTGATTGTCTCCCAAATTTGATCAGAGAATAAAGTTTGTAAATCACCACTGATATCCTTAGACCAGATAGGTATTATGGATAATGGTTTATATGATTGTTTGAGGAGAAAAGAGTTAATAGATGAAGCAGAGATAAAAGAATTATCAGTGGGGAGAATTACTTTCCGCAAAGGATGTACAGGTAATTGTGCATCCCAGGGAACTCCATATGCGCGAAGCGCCGACCTAATACGAAGATACATGTGTAACAAAAGTTATTAATTTAAGCACAATAAACTATGTATAATTAATGGTTATTAATTACACATACTTTATACACTTCTCTGAAACAGCCGAGTCAAAAATAAACCGAACTACTGCCCTCGTCCAACGAGTATTAGCCGCTTTTATTCTAACTCTAAGAAAAATCAACTTCCTAGCCTTGAAAATTAATCTTTCCCACCGTAATTGGCTAAGTTACAGGACTGGATCAGTTTTGTAACGAAATCAAAGCAGTTTAAGTGACGTGATGTTTGTGAGCAAGGAACACAGTAAGAAATTCATTTGTGAATACAAAATGCGGGTTTATTGAATACGTAAAAGGGGAAAATAAACACTAGCTAGCAAATAAACGAACACTAAACAGACAACACATAAAACAAAGCAAGAGAGAGGGAGAGAGAGAGAGTGAGGAGGAGAGAGAGAGAAGACTGGCCATCTTTTACATCAGCACAACCAAATCATCCGAAAAACCTGAATCTCCTTGACCTACAAGGGGCACAGCTTCCTTATTGCATCTAATAGTTAAATGGTTACTTGCATAATGGTTTCCTTTTGTGTGGTGCTTACGCAAGGGTCCAGATGCCAGCTCAAAGGTAGTCCTGATGATGTAATGGAGATGGAGCCTTCGTTGTTCCATTGATCGGCTGATCGGATGGTTACCAAGGGGCTGAGGTGTAGATGCCAGGATAGAAAGAGAGAGTCCGGCCTCATGTTGGGGGGAAACCGCATGTGGCTGGGCCACGGGTTTGCCCCACGGCCTTTCCGTGGAGGACCTCCACGATAACTCTGAAGATCTTTCAGAAGAAGAGGAGAAGAGAAGAGAGAGGGCCGGAACGGGGTGTGAGCCCCTTTAAAGTCTGGACAGAGTCACACCTTCCCAAGTAGTTCCGACCAATGAGAAGGCTGGCTTTCTCAGTGGGAGGTTTGAAACTGGGTCTTCGTTTTATGGCCCTTTGTTTCAGAGACATGTCAGTTTGCATATTTAAATCAATAGGGGTTCAGGCCAGAAAAACTAAAGATTATTAGAACGTTAATATGTTGCACCGGTATCAGTCTCTAATACACAGCATCTTTCAGGAAATCTACATACGAGTCAAAAGAGACCAAACATGGCATATACTGTATGTGGTTACATTAGCATTCTATCAAGACACAAGCATAAAATGGTTATAAAGAAAGACATTTAAAGTAAGGAATACAAAGGACATGGACAGTCGTAATATACACACACTGATATATGAGCTATGTCTTCGTTCACAGAAACGTTTGTCTGTGAATGAAATAGGGAAGAGTCCATTTCTATGAGCATTGTGTCTTTCCTATGGGGGGGAGTGAGTGAAGAAAAACAGTCTGCCTGCATAGTTGCAGATTCTCCTGCATAGTTTTACATCGTAAACTGACATTATCAGTGGTTGCTAGAAGCGTCCTGGTTGAGACTTTGTCACCCACTGTTGGGTTGGGTGAGGGGAAGTCTACTTCTTTGTTAAATGAATAAACCACTGATTTGGTTAAATCTAATGAGCCATTGTCTGATTGGTCCCTACCCTACACATGAAAAAGGAGGTTCCTGGTAAGTTAAAAGAAGCTTTAATATCTTGAAACGATTTCAGGCCTTTGTCATCAAAAATGTCACCAAAGGAATTTACTTTACATTTATTCCATTGTGGGCAATAAAATGGGGTTTTACCCGATAAAAAATTATTATTATGGAACAAAGGTGAATGACGATGCAATCTCAAGTTTGGTTCTATCTTCTTGGTCACAGATCTCCAAGTAGAAATAAAATGTGTTATTATAGGGCCAAAATGAAGTTTGCATTGTCTAAGTGTGACGGCAGCAGAAACGTCTTGGTTACGTATGGTAACCCTCGTTCCCTGATGGAGGGAACGGAGACGTGGTGTCGAAGTGACGACACTAGGGGTCGCTCTAGGGAGCCCGAACACCTCTGACAGCTTTGAGAAAAGGCCAATGAAATTGGTGCGCAGTATTTGCGTAGCCAGCTCCGCCCCGGACATCCGGGCATAAGAGGAGGTGGCTAAGCACTGCTCATTGTTCAGATCTGAGGAGCTGAATAGCAACTCGGCTACACTCAGAGGCAGTCCGAGGTTGTGGCGGGGGGACACCACGTCTCCGTTCCCTCCATCAGGGAACGAGGGTTACCATACGTAACCAAGACATTCCCCCTCTGTCGTTCATGTTCGACGTGGTGTCGAAGTGACGACACTAGGGGTCCCAGTCGAAAACGCCACAACCAGCGGACTATGTCACGAGTGTATGGAGTGCAAATAGTAACAGGTTTTACGTGTTAAATAAATGCAACTCACCTCTGTGTGACCTTCCAATGCCCAAGAGCTACAGCCAGCCTTTCCTCACCTTTGGTTGAACATCTTGGAGAACATTGGGCCAGTGCTCGTCCCCCCCCCCCGGGGGGAACGGGCACTACGGAGACCACACCCTGCCCGGAGGGAGGTCGTTGTGTGGAAAATACACCTGAGGGCTCACACTAGGGGAGCACTACAAAGGGAAGATCCTGAGACAGGCTCCACATAAGGAGAGACTGCTGAGCTCAGGATCGGAGACAAAATTGTCTTTGAGGGAAACACAGCATCTCTGGGAATATAGGTGGAAATACACACATGGGGCCGCATTAGGAGCCACTGCATGTGGAGCACCAACCTAATATGAGAGTTCACAAGAGGCAACCTAACCTCATATTAGATTCTGATAGCTAGTTCCTCCACCGAACATAGCTACGTTGCGGGTGCAACATGATGGAAATTGTTGTTCAGGGTTCGCGTCAGGGAACTTACTGAACCTGGGGAAGCGTCATCGCCCGTGGGGAATAACGCTTCAGCAAGCTTCTACAGTCCCGAACCGCGGTAGAGAGGACGCCGCTGAACTTGGGCGGGTTGCGTGCGAATTGGATAGCATAGCCGAGTTGGATGGTTCTGAGAAGCCAGCAAGAGAGGTTGGGTAACTCGAGCCATGCTGTAAGACTCTCTGCTAACGGTCTCAGGGGGACCACCGACGTACCTCGGGTGGGTACGGTATGACTGAGTTGTGATGAAAGCCCTGTGTTCGGGGGCGCGATGTCCCGGAGGACAGAAGGTGCTTTGATCGCCATAACCGACATACAAGGATCCATGAGAAGATCGCCTGAGCTCAGGGGATCGACTGACGGATGCACTTGGTTTGTTAAAGTATGCAGAAGCGCAGAGTGTGCGGTTGTGCATGCTTTGATGTGTGTTGGTGGCTGGATACCCCGGAGGGACCCAGCCATGCTGGGAGGACCGATCAACGTAACCGACAGACAAGGGTCTAACAGAGGATTGCCTGAGCTCAGGGGATCGACTGATAGATGCGCTTGGTTCGTCAAAGTATGCAGAAACGCAGAGTGTGCGGTTGAGTATGCTTTGACATGTTTTAGTGGCTGGGTACCCCGGAGGGACGCAGTCACATTGGTTTTTTCGCCCAGAGAAGAAAATTGCTTTTTTATTGACCATGTGGTGGCCGTCCGCCGTGAGGCAGACAGCCGGGGTGGAGCCAAAACCCAAAAAGCCGAAAGTGTGGATCCAGACAGGTCAGCAGATCTCTCTCCTCCGGGCTGCTCATTTCAGGAACACTTTGAAGCCTGACGAGGGTTCTTAGCGGCCTGAGACTGGGCTAACGGTGCTACCTTCTTGTGAGAAGCCTGTGGCGGGCCCTGAGCCGGTCTGGAAGGCGGTCATCCTCGGCGTGAAACAGGCGGGGGCTGCTGCTTCGGGGGTGCGGGCAAGATGTGTTTAATAGCCTCCGTCTGTTTCTTCACTGCGGAGAACTTCTGTGCAAATTCCTCGACAGTGTCGCCAAAGAGACCAGCCTGAGAAATGGGAAATGATAGACCTGCAGGACGGCCATAGCGTGAAGGGCGGACGCAGCTTGTTCAGAAGCAGCATAAGCCTTCACCACGAGAGCGGAAGAAGCCTTACATGCCCTGGACGGGAGTTTTGGGCGGTCCCGCCAGGTGGTGGCGGTCTGCGGGCAAAGATGCACCGCGATCGCACGCTCCACGGCGGGAACCTCCGTATACCGTGTGGTGAGAGAGGAAGAACCGCTAAGACGCGTTCTGGCTGAAAAAGGAGCCTTCCACGACTTAGTCAGTTCCTCATGCACTTCCGGGAAGAAAGGAAGTGGGGTAGAACGCGGCCGAGAACCGCGGTCGTTACCCAGATACCAATCATCCAGCCGCGAGTGCTCAGGACGGGGCAGAGACTTTGGCCGCCTGTTCGAGCATGGCCGCCATTTCCACGTCTGCTACTGACTGAGAACCCGCCCCCGCAGCAGGTGCTTCAGACAGCGCGTCTGCTTCAGATGGCTGACCACTCTCCGATGCAGCAGACACTTCTTCCTCCCCCGCAGGAGCCCCGAATAACCAATCCAACCTGTACTGAGACGAGTTTTCAAAGTCATCCGAAAGCTCGACCGGCAGACACACAGAGCGCGAGGGACGTGGGGAATTACCCGGCGAAACGCTCGCTCTCTCTCGCTCTTCATCAACATGCGCCGCGACAGCCTCGTACCCGGAAGTAGAAGGACGAGCCGCGGGAGCGGTTGATGCGAGCCGCGGTCTTTTAGTAAAGAATGCGAGTCGCGAGCGAAGTGTGCTGAGGGGCAATTCCTCGCAAGCAGGACATTCCCCGCTACCGAACGCTGCTTCAGCATGGTCACGACCCAAACACTGAAGACAGAGTTCGTGCCGATCGGTCTGGGAGAGATAGAAGCCGCAACCAGAAGGACACGGAAGGAAAGGCATTGTAAACACACAAACCCACCGTGTCTGCAGTCTTTTAGTTTTTAATAAGAGGAAATCTGCTCTTCAAGATTCGCCGTCGAAGCACCCAGGGGACTCTCACTGCTGCTCCGTTCGAGAAGGAAGAGACCGCTGCCCGTTCCGTAGATCCAACGACGAAAGAGGTGAGTAACGCTGCTTCTCAATGCAGAGATGCTGCATTCGGCTCCGAAGAAACAGAACAATGAGCAGTGCTTAGCCACCTCCTCTTATGCCCGGATGTCCGGGGTGGAGCTGGCTACGCAAATACTGCGCACCAATTTCATTGGCCTTTTCTCAAAACTGTCAGAGGTGTTCGGGCTCCCTAGAGCGACCCCTAGTGTCGTCACTTCGACACCACGTCGAACGTGAACGACAGAGGGGGAACCAAATGCTCTAGGTTGTGTGGAGAAACAAGAAATTCTTCGATGGCCCACCATGAGGTTGACACATTTGGTTTGAACCAGGCTGACAGTGCACAAAGAGTAAAGGAGTCTGCGTATAATTTAAAATTTGGAAAGGACCAGCCACCCTCTGATCTGTTTCGTTGTAAAGTAGATAATTTAATTTGGGTTACCGTTTACCATTCCAAATGTATTGAGAGATTACTGAATCCAGTTTTTTTTCCAATATCCTGCAGGTGGGGGTAGAGGAATCATAGATGAATAGAAATTAACACGAGGAAGGATGTTCATTTTAACAACAGATATTCTTGCATGAAAAGAAGTAGGAAGATGTGTCCAATTTGCCAGATCTGAGGTGACTTTAGCCAGGTTTTTATTCAAATTTTTTGAGACAATATCCTGCAAGGAAAGATAAATATCTACACCCAAGTATGTAAAAGACTGCACCACTGGAATGAAATCAGAAAAAAGTAGCAGACCCAACACAAAAATTGAGAGAGAGCAGATATGACTTGGTCCAATTGATTTTATACCCTGATAGATTACCAAACTGATCAAATAATTTTAAAACGTGAGGGATTGATAAAACTGGATTGTCCAAAAATAGCAATATATCACCTGCAAATAAAGATATGTGATGCAAAGTATTCTTAACAGATATAGGCAGTATAAGTTCTGACTGACGTACAGCTTGAGCAAGAGGTTTTAAAGATAAAGCAAACAGGGTGCCTCTTCCAATTGGAAATGATTGTGAACTTATCTGGCCGGTAAGAATAGTGGCTGAGGGATTAGCATAGAGGATTTTAATCATATTTATAAAATTAGAACCTAGGTGATCTAGCACTGCCCATAAATAGTTCCACTCCAAATGGTCGAATGCTTTCATTGCATCTAAAGAAAGTATAGCAGTGGGAGAAATCAATTGTTCAAATGAGGAGATTATGTGAAGTAGTCTTCGCAGATTATCTGAAGCAGAACGATAAACCCTGTTTGATCATGATGAACAAGTTTGGTCATAAAAACTTCTAGGCGGCAGGCTAAAACTTTTGCATAGATTTTAACATCTGTACCAATTAGAGAAAGTGGGCGGTAACTTGAACATAAAGTAGAGTTTTTATCTTTTTTTAGTAGAAGAGATATAATGGCCATGTTCATATTTTGTGGAAAGGATCCTTGATACAACATAAGTGGCCCCAAATCAGACCTGGGGCCGGTTGCACCAGCTGGACGTAGAAAATGTTGGGTGTAAGTTCTACGTTGGACTTAGTTACGTCCAACTTTCCGATGAATATTTACGCCTGTTGCACCATCTGAAACTACAAGTAGGCGCAGCTAAGCTTTAGCGTAGACGATGCGCGTCCGCGCTGACACGACGCCATTTGCGTTACTATGGTTACAACTTGAATTTACTGGCTCCAATAAATAAATGAAACATGGCTGCTGAACCGAAAAGAAGAAAATTAAATTACTCAGATTGTGAAACAAGACCAATCATCGAACTCTTCATATGCTGTGACGACGAGCGCCTATTAGGATCAACTAAAGGCTAGACTTCAAAAAGAATGTGAAAAAAGTCAAGTTCACGGCATAGAATCTTACACTCGTCGTATTGCCCGGCAGGCTGTACTTCTGCTTACATTTACCATATCAGCAAATGTATTTTGGAAAGATCCGCTGGCATAAAATCGAAGAGATATTAGCACCTGCAGTGTTGGGGACAGCGCTCCGTTCCTGTCTGTTGCGTGCTGTAACTGGGGTGATAAGTCGTTGATAAGTTCTAACAGTTCAACCCTGCTGAAACGAAACCTTTCGATAAGTTCTCTGTCTCCATATATATCTAGAGGATTGTTGCGGTCTCTCATTACTCTTTCACGCCTGAAAGCCCGCAGATCGTGTAGCCTGTATATCAGACGCGCCATTGTCTTTTTATTATTATTATTATTATTATTATTATTATTATGTTTATGTTTATGTTTATTATCTCTATGGAAACAAGTCAAGGCTTTTCACTTTACACCTGCCTTTGACTAGGCGTAAGATTTTGTCTCAGACGTAGCACTACGCCTAGATGGTGCAACTGGTATAAATTCTACGCATGACTTAAAGCGCATTTTACGTCCAGCCTAGTCTTACAACCGGGTGTACGCCCAGCTGGTGCAACCGGCCCCAGAAGGTCAAGTAAAACTCCACTGGTATGCCATCTAGGCCTGGGGATTTCTTTTTGCTCATAACTTTAATTGATGATTCTAATTCAATAAGTGATAAAGGTCTATCCAAAGACTCAGAGTCAGATTCTGACAGATGTGGAAGGTGAAGAGAAAATAAAAAAAAAAGTGAAAGATGTAGGTTTACATTTAGAGTTAAAGATGTAAAGTGTCATTTATACTGTTCTGATCAGTCAGAACCTCGCCAGTTTGAAATTTCACCGCTGTAATATTAGCAAATTTTTCACTATTACGTAGTCTTTGCGCCAGTAAATGGCTAGGTCTGCTACCTTGAAAATAATAGTTTTGTCTGGATCTTTGAATCAGAAATTTGGCTCTCTCCCTATACAGGTCCTTCTCAAAAAATTAGCATATTGTGATAAAGTTCATTATTTTTTGTAATGTACTGATAAACATTAGACTTTCATATATTTTAGAATCATTACACACAACTGAAGTAGTTCAAGCCTTTTTTTTTGTTTTAATATTGTTGATTTTGGCATACAGCTCATGAAAACCCAAAATTCCTATCTCAAAAAATTAGCGTATCATGAAAAGGTTCTCTAAATGAGCTATTAACCTAATCATCTGAATCAACTAATTAACTCTAAACACCTGCAAAAGATTCCTGAGGCTTTTAAAAACTCCCAGCCTGATTCATTACTCAAAACCGCAATCATGGGTAAGACTGCCGACCTGACTGCTGTCCAGAAGGCCATCACTGACACCCTCAAGCAAGAGGGTAAGACACAGAAAGAAATTTCTGAACGAATAGGCTGTTCCCAGAGTGCTGTATCAAGGCACCTCAGTGGGAAGTCTGTGGGAAGGAAAAATTGTGGCAGAAAACGCTGCACAACGAGAGGGGGACCTGCAGAAGCAGTGGACTGAGTCTGGAGTAGAAACATCCAGAGCCACCGTGTACAGGCGGGTGCAGGAAATGGGCTACAGGTGCCGCATTCCCCAGGTCAAGCCACTTTTGAACCAGAAACAGCGGCAGAAGCGCCTGACCTGGGCTACAGAGAAGCAGCACTGGACTGTTGCTCAGTGGTCCAAAGTACTTTTTTCGGATGAAAGCAAATTTTGCATGTCATTCGGAAATCAAGGTGCCAGAGTGTGGAGGAAGACTGGGGAGAGGGAAATGCCAAAATGCCTGAAGTCCAGTGTCAAGTACCCACAGTCAGTGATGGTCTGGGGTGCCATGTCAGCTGCTGGTGTTGGTCCACTGTGTTTTATCAAGGGCAGGGTCAATGCAGCTAGCTATCAGGAGATTTTGGAGCACTTCATGCTTCCATCTGCTGAAAAGCTTTATGGAGATGAAGATTTCATTTTTCAGCACGACCTGGCACCTGCTCACAGTGCCAAAACCACTGGTAAATGGTTTACTGACCATGGTATTACTGTGCTCAATTGGCCTGCCAACTCTCCTGACCTGAACCCCATAGAGAATCTGTGGGATATTGTGAAGAGAAAGTTGAGAGACGCAAGACCCAACACTCTGGATGAGCTTAAGGCCGCTATCGAAGCATCCTGGGCCTCCATAACACCTTAGCAGTGCCACAGGCTGATTGCCTCCATGCCACGCCGCATTGAAGCAGTCATTTCTGCAAAAGGATTCCCGACCAAGTATTGAGTGCATAACTGAACATAATTATTTGAAGGTTGACTTTTTTTTGTATTAAAAACACTTTTCTTTTATTGGTCGGATGAAATATGCTAATTTTTTGAGATAGGAATTTTGGGTTTTCATGAGCTGTATGCCAAAATCATCAATATTAAAACAATAAAAGGCTTGAACTACTTCAGTTGTGTGTAATGAATCTAAAATATATGAAAGTCTAATGTTTATCAGTACATTACAGAAAATAATGAACTTTATCACAATATGCTAATTTTTTGAGAAGGACCTGTATAACAAATTAAGTTCTTTCCTAACAGTTTCAATTTTAGCTGCTGTATTGTCAGAAAAAGTGTATTGATTTGCCTGTTCTAGTGATCGAAGATTGGATTCCAGGTCAGAGACTTTCTTTCGGTGGATTTTCTGACAAAAGGAAGCAAATGATATTGAAAAATTTATGAACCCCTTTGTCGCCTCCCAAAGAATCCGTGGGTCATCTACCGAACCTTTGTTGATGTCAATAAATTCACGTAGCTTACTTCTGAATTGATCACAAAAAAATTTGTCTTTTAATAAATTTGAATTAAAACGCCATCGGAGGGATCGCGGCGGTCGCTGGGTGATTGAAAGCTTAAAAAAAATACTGCTATGGTCAGAGAGAGCAATGGGAAAGATGTCAACTTCAAGTAGCATTGAGGTCAAGGAAGAGGAAGCAAAAATGTAGTCAATCCGAGAATATGATTTATGTCTAGCTGAGAAAAATGAAAAGATTTTTGGGAATGATTGAACAATCGCCATGCATCTACTAGTGAAAAAGAGGCTATGCACTGATTGAGTTGCTCATTAGAAATAGACTGGGAGTTGACACCTCCGCTTCACATCGGGCAGTTGGTAAGCCTGTCGGGCTTTATTCCCAGATAACAACCTGCTGGATCTACATTATCCCTTACTTATCAAACCCTTATTCCACGTCCATCTCAGGAGAATGAGTAGAGGGCATGGAACTCTGGAATCGACGCGCTTCGTCTGGTGAGTGCATTAGTTTGGTCTCGCCGTGTTTCATGACAATCATATTGCGTGGCAGGATACTGAAGGAAGGTCTGGAGGCTTGCCTTTTTCAATTCCGGAGAAAATGCTCAACATCGCACCGTCATTTGCTTTCACAGGGCTGTGGCGTCTCGCTTCGTTAAGAATCAAATTCCTGTCGTTGTAACGTAACAGTTTGAAGAGAAACTCTCTCGGCTTGGAGTAATCAGTTGAAGCTCTGGAGTAAACTCGGTGCGCACGTTCAATCTCAATATCTTTACCCGAAAGTGATGGTAACCATCTCTGCAGTGACCGTTTCAAAAAGCCAATCGGGTCATCTTTCTCGGCCCCTTCAGGTAGTCCCAGTAGGCGGAGGTTGCTGCGTCTGCTGCGGTCTTGTAGGTCTATCACTTGTTGCTCGAGGGCATCCAGACGCCTGGTGTGTTCGTTGATCACTTTTTTCTGCTCTCTCTGCTCCCCGATTAAGAAGTCAACTTTAGAGCACATATTTTGAACCGTAGTCATGTGAGAGGAGAATTCGGAGCGCATTGCTGCTAGTTCAGTTTTCAGAATGTCCTCAAATTGTTTTATAGTGATCACCATATTGTCTTCCATGTCTGCTCGGCCCGCTGAGGTTGCGGATTTATTTTTCTTCTTAATTGGCGAAGATGATGGTGAAAAATCAGCGAGTTTCCGACTGTGTGACATCTACAAGTCAAAAACAAACGAAAAAACTACCCCAAATGAAAGAAAATAAGTAAAATAACAGACAATACGGGCTACATATGCAGAGGTCAGCTAATGTGCGTCTTGCTGCATGAAAGTGTCACGTGATCTCCCCACTTTATTGCACTTTTGAACTGTTGAACAGAAACACCCAGTATTGCCAGATCGGGTTGACGATTCCCAGCCCAAAAGCTCACCAAAACCCGCCCACTTCAACAAAAACCAGCCCAAAATTTTCACTGCCAAAATAATGTGATAGAATTTTATTGCCATGTCACTCAAGGCTGATAAAGACCATTTTTATCTCTTTTAAAAAATAATGATGACAAAATAAAATAAAGATAATCAATTTCACAGGAATATGGATCAAAACAGGACAAATACATTAAAGGGAGTCCGAAAATATGCTGAAAATGTCCAGAAATCTTTTTAAAGTGGCAATCAAGAATTTAACCGATGACTTAGCCAACGGTGTCCACAAAATGTCCACAGTAAAAATAAGCACATTTTTGTGCAAAAAGTGCACAATAAAGTGATCAGAAAGCAATCTAATTTAGCTGGCATTTACTCCCGTTCATGTATACATCACGACAGCTAGAAATGTGATATTCATTTATACATACTATGCTAATCGAACAGCAAAAATAAAATAATAATAACAATTAACAATAATGTGCTTACCTTTGTCTTGTGCGTTATTGGACAGAAATAACAACACGTATTTCACGAAGTGCACATTTTAGAACATAATGTAGAACTTTGCACAGCCAAAACTGTTCAAATCCAGCAGCTGTGAATGCCAAGTATACCAGAGTCTGAACGATTTATAAGATGATCCGATGCAGCACAGCATTGTATAGGCTACTAGTCCCATATTCAGGTTTGATTATTAATTAACTGTTCATTCAACTGTTCTCTTATTTCAGTTTCAATTATACTTTGAAGACTTCTATTCATCTCTCACCACGTGTAATCATGAGTCACTTAGACTTTTTATCGTGTAACTTATATTTAGGCCACTTTGCAATTGCAATCGCTTAAATAAAATGAATGAATATATAGCTGCACATTCAAAATCTTGCCCTTTCTAGCGCCAAAACCCCATCACTCTCAAATCATCACATCTCACCAACATAAAAGACGGTAAATTGATTGACAGGTCTCCGTTAAACTGAACCATGGGTTGCGTTAAGGAAAAAAAAAAGAGTTGATGACTGCACTACACATTATTTTACTGTGATACTTTGAGCTCGGACATATTAAAATAGCATGACCTGAATAACAAAAGCAAAGAAAAAGCAGCTGATTGGGTGGTTTTAATGTTTTAAAAGCAGCCCAAATTTTGCCTACCCACCCAATGCGTTATTCTCCGGTCCAAGATTATCAAAAGAAGCCCAATTAGGTGGCAACCCGCCCAATCTGGCAACACTGGAAACACCTACCCACTGTCATTATAAAGCTTGGAAGAGCCAGGACTCTGATTGTATTGGTCTGAAAGAAAAAAAGTCATATACACCTAGGATACCTTGAGGGTAAGTCATAGGCTAATTTTCATTTTTGGGTGAACAAGGCTAATGATTTAATTCAAAGTATGTAAAGTGTGCAATGCTGACAAGTTTGTTTGTGATCAGTGACAGTTTCATGAATTTAAGGCATTTACATCACCAATTTCAGTAATCACTTGTTTCACAAAAGACAAAAATAGCATCTCCTGCAAATCACAAAAAATATACCCAAAATCTTTTACAATTTTTCATAACCTGACCTATTGAATAAAACAAAATGATAAGAGCAGAAAATTCAATAATACTTATGAAGCACATCCTGTAAAATTCCTCTAGGTCAACTTACAGGATGACTGAAAGACCCTAAAGCACTACACTGCAAACGTCAGATGAGTATAAAAAAAGTAGAGACAGACTGAGGCTGATAACAACCATAAGCACAAAAATAAATTAAAGTTGACAGCTACAGTCAGCATGATAAAGGAATACCTTGCAATTTATTTATTTATTTATTTATTTTTAAAAGTCAAAAGTGCAGAGCCCGTATCCAAAGCTGCACAGAACTCAGATTCGAGATAAGCAACTGAATTCTGCAAAGATCTAAGAACTAACATGGAGTGGCTATTAACATTCAAAGACACAATCCATAAGAATACTCTGGGTTATGAAAAGGAAAAAAAATATATATACAGGTTTTGAAGAGAAAAATAAATCATTCAGTGAAAAGTGTATCAAAGTGTATCAAATACACAGATGTATTAAATTTACAGTCTTTGAAAGGACACTGACGTTTCTTGTTACTCATCAAATAAGTATGCAAATGAGAATAAATCATATGGCTCAGTTAAAGAACATCCTATGATGAAAAAAAACATATAAAGGAAAACAAAATTAATACCTGTTGCTCCTGACAATATACCGAGGTCTTATCAAGCAAAATGATCGGTCTGTGGAAGAAAATGAAATATATGCTTTTAAGTGAAATAAATGCAATGTAAGGAATGACAGTTGTCAAAAACATGGCACTTGTAACAAACATAATCTAAAGCATGCTCTGAACTTACATTTCCACTGTGCAGCAGTCATTAACTGGTATTCTAAAATAATAATAAAAAGGATTATTCCATCAATCAAAAATCAGTGAACACTGAACAAACGAAACCAAAGGCATAGAACAGTGTTTTTTGTTTGATTGTTTTTTTGTCTTATGTAATGTAAATGGAAACATCTGGTATTTTAAAACTAAGACTGTTATATACTGTGCTTGAGGAGGTGGGGGTGATGGGGTCTGCTAAAGACTCCCTGACAATCTCAGAATGCCTGTTGTTTTGTACTGCCTGCAGATTACTATATTAATCATAATAAGCATGCATACTATTTTTGTTGCAACCAGGTGTTGCCAGCCTCTAAAATTGTTTTAGTGGGACCACCGTCCTGCTCTTGAATGTGTAGCGTCTGGACCAATCAGACATACAGTTATTTGTTACATTTAACAAATAATCTCTAAAACCAGTGAGTCAGCGAAATGTGGAGTTCTGGTTTTCAACCCACCAGAGCAAATAACACTCAGTCGTCATAGCAACCACTGATAACCTCAGTTTACGACGCCGAAGTATGCAGGCAGACTGCAACTATTACTTATTTTTCCCCATAGGAAAGACCTTATGCTCATAGAAATGGACTCTTCCCCATTTATTCACAGACATACCTTTCTGTGAACGAACACACATAGCCCATCACTATGCCATATCACTATGTATATTATGACTGTTCAGGTATTTTGTCTTTTGTTTTTGTAACTGTTTTATGCATGTTTTATGGTAGATTACTATGTAGTGTAAGCGTGTTTGGTCTCGCTGAATTCGTCTTTTGATTATCTAAAAGATAGTGTGTTTTAGATGTTGATACCAGTGCGACATATTAGTGTTCTAAGAATCTTGAGTATTTTTGGCCTGAACCCCTATTGATTTACATATGCAAATGCAATGCCTCTGGAAAGAAAGGGTCGTAAAATGAGGACCCAGTTTCTATCCTCCCGCTGAGAAAGTCAACCTTCTCATTGGTCGAACCCATTTGGGAAGGTGTGACTCTCTCCAGACTTTAAAGGGCTCATGCACAGTTACGCCCTCTCTTCTGCAAAATCTTCAGATTGTTTGTTGCATGGAGGCCCTCCACGACAAGGCCACGGGCCTGTGGCCTTCCTAACCATAGAAATGGCTTTTGATCACAAGACTCAAACCTACAACACTGGAGTTTGTTCTCACTTAACCCTGGGGCTCATCATCATGGAAATGTCCTCGACCAGACATTCCTTTCTCCACATCGTCATCTCTGGATTGTGGCCTACGCATCCGCTGTGTCCCACAATGCCAGCAAACCCCATTTCGCACAAAGCCATGTGCTCACCCAGGAGGGAGGATTCTCCTGAGCACAACAAACTCAAGGACAACCTCTGAGTTTCAAGAAATTGCAACTCCAGCCATCAAATGGAACCATCCAGACCTGTTTCAAAGGCTTCTCGAGACCCTCGTCCCACAGCCAGGTCAAATGCAAGTATAATATCTTGTACTAGACAGAGTTCTGATGTAAGCTGTCGTATACTGTGCTTTGAACTAGAAACTGATGGTTTTTAGAGATGGTTAACTCTGACTCTCCCCTTTCCGTACCTATCATTAGCCTTACCATGTATGCCTGGTGTGTGTGTGTGTGTGTGTATGTATATGTGTTGTTTAGATTAGTTATGTGTTAGTCTGTAGTTAATAGAGTTCTTGTGCACAAATTACATGAGTTTCTGATTCTGCATTGCAAAATGTCACTTTACGATTTCCGATCAATACTACATGCTCTAATGCATTAGTATTTAACAAAGTTATTTTCTGCGACCAAGAAAATAGTTTTTCTGTGAATACACATGAATTTACCCTGAATGTTCGCTGGCCGAACGGGTCAATTGATTGTAATGTGAATTTTGTTCTTCAAGATAATTCTTCTGAATTATCCAAATATTATAATTAATTATATCAAGTTATGATTAATTATTAATATTCCCCTTTGAGTTAATTCACAACAAATGTATTCACACGTTCCTGTGTGAGGCATGCCACCTGTTCGACCGAATCCAGTTCCCTAGAAAAGAGATCCTCTGCGTCGGGGAGAGTTTGCTCTTTTCTTAGTTGACCCGAAGACCCAACAGGCTGAGGTGCGCCAGCACCGTGTCCCTGTGATCGCACAACTGCTCCCGAGACTGAGCCAGTCATCGAGATTGAGGATGCGGATACCCTGCTCTCTGAGGGGAACAAAGGCCGCCTCCGTGACCTTCGTAAAGACACGGGGCACCAGGGACAGCCCAAAGGGAAGGACCTTGTACTGATATGCTCGTCCTGCGAACGTGAAAGGCAGAAATGGTCTGTGGCTCGGAAGAATTGAAACATGAAAGTACACATCCTTCAGGTCGATCGCTGCGACATCCGAAGGTGCATTTCTGCATTAGCATCTTGAACGGAAGCCTGTGAAGAGCTCGGTTCAAAACACGCAGATCCAAGATCGGTCATAACCCACCTCCTTTCTTGGGTACTATGAAGTAGGGGCTGCAAAACTCTGTCCTCATATCTGCTGGAGGGGCCGGCTCTATCGCATTCTTTGCCATTAAGGTAGCGATCTCTGCCCGCAGGACAGAGGCATCTGCAGCCAGGGCAAATGGATGCCCCTGAACTTGGGAGGGCACCTGGCGTACTGAATCACATAGCCGAGTCTGGTTTTCCGAAGATCTCACCAGGCTTCCAGATAACAGACGTACCCACAGTGGGGCAGCGAGATTGAATGCAGGGACCCCGATTGGGTGTCTCAGTGCCGGTCCGAAGTGGGGTCTGAGTGTCTGTGTGCTGTGTGTGAGAGAAACTTACCTGCGTTCTGGCAGATGGGACGGGAGTAGCACAATTCGCAGCGCTCTCTGACCATCCACTGCTGCTTGCTGGGGAGGGTGAGTGAGGTCCGGAGCTGCTGCGTCTATCACTCCCCATTCCCTCTGGGGACCCAGAGATAGAAGAAACTGCTCTTTTGTCGAGGTTTTGGGTAAAAACAAAACAAAAGACTCTCCACCCGGCCCTTTCTTCCGGAGGAGGGAGTGGTGCGTTCACCATCTCCCAAAGAGCTGTCTCCTCCATCTCTGGGTCGCCCGTCTCAGGGTCTCTTGCTCTTACGCTTCCCACTGGTCCTGGTGGGGGCCTGGACGGGCTGGGCGGCTGCCCTGCAACCGGCTTCACGGTACTGCTAGGCGGTCAAGAGCTTTAGAAGCTCTTTTTTACAAACAAACAGAAAGAGATCGCTGCTTCTTGACTCAGACATTGTTGAAGTAGAACAGTCGGCTCCGAAGTGAAAAGCTGACTATGCGCTGTATTTATACTCACACTGTAATCAGCTACAGCTGGGCGCAATCAGCACATACCAATGTGCATTGGCTCATTTAGTTTACACACGTAGTAGATTGGTCTCTCTAAGTAAGATCCCAATTTGTCGGTCTCCGACGTGACTTGGAGAGACCGACTTATAGGGAACCATTTTCCGCTGTGCTCGAAATCATGACATAGTGATTTTACGCATGCGCTGAAGTGGGGAACAGGGGAAATTAAATCACTGCAACACTGGTCATCATAGCCGTTCCATTGGAAGCCGTCGCTTAAAGTCCCTAATAATGTGCGCCTAGAACGGCCGCAGGTTAGGCATTAAGTGCATGGCACTGTGACCAGCTTAATGTAGCAATGTGGTTGCTCAGTCTTTCTAGATTTGTTTTAATTGTGTAATAGATTTGAAGAAAGAAATTATGTGCTACACACATGGCCATGATTTAATTGCAAATACAAATACAAAAATTTGACTAGTAAAGAAATTTTGATACTTATTAAAATAATCACACCTTTATTTAAATATATGAACACAGTAAACCACTGTTAACAGGTTAATGTAACATTTCCCATTCCATGACCATTCCATAAAATAACGGCAACTTAGTGTCTGTATAATATTGAACACAATTCTTCTCAGAATAGCGTGGCCGTCAGCGGTGTCTTCTTCTTGTTTGACAGGTGTCAGTGTTATGGCATAATACGGCTACCTGGGAGGTCAACCTGGGTAGTGGCGGATTGTGTTTAAGTGTCCTGTTCAATTTAAATATTGTGGTTATTGACAATACTGGTATATTGTCACACCCTAAATGTCGATATTTAATGATTTGAATATCACAGCTATCGGCAATACCATTATATCGCAACACCCCTAATATATATATATATATATATATATATATATATATATAGTTAAAGGGGGTCGGTGGTTCGAAAACCAGTCAGTATCTGGTCTGACCACCATTTGGCTCACTCAGTGCAACATATCTCCTTCGCATAGAGTTGATAAGGTTATTGACTGTGGCCTGTGGAATGTTGGTCCACTTCTCTTCAATGGCTGTGCGAAGTTGCTGGATATTGGCAGGAACACACTGTCGTATAAGCCTGTTTGCTTTCGCCAACCTAAGGAGCCGAAATAGTGTAGTGATGGATACTCGCGTAACAGGTGACATTATGATTCTTGGATCACGTGTCACTTAATGTGTGGTTATAAGTACATCACATAAGAAAGATTGGTGGGATCTCTAACTTATAGAACCTCTTACTGTATTATCAACACAAGAAAGATATAAGAGTAAAAAAATTAATTGTATTAACAAAATATAGACAAGAGTAATTAACAGCTACTAGATGAATACCATGAATGAAAAAGCAATAAAGTGCATAAGATGCATAAAATACAAGTGATTCAGTTGGGTGTTGCTATGTCAGAGTTATGTTATCTCATGGAAAGATAAACTGTTGCTACTCTGAAACAAATAAGGTGAAGAACCTTATTTTGCATCAAACAAATAAATGAGCTATTATTTGTTATCAACTGCAATCAGCTATATAATATATAATATAAACTAGAAAAATCATATACTGATAATATATAATATATGACAGCAATGCTGGAAGAGGTTTGGAAGTGATATCTACTTTCTCTGGGGTTGAGTGAACAGTCCGGTGGCGGTGAATTCGTCCACTGGGTGTGCTGGTAGCAGTATATTACTTACTGAATAAGTATAAGAAATGATTATATGATTAAATAGAATAATAAAATGATTAAATGATAAATGATTAATAAATGAATAATATAAAAAAGTAAAACACAACACAAATGTATGGTTGCTCTCTTGAAGCAAAATAAACGCAATTTGCTCAACGTGCTCTCACGTTTTTTGAGCAGCATATTCGTGGCCACTACTGCTAAAGTAGCTTTACATTTCTGTAGTTTTTCCATGGCTCTAAGTCATACTATTGCCATTACCTGAGCAGTTGAAAACTGCACGTTTGGACAGCGCATCTAAAAGCATACGCACAATTCCATTGAATGATAAATTACTTTTAACTTAATATCGTTAAACCAAAAGTACTAAGGAAACGGTTAAAATAACCACAACATTAACAACAACCTTGACGTAAGAGCACAAGGTTTATCTGTGTTTTGAGATATTGCCAACTACAATATTTTAAGTATGGATTTATTTGTGCGAGACAAGTGTGGTGCTAATCAGTGAGAAAATATGTCAAATAAAAGGTCCATACACCATACTAATCAAGAATTACAGATGTTTATTGCTGGTATAATAATGACAACAATATGTATTAATGAATAATGATAATCACAGCAGCAGAAAATGATAATAAATGGATAATAATCACAGCAGCAGCTGGGCTAAACAAATAAGCACTGTAATTGCATTCCTGACATGGGTCAGACCTTTGTCACCTTTCAGATACCAAATATAGATGTTACTAATAATTAAATGGCTAGCAAGGCAATAATCATGAAACAAAGATTTTAGCATATAATAGACTCAAGGCTAAGTACTGAAAACTATATACAACCTCAGAGATGTCCCATCATCTTCACTCTCAAACGACTGGGGAGCCCGTTTCAGTCACAGTAGAAGACCAACACGTATATCCGAGAAAACACCAGGCGATGTGCACTAATCCTATGGGCAGAGCTTCCACTGTTCCTGCAAGTGACTTTTGTTTTTAAATGCTAAATTTGGGTGCAGCCCAAGAACAGGCCTTTCAGGAGAGAGAGAAAGAAAGCTGGCCAGGCTCACTCCCCTTCCCATCTCAAGTGCACTATGTTTTAATTAAAAGAAGATGAGGCACTTCTATTTAAAGTTTCGCAACCAAGTGGTACACAGATCTCGCACCTGGTGTTTCTCCAGGGAAAGCGGGACCAACCCTTATCTAAACGGTCAGAGCAACCCTTCTCACACTCTCAAGTCTCAGCCTTGACATATTTGAACCTGCCGCCAGAGAGAGATTCAGCCCAGATCGATGGCTTGGAGCCGGGCCGCTTATATGACATCTCATTAGTGGCGGAGAAAGATAGCGTCCGGAGCCTGCCAGCAACTGTACAGGCAACTCCTGGTGAATTCTCATGAAGATTAATTACAGCTTGCAACCGAATAGAAATTAACAGCTCACAAGCTCACAAAATGTGTAATGCAGCTTTACGTTTGTTACAGTCAAAAGCAAAATGTCTTCAACATGAGCAGGTGTCATCAGCTGTTGACCCCTGTCTGTTCTTCATAAACAACTCAATGTGATAGGCTATTTCTGAATTCCTGTTTAACCTATTTTGTTAAAAATACAACAGAGAGTCATAGGCGCTTCAACTCCCTCCAAAGATTTTCTATGAGGTTGAGATCTGGAGACTGGCTAGGCCACTCCAGGACCTTGAAATGCCTCTTACGAAGCCACTCCTTCGTTGCCCGGGCGGTGTGTTTGGGATCATTGTCATGCTGAAAGACCCAGCCACGTTTCATCTTCAATGCCCTTGCTGATGGAAGGAGGTTTTCACTCAAAATCTCACGATACATGGCTCCATTCATTCTTTCGTTTACACAGATCAGTCGTCCTGGTCCCTTTGCAGAAAAACAGCCCCAAAGTATGATGTTTCCACCCCCATGCTTCACAGTAGGTATGGTGTTCTTTGGATGCAACTCAGCATTCTTTCTCCTCCAAACACAACAAGTTGATTTGGTTTCATCTGACCATATGACATTCTCCGAATCCTCTTCTGGATCATCCAAATGCTCTCTAGCAAACTTCAGACGGGCCCGGACATGTACTGGCTTAAGCAGGGGGACACGTCTGGCACTGCAGGATTTGAGTACCTGGCGGCGCAGTGTGTTATTGATGGTAGCCTTTGTTACTTTGGTCCCAGCTCTCTGCAATTCATTCACTAGGTCCCCCCTGTGTGGTTCTGGGATTTTTGCTCACAGTTCTTGTGATCATTTTGAGCCCACGGGGTGAGATCTTGCGTGGAGCCCCAGATCGAGGGAGATTATCAGTGGTCTTGTATGTCTTCCATTTTCTAATAATTGCTCCCACAGTTGATTTCTTCACACCAAGCTGCTTACCTATTGCAGATTCAGTGTTCCCAGCCTGGTGCAGGTCTACAATTTTGTTTTTGGTGTCCTTTGACAGCTCTTTGGTCTTGGCCATGGTGAAGTTTGGAGTGTGACTGTTTGAGGTTGTGGACAGGTGTCTTTTATACTGATAACGAGTTCAAACAGATGCCATTAATACAGGTAATGTGTGGAGGACAGAGGAGTCTCTTAAAGAAGAAGTTACAGGTCTGTGAGAGCCAGAAATCTTGTTTGTTTGTAGGTGACCAAATACTTATTTTACAGAGGAATTCACCAATTAATTCTTTAAAAATCCTACAATGTGATTTTCTGGATTATTTTTTTTTTTTTCTAATTTTGTCTCTCGTAGTTGAGGTATACCTATGATGAAAATTACAGGCCTCTCTCATCTTTTTAAGTGGGAGAACTTGCACAATTGGTGGCTGACTAAATACCTTTTTGCCCCACTGTAGCTAATATCTGAGGGAGCGCACACGATCTCTATCGCACACTATCTCACACTATCTCACCTTCTCTCATATTACAATAATGCACTCTTGACATTTGCCATTAAAACAACGGCAAAACCGGCCTCAAATAGACTATGAAAACGAGAATAAGGTCTTACAAGCCACAATAAATTGAACTGATAATATCTTGTTTTTTTCCGTGGGTGCTCAATCATTTACATGGGTGCTTGAGCCCGTTATCCACGGCTATGGGCATAACATATTAATTCATAAAGCTAAACGGCAAATTTGGCACAATTCAGAATAACAAATGTGTTGTGTAACAAGTGCTGTACAATTAAACTAAAATTACTATACGCCATTGCCACCACCTTCTTCTGTGGTTTTTGTCATCTTTTGATTGGTCAACTGCAGATGGATCGCCAAATCATCTCTTTCAAATCACACATACACCACGAATCTAAACCGACAGCGTCAGATTTTTTTGACATGTTTAAAAATAATCGAATAGGTCATTAATAATAATCAAAAGGTCGGGAGGAGCTTGTAACGTTCTCGGATCGGCCCGTAATTCTCACACGGTACGAGCTGCGACCATGCGAGCAGCTGCGATTTTCTCCTGAGAGAAAAAGTATATAAAAGCTGCAGGCTGGTACGACAGCAAAAATTACACTGTGTATGCCCGCCTTAAGCAGGGTAGATAACGAGACACAGACAGGTGAAGGTGATAAATTAATAAAGACATAAAGAGGGGAGGAACAGGAACATAACCAAATATGGGCAAAAGGGAAGTGGAAGGAACCAAACTGAAAAAGAACTAAACCAATATAGAAGACACAAAAGATTTCATGATAGTGACAGTTCGCCCCCCTCCCGGAAGGTGCGACCTCGTGCCGTAAACAGAAACAGAAGGCTTGGGCGGGGGCTTAGAAACATCCGGGAGGTGGACGATGAAAGGAGTCCAGGGAGGAGATGATGGAGGGAGGAGCCAGGGAGGAGACAGCAGGGGCCAGGGTGGATCAGACGGATGGAGAAGACAGGAGGGATTTGGAGCAGGAGGATCCAGATGAGACCCAGGCCACAGCCATGATGGTGGTCCACAGTGGAGCCGACAGAGGGAGGAGCCATGGTGGAGGAAAGGCTGATGACTCCAGGGGGCCAGCCAACAGCGGCGGAGCAGGTGGTGGAGCCCGAGGCGGAGAGCCAATGATCCGGGGCGACACGGAGGATCTGGAGGGTCAAGGCGGAACAGATGGCAGCGGCGACCAAGGCAGAGGTGGAGATCCGGAGGTCCACGGCAGAGCCAGAGTGACTGAGGACAGAGGCGGAGCTGGAGGGAGGAAGGAGCCCGGTGGAGATGGTGGGCCGACGGGGCGATGGTGGAGATGAGGGAGCTAGGTGCTATGGTGCAGCTGCTGGGTCGGAGGGCCGAGGCAGAGTCCAGGACTCAGAGGCTGGAGGCAGAGATGATCCTCCAGCCACAACGCTGATGGAAGCTGGCAGAGAGGTGGCAAGCCCACTGCACAGATGGTGGGCTGAGGGTGAGCTGAGGGGCTGCCCGGAGACAGAGGTGGCATGGCTGAGGCAGAGATGAATAAAAGAGGCAAGAGAGGGTGGGTGGGTGGGTGGGTGGGAAAACTTGATTCTTGTCCATGACGATTTCAGATGAGAAGTCTATAAGATCCCCAGAGTCCTGTGCTTGCTCATCCTCAGCGGTGGTGCAGTGGGCGGGGCTTTCAATAGCCCCCTCATGCTCCATTGAGACTTCCACCGTCACGAGCATGGTTGCTGGCTCTCGCACCTGGTCAGACATTTCGGGCTCTGGGTCCGGGGTGGTCATTCGCTCAGTCGCTCCTGATGGCGATGGCTCAAAGACCACGGCAGGCTCTGGCTCTCCTTCTGCGGTGGGCTCGGGCAGCTCCGCGCTGCGAGGTGATGCTTGGCTGGGCTCTGGGTCAGGCTTTGTTCTGGATCGGGGCCAGACGCTCTCCAGAAACCGGATGATAGCATCCCTCCAGCTCAGTCCTGTGGTGTCTGGGAGATCAACTGGTTGATGGAAATTAGCCCCGATCCAGAAGAGAGACTTTAATGTCTCATCATCATAAGGGCAGGTGACGGCAAGACGACAAAACTTGGGGGTGAATGAAAACAAATCGTGGGTCTCCTGAGCCATGGCAGTGAATTTGGCAGCATACTCCATAAAAAAAAAAAAAAAACGCAGAGAAGCATACAGCTTATTCCATTTTAAATGGTCCGTTCTTCTGTCACGGTCATAAGGATGAAGGAGCAGAAGAGGAAGATAGGGTGCAAAAAATTTATTTTTAATAAATCCACAACAGGTAAAAAAGGTCAGGCAAAAACACACGTACACATTGACGAGAACGGACAACCAAACACTGAACTGAATACAACTTAAGAAGGGTAGATAACGAGACAGACAGGCTAATAAAGACATAACGAGGGGGAGGAACAGGAACATAACCAAATATAGGCAAAATGGAAGTGGAAGGAACCAAACTGAAAAAGGACTAAACCAATATAGAAGACACAAAAGAGTTCATGATAGTGATACTTACATTGTGATTAACAACTGAAATAAAAGCATTGACATCCTCAATTCCATGTAAAATTCTGCATTGTAAATCCCCTACCCTCTTTGTCAACGGTGGTTTGTACAATGCTCTCCACACAGGTTTGACATCATCATCAACTCCTAAATGAGCTCTCCAAGGAGTATCAACTCTACCTTTTAATTTACTTGTATTTAACACTTTAACAAACAACTTATACATAACTCTTCCTTCCATATCCTTCAAATCATTAGTAAAAAATACCTTCAGACTCCAACAATTGACTGGTACAATCTTTAAAATCAGGGAAAAGATTTATGGCAGGAAAAGAAACATCATCATTTGGCTGACAGAAACCATTGCAGTAATCAATTAATGAAGAAAGTTCAACCTTTGTGAGATTGCATTTCCAGGTACTGAGCAGTTAATCTAAGTTAAGCAGTTAATGATCCTAATAGATCTAACTCCCACGTGAATGGCCAGACTTGCAGCGTTGAAAAAAATGGATCCACATAATTTGAGCACATGTCCTAGAGTAACAGTCCCAGCTGAAACAAACAACTTTATCACAAAAGGTCATGTTGTATCCTCTATGTTAAAACATGTCCCATACACTACAGGCTCCTTCAACAGCCATAACAGTGATTACAGGTTAACCCACCAGGTAGAACAAGGTTCTTGCTTAATTTTTTTACTGAAACTTATAGCTTTACTCTTCCCCCAGTTAACTTTGGCAGAAGATAAAACACTAAAAACAATATTTTTAACAAGAGAATCAATATTTGTTTGTTTGTTGACAATTACAACAACGTCATCAGCGTATGCAGATAACTTAAAACCTGTTTCACAACCAGGAAGGTACACACCTGAAAGAGATCGTCTTAAGTTATATAAAATATAAAAGTGGATCCAAACAATACAACACGCCAGAAAGTAAACAACCTTATTCCCCTCTGAACCTCAAAAGGAGCACTTAAACCACTGTTGACCTTCAATATACTCTCAACATCACTGTACAAGACTTGAATCATGTTTATAAAGCAAGAGCTGAAACCAAAAGCATCTAATGTTTGCCACAAATATTGATGTTCAACTCTGTCAAAAGCCTTTTGTTGGTCTTGTGAGATTAAAACATTTTCGCAGCACAATGACTTCGAAAAAAATCACAAATTAAAATAATATTATCAGATATTAACCTATTTGGAATACAAATTGCCTAAACAATATGAACATGCTCAATCACTTTTCTCAGCCTCAAAGCCAACACCTTGGACAAGATTTTATAATCAGTGCAGAGTAAATACACTGGCCACCAGTTCTTAATCTCTTGCAAATCCCCCTTCTTGGGGAGAAGAGTAAAAATTGCTCTCCTGCAGCTCAGAGGTAACAGCCCTCTACTTAGACTGTCCCTGAGAACAAACTGTAGATCCTCTCCCAACACAGGCCAGAAAGTCAACAGGAAATCCATCAATAACCGGAGCCTTGCCTTGTTCTACCTGGTAGGGCTTCTAGGCTCTGCAATGCAGAAAACAGCTCGTCAGCAGAGATCTCTATATTCATCTCTGCCATAGCTTCCTCAGAAACCTTAGGTAAGTCTCTAAAAAGACTGTACCACCTCAGGATTCTCCTGGAATTCCTTTTTAAAAAGCTTTTCATAAAAACCAACTGCACACTTTCACAGACAAAGCAAACACTCCACTAATGTTCTGCTCACGCTCACCGGTAAAACAAATCCCGCTCAGATCACGCTCTGACATAACATTTCTCCAGTAGGCCTAATTGTGTTTTTTTTTTTACTGTTTATAATGACATTCTTGAATAAAAGTCTTGATTGGCAGTAGTCCGATAAGTAACCGTTATGTTTGGGGCGACGTATAATGTAAAATTTAATTAATTCGGGCCACTATTGAGCCTTCAGATTGTCTGTATATTGTTGGATTGACTATTTCTCATCTTTCTCTTGAAAATAACCCATAGATTCTCAATGGGGTTCAGGTCAGGCATGTTGGCTAGCCAATAAAGCACAGTAATATCATGGTCAGCAAACCACCCAAGTGGTTGTTGCACTGTGGGCAGGTGCTAAAGTCATGCTGGAAAAGGAAATCAGCATCTTCATAAAGCTTGTCAGAAGATGGAAGCATAAATTGCTCCAAAATCTCCTGGTAGATGGCTGCATTGACTTTGCACTTGATAAAACACAATGGACCAACACCAGCAGATGTCATAGCACCCCAAATCATTACTGACTTCAGAAACTTCACACTGGACTTCAAGCAGCTTGGATTTTGTGCCTCTCCAGTCTTTCTTCAGACTCTGGGACCATGATTTCAACATAAAATGCAAAATTTACTTTTATCTGAAAAGAGAACTTTGGACCACTGAGCAACAGCCCAGTTATTTTTCTCCTTAGCCCAGGTAAGATGCTTCTGATGTTGTTTCTGTTTCAGAAGTGGCTTGGTAGTCCTTTTCCTGAAGATGTCTGAGTGTGGTGACTCCTGACGCGCTGACTCCGGCTTCATTACGGTGTATTCACACGGGGCGTCAGCGTCAAAGCTTGACGGAGGGCGTGTCTGAAGCTGGCGCTGCCGCCATGGTCATAGCAGCGTCAGCCAATGAAATCAGACAGGAAATCAACAACAAAAACGCGGATACAGCTTGATTGTATGAATCCCGGTATATATAAAGTGATTGATCATAAAGGACCTGGTGATTGCCCACCGCAATAATAAGTTTTTCCTCCATTTTAAAATGTATCCTCAGTTTGCTGCTGTTAAACAGGATGAACGCGATTGGCTGCCACCTGGCTAGTGTATTTGCATAAAAAGATCTGATTGGCTGACGCTTCCGTCGGCGCTTGCAAAGTTGAGAAATTCCCAACTTCTGCCGCGAGCAACGCCAGTGAAGCCCCGCCTACGGATCCACAATTCAGTTCGGCAACGTTTGACGTCACCCATTCAAAGTCAATGGGAAGCGTTGACGCTGACGCCCCGTGTGAATGCACCGTTATACTCTTTGTGAAGCTCTCCCAAGTGTTTGAATTGGCTTTACTTCACAGTATTCTCAATCTTATGGTCATCCTTGTTGCTTGTGCACCTTTGCCTACCCAATTTCTTCCTTAAGGTCAACTTTGAATTTAATACGCTTTGATACATCACTCTGTAAACAGCCACCCCATTCAGTAATGACCTTCTGTGACTTATTCTCTTTGTGGAGGGTGTCAATGATTGTCTCCTGGACCATTGCCAAGTTAGCAGTCTTCCCCATTAGTGTGGTTTCAAAGAACAAGAGATAATGTCTCGGTTACGAAGGTAACCCTCGTTCCCTGAAGGAGGGAATGGAGACGTTACGTCAATGACGTAATAATGGGGGATCAGCTCATTATTACGTCATTGACGTAACGTCGTAGAGAACGACTGTGGGGGAACCAAAATTTATACTGTAGGGATGGTCACTTAATGAATCTCAAATGTAAATATTCTAATATTTTGAGATACTGGATTTTTTACTTTCATGAGCTGTACGCTCTAATCATCAAAATTAAAATTAAAATTTAAAATAAATTACCAAAAAAAAAAAACTTTTTCACAATATTATTATTATAATTTTTTTTTTTCTAATTTTTTTTAGCTGCATCTGTAATATTTCAGCAGAAAGTGTTTCTCGTCCTCTATTTTCTGTAGTTCACGGTGTCTACAGATCCTCTGCTCTTGCTCTGTCCATGTGTGCCCGTCTTCTTCTCTCTATTTCCAAATCATGGTTACTTAATCTGTATTTGGACAGGATTTGTCTTTCTTTAAATGGTTTAATTAATAAATAAATTGGCAAATTTAGTGGTTCTGTTTGGGGTTGAGTTTATTTTGAGGGTCAAAGTTTGTTTTTAGTGATTTACCATTAGTGTCTTTTAGATTCTTGTCAATTTCTTAAATAATGTCTTTGGGGTTATAGCTGTCGCCAGCAAGAAGTTGTGTTTTATGTACTAGTTAAAGAGCGAGTGTGTTTAGAGGATGAGATTCTGGTGAGGTTTCTTTGGCAAGGAGGGATTTATGTTGGATTGAATCAGGATCCGTTTGATGGAGGTGATGCTCTGCAGCCATCATTGGAGGTGCTTCTGTGTGCCCCTAAAATGTTTTGGACAATTTCTAATTGTGGTTTTTCTATTGAAGTTTTGTGTTTGTTAATGCAGCCCTGCCGGAAAAAAACGCTGATCTGTGATTGCTGATTTTAATCATGCTGGGACTGAATTTAAAGAGTTTAAGCAATTAATTGCTTATGTTATCTTGTCCATGTGCTTTCTTTTATTAGGATTTTTAATATGTTTTATTATTTTAGATATTGTTACAAATGTATCCAATGGATGTTGATATATATATATATATATATTTTTTCTTCTTTCTTTCTTTTAGTTGTTTCTTTATTTTACTCTGAGGCAGGTTAAGATCATCTGGTTCTATTTTTTGATAAAGTTTTTAAAAATAAGATTTCCAAATTGTGCCGTTTTGAAGTGAGATGTCTAATTAGGGCTTTTCAAGTTTTGTTTTGTTTTGCCTTGGTCTACTGATTCATACATTTTGGTTTTTACATACTTTTTTCTTTTGTTCCACAATAGTCTTTTGTCATTTTTAAGACAGTTAGCATAAGTGAGCCTTTGTTCATTCATTGTCAAAGCAAACATCCTTTGGTACTTTTTGTTGATTTCTTTTATGTTTGCTTTGCTGTTTAATGTTAAATAGAGCTGCTAATGTTTTGAATATGTGATTTATATTTGTTGTTGCTAAGTTTATTCCATTTACGTCTAAGCATTTTTGAAGTAGTAGTTCACTTCCAGAAAAAAATTGATAATGTAACAGATAATGTACTCACCCCATTGTCTTCCAAGATGCTCTTGCCTTTCTTTCTTCAGTCGTAAAGAAATTATGTATTTGAGGAAAACATTTCAGGAATTATCTCCATATAGTGGACTTCAATAGTGCCCACGAGTGTGAACATCCAAAATTCAGTTTAAATGCAGCTTCAAAGCTGTGTCATTTTCTAAAAATTATGATAAAATAATGTTTTACCTCAAATGCTCTTCTTGTCTAGCTATGCCATGTGCATGCATACTCTGTGTCAATACAGCTAGGGCAGGGGTGCCCAACCCTGTTCCTGGAGATCTGTCTTCCTGCAGAGTTCAACTCCAACCCTGATCAAACACAGCTGAACCAATTAATTAGGATCTGAAGGAGCACTTGATAATTACAGACAGGTGGGTTTGATCACTGTTGGAACTGAACTCTGCAGGAAGGTAGATCTCCAGGAACAGGGTTGGGCACCCCAGAGTTTGGGTATGGCGAGAAAAAAAAAAAAAAAAAAAAAAGCCATTTACAAAAAAACAAAACAAAAAAAAACAGCGATGTAGGACGCAAACACACAGGCACTATTTAAGTCTACTATATGGAGATAATTCCTAAAATGTTTTCCTCAAATAACTATTTCTTTACAACTAAAGAAAGAAAGGCATGAACACATCTTGGATGACAATGGGGTGAGTACATTATCTGTACATATTTCTTCTGGAAGTAAACTGCTCCTTTAATATAGTAGGACAGTTCATGTTTCTTTGAATTGTTCAGAGCTAGAATGGTTCCATCTGAGTTTGGGTTTCAAAGAAAACAGTTTTTCAGATTCAGCTGGAGAAGTTCATTCAGCATTTTCAGATGGTAATTTCAGGTAAAGCACAGTTTGGCAGTGATCAGAAATCGGGGGTTGAGGTCTGACTTTGAAAGCATACATAAAGTTGGATCAGTATCTGTTATTGAGCAATCGACTACCCTGCTCCTAATCTGGAGCAATAATTGAATATACCTAAACTATCTCTGGTTCTGCAATTAATGATGTATAGCCCTAAACCAGGGTTCCTCAGATTTTGCCCTGAAGGGCCAATGCGCTTCAGAGTTTAGCTCTAACCCTGATCAAACCTACCTGTGATTTTCTAATGATCCTGAATATACTGATTAGCATGCTCAGGTGTGTTTGATTAGGGTTAGATCTAAACCTTTTAGGAAAGTGGATCTCGTGGGCGAGATTTGAGGATCCCTGCCCTAAAACTTTACAAAGTTTTAACATTTGCTTTCCATTGGTGTTGACTAAATTAACTAAACTAATAGCTGTTTTGTTGTGATAATTAATGAAAAATGAAATGTGGTGTCATTAGATATGTGATCATTATCTACATTTACACAATCAATTTCTCTTCCAGTCCTGGCATTTAAGTCTCCATATATGAGGATAATTCCTCTTGACTGAAAGTGCAAGATGTCAGTCTGTAACTTTAGAAAACTTTCCTCTTTGTAACAGAGAGAGTCATGAGGTGGAATATAGAGTGCACACAGGTTTTCCATTTTAACAAATTTTATCAAGTGCTTCAAATTGTATTTGTGTCAAATAAGTATTCCACCTGAGTCATGGCCATATATATATATATATATATATATATTTTTTTTTTAATGAAGGAACAACAATTTGGAAACACTTTATAATAACTTAACAGATCATTAGTTATATATTCACATATCTAGAAACGTGAAATAATGTGTTTGTTAATGTTTACTAATAAATGTATTAAACATTACCTATAATAATTAAATGTCCTACTGTCATGAACTGTGCCGTTGTGGCTCCCTCCTTTCACCATCAGAGGGAGCCTCCATTTCACCATGGACCATTTTTCACTACATTACCCATAACCCCATTCTCGTGAACTTCCTGTTACCTTTCACCTCTCACCTCAGTAGGCCATCTTGCTTTTCTGTGTATAAATAGACTGGTTTGTTCTCTGTTTGGTGGCGAAGTTTTGATTACTGTTTACTGTCATTTCTGAGCGTTATTTCCTGGTTGCCCTCCCGTTGCCGAGCTTCTTTGTTCCTGGTTCCTGTGACTGTTCTCCGCCCGCCTATCGACCCCTCACCTGTCCCTTGGATTATTCTGCTTGCTGCCGGCCCCAGACCTTCACGCTTGGATACTGCATGTCTTGTCCTACGTTTCCCATGTTTGTTCCTGCCTGACCCCTGCTTGTCGACCACGATTATTTCTATTAATAAAGCTTTGCACTTGGATCCACCTGTCTACCAAGGGTGGTATTGACGATGGAGAGAGCGCTGGATATTCACTCCCCCCACCGTCAAATCCCTGCCGGACCTGGGACTCGAACTCGCAACCTCTTGGTTACAAGTCAGACTCCCTAACCATTAGGCCACGGCTGCCCCAAGCAAAAGCTTACAGCACCTGGTATTCCCAGGCGGTCTCCCATCCAAGTACTGACCAGACCCGACCCTGCTTAGCTTCCGAGATCGGACGAGATGGGGCGCGTTCAAGGTGGTATGGCCGTAAGCATATATAATATAATATAATATAATGTTTCAATATCCAACATGGCACCAAGTCAATACACAATATAAAAATCCTCAACAGGTTATAAATGTTTCTGAGCTTGTATCACATGGCATAGATCAGTTTTAGTGGAAGTTTAAGAGCAACAAAAACTGAATTTCCTAATATTAGAAAGAAATACAATAATATCAAAGCACTGAAACTGGATCAGTTTTGAAATGATTGATTTTCTGTTATTAATAGAGGTGGAAATGTCTGTAATCACCCAGAACACACTATCAACCATATACTCTAGCAACACCCCAGCAACTGCATAGCAAGAGCCTAGCAACCACCCAGAATATCCTTGCAACCAACTAGCAACACGTTAGCAAACATCTAGAACATCTAACTGAGCAAACTATGTATGTTTTTTATACATTACTTCAAGACAAGCCAGCATGAATTATCTTTCAAACTTTTCAGTCTAGTTATTACAGGTGTTCTTAAATGCTTACACACAATTGAAATACACAGATGACTTTCCTGCCCAGTAAACACTTATGAGATCAATAGCCTAACACTGTAAGAAAAAAAAGCCCTCTTATTAGGATTCAGAAATTATTTTTTGCAGCTCTATGTATATAGATGTACAGATGTATAAATAGGGATACAGATGTATAATTCAGCTTTTGGGAAAGGAAAAAAAAAAGACATGAAATACTATATATATATATATATATATATATATATATATATATATATATATATTCATTTTACTATTGTAAAGTAATTATGCAATAGATGAAAAGCACTAGAAAAGTTAAAATACCCAAAAAATCTATATGAATTTGGTATGCACCACAATACAGTAGTGTAAAAAAAATAATAATAATAAAATAAATAAATAAATAAACAAAATAAAAAGCAAATTTAGCATCCTCTGCACATTTGCCAAATTTCATTATAGTATACAGTACTATAGCAGCAGCTTAGTCTCCTGACATTTTGTTTTGTGAACTGATTCAATGGTTTGGGAAAATGGGCCAACTAAAATTAGTTATATTATGTTAACATAATTGAGAAAACTGCAATACGATGGATTCTTACCTCACTCTGATATTTATTTCCGTGATCGGCATCTTCTTATTAAGTTCATGTTATTGTTTCATCTGATATGGCAAAAAGTTATGTAAATTTTAATGCAAAGATGACATTGTTTGAGATGCCTTTGTTATGACAACTTGACATAAACCAATAGACCATAACCTGTCAGTGTCTTTGTCATGACAACTTGACATTACAAGACAACATAACCTGTCATAAATCTGTCATAAACAGACTTAATCTAACAAACAATCTACTTAGCTTTATGGGTTAACATTACATTAAACTGTCAAGTGGTTGGTTTTAACTTTGGCTGCTATGAGGCCATTATAACTGTGTCATGAATATTTTTCTAACCACTTTTCAGTGGTACAAAATCAAAATGTTGTCATAAATATTTTTCTTGACCGCAACTACAGTCGTACAAAATGAATTTGTCATTAAAATGTCATCAAGTATTAATAATCTCATTATATAATAATAATTCATTTCATATATATATATATATATATAATATATATTTAAGTTTCCTCCAACAGAAAGTCAAATAATAGACCATTTTTAATGTTGTAAAAAAGATGAACAGGTGTTAATGAAAAAAAAAATAAAAATCAATCCTCCAATAATAATAATAATAATAATAATAATAACTAAAATTGTTACAATTTTATTGCATTTGGAAAGTGATTCATCCAAATGAAATTAAAAATGAAATTAAAATGAAAACAGTACGATAGTGGGTTAAGTACTTCCGGCTTTGCTACTGTTCGGACGCTCTTGCTTACTGCTCTGCGTTTTGCTTCTGTTTATGTACTTTACTCAGATTTTTAAAACTGCCACAGACTTCTACAAAGGATTGTGGTTCTTGAAACAAAGCTACTTGCTGGACTTCCAAAACAGGTGGAACACTCAGCAGATCGTCATCACGGACCCCCTCAGCATACAGCCGGTGAGTCCCATGAATCCACTGAATCTCATCAGTCATTACCAAGTGTAGAGGAACGAGCCAAAACTGATCAACACACTAATCGATGGCACAAACAGGGAGCGAGACCCAAAGGCACTCGAGACATCAGATTGTCACGAGTATCTCATATTGCTGCCATAGCATCCTCTACCCCAGATAGGGCTATGACAAGGCTTGCAAAAACTGGTATTTTACCACCGCCTATACACCTTGAGAACAGATTTGAAGCATTAATGAATGTAGCTGAGGAGTCCCCAAATGTGACTGAACGTGGATCGTATCAGCCAGCAGCTAACATTGCTACTAACAGACACTCAAGGTCGAGCAGACAGCGGCATTCAGCTCAGAGCGCAGCCGAGCCCAGGACTCAACATCAGAAGCAGGACTACAACTACATGCTGCTTTTCTGAAGCAACCGTCTCTGATGTGAACAAGGAGCTTCGAAACATTCTAATAAAGCACAAGACTGCAAATCGAATTATCATCCATGTGGGAAAGAACGATATTCGAAAAGAGCAGTCAGAACTCCTAAGGAAGAATTTGAGTGAACTTCTTGAAACACTTAGAAGACTTGAAGTTAAGTCGCTCATCAGTGGACCACTCCCAGCAAGGGGGAACTAACATGTTTTCACGGTTGCTTTGGCTGAATACATGGCTACAAAAAAACCTGCAGTTTAAAAGGAGTCAACTTCATTGACAACTTCAATCTTTTCTGGGGCCATAGACAACTGTTTAAACTGGATGGCCTCCACCCAAACAAACTTGGTGCAAGAGTGCTAAAGGACAACTTCTATTTCTTCCTCAATCATCCTTCAGTACTTTGTGCCAATCTACTCAACCTGAATGGTACACACACACCTGGACAAAGTATGACTGATCAGAGGACTTCATATCAGCCTCTGAGCCATCGTGTGGCTGACACATCCCAAAAGGACATTGATAACAGCAACCACTGCTCATGGGCACCATGCCAGCTGAGCCCTGCCCACAAAGCTCATCACAGACAGACTATGACATATCAGAACAGCTCAGAGACTCAGCACCCAAGGACGACTTTCTGGAAAACAGCCAGGGAAGCCAGGACAACATATTTCAGCCACCGGAAACATCAGAGCCACAGCCCCACTCACCAGACACACTATCCCTCTCTCCAGCATCTCCACTTCTAAGCTTCTCACAGAAAATGGAGGAACTTGTTTATGCTGGGACCAGACTCTTCCAATCTTTTGCTGCAAGCCCCCAGATATCAACGAAAAAAACGTGGGCCCCACAACCTCTGAAGCCTGTGGGCCCAGTTCGCCCTCCTCCTCCTGTGAGAGCTCTTCGGCTGCTACCACAACGTCAGGGCCCAAACCCTCCTTCGTCTGCTGTAGGTGAACCAAAAACAACTGATAGCAGCTCTCAGCGATATGTGTCGGGTCCCCGCTACGATAGCAGCAACATTCACAAATGTTTACAGAACAAGCGGGAACCCAATGTGCCTGTAGCTTTCCATATTTCTGACTCATCTAATGTGTGGTCTATTATGCGTCAAACTAAGATTGCTGTGGGGACAAAAAGTAATGCCATTAAGTTAGCATTTTTAAACATTCGCTCACTAAAAAATAAATAATTTCTGACCAATGACTTAATAACCACAAACAACCTAGATTTTATGTTTTTAAATGAAACATGGCTAGAAGACAGCTGCAGTGCAACAGTCCTCAATGAAACAGCCCCTCCTAACTTTACCTTCATGAGTGTCTGCAGAGCTGTTCGGAGAGGTGGAGGTGTAGCTGCTCTATTTAAAGATGTATATCAATGCAAGCAAGTATCATTTGGTCAGTACTTGTCTTTTGAATACCTAGGGATTGTGCTGAAAGGTGTTCCACGCATTCTGTTTATCATTATTTACAGGCCTCCAAAATACTCTCCAGCCTTTGTTGAAGAGCTCACAGAACTGTTATCAATGATTTCCTCAGAGTTAGACAGTTTTGCTATAGCAGGGGATTTTAATATTCATATAGATAATGCAGAAATCAATGCTACAAAAGAAATTACAACTGTTTTGAACACTTTTGACCTGGTTCAGCATGTGCATGGACCCACACACAATCGTGGTCACACACTTGATTTACTCATCAGTAAGGGTCTAAAGATTTCATCCATTGTTATTAAGGACGTAGCACTATCTGATCACTTCTATATTTTCTTTGATATACTGACCTCTGCTACCACTGAATCTAGATCTGTCTCTGTCAGAAAAAGATGTACATGAGAACACTAGTGTGCTATTTACGAAGACTATATCTTCAATGCCAAGCATTTCTGCAGATTCTGTTGATCTTCTCCTGGATTCCTTTAACTCAAAAGTTAAGAATGCAATTGATGACATTGCACCAATAAAAGTCAAAAAGATGACTGGCAGACAGAAAGCACCATGGAGAAAATCAACAGCAGTACAGAGTATGAAAAGACAATGCAGAAAAGCTAAGCGGATGTGGTGGAAGACGAAACTTGAAATTCACTATAGCATCTATAAAGACAGCCTTCATGCTTTCAATGTTGAATTAGGCAAAGCTACACAAACATTCTTCTCAAACCTTATAAACAGCAACTTAAACAACACTCGCACTCTTTTTGCTACTGTTGAGAGACTAACAAACCCCCCAAGTCAGATTCCCAGAGAAATGGTCTCTGACAGCAAATGCAATGAGCTTGCTTCCTTCTTTTCTGAGAAGATCAGTACTATCAGAAAGATGATTAGCACATCCTCAAGTTATGCTGAAGTCAGACAAATTTGCCCGCAATTTCAACAAGAAGTTACTATGTCTGTTTTTGAAGCAACTGATTGCAAAACTTTGGAAGAAATACTACAGAATCTTAAATTATCAACCTGCTACCTTGACACTCTTCCTACATCTTTTTTCAAAAGTTGTTTAGAAGCAGATCTCTTAGAAGTGGTGAACACGTCACTTCTTTCTGGGACTTTTCCAAAGTCCCTGAAAACTGCAGTTGTTAAGCCCCTTCTGAAAAAAAACAATCTTGATAACACAATATTGAGCAACTATAGACCAATATCAAATCTTCCTTTTATAGGCAAGATTATTGAAAAGGTAGTTTTTAATCAGCTGAACTACTACATCAATTCAAATGGTTACCTAGACAATTTTCAATCTGGTTTTCAACCGCATCACAGCACAGAGACAGCACTCATAAAGATAATAAATGATATTCGCTTAAATTCTGATTCTGGCAAAACATCAGTGCTGGTACTACTAGATCTCAGTGCTGCGTTCGACATTGTCGATCATAACATCCTTCTAGATAGACTGGAAAACTGGGTCGGGCTTTCTGGGATGGTCCTTAAGTGGTTCAGGTCATACTTAGAAGGGAGAGGCTATTATGTGACTATAGGAGAGCATAAGTCTAAGTGGACGTCCATGACATGCGGAGTCCCACAAGGCTCAATTCTTGCGCCACTCTTGTTTAGCCTGTATATGCTCCCTCTAAGTCAAACAATGAGAAAGAACCAAATTGCATATCACAGCTATGCAGATGATACCTAGATTTACCTAGCCTTATCACCAAATGACTACAGCCCCATTGACTGCCAATGCACTGATGAAATTACAGGTGGATGTGCCAGAACTTTCTTCAGCTAAACAAGGAGAAAACTGAAATAACTGCATTTGGAAACAAAGATGAAGTTCTTAAGGTGAATGCGTACCTTGACGCTAGGGGTCAAATAACTAAAAATCAAGTCAAAAATCTTGGGGTGATTCTGGAATCAGACCTTAGTTTCAGTAGTCATGTCAAAGCAGTAACTAAATCAGCATAATATCATCTCAAAAACATTGCAAAAATTAGATGTTTTGTTTCCAGTCAAGACTTAGAGAAACTTGTTCATGCCTTTATCACCAGCAGGGTGGACTACTGTAATGGTCTCCTCACTGGTCCCAAGAAGACCATTAGACAGCTGCAGCTCATCCAGAATGCTGCTGCCAGGATTCTGACTAGAACCAGAAATCAGAGCATATCACACCAGTCCTCAGGTCCTTACACTGGCTTCCAGTTACATTTAGGATTGATTTTAAGGTACTTTTACTCGTTTATAAATTGCTCAATGCCCTAGGACCTAAATACAATGCAGATATGCTCACTGAATATATAGCACATGAAATGTGCTATATAAATAAACTTGCCTTGCCTTGCCTTGAGTCATGCAGAGTTTGGTCCATATCACTGCAAAAACAGTTAATTACAGCATCCCACACATTTATATTTTCTTGACATGCTTTTTTTACATCATGGATACGTTTATCCAAGACACCTCCATAATGGCGTACACCTAACAAGTGGTGCCACTCTATCATTTTGAGGTGAGTTTTGACTCAGGAGTATGATTTCCTCTATGACGCCATATTTACAACTTGTAATTCTGCCATACACACTGAAAAAAATGGTCATAACAGGTCTTTGAAATTACAAAAATGAATCATGTTTATTCAACACAATTCATTTATGTTTCTGTTGTGAACATGCTCAATATGCTGAGTATGAGCACTAGTCCCTGGATCAATGAAGTGTCTTTTATGGTGCAGCAGGCGCAATGATATTATGCAGTGCCTGAAAATAGTCCCCAGCTAGGTAACTTCCAACGTGACTGGCACTAAGCTAATAGTAAAATAAAAAAGTTGTTGAACGAACGTAACTAAATTATGTTAAACTTTTCCATCTAACTGAATTGTGTTTTTCCAACAAAATCTAACCAGTTTGAAATGATTTGTTGTAATCTTGTTATATGAACATAAATGTATTTAATCTAATCAGCTAAAAAAAAAAAAAAGTGGTCATTCCAACTAGATTTCAATTGTTCATTTTGAGTGGGGCACTCCGGAACAGATGGTGGTGCTATTTACACATAGCCGTCTTGTTCAAAAGATCAAACAGAATCACTGAAGACGACAATTACATTTTTAGGTTACCATGACAGTGGTCAGTGATTGCTTTAGTTGGGATCTTAACACTTATATCTTTAATATTAGATTTTGTTTGGCTGCTGTATCTGTTAAAAGACAGACAAGCCAAGAGCAGCAGTCATCAGGTGTTCATGATTATGTTTAACATAATCATTATTTCACCTAGAGTCTAATCTCTGAGTTAATTTTCCTTTACCGACTATAACAGCCTTGTAAACCAACAGCAATAGATTCTGAAATTTCTATACATTTTGAAAAGATTTCTTTCAGGCAGTTCTGATGTTAAAAAAAAAAAAAACATATTGTTTAGGCACACACAGACATCAAGAACCAGTGTATGAATCTCAACAATGGTGATCATCAAATCAGCCAATCAAAACTCATCCATGGTTCCCATCATGCATTGCCACATGAATAAATTATGAGCTGAATTGTCTTTCTATTTGATTTGCAATGTTCAGAGTTGATCTGTCTTTCTGAATATGCTATTTGTCACCATTGTTGAGATTCATATGCTGGTTCTTGATGTCTGTGTGTACCTAAACAAAATTTCTATATTTATTTATATTAATAAATATAAACATATTTAATGTATACATTTTTATATTTATTTATTTATTTATTTTTATTTATTTTTTTTTTTTTCTGAATATGCTGACAACTCCCAATCATATACTGTCCAAACACAGAATGGCTAGAATCAAAAAGGTAACTTAGAAATGCATGTCAGATTATAAAACATAATCAGCATCACCTGATCATCTTATCTCTTGGATTGTCTAGCTGATATAACTGAATTACAAAAGCCAAACAAAATTTACTGTTAAAAAGTCAAGTGTCCAGAGCCCAACTAAAGCAATCACTGACCACTGTCTAGGTAACCTAAAAATGTAATTGTCTTCTTCAGTGATTCTGTTTGATCTTTTGAACAAAAATAATAATAATATAATAAATAATAAATAGCGCCACCATCTGTTCCGGAGTGCCCCACTCAAAATTAACAACTGAAATCTAGTTGGAATGACCAATTTTTTTTAGCTGCTTAGATTAAATTAATTTATGTTCATATAACAAGATTACAACAAATCATTTCAAACTGGTTAGATTTTGTTGGAAAAACACAATTTTAACAAAGTTTAACATAATTTAGTTACGTTCGTTCAACAACTTTTTTTTTTGAGTGCACATTCCAGGGCCCAGTTTATGGCGGGGCACCCTCCCTGACCACAATAGTGGACAAAGGTTTGCTACATTTGGATTGGAGCTTGGTGGACTAACATAAGCAAACTGTCCAACGCCATCAGATAAAGATGCCAGGACAGATGCCAGACACGTCTTAGAGGGCAAGAAGAAGACCTTCGGTACAAAGCCCGGGAAGGATAGAACTTCCTATTGGTCAAAACGCAGTTTCTGCCCTCCACCCACCTTAAGACTGATTTCTAAGGTTTGGTCTGTGACGGTCATAAAAATTCCTTAGGATCTCCAGACGCAGTAGCAGCGGGTGAAACAGAGAGATCACAGAGATCTATTCAAATCCATTCATAACTATGTTTTCAAACCTGGAACTGATGCAAACCACAACACACACACCTTATACTTATTCAGAGAAATAAGTATACTTAGTGACAGCAATATACAGTGCAACATCTTCCACAAACCTTAGCTGTTACTAGACAGTTCAATCGCTTCCCATCCTGTTTGGACTTAATGCGTTCGTAACAATGTCAAATGTATTCTTGTTGTGTTTTGGAAAGTGAGAAATGCACCGGTAAACCTTCAGTGACACTTTTCTAACTTTGTGTTTGGACTATGCAAATAAATTCCACAAGATGAAAGAAGGGTGGGCCACCCCATGTTCCCCCTGCTCTGATGGAATCAGCCAATCACAGCACGGAAATGGAGAAGCGCCAAATTGCAATTTCCTCCTCATTGGAAAGGTACCCTTCCAAAAGACACTCCTTGTTCTGAGTCTGAGCCCCACAAGGTTAAGACATTAACAGAGCAACAAGTTCCGAGTCTGAGCCCCACAAGGTTAAGACATTAACAGAGCAACATGTTCTGAGTCTGAGTCCTGTCACCGGGAAGACAGCAACAGATCAACCTCCGTTCTGAGTCGTGTCCTGTAAGGAAGCAACGCCAACAGATCACCGTTTCTGAGTCCCGTTACTGGGAAGGCAGCAACAGAAACATCGTCCTGAGTCTACTGTCCAGAGAGGCAGAACCAGGCGCTCCATGCTCCAAGTCTCCAGCTTTGAGGCAGCAACAGATACAACCACGTTCTGAGACTCCATCCGAGAGAGACAAAGCGGATTGACCAAGTTCTGAGTCTCTAGCCCAGAGAGGCAGAAGACACACAGACATTTGCAACAAGGTTCAGCTCCAGCGAGCAAACTTCAGGTACTTTTGCTTGCGTGTTCCAAGCTAATGGCCTTCAGCACCTACACCAGGGCCACGTCTGCGTGTTCCAGATCTTAGGATCAGCATCCTCCAGTGCTTCATGTTCAAGGCTGTCGAAACGGATTCCTTCTCCTTTTCCCACTGTACTGCTACCTGCACAACTAGTGGAAAAAGTCGCCGAAACCGGACTGCTCGCTCAACCACAGAGAACGTAAATATCACTTCCAAACCTCTTCCAGAGGCCTTGGCATTGTTGTATATTATCAGTATATGATTTTTCTAATTTACATTAGATATTAGACATATATATATATATATATATATATTAGACATTAGATATAGCTGATTGCAGTTTGTAAGATGTGAAATTATTTCCTCAAGAAATTAAATTCACAATCACAGATTCCATGCAACAGAACACAACTAATCTGAATATGTGATCTTCAAAGAGAGCAAACAACACCACCCCCTTGCTCATTTACGACCCCTTCCTTCCTCTCTTCAACCTGACTTTTCACACTTTCCCTAACAAAAGGTTTTCCCACTTAAATTTCACCAGGAATATCTATGTACCACATGTGTTATATCTTGTGAATATGTTGTTTTTCCCCTTCATGCTTGGTATCAGTGTAAAGGTCTCTGTGCGATTGGTAAAATGGTCTCAATTTTGCAGTCATTTATATTATAAAAAAGATTGGAAACTTTTGTACAATTATGTTCTGCAACTTAGGGGCGTGTAATAAAGCAAGCAGTAGGCGGCTGGCAAAAGGTATTAGTCACCTACAACCTCTGACTAGGATCAGAGTTTGTGCCCGTATGCTCTGCGCAGGCCGACGTTAGACATAAATGAGACATTAGGTCCCCAATGAACGGATAATGAAAAGTATGGGATTTCCAGAATAATCAAATATCTAAATTCATAATTAATACTTGTGATCAGTTTGTAATTAGATACATTGCCTAAATTTAGTGATCACTTAAAATTGGAGTCAGATTAAACGCGGAGCTAAACAGAAACTAAATTCTGATAAATTAAGTGAATTTTGCCATAGCAATGAGAAAAGACCGAACGTGCATTAAACCTTCAACCAGGCCGCTGGACTCCGCTTTTGGGCCAGTGGGTGGATCCTTACAAGTTGATAACAAATAATTTATTTGTTTGATGCATAATAAAGGTTCTGCACCTTATTTGTTTCAGAGTAGCAACAGTTACAGTAGAGTAGTAACAGTTAGTATCTTTCCATGAGATAACATAGCTCTGACATAGCAACACCCAACTGAATCACTTGTATTTTATGCATCTTATGCACTTTATTCCTTTTCCATTCATGGTACTCATTTAGTAGTTGTTAATTACTCTTGTCTATCTTTTGTTAATAAAATTTATTTTATTACACTTGTGTCTTCCTTGTGTTGATAATACAGTGAGAGTTCCCACCAATCTTTCTTCTGTGATATACTCATAAGTGCACATTAAGAGACACATGATCCAAGAATCATAACATCACTATACTATTTTGCCCCCTTTGGTTGGCGAAAGCAAAATTCACTACAATGTAAACTGAAATTTAATGACATTTGTAAGCATTCAAAAGTACATTAACAAATAAACTTGTAATCATTGTATAATTTCAGTTAAAATCATTTGTAGATTTTTCAAGTGCATTGAAAGTTTAATGACATTTATAAACATTAACTAATGATCCATTAAGCATTATATTTTTGTTAATGATTAATTAATGAAGCTCTTAATCATTGTAAACCACGTTACCAACAATTTCTTTATATCCTATTAGACAATGTAAAGTCTCATTACTGCGACACCACAATTCATGAAAGATACAAATGTCCATATCTGTTACACTGCTGGAATACACTGTTACACTGGAATTGACCCAAAAGATGCCCTTTAGATGTATTGAGAAATCAAATTTACCATTGAGCTTTTGACATATAAGAGGTCATTGTACTATAAGAATATCCTGTAACTTTCAGAACTGAAAACTTTTTTATTCCAAATACAGCTTTTATTGAAACCAAAGTCAGAAAATGACTTGATTAGAAAAGTGTGTGATTATGATGTCATAGTAAAGCAAAAGACAGCCTTTCCAGAAGAAGATCAACGCCTATGTCTGCATCATCATATCTTTGGTGCTGCCAACTGGCGTATTAGTGAATAGTGACATGAGAATGTGAAAGTTAGATTTTACTGTGGATTATTTGGCAATTTAGTCAAGGCTTTGTAAACAGACTTTTATGATATGGATCCGACAGCAATTCTACATTATGTAAGTAACAGTGTTCATTCTAATGCCCGACCTGTGATCAGTGATTTCTAAATTGTAATTATTTAAGTTTAAGATTTTCTTTTCTAAAATTAATCAGGTAAAAAACTTGCCATTTATTTCTAAATTATGACTTTTTTTTTTTAAGTAAAAATCATATTAACATTATAAGTGCACTCCAGGAAACATTAAAAAACAATAAATGCAGTTCATGACAACTTTAACAACTGGAATTTCAGAAATGTAAAATTTTTGTCAACAAGTTAATTAATATGAATATGAATTACACAAAAATCTGAAATGAAACTGACACATCAGTTATACCGTGCCATTGTGACTGAAAAGTGTCACATGATAAGCTTGATGATATGACACAAACAAGGCTTTGTTACTATTGATGACCCGTTGTGCATGATAAAAAAGAGATCATTAGTATATTAATTATATTATTATGGTCTCTAATTAGCATGAACAGCTAATCCCTCCATAAAACACAAAACAAGCCCTACAATTAATAAAGAAACATCTTATACACACACTGCATATTATATACATAATATATGTACATTACATTTTGTAATTTGCAGTAAGTTTGTAAAAGGCATCAATACATGCTTCGCCTGCATGCTTCGTCTCTGTGTGCAATCACACACAGAGACGTCATTTGACAAGAACGAGCAGAAAGAACCTTATCCAATAACAAACCGACTAGGAAATTACGTCATTGTATTGCAAGATTTGAAACGTACCACATATCAACCTAGAGTTTAAATTTAAAAGTATAAGGCCTTTCTGCTAAATAAATGTGTCGAAAAAAAAGTTACAACCTAGTATAAAACATAATATATGATTCTTACCAAACTATGTTTTAGTCACCAGTTTTATCAACGCATGCCTTCTTCTGTTTTGTGTTTAATGGTGGTTGGCAAACCACCTTTGGTGCATTTCCGCCACCTACTGGGATGGAGTTTGAATACCGAGGAGGAAATAAAAATAGTTAAATTCTTCCCAAAGCTGTCCAAGTGATGACTTGATTTATTTATTTATTTTTTTGATGATTTAAAATATATATATATATGACATTAAGTTTGCAGCTAACAAATAATCATATTTTATCAAGAAATTCAGTTTAATTTTAACACAATGTCTGCATGCATAAACCGAATCAATGCCAGAAGCGGCCCAGACTAGGATCACCAGATCAGGGCCAGTTACAGTTGAACAGGAATCGGCCCAGTGCTTTACCGCCGTAGGGCACACAGAGCAGCGTCAGCCAGGTGCTGGCCACACTCGGGCCAAATTATACTCGCCGATGCCGATTCTCAGCCGCATGCGCCGCAGGGCTGCCGAGCTCGGGCCGAGTACTACGTGCTATCTGGGTGTGTTTTCATTACATTTACAGTTTTGACCAGCATGTGTCATCATTTTTAAGTATGTCTTTTGTGCGAATGTATTTGTGGATTTTTGTGTGTGTTTCTGGAGCTGTCACTTGCTTCTGCAAGTGTGGGAGATTTTGATACTGTTTTTAGTCGAAATTCGAGCTCTTTTTGAGCTAGACGACATTATTTTTAGAACAGATCATCAGTACGTTAACACAAATTTATGCATATCATTTGTCTTATTTTATCTGTTAAATTAACGGTTTCAGTTCAGATTTTTGGCAAAAATCATGATTTATTATCTCAGAGAATTTACCTGTAGCGGTCTGCTTCTGTGAGGAGGAAGACGCGCACCGAAAGAGAAGCATTTCAATTGGCTGCCGGCTGGTATTATGGCCAATCACAACAGTCAGCATTGCGCAGCCCGCTACGTTGTTGTTATTATTATGTATCGTCTATGGTTGTGTGCGGAGCTGTTCTATGGCTGTTGTAGGCTGAGTGCTTAAAATATAGAAACCCTTTTATTTCCCAAAAAAAATGCAACCACTTTTTTTTAACTGGAACGCCGTGCCCCCTTGAAATTCACTCCCCGGACGCCGTCCCCCCGCGTTCCCCCCCATTTCCAGCCCTGGGTGTATCGCAAAAAAAAAAAAAAAAAAAAAATTGCCCTTGAGCTGTTTACATTCATAATTTCACCTATTGAGCAAATTACATAGACTAGTAGCCTGTGTCCACACTACACGGGCACGTCCTATAAATCCATGTTGTGGTAAGAACGCAGCTTCCTGTGTTCTTTCTAACATCCTGTATAGTGGGGATCATGCGTTCAGCTTTGTACCCCTTTTTTTGAGAGGTTAGGCCCTGGATTCTTGAGTCAATCTCTACTTCTTGGGGGGTATCTCGCCTCACCCCCACTTTGCATTATTTAAAAAAAATATATAAAACACATTTTCACCGCTGTTTCTATGACTAAATAATAATGGGGATAAATTATCATACATATGCGCAACAAGTGTAATATTTTCAAATTTAAATAAATTTGAAAATAATAATATTATTATTATTAATAATAATATTAATATTTAAATAATATTTAAATAATATTTTCATTCTCATTATTTATTTATTCTCATTTATTATACTGGGTTTTATTTTTCTTTTCTAGAGTATACTCCGTGGGATGGTGCATTTGATAAATTCACTACACAAAATTTATCTTGCGAAGTAAAACGCACATACTGCAAATACATTATTTAGTAACCAATACACATTCTTTCTTTGAGGGCTGCTTCACTAAATAAAATGATATACCTGTTTACAATAAGCACTTATTTGCATGTACACAGGACAAAGTTTGAGGGCACACACGTAATATCTGAGGAAGCGCAGAGCCACAATCTCTATATAGGAGAGCATATTACAATAATACACTCTTTACATTTTCCATTACAATAACGCCAAAACCTGCCTCAAATAAACTATGAAAATTAGAATAAAGTCGTGCAAGCTACACAGCAAAAAGTCCAGAGTTAAATTAACTCTCCTGGGAGTTTATTTGAGTCCACACTCAAGAGTGTGAGTGTGTTAAAATCAGAGTGTTAAATTAACACTGAGTCAGAGTTAAAGTTAATGAGATGATTAGTGATTAATTAAGCGATGATTGATCATTATTGAAGACACCTGATGATAACAAGCAGAATCACCAAAGGAGAAAATCACAATTTTTAAGCAACCATTATAGCGGTCAGTGTTTGCATTAGTTGGTCTCTTGACCCTTACACTTTTAACATTAGAATTTGATTGGCTACTGTATTTCAGTTATATCAGACCAAACCAAAGAAAAACTGGCCATGTGGTCTTAGTCTGTTTTGACATGTTCTTAATGTAGTGACCTATATAACAGAGTTTAGTTTCTTTACTGATTATATCAATCCTGTGACACAATATCTATAATCAGACAGATGTTTTTTAAATTTATTTTTGATAAAAGCCTTTAATTATGACATACAGACATGAAGAATCAGCGTGAGAATCACAACAACGGTGAGCATCAAAAAAGCATGTTGTAACCAATAAAAACTCACCCATGCCTCCCATCATGCATTGCGGCATGCATAAATTATGAGCTGAATTTTCTCTCTAATTTCCTTTATCTGTTTTTTTCTGAATATGCTGTTTGTCACCATTGTTGAGATTCATACTCTGGTTCTTGATATCTGTGTGTGTCTAAGCAAATTACAAAAACATATAAAACACCTCACAACAGCTTGATTACGTAGTTCTTCTAAAATAAAATAAAAAAAAAAATGTTGGTGTGGATTCACAAATCTAAACACTCAAGATAATTATTTGAGCTGAATCATTGAACTCATTTAGAGTGTAACCTCTGAGTTATATTTCCAAAAATGGAAACATAGTTTAGAGATTAGGCTCCAAATGAGTGAAATGATTATGTTACAACACAATCATCATCACCTGATGATTTGTGTTCTTGATTTGTTTGGCTGATTAAACTGAAATCTAGCAGCCAAGCAAAATCTAACTTTAAAAACATAAGGGTCAAGAGACCAACTAATGCAAACACTGACCGCTATAATGGTTGCTTAAAAATTGTGATTTTCTCCTTTGGTGATTCTGCTTGTTATCATCAGGTGTCTTCAATAATGATCAATCATCGCTTAATTAATCACTAATTATCTCATTAACTTTAACTCTGACTCAGTGTTAATTTAACACTCTGATTTTAACACTTTCACACTCTTGAGTGTGGACTCAAATAAACTCCCAGGAGAGTTAATTTAACTCTGGGCTTTTTGCTGTGTATAGTCCACTTCTTATTGTTTAAAATGAACCGAGAATATCTTGTGTTTTTCCGTGGGTGCTCGATCATTTCCTATGCACACAGGTCTTTAGGCAACCTCTAGCTACAGCTAGGGTTTGACTTCATCCCTTAAAGGAGTCTCTTGATTCCAAGCCTGAGCCCTGCCTTAAGGTCAGGCTTCGAGTAGCCTTGCCTTGCAGGTAAGTCTAGGTATGCGGCTCAGGCCTTAGGGATTAAAGTCACTGACAGCCGTTGGACGTCTTTGGGGCAGCTCCCTCACCTTGAGTGGAGCTGGTACTTAGTGCTCGCCATAATATTAGCTTGCACTCCCCTCAGCATGGCACTGCTCTGAGAATGGAGAAGGGAATGAAACACTGCGTCCTCTAGCACTTGAGGCCATGCTTCGTTATTAGCTTCAAAGAAGTGTATGATGTGTTTGACCGGTGTCTTTTATACTATGTGGTTGCACCGGCAATGACGCAAGTAATGCCATAGGCTGTCGCCAGCCAATACTGTTATAGTTTTTGTATCTATGCTTCAGAGGAGATGCTCCCCTTAGCGATCCCCTAGAGGATGCAGTGTCTCGTTCCCTTCTCAGAGAACCATGGTTACATTCGTAACCTGAGACGTTATCCTGTGATTAGCTTCTCTTGAACTTCCCTCGGATTCAGGTGTGATGTAAAAAAAAAACATTTCTAAAAAAAATATTTATATATTAATATTTATCAACTAGAACATTACAATAAAAGACACATATTATTGTTGACTGCAAATTAAAATTGTGTTTTTTTTTTCTCATGTTCTTTTTTCTCACTGTTAAATCTAGTCATTTGCACAGCTAAATACTGTTATTTTGCCTCATGTAAGGGGAAGCTAAAAAATGTGGATACATAAAAATCCCCAAGTATTTCAGCAGAAACAGAAAACATGCTGAAAGATTAAATATGAAGTTGCATTTGTGTCAGAACTGTGTACAACCTAAGCTGAGAGCTTTAGCAAAGCCTTACACACTCTATTAATGGAAACATGGAAGGAAAGCTATTAGTGTCACTCTGGCTAATGGTTAAAATCAGAACGACACAAGCAGAGGATTTTCAAAAATATTATTTAATGCTCTCCTCTGCTCCTGGTTAAGAACACAAATATGGAATTGAAGGAGTCCTACTGAATCACATCTAAACTTGCTTAAAAGCTCATGTGTGCACTTTTTGTGCATTTACAACATATGTTTCTATTGTCCTGTTATTTATTGTCAGTTTATCAGGAAGTGATCATTTTGTTTTATTTGACTCATTGGATGTGCTTATTTACAAGTAATTTTTTAATTACAAGTTAAATTCACAAATTTGGATGGAAACCCAGCTACTGAGAAAACCAGAAGGGGTCCTGGAGGCTGATATTTTAAAGTTCATCTTTAAAAAAGCTGATTGACAGACCATGTCCTATAAATTTGTCGTCTTTATGTCTGTATGATAATCCATGCAGCTTTCAGTGGTCTGTACCATTTAGAGCTGTTCATTAATTAATTGATTTTTTAAAGTTGTTAATGAAGAAACATGGATGAATGAGAAATTAAACAGCGAGATGTGCCTGATATTAAAAAGAAATATAAAAAGCATGACAAACTGCAAAAGAGAACATACTCAGTTACTAACATAACCTTGGTTCCTTGAGATACGTGAATAAGTACTATGTCTGCTTAAGATGCTTTGGGAGAACTCCTTTTTCTCAGAGACTGAGGCACTTTTCAATAACGCAGTGTAACTGCACGACTATTGGCTCGGCAGCGGAGCTGCTCAAGCCTATGGTGATAAAGCCCGTCAGAAGGGGCGAGGCTATCTGGCTATATAAGCGGGCGTTTTGCTGTAGGAGAGTTGTGCAGCTACATAGCACACTGTAAAATCAAATAGTATACTTTACTAGAAAAATGCTATTATGTTTACTTAAATATGACTAAAATGTTGAGTTTACTAAAAATAGTTAATTATTGCCAAAATGTTAAAATAAATATTTGAGATTACTAATAAAATGTAAGTAAAATTACTCTAAATGTTTAAGACATTTCATTGGGCAATGAAGCACAAGTCCCCTCCCCCATACCGCCACACGTTGCTGAAGCACATGGACTGAAGACTGTTGGAGCAGCCACCGATTAAGGTAATTAATTACGGCATATTTTTGTCTTCTTGTTTGTTAATTATAATTATGCTGTTTACTTGAATGCATCTTTTGTAGAACATGTTAGAAACTTTAAAGTTGTCTTTACACAAACATCTTTTGGACCGTTTGTAGCTTCGAACACCTGTTAATTGCCTGTTAATTATTTTAAAAATGCTTTATTTTTGTTAACTTGATTACTAGGTCGTACTAATGCGGGACGTGGCAGTGTAGAGACTTGTTTAACAGCGCAGTTTTGTGAGGATTTGTCGATCGCAAATGCATAGTAAGTTATACTGATGGAAGTCAGCTTTATTATGCCAGATCTTTTCCAATATGTCTTTTAAGTCAGCCGTCACGTAACTTTTAAACGTGCGCAAGTTTAGACTAAATACACAGTCAAACTGTAACGTTACACACAGTGCGAAAAAACAAATGTAAGTTAGTTAAACAGCCGTTCTGAATGTCGACAACGTGTGCACTGCGCTAACACGACACAGACGATTTTTTTTTAGTTTTAAAAGTGAGAGTTGAAGTGTAGGTTACTGAACAGTACAGATTAAAGTTTTAGTTTTAAAGGAGTAGTTCACCAAAAATGGTTCTTATATGACTTGCATTGTAATTTGCCTTTTTTAATGTCAGTGTTAGTTAATACCAATAGAATTGTTCATTGTTAAAGTTAATTGTGGATTAAATCATTTTATTGGTAACTTTTAATGCTAAGTGAGCATGTGAACTTAATTACTTTACCTTGCCTTTAACTTTATAGTAATTTGTTTTTTTTCCTTTTTAGGTTTCCTATTGATTGCCTTCTGCGATGCAGTGGAAATGTAAGTTTTGCTCCTTTGCCTCTGAAAAGAGGGCACAACTACTTAAACACTATCGCATAAACCATGGAACATATTCTCGAATTGTTCCAATACCATGCCTACACTCAGATTGTCCATGTACTTTTAAATCATTTAATGCATTGAAAGTACATCTATCAAAAATCCATACCCCACAAAGAAGTGTGTTATCAGGGAGGTCTAGTGGTGTAGTATGTTACAAATGCCATGTTTGTGATTTGGCAGAGCTATGCAGTGAGTCTGATTATTTTGCCCATTTGCATACTCATTTGAGGAATAATGAAAAGGTTCAGTGCCCTTTTAAAGACTGTTCATTTGAGACACATGTTTATTCCACATTTAACGCCCATAAAAGTAAGGCACACCACCAACACCAATGCCCTAAACATTTGAAGTTGGGAATTGTTTCAAATACTCATTTTAGCAACACAGAAGAAGGTCCAACTCCTCTTGTTGCTGACGGCTCAGACAGTGAAGATGAAAGTAATGTCACAGTGGAACAAGACCAGTTGAATGATACACAACAAAAGCTTGAACGCAATTTGGCATCCCTGTTTCTCAAAATGCGAACAATATTGCACATTTCTGATAATGCAACACAAGAAATAATTCAGCAGTTGAATCAAATTAACTTGCTGTCTGAGTCATTGTTACATTAACACAATACAACAGATTATTGTTAAACACTACGGTGAGGCAGACAGCTGTGTTGTAAAAGAAATTGTAAGGGCAGTCAGTGACAGCAATGTGCTGCAACAGTGTACAAAAGAAGGAGGACCTCTTTCCACAACCAATAGGAGAACATCATACTTCTTTTACGAATTTCCAGTTATCATGCCTGTTGAATACAAAATCGATAATGATGATCAGTATTGCGTGTATGTCCCAATTATTGAATTGTTGAAAAAATTGCTGAGTAAACAAGAAGTTCTTGATGAGGTTCTGGCTTCAGTTGAGACATCCAAGGGATACAGCAATTACAAGGATGGCACACATTATAGAGAGAATTCATTTTTTGCAGAAGATGATTTTAAAATATCTCTTAACCTATACATAGATGATTTCGAGGTGGCTAATCCACTCGGAACATCACGTAAGAAGCACAAATTGTGTGCTATCTACTGGGTTCTTGCCAACTTGCCAGCAAAACACGTCATCTTTACACACCATCCAGCTAGCTCTTCTGTGTAAAACAAGTGTAGTTAAGAAGCATGGCTACTCAAAAATACTTCACCCTCTACTTAAAGACCTAAAATGCCTTGAACAGGAAGGAGTATTTGTTGAGCAGTTGGGGTCATGTATCAGGGGCTCTGTTCTGCATGTCCTGGCAGATAATTTGGGGGCACATTCATTAGCAGGTTTTCAGGAGAGCTTTAGAGTGAATCTCCCATGTAGGTTTTGCATGGCCACAAGGGAGGACATTAATGGCAAGGAAGTTAGGTCAGGCTTCTTTGAAATGAGAACAAAAGAAAAACATCAGCAGCATGTACAAGATGTTCAACGGGACAGTACTTTGGTTGCACAGTATGGTGTGAAGAGCAGTTGTCCATTGAGTGACAGTTTGAAACACTTTCACACAACTGGTGGTTTCCCCCCAGATCTGTTGCATGATCTGTTGGAGGGCATTGTTCCTGTAGAGATGGCATTGTGTTTCCAGGATTTAATTGGCAAACGTTACTTTTCCCTGGAGTCCTTAAATAGTGCCATCAAACAATTTCCGTACAAATTTTCAGATAGGACTGACCAGCCACAGCCCATTCCAACATCGTTCTCAACTAGAAGAACAATAGGAGGAAATGGGCATGAAAACTGGGCCCTCTTGAGACTCCTTCCACTCTTGATTGGCCACAAGGTGGGAGAGAATGAACATACCTGGGAAATTCTAATGCTGTTAAAAGACATTGTTGAATTGAGTATGTCTGTCAAGCTTACTGATGACACTGTTGACTTTTTGAATTGCAAGATCTCTGAACACCGAGCTTTGCTTCAAGAAGTGTTTCCGAACTTCACTCTGTGTCCAAAGCATCATTATGTAGAGCATTATCCCCAGTTAATCAGAATGTACGGCCCACTGAGGAATCTTTGGACGATGAGGTTTGAGGGGAAGCACAAGTTTTTTAAGAAGGTGATCCACGATGCACAAAACTTCAAAAACGTCCCCTTAATGCTAGCCAAGAAGCATCAAATGACAGCAGCCTATCACATGGATGCAAGTTCTTTTTTCAAGCCAGGCATACAAATGGATAGGGTCTGTAGTTCACTTGTAACAGCCTTTCCTGACAATGTTCAAGAATATCTGCGCCTGAGAAGCCCGAATTGCAGTACAGTGCTTGTTTCGCCCAGTGTTACCATTGATGGTATTAAGTATTGCCCAGACATGGTAGTATCAGTTGGATCTTGTTCAGGTTTGCCAGAATTCATGCAGATTGAGAAGGTTTTGGCAGTCAACACTGACATAATGTTCCTCTGTAAACCCCAGACTGTATGGAAGAAAATTAATGACATATGTATTTGAAAGAAAAAAGCATGTTGAACTGCAATAACTGAAAAAATAATGCATTGCATTAACAGTGCTTGCATTTTAATGCCTTGTATTTTCAGGACTTGCATTTTTAGGGGCTGAAATTTAATATAGTTGTTTATTTAAGCTGTGAATATTTCAATTCAAAATATTTCACAGATATTTTCAGAATTAAAAATTCAATAATTCATATTCACCTTCCAGAGTTCACTTCCGCAGTATTCAATCGGTTTAAAAATACAATGTATAATTTTCGACCGGCAATTTTTGGTCCATTTTATTTCACTTTATAAATTCGCTTCCACAAAATCACTGGTTCAAATTCGCCTGAATATTCAACATTGCACATCCGGGAGCTGCAGGAAAAGCAGTAGAGCACCGATGCGTAATCTCAAGCTAATGTTAGTCGCTCACCAGCAGGTGGCGCAATCGGGTGTTTGACGAGAGAGGTAGTACTCTCAGAATGTCATTTGCCGAGATGGCCCAATCACAAAAGTAGCGTTTACTTTTATAGGCTAATCAATGTCTTAGACATTTATATTTGCCCTCCTGTACACATAAGCTGTCTTTCCAACTTGACAACGAGGGTCGAATCTTAGCATGGCAGCTGCCACAAAAACCTGCCACTCGACCGCTATGGCAAAACGTCACCAAATTGGGCTCAATCATTTGTGCTTCGTTTGTGCCAGTAATATTTTCGTTTGTGCTGCTTCGGCTTTTAAAATATTAGACATTACATTATAGGCGATGACGTCACCAGCCCCCCTACACGCTCCAAACTGACCCCAAATAGGCTCAATCGTTTGTGCTTTGTTTGTGCCGTTAAAAGAAATCCTGTAATTATAAAACGCTGCTTAAATATAAGGAAAACAAAACTTTGTACAAAAAGTGTCCTCACTCTACACTCTGTGCTATCGAAATCATTCCAAACCGGTGCCATTCTTTTGTGCTCGATTTGTGCCGTTAAAAGAACTCCTGTAATTATGAACGCTGCTTAAATATAACGAAAACATAATATTGATATATATTTATATTAATATTAATTAGGTTAGGCTATAGCCTGGAGACGCTGTTCACACGAAATGCCGCGTTTATTTGTGCTGGATTTGTTCCATGAAACGAAGAAATTCTGGTTGCAACTAAAATTCTTCTTAAATAGCCTATTTAAAAGGTGAAAAATCCAAAAACACTTAATATGCCATTATCTGTATAATTCATAATTCCTTCATAATTATAACAGTGATTAAGCATAGCTATAGTAATTTGTACTGGTATTGGAATTTCCATTTTTAAATTTCCTGGATTCAAATTCAATGGGTTAATTCAATTTTAGTCATCTTAACACGTCTGATAAATTGAATTTATGAAACTTTAACATCCTAATATTTTATTAAAATTTTTACAACAGTATATCCATATGTTGTTTGTTTTCATTTTTCTGTGTTGTTAATTTATTACACAATCATTAAAAAAATGAAATATCAAAAATTTAATTACATTTCAAAATGTAATCAAAAGAAAATGTACCAATTCCTTTTAATTTTCATAAACAAAGTGCTGTACAGCAGAGGTTTACTGTAAAAATGTAACATTTAAGTTATTCCTTTAAAAATTTATTTTTCATAATTATAGGATTATTATTAGACTATTGTTGTTGTTATATAATATACTACTACTTCGAGAAGCATCGTAATATGTTTGTCACAATTTCAAGTTCAATGAAACTCCCTTTGATCCGGGCACGCGAGTGTGAGTGCACACAAATAAAAATAGACCCTTTACAGTTCTGAATGCTGTATTACTTTTACCTACCTAGCAAAAATGATGGCATAAATATGTTTCCAATGCAAGTGATAGCGCTGGTGCCATGTCGAGTAAAGCGCGCTTCAGCTTCCTCTCTCCGCACAAAGGATTGGATATGCATCTAACAGCGCACAGGTTAAGCTTTAAACTAACGTGATATGCTTGAGCTGTTTTATATCTATAGATTTTATTTTAAGTCGTGATGATTTAAGAAGGCTAAATTGGTCAATGATTCATTTATCATATGATACGATCAACTCACTGTCTGCCGCTGACCGCTTGGTCTTTACTTAAAAAAAAAAAACTTAGGCTACATTTCACGAACAAAAAACGTTTTTTAAAAAAAAAAAAAAAAACACAAAAAAAAAAACTGAACTCTTTTAATAGCTGAAAAGTAGCCTATAAGCTATTTTGGGAGAAGGGGAAAAAGAACGGGCTGACTAATCTAAAATTTTAAGGCAGCACGAAAACTGACCTATTTTTAAAACTCTGCGGCCACGCTAAACCGGCGGAGGAGAGTGAAGTTTTCGTTATGAGATCGTGGTTACATGGTTTCCTTTAATTGCACAAACCGGCACAAATCCAGCACAAAAGAATGGCACCGGTTTGGAATGATTTCGATAGCACGGAGTGTAGAGTGAGGACACTTTTTGTACAAAGTTTTGTTTTCCTTATATTTAAGCAGCGTTTTATAATTACAGGATTTCTTTTAACGGCACAAACAAAGCACAAACGATTGAGCCTATTTGGGGTCAGTTTGGAGCGTGTAGGGGGGCTGGTGACGTCATCGCCTATAATGTAATGTCTAATATTTTAAAAGCCGAAGCAGCACAAACGAAAATATTACTGGCACAAACGAAGCACAAATGATTGAGCCCAATTTGGTGATGTTTTGCCATAGCGGTCGAGTGGCAGGTTTTTGTGGCAGCTGCCATGCTAAGATTCGACCCTCGTTGTCAAGTTGGAAAGACAGCTTACGTGTACAGGAGGGCAAATATAAATGTCTAAGACATTGATTAGCCTATAAAAGTAAACGCTACTTTTGTGATTGGGCCATCTCGGCAAATGACATTCTGAGAGTACTACCTCTCTCGTCAAACACCCGAATGCCCCACCTGCTGGTGAACGACTAACATTAGCTTGAGATGACGCATCGGTGCTCTACTGCTTTTCCTGCAGCTCCCGGATGTGCAATGTTGAATATTCAGGCGAATTTGAACCAGTGAATTTGTGGAGGCGAATTTATAAAGTGAAATAAAATGGACCAAAAATTGCCGGTCGAAAATTATACATCGTATTTTTAAACCGATTGAATACTGCGGAAGTGAACTCTGGAAGGTGAATATGAATTATTGAATTTTTAATTCTGAAAATATCTGTGAAATATTTTGAATTGAAATATTCACAGCTTAAATAAACAACTATATTAAATTTCAGCCCCTAAAAATGCAAGTCCTGAAAATACAAGGCATTAAAATGCAAGCACTGTTAATGCAATGCATTATTTTTTCAGTTATTGCAGTTCAACATGCTTTTTTCTTTCAAATACATATGTCATTAATTTTCTTCCATAAGACTGCATGGTACATTGAGTGGTTGCGCTCTTATGAATTGTGTAGTTTGCATTCACTGCAAGTCATTCTGCCTTCTGACCTTAATGACCCCTTCCCTTTGACAGCGTACAATGTCTGAGGTCGCTTGTTAGTCACATTGAAGCATTACATCTGCTGCTAAATTACATGATTATGCTATTATTTTTAAGGATGCACAATATACACTATATTGCCAAAAGTATTCACTCACCCCCTTCCAATGAACAGGTTTGACTACTTTAGTAATATTCATGAGTACAACTGTTAATGTTAAAGCATATAATGATATTCTATGGAATTGTGTGCTTCTAATTTTATAGCAGCAGCTTGGACATGACCCTTTTCTATTCTAACATGACAATGTCTCTGTGTATAAGGCAAGTTTAAAAACCAAAAGATTGATTGAGTCGGTGTGGAAGAACTTGGCTGGTCTGCATAAAGTCAACTCCTAATCCTAGCTGAACACCTCTGGTGTGACTTTAAATGCAGACCTTGTGCCAAAAACTCATCACTAAATACCAATGTCTTGTACATTCACTGTATGGACAAAAGTATTGGGACACCCCCATCTGTAGAACAGAAAAGGGCACTTCCAAAACTGGCATTAAAGGAAACATAATTCATGTATTTAAAAATTGATTCCCATCTCTGTTGCAACAGTTTTTGGAAGTCTCTAAAATGACTGTACCCATATGAACAAGACATTGGTGTTTGGTGATGAGTTTTTGGCTCAAGGTCTGCATTTAAAGTCACACCAGAGGTGTTCAGCTGGGATTAGGAGTTGGCTTTATGCAGACCAGTCAAGTTCTTCCACACTGACTCAATCAATCATTTAGTTTTTAACCTTGCCTTATACACACAGACATTGTCATGTTAGAAAAGGGTCCTGTCCAAACTGTTGCTATAAAATTAGAAGCACACAATTCACACATAATGATAGAATATCATTATATGCTTTAACGTTAAGATTTGTACTCATGGATATTACTAAAGTAGTTAAACCTGTTCATTGGAAGGGGGTGAGCGAATACTTTTGGAAATATAGTATATATCGACCGATAATTAATGTACATCTTTTCAGTAAAGCTGGTTCTCTAATCAGCGGTAAATTCCATCATGTGCGTGATTCCACATAAAGCAGTGCATACTACTCAGAGCCGTTGTTCTGCATTATCAGCGTGAATTTGCACTGCTTGGAGGTGAACAACAACTCTGAGTAGTATGCACTGCTCTATGTGGAATCACGCATGTGATGGAATTAATCGCTGATTAGACAACCGGCTTTACTGACAAAATGTGCATTAATTATCACCCGATATATTGTGCATCCCTAATTATATTTTTGTTGTTTGTGATTTAGAATTTTTTTTTTTTTTTATATATATATATATATATATATATATATATATATATTTTATTTCAGAATTTCATCCAACCATGGCAGTGATATTTCGCGTTATTGTGAATGACAGAGACATCCGGAAAGTAATAATTTCGGAAAAACCAGCTGATGTTGATGCCTTGAAACATGTGCTACAAGAGAAGCTGCAAGTCTCATATTCTTTCAACATTCAGTACGAAGACCCTGATTTTAATCACGCATTGTGCAACCTCAGCAACATCAATGATTTGCCAGAGAGGGCAACACTAAAAATAATTCCTTTATCCACATCTCCCTCCTCAAGTCAAGCTGACACCGTGCTTCTGTCAGGTTCTGATTCATCAGAACAGTCTGCTGAACGACAAAGTGACTGGCCTGAGGAGTTTGAAATTCCTAAATTTTCTGTAAATGTTGAGTACCGTCTCCGTCAAGGAAACCTCACTTTTCTGAAAGATAACTCACTAACACTGAAAGTGTTACTTTCGGGAGAGATCTAAAGCATGATATCCTGGAAGGACTTGCAGGAGCTATGTACGCATTCAAAGCTTATCCAAGAGATGAAGATTTTGGTCAAGTAGCTGCAGCTCTTGTTAAAGCACATCCTTGTTTGACCGAACCTGGCTCCTCAACAGGCGCAGCTGGTTGGAAAAACAGCCTGAAATTTAAAATGGCAAACTATAGAACAAAGCTGCGTAAATGTGGCTGTAGTGATGTTGCTGTCGAGGGAAAGAGAGGTGCAACAGACAACGTGCCGAAGAAAGGCATTAAAAAACCTAGACGGTTTGAATTAAATTTCTTGCCAAATTTTCCCAATGGGGAAAATGAAGAAAGTCAAGAATGCACAAGAGTAGAACTTGTAGAAGAAATGAAAAAGAGGACCCGAAACATGAGCCTGATTGGCCAAAAGATGGACAGCACATTTGCCTTGAGAAGGAAGGAAATCATTCATTCTGAACCTCCAATTTGTGAGGTCCTGGAAAAGTGGCCAGCACTTTTCACTGAAAGCCAGGTATGTATTCTCTTTACAATCTAAACAGCTTATTCAATGTATTATTTTATTGTAAATAACCACTTTTGTGTTTGTGCTTAGATCTTTGCAGAATTTAATCGCATATCTGGAAAAAATCTGAGATCCGAGTTCTATGAAGCATTGGACAAACACTCTACACGTTTGATTGAAATTTTCCAGAAAAAAGGAGGAAACCAGGGAAGAATGCTTGATGAAATTCTGCGTCAAGTAGATTTAAAGGTAAACCTTTATCTTTTTGTCTTTGTTGTATAGTTTGTGTATGGTTGTTAACCTCATTCTCTGTTTGTTGTTCATAGTCATCTGATGTAACTTGTGTGCGTACCGCAGTACTTCATGGCCTTCCAATCCTCCTGGGGGATGACTCTGTGGAATTTTTCAGGACATGCTTTGTAAGTAATGTTGTTAGTGTTTACTACATTGTGTTGTTTGTGCTAAATTGTGTATTAGGGTCCATTAGGATATAGATTAGATGGAGTACACAGTAGTTATTGTATTTGTCTCTTGACATAGACAGCATCTCAGCTATCACTTTTAATGTCCAGAAATGTAGGGAAGACATTGCTAAAATAGTCAATGTGATCATTCAAATGTAATTTGTTGTCATTCAAGGGTAATTTAATGAAGTGACAAAAATACGTTGTGCCCAAAAAGAATGTAAACAACTTTATTTAACAGTTTCTTCTCTTCCAAATTAGTCTCACACTGCCACATAATGCATCTGCTTCAAGGTCATAGATCAAAGTGCTGGCTCCAATGTCCTGGATCAGCACCATGCGCATGGTTTCATCCAGCGTTTTGATGTATGACCCGGAAGCTGACGCATTGTATGGCTGTCATGAATGTGCATTGGAGGCTAACACGGAAGAGGAGAAATTGTTAAATAATGTTTATTTATTTTTTTTGCAAACAAAGTATTCCTGTGACTTCAAGATGGACTGGACTGTTTTAGTAATGTCTTTACCATCTTTCTGGATGTTGAAATGGATAATTATGATGTTGTCTTTGATTGGGCAGGGAAACTCTTGAATATCATCAAATATATCATAATTTGTGTCTTGTGTAAAACAACATAAAAGTGAGTACTAATGATAGAATTTAAATTTTACGATTAGCTTTCCTTTAAAGCAAGATCACACTTTCTTATGCTTCTTGGTTGCACAGGACAGTAATGTTTCAAGGTATGGAGAAATTCACACTTGTTACTTTTTCCTGTTTAGGATTCAGATGTGGATGTAGACCTGAGTTCAGTTGATGTTGGCCTGCTCACAGTTTTACCTGAAGACATGCCTGCCCAAACTCCTCATGTCCTCAATGTCAACTCATTAAGGGCAATCATTCTGGAGGGAAAAATTGTGATGAGTGATGTCTCAAACTTGCCACATGCTGTATTACTCCTCTTTGCTTTAATCTATGCTCTTAATTTAGACTACCCAAAGGCAATGAGAAGCACATTTGATGTTATTCAGAGGGTATTTCTGTCATTGGGAGGTAAGAATCTCAAGCCCAAACTTCAGACTCTTAAAAACCAGCTTTAAGCTAGGCTGTTGTTTTTGCTTCTGACAAATTATGTTGCACAGGTTTAAATCCTTACAGCATCAGAAAGATGTTTTTTGTTTTGTTTTTTTCTTTTTTTCTCAGAATTGTTATAACTGAACCTTTCAGCTAAATGTCTGTTTTAGACTTTATTTTGTGATTCCTATTTAAAGTTGAGCACTGGTGTTTTTCCTTTTGGTGCCTTTTCTGAAAAAGTGCTGTCATTGCAGTTATTTTATGTCAAGTGGCAGTTATTGACGCTAATTAGTCAAGGTTCCATGCTGTTTAGATATAAATGCATAGAAACAGTGCTTCTATTTGCACTGTATTGTTCTTAAAAATCTGTCTAATTGTTTATTAAAAAAAACAAACAGTTCAGAGTTTTAGATTTGTGTTGAGTGTCTTTTCTGTAAGCAGTACTTAAAAAAACATGTTCACTTTACTTTGGAAACCGATTGCACATAGTATTTTAAGTTGTCATTACTTAAAATGGAATATTAAATTAAATTAACTTGATATAGTAGGCTTACTATAATTTATGTAACATTAATGAGCTTTACAGTATATTCACTTAAATTTACATATTAAACTTACTTGATATTTATTAATACATTTACTCAGAAATAATTTACACTTACTTGTAGCTAATTATTAACTTAACTTAGATTTTCCTCCTAAGCTTGCTTTGAAAAAATAAGGCAATCGGTTTCCAAAGTTTTTTTTAAGTAAACTGAACTAATTTGAATTTACAGTGCATGATTATCAACGCAGTACTCGTTTCCGTATCTCAGGTAACCGAGGTTACATTAGTTGCTTGGGTGACAGAAACAGCGCAGCATTTGAAACAATACCGTGTGGAAATTTGCTCTTAGAAATGCTCTTAGGAAACAGCTCAAAGGATCGCCAGATGGCAGCAGGGGACAGAGTCTCATAGAGCGAAGATGTAGAGTCATTGCTGAAGGAGAAGGATCTAAGATCCTACGTTGAAACACCCACTTATATAGCCAGATAGCCCCAACCTTCTGGTGGGCTTTATCACCTTAGGCTCATGCAGCTCCACTGCCAAGCAATTGGTTCGAAATTGTTTTTTTTTTTTTCACTGCATGAACCAATGGCCGTGCAGTTACACGGCGATATTGAATAGTGCTTCAGTTTCTGAGAAAAAGGAGTTTTCCCAAAGCGTCTTAAGCTCTGGCGGGCTTTATCACCTTAGGCTCATGCAGCTCCACAGCTAAGCCATTTGTTTGTTTTTTTTATTCACTGCACAAACCAATGGCCGTGCAGTTACACTGTGATATTGAATAGTGCTTCAGCCTCTGAGAAAAAGGAGTTTTCCCAAAGCGTCCTAAGCAGACACAGTGCAAGTGAAGTATCGATACACGACTAAATTTGCTACTGTTACATCCTAAGGATGGATCTATTATAAACACATTAATTGTTGAGGTTGTCATTAACGAGCCAAGCTCTCTCATTCCACAACCCATACATTTTCGCTCACCTGATTTCTAATTGGACTCAGCTGCACGTCATCAGAGTCCACTCTATTTAAGCACACACCTCACCTGCACTCCTTGTATGGTCTCACTTCGAGGAATGGACTCACCATGCAACACGTTGCTTCTCCCTCAGCTTTCATGGACAATTCAATCTCAATACAAATACAATCTCCGAACCTGTAATATCAAAGGACATCATCATTCAGTCACGTTGCATTTCCCAGTTGTTTACAAACTGCTTCAGTTTACTCACCTGATTTCCCATATTCAACTGCTACAAAATTAACCTGTTTTATCTTACCCTCTTCATCTGAGTTGTTCCGTTACAGAGGTGTGTTTTATTGCCCCTTTGAATGTGGTTCCCTACATTATTTAACCCTCTACTGCATAGCGTTGCCCTCAGGCAACGGAAAGTTTTTCTTATGCCCTATGTTTAGTACATGTTTTTTTTTTTAAAATGATTGCAACCAATTAAACTATTTGAAAAGTATCAAAGAACAGTCCAATAAGGTGTGGGAGTCACTATCTTGCACCATTTGAAGGCGGGACGTCCTGTTGTGACACATGGTCACAGAAGCACATGGTGTGAGAAGAAGGCAAGATTATTTGCTTTAGTAATCTTATTTAAAATGACATGAACTGTACATAAAAAAAAAATATGTATGTGCGTATGAAGGTGTAGAGAAGACTTTTGTCAGGTTTTATGATTTTTTTTTTTTTTTCATTTTGCATGTTCAGAAATTCAGTGTTTCTTTTCATTGCCTCAGGGCAACATTGCACAATAAGGGATAAGGAAACGGGTCCACAGCTCCTATCCCTAACCAGGATTTCCCACTGACAATACAAAAAAGGAAGATGCAATGGTCCTGGGTGCACAGAAACACCCAAAGTGATGTGCAAAAATTGCAACATGCACCTCTGTTTCACAGCAGAGAAGAAGTGCTTCTTGAATTTTAACACAGAGTAAAATATCCTGGGTCCTGGAGGGCCACTGTCCTGCATAGCTAACTCCAACCCTAATCAAACACATCAACACTAGCTAATAAATGTATTTTAAGGTCATTAGAAAGCTACAGGCAGGTGTGTTTAATTAAGGTTGGAGCTAAACTCTGCAGGACAGTGGCCCTCCAGGACCCAAATTTCCCAGCTCCGCACTATGTCACAAACCTACGTCTACCTCAGTTGCAATATGTCAATGTGTTTTTAAGTGTTTCCCTTTTCAATTAATGATTTCTTGACATCTTCTGACAGATTTGTGATTTTGCTTTGCTCTCTGAACGTTGTCTCATGATATGTGAATGGAGAATTTTCTCTGTGATTCTGCACCATTGTTGCGCATTGTTGCCCTGAGGCAAAGGAAAAATATTTTAGGATGGGGGGTGAGGGGTGGTCAAAAAAAATGTTTTATCAGTAAAATGTTCCCAAATAAAGCAAAAAAATAAAAAAATAAATAAAAATGTGGAACAATTTTTCTCATGTGTCATCTAAATTCATGCAGTAGAGGGTTAACTTATTCAGTTCACTTGAAGGAGTAAATGAAAACGAGTGAGTTAATTCAGACACTGGGTGCACCGGAAAGGACTGCCACTTTGCATAGTTTGTGCTTGCTGTTAATAAAAAATCATTTGAAACTGGCAAACGGGCAGCCCCAGTAGTAAGATTAAAGGATTTATTTTGAACTTTGTCATAGAAATTATGTACAAACCCTAGTTATACAATTTAATGATCATTTTACAGTTCATTTATACCTATGTTTACGCTGCACGCCATGGATGAGCACATTGTAAAATGAATGAATGGATGATTCAGCTGCGGGCGCCATCTTCCGGCGAGCTGCTGGAATTCATACAGCGTACGTGCAACTCAAACAGTGAATTATAGGTATTCTCTAGCCGTTAAGTGTATATCAGTTGTACTCTCATTTGTGTGGTGCTTTATAGGATTGAATCAGTGCACTCGAATGTCCACTATGGTTTTGGACACCACTAAAAATGCCTATCCCCTCAAATAGTGCCCTGTTTGAGTGTATAGGGGGCAGTGGTGGAAAAAGTACTGAAAAAAATATACTCAAGTAAAAGTACCATTACATTCCCAAAAATGTAGTGTGAGTAGAGTAAAAGTACTTATTCAAAAAATTAAAAGTAAAAGAGTAGCCTATTTAAAAGTACTCAAGAGTATTGAGTAGTGAGTACTGAGCTGTGGATTCTACCCCCTTATAATAAGTGCCATACACTGCAATTTAAACATTTAGCAAAGGTTGTACATACTGATTCACATTATCTTGTTTGTCAGAAGAATTAAGAATATCTATTAGGCAGCAGTTTTAAAATACATCAAAACAACACAGAAAAACTAGATAGATAAAAGTTATTCTCAGTAGCCTACAATCATCACCATTTAAATTATACAGTTTTAAATAGATTTAAAATCAAGTGTAAGGCCACTGAGACAGCATTCTGTTGTTGCACATAACATATTAATGTTTAGAACAATGCATTTATGTTTAAAATAATACAAACACCATTAGAAACTCATACCAGTGTTTAGCATATATATATATATATATATATATAAACAACACAGTTCTTTCTAGTCGTAAAGGCAGCCATAATCAAAGTAGGTTATACTCTCTCAATATTCAATAATAAGTGCATATAGAGACCAAATTTTTCAAGAATGATACAGAGCTAGAGACCTGTTATAAAGCCTAGATATGTTATATAGCCTAATTTGCGCGCATTGGGGAGGTCGTAACTCTCAGAACATTTCGAGCTGGAGCACGTGAAGGCTTTTTTGCTAGTTTTAGAGTAGAATGTCATGTGTTGTCATCTTGGAATTACGGTAATTATCATGGCGTGAAAGCAGCTATAATTCTGGGCCTATATATATATATATATATATATATATATTCTTTATTTTTTGTTTAGCATGCTAGGGGGATAGGGATTACATTTGCTAAACTTGAATATAAATCTAAAATTGAAGATAAATTGTTTAAGCTTAATGCAAAGCAAGCATGGAAGGTATTGAATGTGATGCAATCGAATAATGCATCCTTTGCTGATTAATTAAATGTATTTTATTTTTTTTTTATTTATTTATTTTTTTTTTTCGGAGAGCATCGGGGGGCGCTGGAAGCAATATTTTGGAAAGGGGGGAGCTGAGCTGTTCTTGGGGGGCGTTTGGTTAAGGCGAGTTTACACCAAAAATGTATGATCTGAAACTTGCAAAAGAAGATGGTCTGTCACATTCTAATGCGGTCTCTACACTGGATGCATCAATGCGCACTTTGTATCTATTTGTCAACTTTTCGGTAGTGCAAGCGCGTGGAATGCGGCTGAGAACGCGGCATGTGTTTATGAGGTGCGCGCGCTCAGTTACTCGCTCGGGATCTATGTGCTTTAACACAACGTGTTTTGCCGTTCGCGGCCACTGTAGTAGTGCTGCGAGTTTACAGCTTCTAGACTTGACAGGGTCTCATTTCCTTAGCATCGACTTTTTATGTCAGTGTTCGCTTGACTTTTTGTAGCGCACCTGCCGAACCTTCCGTCAGAACAATAACAAGCATTTAGACACGATAAAGCATGAGATGCTTTTTCGTGTTTAGAAACATTAATATGAAAGCTTTTTGTTTGCTGATTGGTTGCAGTTGGGTTAATGCCAAATTTCTAAAGTTTGTTCAAAGTTCACAAATATAGCCTAATTTATATTAAGTAAGATTTGTTAATGGATTAATAAAAAGGTTGCATTTGTTTGTTTAAAAAATAGAGTAAAACATTAAATCTACCATTTGAAAAAAAAAAAAAAAACTTTCTATTTGAATATATTTTAAAATGTGTTTTCCTCTCATTCTAAACTTACTTCTCATAATCTTTTAGTGTCACGTGATCTTTCAGAAATCATGCTGATTGTTGCTTAAGAAACATTTCTTATTATTATAGCTGGTGCACCACACTGGCAAAAAAAGCAAGATTTGAAATTTAATTGACTATAACATATATATAAATTAGAACAGCACTAAAATAATAAATATTTTGAAAATGAGGAGCATATGTTTCCAATCTTTCCACAGCCCCAATTCCAGAAAAGTTGTCATAAAGTCAAGAATATGTTGTTTTGTTCTCTTTAACCTTTTCAGAAGTACAAAGAAAAAAAATCCAATGTTTTCACTGGCCAACTTAATATTATTTTTGTTAATATAAACAAATTTTGAGCCATGATGCAGTTTTGCAATGAAATAAAAGTTAAATAGAATTAACAAACCACAGATTTTTATCATTTTACAGAATGTTACTTTGAAATATTCTCACAAAATTTATGAAATAGAGTAAAATATGGTTTACATTTCTTCCATTTACATGTATAAATGTGGTATTTACGCACCAAAATAACCATGTCCACTATGTCAGAAAAAAGGGTAATTCAATATATTCTCAAAAAACTGGGTATTTTCTAAAACTAAGGGATAAATATTATGATTTTTCACTGAAAGCTAATTGAAAACATCCAAACATATCACAGCAGTAAAGGGGTGTTCAAGAGTTCCAGGAATGGAAGAACAAACTAAAATCTCAGCTGTAAAAATATCACTGTGGATATGTTCTAAACAGGAATTTGTATGACCCCATTCATTTGAATTACTGTAAATATAATAACAATACTCATTATAAACACAAAATAATAATAATCAGCTTTAATATTCAGTGAGGAAAATTAGACTACGTTTTATTTAATGGGGGGCGGTGAGAGACCTGAATAATGGGTAGGGGGGGCGCTGGCCCAAAAAAAGGTTGAGAACCACTGACCTAGAAGAACATGAAATTGCATATTGTCTGTATTAAGCCTAATAAAGCATCTGGACCTGATGAGTTAAATGGCCGTGTACTGAAAGACTGTGGCTGCATTTGAAACCGCATACTTCCATACTATTTAGTAGGCAAAAAGGAGTAGGCGAAGGAAAAGTATGCATGAAATATCAATACCCACAAAAGCGTAGGCAAGTTTCACCTGAACGGAGCACTATTTCTCACGAGATTCGAGTGTACGTTTACTTAAGTATTGTTCGAATATGCCAACTTACCTACTATATAGTAGGCAAAATGGGTACGTGAGAAGAGTAGATTCTCGGATGGCCTACTGCGACTCCGAAGTGTCGATTGAGGGATACCTTTTAATCCCAGAAGCCCAAACCAAAACACTGTCCCTTGTGTTAAAATTGTATTTCTTAAGCTATGGTGGAGCAAACTGTTAATTTTTTAAAAGTGTAAGACGCTAGACAGTTTAGTATATTTGTGATTTTTCTGTAAAAAAAAAAAAAAAAAAAATGTTTTATTATCTATGGCGAACAGGAGAGTTCCAGTAAAAATGCATGTCTCCAAAGAGAATTTACACTGTTTACATTAGATGAATTGAATGGACTGTCCTTCAGTGGACATGTATTTCACCCAATCTTAACACTCTTGAGCAGCTGTGAGGGATTCTGTAGAGACAATCTGAGCAACACTCACCATTAAAGACCAGGGCATTTAAAGAGGTCGTCTTCCAGGAGCTAAACAGCATTTTGTCTTGAACTTGTACCAACAAGGGTCAGAGCAGTATATTTAAAGTTCTGGAGGACATACCAAGTTCTACAATATTATACATTTACTGAATTAAATCTAGGGTGTACTCATTTCTGGAATCCTTCGTTTAAAACAAAATTGTCTAATTTATTTTACAGAAAATATTAGCATATATATATATGTTGTTTTTATTAAGTATATGTTTAATACATTTCAATTTTGCCATATTTCCATGAATTATATTAGTGATCATTAAGAAAATGCATATTTTATATTTATTCAGAGGGGGTGTACTCATTTATGCTGTGCACTGTATATCAAAAAGAATAACCTTGGGTCAAAAAAGTTTTCTTTTACATAATCTACAAACACTCGTTTTACTGCTTCATAGAATCACCATGTACCTTACAGTCTTCTCTCATTCCCCTTATCGTAATCAGCAAGCTCATACTACGGCCCCTACAGGGCAAACATGGTACTGCACACCACCTAAAACTACAGTGCAAACTTAAGGGGGTTACATCATGTTACCCTCATTGTTCACTATAAGTAGCCCTCACGTTCCCATTGTCTCTTGTTGTGTATTGATGTAATCTACTGTTGGTGAGTTTCTGTTCCTGTTCATGCCTGTCTCAAGTCTGTCCCATGTCAAGTCTGTTCAAGTCAAGTCTGTTTCATAGTCAAGTCAGGTCAAGTCAAGTCTGTTTTTGTCAAGTCATTGTTTGGATTATTGTATGTTTGGATCTTGGATTTCACTCTGTTGAATTTAATAAACTGCACTTGGGTTCTTCAACTCATCTCCAGTGCGCTACAGTAAAGTAAAATATTTAAGTAAAGTTTTTTTTTTTTTTTAATGATTAGAGCGTACAGCTTATGAAAGTCAAAAATCTAGTATCTCAAAATATTAAAATATTTACATTTGAGTTTCAATAAATGACCTCCTTACAGTATAAATTCCAGGTATCTTTGAAACCACACTAATGGGGAAGACTGCTGATTGGCAATGGTCCCGGAGACAATCTTTGACACGCTCCACAAAGAGAGTAAGTCACAGAAGGTCATTACTGAATGGGGTGGCTGTTTACAGAGTGATATATCAAAGCATATTAAATGCAAAGTTGACCTTAAGGAAGAAATTGTGTAGGCAAAGGCGCAAAAGCAACAGGGATGACCGCAAACTTGAGACTACTGTCAAGTAAAGCTGATTCAAACACTTGGGAGAGCTTCACAAGGAGTAGAATGAAGTCAAAATCAGCGCATCAAGAGTCACCACCTTCAGACGTCTTCAGGAAAAGGACTTCCAAGACACTTCTGAAACACGCCGAGTAGCGACGTTACACCTCGCTCCACCCCAGTACCTTTCTTTCCCGAGGTGCATGAGGAGCTCACCAAGACGTGGAAAGCCCCCTACTCGGCTCGTACACATCAGGGCTCCTCCCTTCTCACTACCCTCGATGGTGGGGCAGCCAGGGGGTACGTTGACGTCCCCCAGGTGGAGCGTGCGGTTGCGGTGCACTTGTGCCCGCAAAACGCCGCCACCTGGCGGGATCGTCCGCATCTCCCGTCCAAGGCCTGTAAGCTTTCGTCGGCTCTCGCCGCGAATTCGCCAGCGCGGGAACCAGGGAAGGTACCAGGGAAGGAACCAGGGAAGGCTGCCCCGTGCAGCCCAACTCTTCTCCAGAACGCTCTGCTTTCTGGGTTGAGTCCCCTTCCCCTTCCCCCCTCCGGCTGCCCCACCTCCGGCACGTCAGTTACTGCTCCGCTGATCCCATTGGCACGCAGGCTGGGAGCCTGGCTAGCGTTTCCCAGCCCGTCCCCTTGGTTGATCAGGACAGTACGACTCGGCTACGCGATTCAGTTCGCAAGGCGACCGCCCAAGTTCAGAGGCGTCCGTTTCACATCTGTCCGCTCGGACATGGATGCCTCTGTTCTACGGGCAGAGATTGCGGTTCTCCTGGCGAAGGACGCAATCGAGCCTGTCCCTCCAGCCAAGATGAAATCAGGATTTTACAGTCCTTATTTCATCGTGCCCAAGAAAGGAGGTGGGTTACGACCAATCCTGGATCTTCGAGTGCTGAACCGGTCCCTTCACAGGCTACCGTTCAAGATGCTTACCTCGAAACGCATACTGTCATGCATACGACACCAGGATTGGTTTGCAGCCATCGACCTGAAGGACGTGTACTTTCATGTCTTGATTCTTCCTCGACACAGACCGTTTCTTCGGTTTGCTTTTGAGGGTCGGGCATATCAGTACAAAATCCTCCCCTTTGGCCTGTCCCTGTCTCCCCGCGTCTTTACCAAGATCGCGGAGGGTGCCCTGTCTCCCCTTTGGCGGAAGGGCATCCGGATCCTCAACTATCTCGATGACTGGCTCGTTCTGGCTCACTCGCGAGATCTGTTGTGCGAACACAGGGACTTGGTGCTGCAGCACCTCAGCCACTTGGGATTTCGGGTCAACTGGGAAAAGAGCAAGCTCTCCCCTGTGCAGAGCATCTCTTTTCTCGGGATGGAGCTGGACTCGGTCACCGTGACAGCACGCCTCACCAACGAGCGCGTCTAGTCGGTGCTGAACTGTCTGAAGTTTTTCAGACACAAGACAGCGGTCCCTCTCAAAATTTTTCAGAGGCTCCTGGGGCATATGACGGCTGCAGCCGCAGTTACGCCGCTCGGGCTGCTTCATATGAGACCGCTTCAGCGCTGGCTACACGACCGAGTCCCGAGATGGACATGGCACCGTGGCACGTTCCGGGTGGGCATTACTCCGGAATGTCGCCGTCTGTTCAGCCCTTGGTCAGACCCTGCTTTCCTGCGGGCCGGAGTGCCCCTAGGACAGGTGTCAAGGCATGTTGTAGTCAACACGGATGCCTCCATGACGGGCTGGGGTGCTGTGTGCAACGGGCAGACAGCCTCGGGCTCCTGGACAGGACCTCAACTGCAGTGGCATATCAATTGTCTCGAGTTGCTTGCCGTGTTTCTGGCGCTCCGGCGGTTCCTTCCATTGCTGCGCCACAAACATGTGCTCGTCCGCACAGACAATACAGCGACCATAGCGTACATCAACCAACAGGGTGGTCTACGTTCCCGTTGTCTGTCGCAACTTGCCCGCCATCTCCTCCTTTGGAGTCAGATGCGGCTCAAATCGCTGCGGGCCGTTCATGTTCCAGGAGAGCTGAATCGTGCAGCCGACGTGCTCTCAGGACAGCTCACCCTCCCTGGTCCTGTTGGTTGCGTCGTTTTGGCCCACCTGGACCTGGTTTGCCGACCTCATGCTCCTCGCGACAGTCCCTCCCTGGAAGATTCCCCTGAGGAAGGACCTTCTTTCTCAGGGGGATGGCACGATTTGGCACCCGCGTCCCGACCTTTGGAACCTACATGTGTGGTTTCTGGATGGGACACGGAAGACCTCACCGGCCTCCCCCAGGCCGTGATAGACACTACCACTCAGGCTAGAGCCCCCTCTACGAGGCAGGCCTACGCCCTGAGGTGGGGTCTGTTCGTTGACTGGTGTTCCTCTCGCCGAGAGGACCCACGAAAGTGCTCGGTCGGAGTGGTGCTTTCCTTCCTGCAAGAGAAGTTGGAGCGGAGACTGTCCCCCTCCACTTTGAAAGTGTATGTCGCAGCCATTGCGGCATATCACGATGCAGTTGATGGGTCGTCCCTAGGGAAGCATCACCTGATCGTCAGGTTCCTCAGAGGTGCGAGAAGGATTAACCCTCCTAGATCGCACCTCGTACCCTCTTGGGATCTCTCCGTGGTCCTCCAGGGCCTTCGGGGAGCTCCCTTCGAGCCGCTCAGCTCAGTCGAGCTGAAGTTCTTGTCCCTCAAGACTTCGCTCCTGGCTGCGCTGGCCTCCATCAAGAGGGTTGGGGACCTACATGCATTTTCGGTCAACAAAGAGTGCTTAGAGTTCGGCCCGGTTACGTGCCCAAGGTTCCCACCTCTCCCTTTCGAGATCAGGTGGTGAACCTGCAAGCTCTGCCCCAGGAGGAGGCAGACCCGGCCTTAGCGTTGCTGTGTCCCGTTCGTGCTTTGCACATTTACGTGGAGCGCACCCGGAGCTTCAGACGCTCCGAGCAGCTCTTTGTCTGCTTCGGGGGACAGCAGAAGGGGAATGCTGTCTCCAAAAAGAGGTTGGCGCATTGGGTTGCAGATGCCATCACCTTGGCGTATGAAGCCCAAGGTGAGCCGTGCCCCCTAGGAGTTCGAGCCCACTCCACCTGGAGTGTTGCCTCCTCATACGCGTTGGTGCACGGCGCCTCTTTAGCAGACATCTGCAGAGCTGCGGGCTGGGCGTCACCCAATACCTTTGCGCGGTTCTACAATCTCCGCGTTGAGCCAGTGTCCTCCCGTGTGTTGGGTAACATCAGGTAATTTGCGGGAGGACGGCTCAGGTGTCGGCTTGCTGCGCCACTCCTTAGGGATCCGTGCGCTATTCTCCCAGTTGTTCCCCTAAGTGAACTCTGGGTCCTCCATGCCACGCAGTCTGGACTAAGCGGAGTAGTCCATACTGTGCTCCGGAGTAGGGCCTCCTTCACCCCCCTCCGGTTGTGGCATAATGTCTCAGTATCTCCACGGAACCTTCCGTGTTTCCCCAGTCTAGTTAGACTTATTTAAAAAAAAAAAACTCCCACATGCCGTCATTAGCCGTCATTGTGCTCCACCCCCCCAACAGCTGCTTCAGAATCTGGCACCCCTGGTGGGCCACCACGTGGTCTACAGGGCGTTGGGATGGTTACGCATTGAGCCCCTTGTTCCGACACGCTTGCCTGCCGGCATTGGGTCTCAGCTGCATAACGCAGTTCAGGATTGTGGCGTTTTCCAGAGGTCCCCATTATTACGTCATTGACGTAACGTCGTAGAGAACGACTGAGGGGAAACGTCTCGGTTTCGAAGGTAACCCTCGCTCCCCGAAGGAGGAAATGGAGACGTTACGTCCTCTTGCCACAATCCTGGACTGCGCTGAAGCCGGGTTGCGGCTCGGCTCCTCAGCAAATCTGAATGAGTGGATGCACGCCGCCATCTTATATACCCGTATGTCCGGGGGAGTGGCGCGGCATGCAAATTCCACTCACCAATTCTCATTGGCTTTTTCTCTTAAGCTCAGAGGTGATAGGGTCTTGTAGCCGATCCCCATTATTATGTCATTGACGTAACGTCTCCGTTCCCTCCTTCGGGGAACGAGGGTTACCTTCGTAACCGAGACGTTTCCTTACACTGTATGAGAACAGGACGAAATTAAAATGCAATTTGCAGCAATGGCTGGTTTCCCAAATGTAATCGGCACAATTGACTGCACTCATATTGCTATAAGGGCTCCATATGAAAATTAATTTGTTTATGTTAATAGAAAGCATGTGCATTCTATTAATGTGCAAGTCATATGTGACTCTAAAATGACCCTCACAAACATTGTGGCACGCTGGCCTGGCTCAGCACATGATTCCTTGACACATAGCATGATTCTGACACATAGCAGGGTAGGGAACCGACTACAGGCAGGGGCAGGACGTGACGGCTGGCTTCTTGGTGAGTTTAACAACATGTCTAAATTGTAGCCATTTGTCCTGATGTAGCCTATACCATGTATTATATCCCTGCAGGTGACAGTGGCTACCCCCTGAGACGCTGGCTCCTCACCCCATTTTTAAACCCACAGAGCGCACAGCAAATGCGCTACAATGAGGTCCACGCTCGTGCATGCACAATTGTGGAGCGTGCCATCGGCCTCTTTAAATGCAGATGGCGTGCTCTGGATGCCTCAGGTGGCAAACTATTATACCACCCGGCAAAAGTGTGCAAGATTATCAGGGCGTGTGGTGTTCTACACAATGTGGCACTGAGGGCCGGTATTCCTCTCCCTCCTGACCTCCCTCCCCCCCAGCATTATGACCCCGAGCCACATCCCGCTACTCGACATGAGGGATATGAACAAGGTGCAAGAATCTGTGAGAATGTCATGCGGCGTTTGTAAGGAAGACAAAAGTCAAGGTTCACTTTTTAACTACATCTTTTAATAATTGTGCAATTTCTTGCAACACTTCTCTCGTCTGCCGTAGCTCATCTGAAATTAAGTTAATAGCATTTATTGTGTCTTGCTGCTGCTGCAGGACGGCGCCTGTGAGCACCCGACCACTTTTAGATGTGCTGTGTCCACAAGCTGCACCGGTTGATTCACGTACTCACACTTGTAGGTGATTCGTGATTTATAAAGGGAACATTGCTTACAGGTGTGCGTACGTACGGTTTTATAAGTGTGATTTTTTTTTTTTTACATACGCTATTTTTGGCTTTCGGGCGTACGTACACTTTTAGTATGAAATCTATGAAGAGTTTTATAAATGAGACCCCTGGACTGTTGCTCAGTGGTCCAAAGTCCTCTTTTCAGATAAAAGTAAATTTTGCATTTCATGTTGAAATCATGGTCCCAGAGTCTGAAGGAAGACTGGAGAGGCACAGAATCCAAGCTGCTTGAAGTCCAGTGTGAAGTTTCTGAAGTCAGTAATGATTTGGGGTGCCATGTCGTCTGCTGGTGTTGGTCCATTGTGTTTTATAAAGTGCAAAGTAAATGCAGCCATCTAACAGGAGATTTTGCTTGCATCTGCTGACAAGCTTTATGTGCTGATTTCCTTTTCCAGCAGGACTTTAGAACCTGCCCACAGTACAACAACTACTTGCAAGTGATTTGCTGACCATGATATTACTGTGCTTTATTGGCCAGCCAACATGCCTGACCTGAACCCCATTGAGAATCTATGGGATATTTTCAAAAGAAAGATGATAAACAGTTGATCCAATAATATACAGACGATCTGAAGGCTTAATAGTGCCTCAGCAGTGCCATAGGCTGATCACTTGCATGCCACACTTCAATGATGCTGTAATATGTGCTGCCGACCAAGTATTAAGTGGATAAATTAACATGCTTTAAAGAACTAGAATTTTTCTGTTTTGCAAATACGTTTTTTTGAGAGATACTGGATTTTTTACTTCCATGAGCTGTAAGCTCTAATCATCAAAATTAAACCAAAAAATATATATGAACATTTCAATTTGAGAATATATGAACGTTTCAATTTTTAAAATAAGTTACAACAAAAAAATGAACTCAATTATTATTTGAGTTGTACTGAAAATGTAACATTCAAGATGACTTTGGGAAAGGAGCAAATGCATCTAGTGAAAGAAAGATCACTGCAGACACGGAGGAAATGTGTGAAAAGTCTGTTGAGAATTGCTATACTTCAAAACCTTTTTCTTCTTCTTCTGTTGTTATGTTGCACATTAGCAACATGTTAGTGCACTGCTGCCTCTCACTGGTTTGTTAATATCATTGGTTCCTTTGTGGCTACTTAAATATTTTAAGTTAACTTCACTCAAAGCAAAAAGTAAATTGTTTTATTTGCCTTGAAAGTAGCTGTAACTTAATAAAACCTAGTAAGCATAGCAACTAAGTAAAGACAACTAACTATATCTAAGTATGATAAACTATTGGGTTTTACAGTGATCACATAGTTTAAGTGGTTCTGGACTAAAGAATGACTTTACCTTCAGTTACTGCAGCAAAAGGGGGTCACACAAGATACTGAAATCAATGATGCACATACTTTGCAATAGACAGATATGTAACACTGGATAATTTTTCTCAATAAATAAATGACAAAGAAAATATTTTTTGTCTACTTTCAGGACTTGAAAACTATGAGACTGTGAAAATCTAATCATGTTGGTGGTGAATTGCCTTTGTATTGACTTTACTACAGTTTGTTTGCTTACTCTTTGATGTTTACACACAAATATACGTATATCTTCTCATATTTAAAATTCAAAGTCACTGTTTAACATTTAAGGCCACAGCCTGGAAGCCCTGTTGAAAAGAGAGAAACATGCAGGAATTAGGCCAGGCTTATTTGTAGTTATTCAAATATTTCCATTGCTGTGTGAAGGCAGACAAACGCTCTCACACTTACACACACACGTTCCACCATAACTTCAGGACTTATTGATGAGATATAATCTATGCTGCTCAAAGTAAGCTTAATGATGAAACATTTGAGATGCACATCTGTCCTTCTGCTCTCCACATCTGCACAGGTGGGTTGAAATACAAAGCTTTTTTTACATTAAGTAAATTTAAGAGTAAGGATTCTGCTAAAAGATGTTTTGTTCAATCTTGACTGAAGTTGTTCAATCTTTTTACAAGATGGTTACTAAATACAAAAGACATTTACTAAATATAAAAGACATTTTAGTAAATAAACTTGATCGGATGGCAGTTTTTAGTTACTGGAATACTTAACATGTCGTATGTTTTTAATGTGGCTGTTGTTATTTATTACTGTAATGGTTTGATCAGCTCATGTAAAATGCAATTCTAGAGAAAAAATAAAATATGTATAAATATTGAACCCTGTATTGATATAACTTTAAAAGTTCAATGTAGTTTGCCATTTAAGCATGCCTGAGGCAGGGTTATTAAGTGTGATTGAAGTACTTTGTTAAACATAAAGAACATATATATATATATATATATGTGTGTGTGTGTGTGTGTGTGTGTGTGTTTGTGTGTGTTTGGTGTGTGTACTTATAATACTTGTAAAAATTACTAAAATACTTTTCTTGTTCAAGGGTTCAAGAGATGAGTAAAAGATGCCGTGTTCTTCTGCCAAAAGAGCCCGGTACATCACCTTAAGTGTGAGTGTGGTCATCTGTGTATTTATATTCTCTCGACCTTCTGTACAAAGATATATCTTTGGAGCGTGTGCATGTGGTCAATGCGTGACAGACATCGCTCATGACACCTGGTTCCAGCAGCGCTATGACCCCTACGTCCAACCTTTACTGACTAAGAAAAACAGCATACTCAGCAACGCCCTCTATTGGTGGTGGCAAGTAAGCGCCTTGTTCAATATAGCCACAGTGTAGACTTCTTTATGTCTCATTCTGGCATTAATTATTACTCCCAAATTCAATTTGTGATAACTTGAAGAAAAAAGAAAAATCTAGTTGATTGTACCACTGGAAAGCATTGATTTAAATGTGCAATTTCGCAGAGGAGACAACTCTGATAATCATGTATGTTCTTCCATAATGTTTAAACAGAAACTACAATATAAGAGTAGAGTGAACTACAAAGCAGTAGCAGAGATGTTATTTGGCATCTTTCCAAATGAAGAAGATTACTCTGATGCTGGTCCAGGCCGCTGCAGAAAATGTGCTGTAGTGGGGAATTCTGGGAACCTCAAAGGATCCCACTATGGTGCTCTCATTGATGCCCATGATCTTGTCATTAGGTGAGTGAGAGAGCTGTTAATGGAGTCTCTGTAAACTACAGCAATTATTCCATATATATTCTTATCTGTCTTTTCTTCTACATACAAATTGTCTTATAATATTTCTTAATGCTAAATTTTTCTTATATAAAGGTTTGTGCTGTATAGTATGTGCTATTAACATTGCAAGAGGTGATGCGTAGTAAGTCAAGTACTAAAGACAAAAGATAAATTAACCTCTAAATAGTTGTAATGATAACTTAGTTGGGGTGTTGTTGTAACTATTTTATGTTTTAGTGTAAAATTTATTTTTTAGTGTAAAGTGAATGACTCTTGGCAGTTCTAACTTTGCATAGAGTTATTTGCATTAAAAAGTAAATTTAAATAGGTAGCTAGGGTGTATGCCTCTAACACAATAGTGTTTCCAAAACAGAACAGGAAACAGAAACAGGACACACTTTGGTTTTGTTAATACAGATAAATTGCTGCTAGTATCTGAGAATGGAATCCAGCCAATGGTTGCATTGTGGTTTTGATATCAAGCGCAGATAAGCAGATGTGTTGTAGTGACAGAAAGTGTTAGAGACTGCACTAAGCTCTGGAAGGACCAACATGTCCTCAAAAGACTGTGATGTGGTTGAAACTGAAATCAGATACAAAAAAAATGAATTTGTTAGTGTGAAGACAGTCAAGATTAAATTATAGGATCTTAAAAGAATTTAAATCATGACAAATCTTGTCTCCTTATGTTCTACCCATGTTTGGCATACAACAAATACCAAAGTGAATTAGACTTGAATTAGGACGTGTTCAAAGTGTTTTTTTTTTTTTTGTTTTGTTTTGTTTTTTTGTTTTTGTTTGTTTTTTCACGAGGCTTTAATTGTTTTCAATGGGAGCACAGCATTTAAAAAAAAAAAAATAAAATACCAGGAGTGTGACATAGTGCTGAGCGTTTAATGCTTTGACTTTCGGCAACTAATGTCAACTTAAAAAAATTCAACTGCAAAAATTTGGGGCAAAAATCATGTAGTCTATTCAAGCCATTAGCAAAATTTTCCATATCAGAACAACCAAAGCGTCTCAACTAAAAAAAAAAAAAAAAACGCTGCGCCACAGAAGCTTTCTTAACCGCTCTCGGCTAGACATTTTTAGCAGAGCGCCTGCTGTTTTTACCTTTGGTGGACACGGCCTTAGTCATTGACTAAAAACAAAAATATATATGAGTGTTTCAGGTATACACCATCAAAGAGGACATAAAACATCTGCCTCAATTTTGTCAGGATAAATAAGGGCCCAACCGAAGGTTTTGAGCGGGACGTGGGGTCTAAGACCACTCACCGTATCATCTACCCCGAGAGCGCTGTGGATATGGACAACTCCACTCACCTGGTGCTGATCCCTTTCAAGACTGTGGATCTTCAGTGGCTCATCAGCATCTTTACAACCAAACACATTGATCGGTGAGACTGGTTTAACAAATCAACATGCATGACATCGCTTTCGTGAATTCAGTTGTGTAAAATTTGTCTTTACTTTTACTTTAAAGAATGCTTCAACATTTTTACCATAAAGACATCACTTTATTTCAGAGGTGCCCACTATGCTGCTTCAGCCTGTAGGTTTATTCTTATTTTTATGTTGACCACTATTCAGCTTTATCTATTTACATACAGTAAATAAAGTTTGCCCTAGAATCACTGCAGTTATTCACAATTGGTCATTACAGCATAATTTCCTTTCTTTTTAGAACATATGTTCCAGTAAAACCCACTATAAAAGCAAACAGGGACAAGGTGAGTAGCCATCAGTCAGCCAGTGCTTTAAAATATTAACAAATTAGTTAAACAGCCTATAGGCATTTGCCCTGAAGAGATGTTTGAATATTTTGTGTGAATAACACATAATTATAATAATTGTCTAAGTGTTCCAGTGAGATTTATTTCTGTGGCCTCAGGTGATGATTCTCCATCCTGGTTTTCTGAAATATATTCAAGAGCGCTGGCTGCAGAAACATGGCAGATACCCATCAACTGGTTTTATTACACTCATATTTGCCTTGCACATCTGTGACCAGGTAAAACGGGTAGTATATTAAATCATAGATTTTATTTTAAGAATGCAGTGTGGGATTAAATAATAACGTCCACTATGGTTTCGAACACCACAAATAGTTTGCTATATAAGGGAGCAAGGTGTGATTTCAGACACAGCAAGAAGTCATGGCAGAAAATACTAAAGAGCCAAAATAGCATTTTGTTTGTCATAGCCCTGCAAAGCCACATTTTTAAGCTTGGATGATAGCCATGTGTAACGTTTAATAAGATTTTCTCTTTAGATTTAATATGAAACTGAGCTGTTACTTCAGCGAAATAGTGCTTTAGTAAGGGCTATGATGTTTGAAAAGCTTGTAATTTAGGCTTTTGCATGATTATGCATGATTACCATGTTGTGGTCTGCACTGAATCACACATATGTATCATGCCAACTCAAATAGTAAATATGTAAACAAGCTACTGATTTCAGACAGCTTTTGTGTGCTTTTTATAATTTAGGAAGGGAATTGGAAAGACAGTTTTACGCTATAAAAATGGCTGGTAAAAATGTACAATTATTGGGCTTGTTTCAAATTCTACTATACAAATACAGACTTTTGTTAAAATCCGATCTGGATTTCTCAAGTTATCTGAAGTTATACAGCAATATGGGTTAAACTCTGTATAAGGCTCGGTATACTAACATACTAATACCCTATATCAATATCCTAACAAACAGAATACCCTTAAAATAATATATCTTAGATGTCTGCACACATCCATCTAGCAATTTCATTGACTGAAGTCATAAATGATTATTTGTGTTAAGTTACTAATAACGGTCAATGAAGTATGCTATAGATTGCAAAACTAAATTGTTTTACTTTAACTACTCAGCATATTAGCTTGGAATACTGTTAGCCTGTTAGTCTGCCAGCTTATTAAATCTCATATTACCTTTGATCATTTGGTAAGAGCATACAAATAATAAAATACAAATATAAACTTTTAATATATAGCCAGAATTAAATTGCCTGTTGTATTAAATGACCACTTTACATGCAAATATCTATGAACACTAATGAGGTCATACTGACATTAAAGACAAGTTATTTGTCTGTCACTTTATTTATTTATTCATGTATTTATTTTCTTTTTCAGGTGAGTGTATTTGGGTTTGGAGCAGATGAAAATGGAAACTGGCATCATTACTTTGAACAAAATAAGCATCATCGAAATGCTGGCAATCATGGAGGAAGTTATGAATATAGTATTGCACTTAAGCTTCATGAGAAAAAAAGAATTGAGTTGTACAAAGGATGGTGATAATTGCAATGAATTTCTCATTTATTAAGTATTTATAATTTTATGTATGTTTAAGACATTTATTACTAATGTCATCCTGAACAAAACAAATGTTTTTCATATACATTTAGAGTCATGTTCTTATGTCAGACTGCAGTAACTGACAAATTCTGAAAGTGTATCAATGCAATTTGGCTGTTATTAGTTATCAGCAGCAGTTATTTGAAGGATCTGATGGAGGATTTAGGAGTGTCTTCTGCACAAGTAGCCTAGCCTACTGCTGATAGAAGGGTGAGAACAAGGCTACCAATGTCAGCTGAACTGTTAAAACTCAGATCATTACGAACTCAGTTAACCAGTTACTGGAGTCATGTCAAAAGGAAACAGAAAGACATGTTTGACCACGGAACCAAACTGCTTCAGAAACTAAAAATTGGGCAAAGAAGAAGGCCTCTGGTACCAAGCCAATTTAATATGTCAATAATAATATGTCTATAATTTGTATATTATTGTTGTTTGCTTAGAGTGTTGATTTTTTGCATGTTTTAACTTAAACTTAACTTAATTTTGCATGTAATAACTTAAAAGTATACTTTTTGTAACTTCCTATGAGAAACAGTTTTGATATTTCCGATAGATAGATCATTTAAACGTTTAAGGAAACAAGAGTTCAAGGTTTTACAAGTGTAATACTATAGGTTACAAGATCCAACTGGAGTTCGTAATTTCGTTTTTGAGTAAACTCACATTTGTTTAACGGATTTTGACTGACTTCTATGATGAGTAAGAACCCATTTTTCCTGCCACTTTAATTAATCCAGGACTTCGCTTCTATATATTAATAAGAAAACCTCCTTTTCTTCCAAAACGATCAACATTTTTGTTTTTAACGAGAGGATTGAGGAGTAATTTACGCATCATCAGACAAGATACTTGGCTTTTAATGGACTATCACAGCTGAGATTCATCGATGGCATTTGGATTACACACTCTACGAATATAGCTGATCTGACATACTCAGTTCAGTTCATGGATCTTTCTCCTAATGAGCTGATCAGGTACATTAAATGAGGGAGACATACAAAATGTGCAGAGCAGTGGGCCTCGAAGACTGGAGAGAAACACTGATCTACAGCTCAGTAACGGGCACCAGTATTTTGCTAAATCACAGCCACCCAGGGCAGATGTGAGCATTCCTGCACATTGATACAGGAAGTTGACATTCAAAATGACATTGGTCTTTATCTACTCTCCTGCCTATAGATATTCCAGTCTTCAGTGGAGACCCACTTGAATTCACATTCTTCATGCAAGCCTTTGAACATGGAGCAGAGAGTAAGACAGAAAGTAATAAAGACCAATTGTACCGTCACCACGGGGCAACCAAAAGGTACTGGTATGCAGTTGTCTACATATGCCTTCTAAAGTGGATACAAAGAGACTACTCTTCCAACATTTTGGCAATGAGTACATAATCGCCAATGTCTATACAGAAAAGGCACTGAATTGGCCAGCTTTAAAGCCAGAGGATAAAAAAGACTCAACAGATGTTGTTCTTTTCCTTACTGGTTGCCGCAACACTGTTGACAGTGTGGAATATGTTGAGAAGATGGACAGTCCAAGCAACATGTGTGCAATTGTATCAAAGCTTCCTTTCAAACTGAGAGAAAATTGGAGGGTAGTTGCCTGTGAGTTTCAACAAAGCACTGGTTTGAGAGCAAGATTCTCTGAATGGTTAGTTTTGTATATAAACAGGGAAAGATTGTTTCACATCCACTGTTTGGTAATATTGAGGACAACAAAATGGCAAAAGACAAATCTCCACAAAAAAAATAAATAAATAAATAAATCTGTAACATTAGTCCACTGGAGGTGAGTGAAGTTGATGAACCCAAGTGCAGTTTATTGATACAAACGTGAAGTAATCCAAACAATGAACAAAGACTTGACTTGAAACAGACTTGACTTGGCTTGGAACAAACTACACTATGGAACAGGCATGGCATGAACAAACTTAACTGAACAGACTCACCAACAGCGGGTTACACCATCAATACACGACCGAGACAATGGCAAAATGAGGGCTACTTATACTCAACAAAGGGGGTCACAAGACACAAACCAACCAAAGAGAAACACTGAATGTGGCATAGCAACACTGAACATAACATAAGCAGGATAACATGAGGAACAGGGAAGCAAGACACAAAAGAAACATGACTAGACTTCAAAATAAAAGACATGAAAACATGAACGTGGAACAAACCCGAAACAAATCCCAAACCCCATGTTACAAATTCATAACAAGCAAATAAAGTAACTTACAAATGAAAGAAATTAAATCAACATTTGCAACAAGTGTGACACCTGTTCCAGAACTCAAAAAAACAAAGAACAAAGGAAAAACCAAGCCATGGAACCCTCTGCTTATGCTGTGAATAAGACCATGGATTGGACGTTTGAAAAACTAAAGCATCCAACCATTCTTCATCTACCAGAAAAGAAGCCAGTACTTCCAGGATCTCAAGATGGACAAAGCTCCACAACTGTCACAGACTCATGTACCGTAACCAGTGAAACTTGTGGTTGTACTTGGGCTGGTCATTTAGTGTGCTTATTGGCCATTGTACCAGTTAGAGTTAAGTCCAAAAAAGGGCAATCATGAGGCTAGAACTTACGTATGTCCATAGAAGACAGGCAGTTGAGTCAGTTATTATGGTTCATAGATCTTGTGGATGGACATTACTGCACTGACCTTCCATTGAAGAAAAGGGATGTAGCGTAGGATGTGTGCTACACTTTCATGCTGAAAAGGTCAAGTCACCCTTATTTATATAGCGGTTTTTACAATACAGATTGTGTCAAAGCAACTTTATAGTATCAAATAGGAAGGTAATGTGTCAATAATGCAAAAAGAAACAGCAAACAGATTTTCAGTTAAAGGGAATTAATTATTGAATTTAGTGATGTTTTCAGCCAGCTCAGTTCAATTTCCACTGGAAATTAAGTGTCCACAACTGAGCAAGCCATAGGCATCAGCAGCAAGAAACCAAAACTCCATCTGTGACAGAAATGGAGAAAAAAACCCTTGGGAGAAACCAGGCTCAGTTGGAGGGTCAGTTCTCCTCTGACCAACAAACAAGCAATTTATACCTGTAGAGGTTGTCTATAGGTGCTGACCCACCATCTGGATACGGACTGGATCAGGGAACTGCAGTGACAATCCGATCAGGATACAGACTGGATCTGAGTGGCAACTATGACCTTGGAATAAACAGGAGACAGACTAATATTAGCGTAGATGTCATTCTTATGATGCAACAAATGCGTCAGGTGTTATGGGAAGTGTTCCTGGTTCCGGTTTAACTAATTAATGCAGCCTAATAATCCTTTAACGGGTTTGAATTTCAGAAATGTTTAAATGTGTTATGTGCAAGCCCGGTTAAAGAGATAGGTCTTTAGTCTAGATTTAAACTGACAGAGTGTGTCTGCCTCCCTAACAGTGTTAGGTAGATTGTTCCAGAGTTTTGGCGATCAATAAGAAAATGATCTGCCGCCCGCAGTTGATTTTGATATTCTGGGTTTTATCAGATTGCCAGAGTTTTGAGAACGCAGCAGACGTGAGGGACTATAATGTGATAAGAGTACTGAGGAGCTAACCCATTGAGGGCTTTATAAGTAATTAGCAAAATTTTAAAGTCAATACAATGCTTAATAGGGAGCCAGTGCAGTGCTGACAGAACCAGGCTAATATGGTCATACTTTCTGGTTCTAGTAAGAACTCTAGCTGCTGCATTTTGGACCATTAAGTGTACCGAACAACCACCCAATAAAGCATTACAATAATCTAACATTTCTGCATTTGACTTTGAGAGCATAGGTCGTAATTTTGATATGTTTATAAGATGGATAAATGCTGTTTTGCAAATGCTAGAAATGTGGTTTTCGAAGGAAAGAGTGCTATTAAATAGCACACCTAGGTTTCTAACTGATGATGACAAATTTACAGAGCAGCCATCAAGTATTAGACTGTTTTAAGTTATTACTTGCAGAGGTTTTAGGCCCAATAATTAACACCTCTGTTTATTCAGAGTTTAGCAGTAAGAAATTACTTGTCATCCAGTTTTTTATATCAACTATGCATTCTGTATTTGTATGTTTCGCCGGGCTGAGAAGAAATATAGAGCTGAGTATCATCAGCATAACAGTGAAAGCAAACACCATGTTTCCTGATGATATCTCCTGAGAGTAACATGTAAAGCATAAAAAGTAATGGCTCTAGTACTGAGGTACTCCATACTGCACTTGTGATCGATATGATATCTCATCATTCATTACGAACTTATGGCGGTCAGATAGGTACGATTTAAACCATGCCAATGCACTACCACTAATGCCAACGTAATTTTCAAGTCTATTCAAAAGAATGTTGTGGTCAATAGTATCAAACGCAGCACTAAGATCCAGTAGCACTAATAGAGAGATACAACCATGGTCAGATAACAGGAGCAGGTCATTTGTTACTTTAAAATGAGAGCAGTTTCATTACTATGATACGGTGTAAATCCTGACTGGAAATCCTCACAGATACTATTTTTCTCTAAAAAGGAACATAATTGTGAGGAAAATATATTTTCTAGTATCTTTTTCTAGAAAGAAAAGGGAGATTCGAGATCGGTCTGTAATTAATTAATTGATTGGGGTCAAGTTGTGGTTTTTTGATGAGAGGCTAACAGAAGGTTTTGGGGACATGTCCTAATGACAGTGATGAATTAGTAATATTTAGGAGAGGATCTAAGACATCTGGTAGCACCTCTTTTAGTAGCTTAGATGAAATAGGGTCCAACATACATGTTGTTGGTTTAGATGATTTAAAAGTTTATAAAATTCTTCCTCTTCTATAATAGAGAATGAGTCCATATTTTCAGTTATATTATCAAGTTTATCTGAGCTATTGGATATACTGATGAATTCAGATAAGTCAGGAAGATTGCTTACAAAGCAGTCTTTAGTGGATGAAGTGATGGTTCTACAATACTTGCAGCAAGGAGTGGAATTTACAGTTTTAGCTATCTGGAGTATATAAAGGACTAGATAATTATCCTTTAACCCTCTGGGGTCTGGGGTGATTTTGGGCCCCTTGAGGTGTGTTGACATGCCTGGACATTTGTGCTTATTTCAGCTACTTATAACATACTAATTGCCCATATGTATTTTTTTTTTTTTTGTATTCACCACAAACTGTGCTACAATAATATGTGAGAAAGATGGATGTACATGTTTGCATTTTGTAGAAAAAATATATATATATATGCGTGGTTAGCACTTTTTAGGAAAAAACTTTTAGCTAAAGTACGGCCGTAAAACACATACTGAATAGTACTGACGAAATCATTTGAGTAATCAGTCTTGTAGGCTAGAATATTTACTTCACAATGATGTGAGAATCATTCTGACCACTTCATCACAAACAATGATATACTGATTTGAATTTTGAAAGTAAGTTTTGGCCAGCATTGCCATATTCATAGGAGTGTTAATAGCTCTGAATATTCATGTAATTCACACAAGGAGAGACAAAAGACACTCCCACAATGGCTAATGTTCCCCCATCAAAGCTAATGTTAGCCTATCAAGTTGGAGTGCTGTGAAGAAAGAATGTGAGAATGCTCAAAGATTTTCATCTATTTCATTGTAATTCCTCTATGTGGAAAAGTGTTGTGCCTTGCTTGCAGTGCTACAAATGTGAAGTTATATTAACACTTTTCACTAGCAAATCTGCTAAAAAAGGGCGATCACTGTTTCTGTAATGCCAAACAAGTACACATACTGTTTGAATTATGACCATGAAAACATAATTACATCAGTAAAATATTAGATTTTAGAAATATTAGATTACAGTGCACGTACAAATGCTGATAACAAAATAAAAGAAACTGTATTATTATTACTACTATCAATCACTAATAGCCATGTATAACAAAAACAACAGATTTTGTAACGTCAAACAAGTATATATACTTCAATTTTATGGCGATGTAAACACAATTACATCAGTGAATTATTATATCTGTGCATTTACTCAATCGCAAAAACTGAACTACCCCTGTTACTGCAGTAGAAATAATGCTAATAAAACTACCTCAGACTCAAGTGAAACAGTCATATGTGATGCAGGTATGCGATCGCTAAAAACAGTACAGTCCTATTACTTTTATATCGTATTTTGTTTTATATTAGAGCATAAAGACTTCATTGCGTCGTAAGAATTTAGATACAATGAATTGTATTGTGTTGTATGAATTGTACCTATCCTTTTCATTCAATTTCAAACCTTTTAGCCAGGAGTTATAGTTTTGGAAAAAACCTAGCTTTGTGTTCAAGTTTATGTGAGAATATCACGTTAACTAATGCAAATAAGAAACATTACTTGCTCATCAGAACGATAGCGTCACGTGGATCAACCGCGCGTCGCATTCTGTTCTTCATCTGAGGTGAATTCTGTGTTTATTCCTCTCAGTGTGTCTTCTTCCATAAGCGAACAGTAGCTGAGATGAACTCGATGAATTCTCAAGGTTGGTTTGCGGTGATGTGTGCGTTAACATCCCCGCGCGGCGCACATGGCTAATCATATCAAATGTGAAACTAAAGAGAGGGCGTGACGCATTAACTTATAATTAGATCTGAGTGCAAAACTCAACATGCTGTTGGTTTCATACGGATTACTTTATAACAGAAGATTTATTTTCGACAAGACTTGCTTTATTTAAAAGTAGAGATATCAAGCTTTCTATTCATGTATGTAAACTGTCTGTGTGCTGAGCCTCCACCGAGTTAAAGATACATTTATTGAAGCGTTTCTAATCGCGGTGCGCGGAGACGCTGAAGACAGAAAAAAACACCTCCTCTGTTTTCTTTATTTAAAAAAAAAAAATAACAGAGTTCAGTTGTTATTGTGAGTGTACACAAAAAAAGTATACACTTAACCATTTCGAATGATGTATAACTCTTATTTGTGTGACTATTATCGACAGAGCATTTTTAGTGTCTTTCGCACTGATCTTAAAAAAGTGAGCGTGACCGACTTTTTAGATGCGGCTCTTGTTTATAACAGTAATCTTGGGGGGTAGATTTGTTTAAAATAATATAACCATCTGGTTTTAGCCAGGTTTCTGTCAAACTACAAATCTAGGTTATGACCAGTGACAATGTCATTAACAAAAAGTGCTTTCGAAGAAAGGGACCTGATATTCAATAAGCCAAGCTTTATCATTTGTTTCTCTGTATTATGTGATTTTTTTATTTGTTGAACATCAATTAAATTGTTACTCTTAGATTGGTTTGGACATTTTTTGGATTATCTAGTTCGGGGACAGACATGTTTGATGTTCTGATTGGAACGGAAGAGCGGTGTTTTGACCCGCGACTCATTGTCACCCAGGCACCTTGCTGTACGGGTGGAGTTACCGGAACCGAAGAATGTACTGGATTCCCTGAACTAGTCGCATCCAAAACCGTATCTAAGGCCCTCACATTCTTACTGTCCTCAGTTAAAGTATGGATGCATGTCTATAGTTCTGAAATCTTCTCTGTCAGCCTAACTCTTTTACTGCATTTATCACATGTAAATCCCTCACTGCTGAGAGAGATAGATAAACTGTACATGTGACAGGCAGTGCACACAACAATAATAGGAAAAGATGCCATTACTCACCTGACTGTAGAACGATTCCAACTTACCACTGTTGTTTGATGGAAGAGCAGGGGAGACAACGGTAGTAGACGCAAAATTGAAACTTGAATGGAAATGTGAATAGCAAGCTAAACGGCTGACGGAATGCTAACGCGTTGTACTCGTGGTTATATGATAAACGCAAACGATAAGCGAGAGTGAGAGCAAAAAGAAAATTGACAGTAGATGCGAAATGGAAATGTGAATGGAAACGCAAGTGACAAGCTAAGCTGCTAATGGAATGCTAACACGCTACACTCATGTATAACGTATAAAAGCGAATGATCAGATCATTCAAATTAGTTTAATGGATAAGGTTTGAAATCTAGTGAAATCAAGACTATATTTTATCACTTTAAACAACAGAGAGTAGTAGTAAGATAGAGATTGCTATAGCAAAAATGAAAGCTCCAGGGAGCTACGCTCTGCAGCAGGCAAACAGGAAGTGAGCCCATTGAGGACAACAAAATGGCAAAAGACAAAAATGGCAAAAGAATTTGACATCTCAAATTCAAAACAAACAAATCAAGTAACTTACAAATAAAAGAAAGAAAATCCACATTTGCAACAAGTGTGACCTGTTCCAGAACTCAAAAAACAAAGAACAAAGGAAAAGGACAGAGCAAAACAAGCCATGCTTATGCTGTAAAAAAGACTATGAATTGGTCATTTGCAAAACTAAAGTATCCAACTATCCTTCATCTCCCAGAAAAGAAACCAGTACTTCCAGGATCTCAAGATGGACAAAGCTTCACAACTGTCACCGAATCATGTACCGTAACCAGCGAAACTTGTGGCTGTGCTGGGGCCGGCCATTTACTGTGCTCATCGGCCATCGCAACAGTTAGAGTTAAGTACAAAAAGGGCAATCGTGAGGTTACAACTTATTGTACGATAATTTCCACAAAACAGCTAATAAAGCACAGCTTTAGCACAAAATAAATAAATAAATAAATAAAAATAAAATTTGTCCTAGTGATAGCTACTTTACAGAGCCAGTCCATTAATTACCTGTCACGGTTCATGGGTTCATTGTCTCATCCTTGTCTGTTGTTTTGGTGTGTGTGTGTGTGTGTGTGTGTGTGTGTGTGTGCATGGGCGTGGCGTTCCTCTGTGGTAACGAGCTGATTAGTCTCAGGTGTGGCTTGTTACCTTGCTCTATTTATGGGAGGCTAACCTGTCTTGTCTTTGTCAGTTCGTCTGTGTTTGTTCCTCCGGCTGGGCTGCTCCTGGTTTCTGCTCCTGATTTCCGTGATCCAGTTTTCTCATCTCTGCTGCTTCTTCTGAGCGGATTCTTCGCCGGCTGCCCATTGTCTCCCTGCGCTACACATCTTTGGACTTTGTTTGTTTATTCAGAGCGTTAGCTCCCCTGTTGCCTCAGTTAATAAACTGTAAACGCGATTGAATCCATCTGTCTCATCTTTCATCGTCACAGCACGAACTGACCATGCAGGATTCAGCGGAAGCAAACAATCTACAAAACTTCTTGATGAGTGCGACTTCCTGTATGGATCGCCAAGAGGGTGAAATTTTGGCTACGGGACAGGCAGTGCAAAATTTGGTAGCGCAGGTGTGCGAGCTCTCCTCGCAACTACAACAACTAAGACTCCCCACCACGCCGCCCACGCCGCCAGCGATTGACGGACTATCAACCCATCACTCATCGAGCTTCAAGAGTCGTCAGAAACGGAGGGTGCGGTCAGCCATCCCACAGACATCGAGCCCATGCAGGTCGGGAGAGCTCGGCTTTCCCGGGAGAAGAGAGAGCGTCGCCGAAGACGAGGGCTGTGCTTATACTGCGGAGCTACAGGACACTTTTTGAATGATTGTCTAGTAAAAGATCGAGCCCGACAGCAGAACTGAGGCTGCTGTCGGGTGGAGCAGCGTTGGATAAATCCTCTTCGGCTACTCTCCTCCTGGTAAGAGTTCAATGGGCAAACAAACACCATCACTGCGAAGCTCTCATCGACTCAGGATCTGAAGGTAACTTTATAGACATTACACTCGCCAGAGACCTTCAGATTCCCATGATTTCTCTCAACCTCCCGATCGTGGTAAAAGCTCTTAATGGACAATCTTTACCCAGCATCTCTCACTCCACGCCAGCACTGACTCTTGTTTCCTCCGGTAACCACACTGAGCAGATTAAACTCTATATAACTCATTCTCCTCTGGCACCCATTGTTTTGGGTCACCAGTGGCTCCTTCAACATGGCCCCACGATCGAGAAGTGAGAAGTGTCATGCTGTCTGTCTTGTGTCTGCTTGTTCTCCTGTCTCTTGTGTTTCGTTGCAGGATGAGGTGGTGAACCTGTCTAACGTGCTGAAGGAGTACATTGACCTGAAGGAAGTGTTCAGTAAGTCCAGGGCTGCTTCTCTTCCTCCGCACCGTCCCTACGACTGTGCCATTAACTTAGTTCCAGGTACTTCTCCACCTAAAGGCAGGTTATATTCGCTTTCTGCTCCTGAAAGGGAGGCCATGGAGAAATATATTTCTGATTCTCTAGCAGCAGGGGTCTTCCGGGCTTCCTCTTCCCCGGCGGGGGCGGGTTTCTTTTTTGTCGCCAAGAAGGATGGCTCTCTGCGACCATGCATTGATTATCGCGGACTGAACAATATCACAGTTAAGAACACCTATCCTTTGCCGTTGATGTTGTCGGCTTTCGAGCGGTTGCAGGAAGCCTCCGTCTTTTCCAAATTGGATTTACGCAATGCTTATCATTTGGTCCGCATTAGGGAGGGGGATGAGTGGAAGACCGCGTTTAACACCCCCAGAGGGCATTTTGAATATTTGGTCATGCCCTTCGGGTTATCTAACGCCCCAGCGGTCTTCCAAGCACTCGTTAATGATGTGTTGAGAGATATGGTTGATCAATTCATATATGTCTACCTGGATGACATATTGATTTTTTCTTCTTCTCTCCAGGAACATGTTCAACACGTCAGACGAGTGCTCCAACGACTGCTAGAGAATGGGCTTTTTGTCAAGGCGGAGAAGTGAGCGTTTCATGCACAGTTGGTTCCATTTCTGGGTTACATCGTGTTGCCCAAGGGGATTCGCGTGGATCCTGACAGGATTAAGGCTGTGGTGGATTGGCCAACCCCTGATTCCCGTAAGGCCCTGCAGAGGTTTCTGGGGTTTGCCAACTTCTAAGAACACCAAACCCGATGCGTTGTCACGCATTTTTGACCAATCTGACCTCCCGATGTCTCCTGAGTGTATTATACCTGAGAGACTGATTGTCACTGCAGTCACTTGGGAGATCGAGTTGAAGGTTCACACTGCCTTACAAGGGGTGACGCCTCCGCCCAAATGCCCAACGAACTGTTTGTTTGTACCGGAGAAGTTGTGGTCAGACGTTATTCGATGGGGTCACTGCTCCAATATGGCTTGCCACCCAGGAATTGGTCGGACCATCTTTTTGGTTAAACAACAATTCTGGTGGCGTACCTTGGCTCGCGATGTCCGAGAATTTGTTTTGGCCTGTTCAGCCTGTGCTCAGGGTAAGACTTCCAATCGACCTCCAGAGGGGTTACTTCAACCGCTGTCGGTCCCTTCGAGACCCTGGTCCCACATTTCGCTCGATTTCGTTACTGCCCTCCAGCCCTCCCTGGGCAATACGGTTGTTTTAACCGTTGTGGACCGGTTCTCGAAGGTGGCCCACTTTATTCTCTTGCACAAATTGCCTTCAGCCAAGGAGACAGCGGTTACTGTCGTGAACCACATTTTTCGCGTTCATGGCCTCCCGGTAGATGTGGTTTCCGACAGGGGTCCCCAGTTCATATCCAAATTTTGCAGAGAGTTTTGTCGACTGCTGGGGGCGACTGGTTCCACCCTCAGACCAATGGCCAGACTGAGCGGGCCAACCAAGACCTTGAAAGGGTGTTGCGATGTTTGGTCACCCAGAATCCCACTTCCTGGTGTCAGCAACTTCCGTGGGTTGAGTACGCTCATAACTCGTTACCAGTGTCATCTACGGGCCTCTCTCCATTTTCCCAGTATGGAATCTGAAGTTGCGGTCCCCTCTGCCCACGCCTTCGTCCAGAGGTGTCACCGGACTTGGACGAGAGCCCGTGAGACTCTCCTCCAAGTAAGGGTGAACACCAAGGCTAAGGCTGATTGCCATCGGTCGAAGCCTTCCGTCTACGTCGTTGGTCAAAAAGTGTGGCTTTCTACCAAGAACATTCCTCTCTGAAAGTTAGCTCCCAAATTCATTGGCCCGTTCACTGTCACTAAAATCATTAGCCCAGTGGCAGTCCGCCTCCAACTCCCTCCTGCGTACAGGAGAATTCACCCGGTATTCCATGTCTCCAAAATTAAGCCTGTTTTTCGTTCTCCTCTTAATCCGCCTGCTCCGGTTCCTCCCCCGCCGTGACTCGTAGATGGGGAACCTACCTATTCGGTTAACTGTATTCTGGACTCGAGACGGAGGGGACGCGGATTCCAATACTTGGTGGACTGGGAAGGTTACGATCCAGAGGAGAGAAGTTGGGTTCCTGCCAGGGACATATTGGATCACTCCCTTATTGATGATTACAATTAACGGGTAAGGCTAGGAGCACCGTGAGGCGCTCCTAGGAGGAGGGGTACTGTCAAGGTTCATGGGATCATTGTCTCATCCTTGTCTGTTGTTTTGGTGTGTGTGTGTGCATGGGCGTAGCGTTCCTCTGTGGTAACGAGCTGATTAGTCTCAGGTGTGGCTTGTTACCTTGCTCTATTTATGGGAGGCTAACCTGTCTTGTCTTTGTCAGTTCGTCTGTGTTTGTTTCTCCGGCTGGGCTGCTCCTGGTTTCTGCTCCTGATTTCCGTGATCCAGTTTTCTCGTCTCTGCTGCTTCTTCTGAGCGGATTCTTTGCCGGCTGTCCATTGTCTCCCTGCGCTACACATCTTTGGACTTTGTTTGTTTATTCAGAGCGTTAGCTCCCCTGTTGCCTCAGTTAATAAACTGTAAACGCGATTGAATCCATCTGTCTCATCTTTCATCGTCACATTACCCGTTTTGCCTCGCCCTTTGGATTATGTTGACCCATGCCTGTTTACTGGACTACTCTTTGTCCTGTCTTCAGTAGGCCTCTCTCAGTCGTTCTGTAACAGAATACTTGGCCACACAAGGATCAGCAGCAGCAGCTTTTAAAAGGAACATTGGCCAGGTATGGACACAGCAAGAATATTATTAGCCCTTAAACAAGGTATGCGAACATTGGAGAACTATAGTGGATTCCATTCGCAAACTGCTGACGACAACAACGCTCCATCATGTCACCGCTGCCATCCCTGAGTCAAGTAAAGTCAGAGCTGATCTTCCTGAGTCAAGTCAAGTCAGAACTGATCTTCCTGGGTCATGTCATGATACAGCTGATCTTACTGAGTCAAGTCAGGTCTTAGCTGATCTTCCTGAGTCAACTCTCAGCTGATCTTCCCACTCTGCCCTGGTGGTCTTCGGCTCCATCTGCTCTGCTGTTTTGGTCTGAAATCATAAAGGTTATTGGGGCTACTGGACTTGGGAACCGGGACTACCACAGCATTCTTCTAAATGTTAGGTAATTGCTGTACATGTAAGGATATATTAAAAACCTAGGTAAAAACAGGACTTAATTCTTTTACACAGGCAAACGTCCACAGATTTTATCAGGCACACAGCTCTAGTTTACCCGTATTGAAGAGATAGCCTTTTCAAAATCATTTTGATTTATTTCAAAGTGCTGATTATCCTTAAGTTTTCAGAATCTACTCTTGCTTAACTTTGTTAACGGTATGAAACAAAATTCGCTTGTTGTTTAAATATTTGGGAAACTTGGCCTTTCCTACCTCCTTTTTTATTGCCTTAGCAACTGAGATCAGATGAAAATTATCCTCAATTACTTTGAATTGAAACTAATTTGATTCATTGTTTTTGATGTCCATGCATTTGTTGATTCACCCTACCCTAAGGCCCTATACAATATTATTCTTATTAGTTCTTCAAAGTGTTTCTGAAGTGAATGGCTATAATGGTTTATGGTTATTTTTAATATGAGCACAAATTGTACACACTGCCTGACCAAAAAAATAAAAATGCTATTTGCATTTAAATAAGCAAATACTGTGTTTACGATTGGCTCATTGTTGCTGTAATTAATATGTTTCTGTCATTTTGCAACAATTATTTAACCTTAACTGATGCAGTGCATAGCTTTTAATTTCTTAAACAACCATGTTGGATGAAGTACCCATGTACTTATTCCAGAATGACAATGCCAAGATTCACAAGGCTTAATTTGTGAAACAGTGGTTCAGTGAGAATGATGAATAATTTTCTTCTATGAACTGGCCATCTCAGATTCATGACAGAACCCTATTGAAAGTCTTTAGGATTTGCTAGAGTTAACCCACAGTGGTTCAACTCTCCCACTGTCAATACAAGATCTCAGCCACAAATGAATGCAACTCTTGAAATGCTGTGCTGGAGTCAACCAACAGAGTGTGATGTTGCATAATGTTGTCAAACCTGTAAGGCCGGTTTGATCTCCCCATGAAACCAAAGTTCAGGAACTCTCAGAAAACAGATGCCATGCAACAAAACAAGAATCTTCCTAATCTGAGGAAAAGATCTCAAAGAAAACCACGTTCTCAACTGTTCATTTACCCATCCCATCCCTCCCTCCCTCCCTCCGGGGTATAGAGCATAGGTCCCTGGAAGTTGACTGTGTGTCAGCAATTCAGGATACTTTAGTATACCACACTTATCTCTATCTCAAGAATTCATGATTTTTATTTATTTATTTATTTATTTTTTTCATGTTTAGTATGAATTTAAAGGTTTCAGTGCGATTGGTAAAATGGTCTCAATTTCACATCATTGACTTAAAGTTTAAAGATTAAACACTTGAAGAATTCTGTTCTTCTCCTTACAATGAAAAAAAAAAGTATGTACATTGATTGCACATATTTTATTATTTTCTCTCAACGTAGTTTATCTCTCTGTATGTTACTCAACTTATGGAGAAGCAATGGTGGAGGAAGGGCTGCCGACTCCTGGGGGCCAACTGGCGGTGGTGGAACCCGAGGCGAGACGATGGAGAGTGGCAGACCCGTGGCGAACCCACTGCTTAGATGGTGGGCTGAGGGTGAGCTGAGGGGCTGTCAGGAGACAGCAGTGGCAGAGTGGAGGCAGCAGGAATGATAAGAGGAGGCAGGAGAGGGAGAGTGGGTGGGAAAACTTGACTTGTGGCAGGTTAGGGCTGGTGTGTGCCACCGACATACACCACATCATTACTCCCTATAGTGAGAGTGCGACAGACAGGGGAATACGATGGCTGTTTTTTCTGGATTGATAGACAGCGGAGGTTTGCAGGACATCAGCACCCACTTAATATAGGTGGCGAGGACCCTGTCCAGACAGCTGCGCTCGTGTGCCGATGCTAAGTGCAGTATGGTAGAATGAGCAAAGGCTGTCCGGGTAGTGTGTCAGATTGGCGAGAGAAACAAAGTCCATGGAGTGGTCCTCGAGGGAGCGATTCCCCTGCTCCAGCAGTATGACGAGGACGGGCGGGTCATTCAAAGAAAAAAAAAAACACTGATAGAAACAAAAAACAAAAACGTGGGGTAAACACAACGCTAAACTTTTATAAGGTCCTGTCTTCTGTCACAGTTAATGTGAGGAATGAACACACGCAAAGATGAAGGTCAATAATAAAGTTTTTAATATGATTCAAACAGGTATACACAACGATGAGACATGACGATGAAACACAGAACTGAAAAAAATTAATAAAGGGTGGCTTATGATACAGAAGCAGGTGTGTGTGTGTGTGTGTGTGTGTGTGTGTGATTAACTAATAGTGACATAAGGACAGGAACAAGAACAACCATATACAGTTGAATACAAAATTATTAGCCCCTTATAAAATAAAATATTTCATTATTTTTCAAATAACTCCCAAGTGTTGTTTAACAGAAAGATGATTTTATCAACACAGCATTTTTAAACATAATACTTTATTCAAGAAGCTTTTAGGTTTAGTAATACAAATAGAAATAAATGTATAATCAAGAATTTTAAAAAGTCTACTGGTCAAAATGATTAGCCCTCTGATGTTAATAGTCAATAGTGTATCCCTTTAGCTTGATAACAGCCTTTAGTTTTCTTGCAGACTGTCTGAGGATGTCGTTCAAAATCTTCTTATAGTCTTCCTTTTTCATGTTTCCTTCAACCCTGACGAGATCCCCAGTCTTCGTTGAGACATCAATTCCAGACTTGGCTAGGTCATTCACTAGTGTCTTGGCAGTTGTTCTTGTGTCTTTAGAAACCTCTCTCACTAGTTTCCTTTCCAAAGTTTTTGAAATCTTTTGCTTCCTGCCTCTGCCCGTCTTGTTCTCCACTGTGTTGGTCTCTTTAAACTTCTTGATAATGCATCTCACTGCAGTTCTTGACACTTGAAAGCGCTTTGATAAACGTATGTATCCTTCTCCATCTTTATGAGCATTAACAATTCTTTCCAAACTATTTTTTTTTTGTCTTTGCCATGATGACAGTGCATATTATTTTACTAGTTGTTTCGCAAGACACTAATCCTCAGCTTAAAGAGCAATTTAAAGGTTTAACTTAACTAATCAGGCAAATTAGGTTAATTTGGCAAGTCATTGGACAACAGTGGTTTGTTCTATAGCTAATCAAACTAATAATTTCTTAAGGGGGCTATCAATATCAACCTTAGCAGTTTTTGTTTATTTATTTTTTTAATTCTTTTATTTAAGCAACTATACAAAATCAGACTTTAGAAGAAAAAAAATGATAGGAAATAATGTGAAAACATTCTCTTGCTCTGTTAAACATCACTTGGGAAATATTCAAGGCATTTCAGGTGTTACTTTGGGGGGCTAATAATTTTGTCTTCAACTGTATGGGCACATGAGGGACCTTGTGTTCAGCAAAACAAAGAAATTTATACAGGTTAGGAACAACTGAGGGTGAGTAAATGATACCAGAATTTTTATTTTTGGGTAAATTATCCATTTCGGTTAGATGGGCAATTCAATTTTGCGGTAGCTAATGCCAAGCTATCCAAATAACTGTAAGATTATCTGGTCCTCATTGACGATCCTGATGTCCCCTGGTCTATCATGGGCATTGTCTCCTCGGTGCATCCTGGGATGAGGGCTTCGTCTGCAGCCTGGAGTATGCAGAGTTAAAAAATGAGATTCAGTACTACTCTGGAAATATCAAACTTAATTTCAATAATTTAATACTGTCTGTATCCTGAGAAATGTAAACTTGAATATAATAAGAACCAGTCATGGTCAACAAAGACTGATTAGACCTCAGTTCTAGGATTGTGAATGGTAGGCCAAGAAATCCAATAGTGTCTTCCTAAAACAAAATGTAAAGTAATGTAGAATGAGTATGTACATGAATAATGGCAAGAATGTCTAAATGTGTGGATGTTTTGGATCTCCAATCTAACTGCAACTAATCTAACTACTGTGTGCCCTTAATACACTGACACATTCAATGGACAAGGAGAGAGAAAAATACTAGATTAATATTAACAGTATTTTATATTAACTGTAGGGTCTATAATAAGCCTTCACTTTGAAATTACAGGTGTTTTTTTTTTTGTTTTTTTTACAAACACACACACACATACATATATTTTTTTTTCTTCTAGAGAAAGTCTGATTTCTTATAGCTGCTTGAATAAAAGAATTTAAAAAAAATAAATAAATAAATATAAAACTGCTAAGGTCAATATTATTAGCCTCCTTAAGAAATTATTAGTTTGATTAGCTATAGAACAAATCACTGTTGTTCAATGACTTGCCAAATTAACCTAATTTGCCTGATTAACCTAATTAACCTAGTTAAGCCTTTAAATTGCTCTTTAAGCTGAGGATTAGTATCTTGCGAAACAACTAGTAAAATAATATGCACTGTCATTATGGCAAAGACAAAAGAAATTAGTTTGGACTTGAGAGAAAGAATTGTTAATGTTCATAAAGATGGAGAAGGATACACATGTTTATCAAAGTGTCAAGAACTGCAGTAAGATGCATTATCAAGAAGTTTAAAGAGACCAACACAGTGGAGAACAAGACGGGCAGATCCCTCTTTCACTAGAAAACTAGTGAAAGAGGTTTCTAAAGACCCAAGAACAACTGCCAAGACACTAGTGAATGACCTAGCCAAGTCTGGAATTGATGTCTCAACGAAGACAGTCACTAGAGCCCTGCTCAGGAATGAATTGCGAGGTTGCCGACCAAGAAAGGCTCCACTTCTGAAGAAGAGACACCTCCAAGCTAGAATGAAGTTTGCTAAGGACAACCTGGGGGAATGTGATGCATAATGTGTCCTTTGGTCAGATGAGACAAAACTAGAGCTTTTTGGCCATAGAGATGTTGCCTATGTTTGGAGAAAGAAGGGAGAGGGGCATTAAACCCCAAGAACACCGTTCCCACAGTGAAACATGGTGGTGGGAGTATAATGCTGTGGGGATGTTTCAGTGTGTTTGGAACTGGGAATCTCATCAGGGTTGAAGGAAACATGAAAAAGGAAGACTATAAGAAGATTTTGAAAGACAACCTCAGACAAGAAAACTTTGTTTGGGTCGACATTTTGTCTTCCAGCATGATAACTGGATAAAATAATGAAATATTTTATAAGGGGCTAATAATTTTGTCTTCAACTGTGTGTGTGTATATATATGAGCTTCTTGTTTTTCCTTGCACTCCAAACTTACAGCATGGGTTCACCATCCAGCTGGGCTCTTCCACAATCACTTCTTCAAACTCAATCAGGAATCTGGGTGTCATCTTTGATGACCAGCTGTCTTTCAAAGATCATATTGCAAAGACTACTCGATCTTGCAGGTTTGCTTTGCACAACATCAGAAAGATCAGGCCCTTTCTAACAGTGCAGGCTACACAACTTCTTGTCCAGGCCCTTGTCATCTCCAGACTGGACTACTGCAATGCTCTTTTGACTGGTCTTCCATCATGCACAATCAAACCTCTACAAATGATTCAGAATGCAGCAGCACGGCTGGTCTTTAACGAGCCCAAAAGAGCCCATGTTACATCTCTCTTTATCTCCTTGCACTGGCTCCCAATTGCGGCTCGTATCAAGTTCAAGACTCTGATGCTTGCATATAGGACAACCACAGCTACTGCACCTGCTTATCTGCACTCGCTATTGCAAATCTACACCCCCTCCAGAACTCTGAGATCTGCTAGTGAGCGACGCCTTGTGGTACCATCACAGAGAGGTGCTAAATCACTATCCAGAACATTCTCTTTTACTGTTCCTGGCTGGTGGAACGATCTTCCTACCCCTATCCGGAATGCTGATTCCCTGACAAGCTTCAAGCGACAGCTTAAAACTCATCTCTTTCAACTCTATTTGCTGTTACCATAAAAAAAAAAAAAAAAAATTAATCTCTTTATTCCTTCCCTTTCTAGCTTGTACTTGTCTGAAGCACCACTTGAAATCTGGTATTATAGCACTGCCTGTGTCTGTTTGTCTCCTTAAGAAGAATCGCTCTATGTTCTCCCAACTGTATGTCGCTTTGGACAAAAGCGTCTGCCAAATGCCTAAATGTAAATGTAAATATATATATATATATATATATATATATATATATATATATATATATATATATATTAACCAAATTAAACCAAATTAACAAGGTAATTGTTTGTGTGATTACTTTGTTTGTTTCTGACATACCCAGATCATCACTACTGCATAGTTGCATTTTTCCAGTTGCCAAATATGTTAATGTAGTTATAATTACTTCCATTTCTGGCACTATGACATTTCTGTGCTATGTCGGAGATGTTAACATGTCTCTAATAAGATCGGTCGCAAACACAATCTAATGTATAGCAGCATCTTATTAACTCACTGTCATGCATTGCATACAACATATTTCTTCCCTCTCTTCATATGTTGTCCATTTTCTCCACTGCTGAAGAAGCCTCTTAAAAGTACTCATCCGTGATCCTAACAATTTTGGACCTTAAGACCTCTTTTAAGGGTTAAGATGCTTTCTAAATTACTTTTTTTCTTTACTAGCATCTTTTCTTTAATTCTAAGAGGAAACACCCACATTTCTAAACAATTTTCTTAGAATTTTGTCACTAGGAGTAACTTTTTGCACTAAGAATTTTCATGAATACAGGTTTTCACAGGACAGGAGAAACTAGACATCTAAACAGAAAGCATATTAAATGTTAATTTTCTTTAAAACAACAAGCTGTTTAATAATAAAACTTTATTAAAACTTTATTATCTGTTATGATTATTTAATATGCTCATTGGCAGTGATGGGCGGTAGTGTTGCTACAAGTAGTGACTCTACCAGTAGTGTAGCCAGGAATCACATGTGGGTGGGCGCAGAGAAAATTGGGTGGGCCTAGCCAAAAATGCATCTGTCAAAATCGACTAACGCAACTACACCTGCTTGAATACACACCACCTTTTAATCAGAGCATAAGCCTGTATGTCATCATAAGCAGAACATAACGATAAGAACAGCAGGCAGCCACACTGCACATCTGAAAGACGCAATAACACCATTTTGCCACAAAGCACAGGCAAAAGTAATTACAATGAATGTGTTGGGGGGAAACAGTAAGGAGATATTTGAATGACTCATTAATAAACTAGTGTATTCTGAGATAGTGTTCTCCTCTTTGGACGCACCTTAGAGAGAAATGCATGAGAAATGCATCTGTAACGTGGGAGTCAACGAAGTAGGGATCCATATGGAACTTTATTGAAGACATTAACAGTGGTACAACAGGCAGAGTCAAACGGGAGCAAACAGGAACAATGCAGATATACCACAGAATGGTCAATGTCGGAGCAAGAGGTCTGGGTAGGCAGCTAGCTAACAAGAGTAATTCAGTAGATGGACGTGGGGGTCGATAGGCAGGCGGAACAGGATCAGGAACGAGGAACATACAGCAAGGTTAACAACAGAAAAGAAAACACACTCGGAATTGACTGACAGGGCAAATCAAGACTTCACAAAGTAACACCTGAAATGGAGGTCTATTTATATGAACTAAGGTGGCTGACAGGTGTATAGGTAATAGAGCACGGAAAGGGAATATGGGAAATGGCGTGTGTAATATAATCCAGAGTTTCAGTGATGGCTCCCTCAAGTGGTGAAAGGAGGGAGCCGCAGCAGTGTGATTCGTGACAGCATCTTTACAGATTACATAATGAATGTGTGTTTTTTTTTTCGTTATGTAAAAATGTAAAGCTTTCCATTTATATATTTATCATGTTGAGCATCATGTTTGTTTTCTTTATTTTATAAAAACACTGTAAAAAACACAAAAATTACTGGATATGCGCCTTTATCTTGGTTTACTAACATTGTTTTATAGCTACTTGAACTGTTTTATATCTATAGATTTTATTTTAGGCAAGTCGTAATGATTTGAGAAGGCAAATTGATCAAACAGACAGATCATGAACAGTCTTCCGCTGGCCGCTGTTCGTTACTATAAAAAAAACTAAAACTTATATTTAACGAACAAAAAATGTTCCAAACATTTTTCTAAATTAACTTAATTTTAATTTAACTTTTTCTGCTTCCGGCTTTGCTACTGTTCGGACGCTCTTGCTTACTGCTCTGCACTTTGCTTCTGTTTATGTACTTTACTCGGATTTTAAAAAATATTTTAACTTCAGCAGATCAGCACAGTGCTCAAACAGCACATTTTTGAGCACAAACACTGAAACTTTTCAGGATTGGACTAATATTACAGAAAAGAAGACTCTGCCTACCACTGCCAGCGGTTTACATTCCGGAGACGGGAAAACACAGCTGTCTACATTCAAATAGACAAAACAGAAAATGCCTCTTGTGCCTGTTGTGGAATCTTTTTGCTGCACAAACTGCCACAGACTTCTACAAAGGATTGCTGTTCTTGAAACAAAGCTACTTGCTGGACTTCCAAAACAGGTGGAACACTCAGCAGATCGTCATCACGGACCCCCTCAACAAACAGTCGGTGAGTCCCATGAATCTACTGAATCTCATCAGTCATTACCAAGTGTAGAGGAACGAGCCAAAACTGATCAACACACTAATCAATGGCACAAACAGGGAGCGAGACCCAAAGGCACTCGAGACATCAGATTGTCACGAGTATCTCATATTGCTGCCATAGCATCCTCTACCCCAGATACAGCTATGACAAGGCTTGCAAACACTGGTATTTTACCACCGCCTATACACCTTGAGAACAGATTTGAAGCATTAATGAATGTGGGTGAGGAATCCCCAAATGTGACTGAAAGTGGATCGTATCAGCCAGCAGCTAACATTGCTACTAACAGACACTCAAGGTCGAGCAGACAGCGGCATTCAGCTCAGACGCAAGCCGAGCCCAGGACTCTGATAGTGGGCGACTCCATTATCAGAGACATTAGAAGCAGGACCACAACTACATGCTGTTTTCCTCAAGCAACCGTCTCTGATGTGAACAAGGAGCTTCGAAACATTCTAATGAAGCACAAGACTGCAAATCGAATCATCATCCATGTGGGAAAGAACGATATTCGGAAAGAGCAGTCAGAACTCCTAAAGAAAGATTTCAGTGAACTTCTTGAAACACTTCGAAGACTTGAAGTTAAGTCGTTCATCAGTGGACCACTCCCAGCAAGGGGAACTAACATGTTTTCACGGATGCTTGGGCTGAATACATGGCTACAAAGAACCTGCAGTTTAAAAGGAGTCAACTTCATTGACAACTTCAATCTTTTCTGGGGCCATAGACAACTGTTTAAACTGGATGGCCTCCACCCAAACAAACTTGGTGCAAGAGTACTAAAGGACAACTTCTATTTCTCCCTCAATCATCCTTCAGTACTTTGTGACCTGAATGGTACACACACACCTGGACAAAATATGACTGATCAGAGGACTTCAATTAGTCATCATGTGGCTGACACATCCCAAAAGGACAGTGATAACACCACGCAGCCACAACAACCACTGCTCATGGACACCATGCCAGCGGAGCCCTGCCCACAGAGCTCATCACAGACAGACTGTGACGTATCAGGACAGCTCCAAGACTCAGCACCCAAGGATGACTTTTTTGAAAACAGCCAGAGAAGCCAGGACAACATATCTCAGCCACCGGAAACATCAGAGACACAGCCCCGTTCACCTGACACATTATCCCTCTCTCCAGGATCTCCACTTCTAAGCTTCTCACAGCAAATGGAGGAACTTGTTTATGCTGGGACTAGACTCTCCCACTCTTTCGCTGCAAGCCCCCAGATATCAACAAAAAAACGGCGGGCCCCACAACCACCAAAGCCTGCAGGCCCAGCTCGCCTTCCTCCTCCTGTGAGAGCTCTTCGGCCGCTGCCACAACGCCAGGGCCCATCTGCTGTAGGTGAACCAAAAACAACTGATAACAGCTCTCAGTGATATGTGTCGGGTCCCCGCTATGATAGCAGCAACATTCACAAATGTTTACAGAACAAGCGGGAACCCAGTGTGCCTGTAGCTTTTCCTATCTCTGTTTTATCACGTGATAGAAAGTCTAAGGCCTTCTCTAGTCGTACGGCTGATTCATCTAATCTGCGGCCTATTTTGCATCAAACTAATATTACTGTGGGGACAAAAATAAATGCCATCAAGTTAGCATTTTTAAACATTCGCTCACTAAAAAATAAATCATTTCTGACTAATGACTTAATAACCACAAACAGCCTAGATTTTATGTTTTTAAATGAAACATGGCTAGAAGACAGCTGCAGTGCAACAGTCCTCAATGAGACAGCCCCTCCTAACTTTACTTTCATGAGTGTCTGCAGAGCTGTTAGGAGAGGTGGAGGTGTTGCTGCTCTGTTTAAAGATGTCTATCAATGCAAGCAAGTGTCATTTGGTCAGTACTTGTCCTTTGAATATCTAGGGATTGTGCTGAAAGGTGCTCCACGCATTCTGTTTATCATTATTTACAGGCCTCCAAAATACTCTCCAGCCTTTGTTGAAGAGTTCACAGAACTGTTATCAATGATTTCCTTAGAGTATGACAGTTTTGCTATTGCAGGGGATTTTAATATTCACATAGATAATGCAGAAATCAATGCTACAAAAGAAATTATAACTGTTTTGAACACATTTGACCTGGTTCAACATGTTCATGGACCCACACACAATCGTGGTCACACTCTTGATTTACTCATCAGTAAGGGTCTAAAGATTTCATCCATTGTTATTAAGGACGTAGCACTATCTGATCACTTCTGTATTTTCTTTGATGTATTGATCTCTGCTACCACTGAATCTAGACCTGTCTCTGTCAGAAAGAGATGCATTAATGAGAACACTAGTTTGCTATTTATGAAGGCTATATCGTCAATGCCAAGCATTTCTGCAGACTCAGTTGATCTTCTCCTGGATTCCTTTAACTCAAAAGTTAAGAATGTCATTGATGACATTGCGCCCGAAAAAAGAAAGATGGCTGACAGACAAAAAGCACCATGGAGAAAATCAACCGCAGTACAGAGTATGAAAAGACAATGCAGAAAAGCTGAGCGGATGTGGCGGAAGACGAAACTTGAAATTCACTATAGCATCTATAAAGACAGTCTTCGTGCTTTCAATGTTGAACTAGGCAAAGCTAGACAAACATTCTTCTCAAACCTTATAAACAGCAACTTAAACAACACTCGCACTCTTTTTGCTACCGTTGAGAGACTGACAAACCCCCCAAGTCAGATTCCCAGTGAAATGCTCTCCGACAGCAAATGCAATGAGTTTGCTTCCTTCTTTTCTGAGAAGATCAATACTATCAGAAAGACGATTAGCACATCCTCAAGTTATGCAGAGGTCAGACAAATTCACCCGCAATTTCAAAAAGTAGTTACCATGTCTGTTTTTGAAGCAATTGATTGCAAAATTTTGGAAGAAATAGTACAGCACCTTAAACCTTCAACCTGCTACCTTGACACACTTCCCACATCTTTTTTCAAAAGTGTGTTCAACTGTTTAGAAGCAGATCTCTTAGAAGTGGTGAACACCTCACTTCTCTCTGGGACTTTTCCAAACTCCCTGAAAACTGCAGTTGTTAAGCCCCTTCTGAAAAAGAGCAATCTTGACAACACAATATTGAGCAACTATAGACCAATATCAAATCTTCCTTTTATAGGCAAGATTATTGAAAAGGTAGTTTTTAATCAGCTGAACTACTACATAAACTCAAATGGTTACCTAGACAATTTCCAGTCTGGTTTCCGACCGCATCACAGCACAGAGACAGCGCTCATAAAGATAATAAATGATGTTCGCTTCAATTCTGATTCTGGAAAAATATCAGTGCTGGTACTACTAGATCTTAGTGCTGCGTTTGACACTGTCGATCACAACATTCTTTTAGAGAGACTGGAAAACTGGGTCGGGCTTTCTGGGATGGTCCTTAAATGGTTCAGGTCATACTTAGAAGGGAGAGGCTATTATGTGAGCATAGGAGAGCATAAGTCTAAGTGGACATCCATGACATGCGGAGTCCCACAAGGCTCAATTCTTGCACCGCTCTTGTTTAGCCTGTATATGCTCCCTCTAAGTCAAATAATGAGAAAGAACCAAATTGCATATCACAGCTATGCAGATGATACCCAGATTTACCTAGCCTTATCACCAAATGACTACAGCCCCATTGACTCCCTCTGCCAATGCATTGATGAAATTAACAGTTGGATGTGCCAGAACTTTCTTCAGTTAAACAAGGAGAAAACTGAAGTCATTGCATTTGGAAACAAAGATGAAGTTCTTAAGGTGAATGCATACCTTGACGCTAGGGGTCAAATAACTAAAAATCAAGTGAAAAATCTTGGGGTGATTCTGGAGTCAGATCTTAGTTTCAGTAGTCATGTCAAAGCAGTAACTAAATCAGCATACTATCATCTCAAAAACATTGCAAGAATTAGATGTTTTGTTTCCAGTCAAGACTTAGAGAAACTTGTCCATGCCTTTATCACCAGCAGGGTGGACTACTGTAATGATCTCCTCACTGGCCTTCCCAAGAAGACCATTAGACAGCTGCAGCTCATCCAGAATGCTGCTGCCAGGATTCTGACTAGAACCAGAAAATCAGAGCATTGTCACGGTTCACGGATCTGTTGTGTTCTCTAGTCTCGTGATCTGTTGGTTCGTCATGTGATCTGTGCTCGCTCAGCTGAGCTGCTAATCAGTCCGGCACAGGTGTTCCCCGTTACCTTCAGCCTACATATACTCACCTCTTCTCTCTCCCCCTCGTCCGATAGTTCTACTGGATGTCGCGGTGTTTGGTCTTGTCTTCGTGTGTTTGGATCGTCTGTGTGGAGTTGCTTCGTGTCTGGTTTTCATCGTGTGTCTTCGTCTTCACCTGGACTTCAACCACCACGGGACTCACGCCACTGCACCGTCTGTCATCTAACCCCTGCCTCACCCAGCCGAGAGATTTCACCAAGGACTTTTGTACTCATTCCGTCATTTCAATAAACACTCATTTATTTCACTGCAATTGCTTCCTTCCTCATGCTCTTGTTTAGCCTGTATATGCTCCCTCTAAGTCAAATAAGTAGAACTATCCTTCCTCATTCTTACGTCACAGAACTATCGGACCGTCATGGAAGCAGCAGGCACCCCACAACCCACCCTGGAGGATTATGTACAGGACTGCATCTCTCGGCTGGAGAAACAGGAGAAGAGCACGAGCGAGGTTGGTTCCGCGATCCGTGCTCTTGTGGGGCAGGTGTCCGAGCTGACCCAGCGCATGCAACAGCTGCAACTTCCCGCTGCGCCAGTCACGCCACCCACGCTGCCCACGCTGCCCACGCTGCCCGCCCCTCTCGCGGCCGTCGGATCATCTGCTGCGGCTCTACAGCACGAGCCCCGCCTTCCCCCGCCGGAGGTTTATAGTGGTGAGCCGAACTTTTGCCGAGCTTTCCTCACTAAATGCTCTATGCATTTTGCTCTCCAACCACGCACATTTTCTAGTGAGGAAAGCAAGGTGGCGTTCGTGCTCACCCTATTGACGGGGAGGGCGGCACTTTGGGGTACGGCGGTGTGGGAGAATCAAGATCCCTGTTGTGCCTCGTTCACGGCTCTCTCCGCCGAGATGAAGAGGGTGTTCGACCGCGCGGCTTCAGGGAGGGAGGCCGCGCGGACATTGATGGATCTCCGACAGGGGGGGAGATCCGTCTCAGATTACTCGATCGAGTTTCGCACCCTGGCGGCAGAGTGCCAGTGGAACGAGGAGGCGCAGTGGGATAGGTTCCTGCATGGGTTGGCTGATCGCGTCCAAAAGGAAATCTACGCCCTGGATCTACCCGCCAACCTTAATGGACTCATCGACCTGGCCTTGCGGGTAGACTCTCGTCTCTCCCGAGCTGAGCGGCGGGGATTATCCGCTCGGCTTCCCCCTGGGGAGGGAGCTCCACCTCGAGCCAGCGGCGGTGACGCGGTCAGTCAGTACGACGAACACGAGCCCATGCAGGTGGGTCGAGCTCGGCTTTCTCGGAAGGAGAAGGAGAGGCGGAGGTCCCAGGGCCTTTGCTTGTACTGTGGTGCTGGAGGACATTTTGCGTTCAACTGCCCGGTAAAAGGGCCAGCCCGGCAGTAAATCTGAGGCTACTGTCGGGTGGGATCTCCGCTAAGAAGACCTCATCCAGCTCGACCTCCACGCTCCTCCCGGTTAGGTTAAGATGGCAGAATTATGATCATCACTGTTCTGCACTTCTGGACTCTGGGGCTGAAGGTAACTTTATGGACTACAGTTTTGCCTTACACAATCACGTTCCTCTCTCTCCCCTCACCAACACCATCGCCGTCTCCACACTCAATGGCCAGACTCTACCCAAGATCACGCTCACTACTGTTCCCATCACTCTCACTGTGTCTGGCAATCACAGTGAGAGTATCCCCTTTTTCATTTTGGACTCCCCTCATGCACCCGTGGTTTTGGGACACCCGTGGCTCATCAAACACAATCCCCGGATTGATTGGCAGCTTAAGTCTGTGTCTGGGTGGAGTATTAAATGTCATGAGTCTTGTCTTGTGTCTGCCTGTCCCTCTGTTTCTACTTCTGTGTTTCAGGAGAAGGCAGTGGATCTGTGTAACGTGCCCATAGAGTATCTCGACCTGAAGGAAGTGTTCAGTAAGTCTCGGGCTGCTTCTCTCCCTCCTCATCGTCCCTATGACTGTGCGATAGACTTATTGCCAGGTACGTCTCCGCCTAAGGGCAAACTATATTCGCTCTCAATTCCAGAGAGAGAGGCTATGGAGAAATACATTTCTGATTCTCTAGCAGCCGGGTTCATTCGACCCTCCTCTTCTCCAGTGGGGGCGGGGTTCTTTTTTGTGGGGAAGAAAGACGGATCTCTGCGACCTTGTATTGATTACCGAGGGCTGAATAATATCACGGTAAAGAATACCTATCCTTTGCCATTGATATCTTCAGCTTTTGAGAGGTTGCAGGGAGCGTCAGTCTTTACTAAATTGGATTTAAGAAATGCTTATCATTTGGTCCGCATCAGGAGGGGAGATGAATGGAAGACCGCCTTTAATACCCCCAGGGGGCACTTTGAATACTTGGTCATGCCCTTCGGTTTGTCCAACTCCCCAGGGGTCTTTCAGGCACTCGTCAACGACGTGCTGCGAGACATGGTCGATCAGTTCATATATGTCTACCTGGATGACATATTGATTTTTTCCTCATCTCTCCAGGAACATGTGCAGCACGTTAGGCGAGTGCTTCAGAGGCTGCTAGAGAATGGGCTTTTTGTCAAGGCGGAGAAATGCGTTTTTCATGCACAGTCTATTCCTTTTTTAGGGTACATCTTGTCGGCTGAGGGAGTTCGCGTGGATCCAGAGAAGGTTAAGGCTGTGGTGGATTGGCCAACTCCAGATTCCCGTAAGGCCCTACAGCGGTTTCTGGGGTTTGCCAACTTCTATCGGCGCTTTGTTCGCAATTTCAGTCAACTAGCCTCGCCTCTGACCGCCTTGACCTCCCCCAGAACTACGTTCAGGTGGTCAGACGCAGCGGAAGCTGCGTTTGCCAAACTCAAGAGCCGCTTTGTTTCGGCCCCCATTCTAGTAACCCCTGATCCATCACGTCAGTTCGTGGTGGAGGTTGACGCGTCAGAGGTGGGGGTAGGAGCAGTCCTGTCCCAGCGTTCGGCCACGGACGACAAGATGCACCCATGCGCATTTTTCTCTCATCGCCTGTCACCTGCAGAGTCAAATTATGATATTGGTAATCGAGAGTTGTTGGCAGTCAAGTTGGCATTGGAAGAATGGCGTCACTGGTTAGAGGGGTCGGGGGTACCTTTCATTGTATGGACCGATCATAAGAACCTCGAATATATCAGAACTGCTAAAAGATTGAACTCTAGGCAGGCTCGGTGGGCATTGTTTTTCGGACGTTTTAACTTTACACTTTCGTACCGCCCGGGTTCCAAAAATGTCAAACCCGATTCTTTATCGCGAATTTTTGACCATTCCGATCGCCCGTCTACTCCCGAGAGTATTTTTCCGGAGACGCTTATCGTTTCAGCTCTCACTTGGGAGGTCGAAACGAGGGTTAAGACAGCCTTAGAAGGGGTAACGCCTCCGGTCGCTTGTCCACCGAATCGCTTATTTGTGCCAGAGGAATTACGGTCCGAGGTTATTCAGTGGGGACATTGTTCTAATGTGGCTTGTCACCCAGGAGTTAATCGTACCCTATTTATGGTTAAGCAACGATTCTGGTGGCCTCTCATGGCTCGCGACGTTCGCAGTTTTGTCTTGGCTTGCTCAGTTTGTGCCATGGGTAAGACTTCTAACAGACCCCCTGATGGGCTCCTTCAACCGCTGTCGGTTCCTTCGAGACCCTGGTCCCACATCGCGCTAGATTTCGTCACCGCCCTCCCAGGGCAACACGGTAGTTTTGACCGTGGTGGACCGATTCTCGAAGGCGGCCCACTTTATTCCCTTGCCCAAATTACCCTCAGCCAGGGAGACAGCGGTGACTGTCATTGACCACGTCTTTCGGTTACATGGCCTCCCGAAGGACGTGGTCTCAGATAGGGGACCCCAATTTGTGTCCAAATTTTGGCAAGAATTCTGTAAATTATTGGGGGCAACTGTTAGTCTTTCTTCAGGATTCCACCCTCAGACCAATGGTCAAACTGAGAGAGCCAACCAAGATTTGGAGAGAACATTGCGATGTATGGTTACCAGAAATCCTTCCTCCTGGAGCCAACAACTCTCAATGGTGGAGTATGCCCACAATTCATTACCAGTATCAGCTACGGGCCTATCACCATTTGAATGTAGTTTAGGGTACCAGCCACCAATTTTTCCTAGTCTGGAATCCGAAGTCGCGGTCCCCTCTGCCAACGCCTTTGTTCAGAGGTGTCTTCGCACTTGGACTAGAGCCCGCGAGACTCTAATCCAGGTGGGAGTGCGCACCAAGGCCAAGGCTGATCGCCACCGGTCGAAGCCTCCCGTATACGTCGTCGGCTCTAAAGTGTGGCTTTCTACCAAGAACATTCCGCTCCGATCCGTGTCGAATAAACTTGCGCCTAAATTCATTGGCCCGTTCCCTGTCACCAAGATCATTAGTCCGGTGGCAGTCCGCCTCAAACTTCCTCCAGTATACAGGAGGATCCATCCCGTTTTCCATGTTTCCAAAATTAAACCCGTGTTTTTCGCACGTATTAATCCGCCAGTCCCGGTTCCCCCACCGCCGCGACTCGTAGACGGGGAGACCACCTATTCGGTCAATCGCATTCTGGACTCTAGGCGGAGGGGACGCGGATACCAGTACTTGGTGGACTGGGAAGGTTACGGTCCGGAGGAGAGAAGTTGGGTACCTGCCAGGGACATCCTGGATCACTCTCTTATTGATGATTACAATCAACAGGTAAGGGGTTCTGGGAACGTCAGGGGACGTTCCTAGGGGGGGGGTACTGTCACGGTTCACGGATCTGTTGTGTTCTCTAGTCTCGTGATCTGTTGGTTCGTCATGTGATCTGTGCTCGCTCAGCTGAGCTGCTAATCAGTCCGGCACAGGTGTTCCCCGTTACCTTCAGCCTACATATACTCACCTCTTCTCTCTCCCCCTCGTCCGATAGTTCTACTGGATGTCGCGGTGTTTGGTCTTGTCTTCGTGTGTTTGGATCGTCTGTGTGGAGTTGCTTCGTGTCTGGTTTTCATCGTGTGTCTTCGTCTTCACCTGGACTTCAACCACCACGGGACTCACGCCACTGCACCGTCTGTCATCTAACCCCTGCCTCACCCAGCCGAGAGATTTCACCAAGGACTTTTGTACTCATTCCGTCATTTCAATAAACACTCATTTATTTCACTGCAATTGCTTCCTTCCTCATTCTTACGTCACAAGCATATCACACCAGTCCTCAGGTCCTTACACTGGCTTCCAGTTACATTTAGGATTGATTTTAAAGTACTTTTACTCGTTTATAAATCACTCAATGGCCTAGGACCTAAATACATTGCAGATATGCTCACTGAATACAAACCTAACAGGCCACTCAGATCACTAGGATCGAGTCAGTTAGAATTACCAAGGGTTCACACAAAACAAGGGGAATCCGCCTTTAGCTTTTATGCTGCCCACGGTTGGAATCGGCTTCCAGAAGAGATCAGATATGCTAAAACACTAGCCACATTTAAATCCAGACTAAAAACTAATTTGTTCAGTTGTGCATTTAATGAATGAGCACTGTGCTACGTCCGAACTTATTGCACTGTATTTTATGTATAATCATTTTTTTTTCCTGTTTTAATTAATTTTTTTTTTTTTTAAATCATTTTGTTTTATTGTTGTGATTATTACTTTTTATGATTATTTTAAGTCATATTCTTATGATTTTATCATTTCCTTTTATGTAAAGCACTTTGAATTACCATTGTGTATGAAATGTGCTATATAAATAAACTTGCCTTGCCTTGCCTTGCCTTGCCTAATAAAAAAAAACTAAATGAAATATAATCACTTTGCCATTACATACAAAATGTAACTATTTTAATAGCTGAAACAGTAGTATAAGCTGTTTTGGGAGAAGGGGGAAAAAAGATGGACTCAGGTCGGACTTGGGCTGAGAATTCTGATAAGCTGATTCTGATTAGGCTACTTTGTGAAGCAGGGTGGGCCTGACTGACAGGTGGATGGGCCCATGCAGGCCCACCCATAGCTAAGTGCCTGGACTTTACTAACTTAACTACATTTTTTCAGTAGCATGGTGGTAGCGTCGCTGTTTTCTGAATCAAATAGCTTTTCAGTAGCGAAGCTCTTTTTTGTTTAAGTGGCACGGCAGCATCAACAAAAGCTACATTATCCAAAACATTTCTGAAGCTCAAGCTCAAAACGGAAATATAACCGCTAAGCATCACTAATCCTTTATCCTTGTAACGCCATTGGTTCCTCAAACTGCCAGTCAAACCTCATTATTCCTCCTCTCTCGTGAATGGTATGAACTTGGTAAAGAACTGTTGATTGAATAAGTACAGCATTTTCTTTGCTCAAAAAACACTATATTTATATTTTTTTATTAATGTTTTTTTTTTTTTTTTTTTGTAGCTGAGGAGTGGAGAGGAGTGTCTTAGTCTAGCATTTGTTGTCGAGTCAAATACAGTAAAGTTAGCTTGTGCAAAACGTTAAATCTTTTATAATATGATATTTTGGCCAAATAACAGAAAAAAACTGAGTGACAGAAACAGTGCCGGCCCATCCAACAGGCGATACAGGTGGCCTTAAGGGGTGGGCCCTGCGGCCGAGAGGTTCAATTTAATTTTTAGGCGCGTTCAACTTTGCGCGTTTGGTGCAGAAAAATCCCTGTTTAAAATCATAGTACCGCAAAAGCTATATAGCGCAGACAACTCTGCATGCTTTCAAAAACTCTTGCGGTATTTAATGTCATACACCAATGGGTGTGCCCAACGCAGCTTCAAGCCGCACACATCTTCCGACTTTAACTAAGGTGACGCACCAGGGCTGTACAGCGGGGCACATGTGTCAAACGTATGAAAAAAATCAGTCTGTGCGTTCAAATTTACCTCAGTAGAACATGTGCATGGATTTTGTATGGGTTTAAGTCTGTTTACAAATCTGTTGTCTGTTGAGAACATATTAATGACATGTTTTTGCTTCAGATTCATTTAATAACATCAGTCAAGTTTTTTAAGTAATAACTAAATAATAACTTTATGTGATCTGACATGGTTTCACAGAATGAGGCAAAATGATTATCTTATAGGCTAGTATTCTATAAAGTGATAAAGGCTGTTAATTAGTATTGCACTGCATCTATAGTTTATTCATATAAAAATACCCTATAGCTTGAAATCATCATACAGCTATGTCTCTATCTGAGTTTTATTCAGCTACGTGAAAGTGTATACCTTTGTCCATAATAGGGATTTCCTGTATGAATGAAACATTATATTACATGTATCTCACAACACCTTATTCTGGGTAAAAATAGGAATGGTAATACTTATCTCTGAGTCTTTCCCCTTCTCTCTATTTTTTTTTTTTTTTTTTTTCATAATCATAATTTATTGTATAATAAATCCTTATACCTTTCTAAACATTTACATTTAGAGCCTCATGCATGTTAACAGGTCATGTTGCAGTTTTCTGTAAATATATATTGATAATCATTAGCAATAATTATTGTTTTGTTTAATGTTCTTATTTAGTAATAACAATATCAGAATTAGTCACTGATAAAAACAAAGTTTTGGCCAAACTGTGCAGCCCTGCAAACAGGCAAAACAAACTCTGTGTTCTTTAGAATTTTTGGTAAAAAAAAAAAAAAAAAAAAAAAAAAACTTTCTTGTTACAGTTCAGATTTTGTTGTTATGGTTTAGATTTTGGAATTCATTGAATATTGCCTCTCTGAATAGTCTCTCAAAATAAAGTTATGCTATTTTTTTAATTATTTAAAACAATTAAATGATAGAGAGATTAAAGTGAAGTTGTGGTAGAAACGGAATTCAAACAATATCTTTCCAGATCTTGAAAAAATTATGTTTTGACCATAATGTTTTTATGTTATAACCATGGTTCCCTGAGAAGGGAACGAGACACTGCGTTCTCTAGAGGTCGCTTTGGGGAACGAATCCTTCGTCCTAGAAAGGCCTGGGCAGTTGCACCCAAGGGACCCACCAGGACCCTAGGTATGCTGCCGTCAAAGAGTAGGAACCTAACCTCCAATGGGAAGGAGGACCTCCACAGCCTTGTAAAAGGCGGCGTGCTACAACTACCTCGCTTTCGTGAGGGGAGCACTGCCATGTTCGTCTGATGTAAGAGGTACATACAAGGGTAGGAAACAAATCTGATGAACCAAGCTGCTAGTCTAAAGACTCTAGAAGGCCAAGGGCCTTTAACCCCTAGGGGTCGAAGGTGGTGCTGGCGACGCCACTTGCATATTTTCTAGATGACAGCAAAAAGAACTTAAACTGCTCCGTCAGTTTTGAATGGAGACATAAAAGTTATACATCACCGGAATCTGTAAAGGGTCTACTTTTATTTGTGTACACTCACCATCTTCACAAAACTTTGTGCTGTTTTTAAATAAAGAAAATATACAGAGTGTTCTTTCAGTCTTCTGAGTCTCCGTGAACAGCCATTTCAAATGCGTCACTAATAATAACTCTAGCTCCGCATTTACATTACACACAGACATACGATTTATATATTTAGAAAGCTTGATATGTCTACTTTTAAATGAAGTAAGTCTTACCGAAATCAAATATTCTGTGTTAAAGTAATCTGTATGAAACCAACGCGATGTCCTGTTTTCCGCGTCTGCTTCATTATGTTCTAATGAGATCGCCACCTATGCGCTGTTCTTGTATTGATATTATAATCAGCCACATGGATTCGCAAGAGGGAAACGCCCACATCACAAAGTGAAACAAAGCTGCAACAAGTTCATCTCAGATACTTGTTGTTTTTGGAAGAAAACGCTGACAGGATTAAGCATTGTATTCACCCGAGAGCCACAGAGGACATGTGTATACAGTGTAAGTAATGTGTCTTATTGGCAATAGATCAGGTTTTGGTTGTGACATAAACTTGGCAAGGCAAGGCAAGTTTATTTATATAGCACATTTCATACACAATGGTAATTCAAAGTGCTTTACATAAAAGGAAATAATAAAATCATAAGAATATGAATTAAAATAATCATAAAAAGTAATAATCACAACAATAAAACAATTAAAATGATTTTAAAAAAATGAATTAAAACAGGAATAAAAATGATTATACATAAAATACAGTGCAATAAGTTCGGACGTAGCACAGTGCTCATTCATTAAATGCACAACTGAACAAATTAGTTTTTAGTCTGGATTTAAATGTGGCTAGTGTTTTAGTACATCTGATCTCTTCTGGAAGCCAATTCCAACCGTGGGCAGCATAAAAGCTAAAGGCAGATTCCCCTTGTTTTGTGTGAACCCTTGGTAATTCTAACTGACTCAATCCTAGTGATCTGAGTGGCCTGTTAGGTTTGTATTCAGTGAGCATATCTGCAATGTATTTAGGTCCTAGGCCATTGAGTGATTTATAAACGAGTAAAAGTACTTTAAAATCAATCCTAAATGTAACTGAAAGCCAGTGTAAGGACCTGAGGACTGGTGTGATATGCTCTGATTTTCTGGTTCTAGTCAGAATCCTGGCAGCAGCATTCTGAATGAGCTGCAGCTGTCTAATGGTCTTCTTGGGAAGGCCAGTGAGGAGACCATTACAATAGTCCACCCTGCTGGTGATAAAGGCATGAACAAGTTTCTCTAAGTCTTGACTGGAAACAAAACATCTAATTCTTGCAATGTTTTTGAGATGATAGTATGCTGATTTAGTTACTGCTTTGACATGACTACTGAAACTAAGATCTGACTCCAGAATCACCCCAAGATTTTTCACTTGATTTTTAGTTATTTGACCCCTAGCGTCAAGGTATGCATTCACCTTAAGAACTTCATCTTTGTTTCCAAATGCAATGACTTCAGTTTTCTCCTTGTTTAACTGAAGAAAGTTCTGGCACATCCAACTGTTAATTTCATCAATGCATTGGCAGAGGGAGTCAATGGGGCTGTAGTCATTTGGCGATAAGGCTAGGTATATCTGGGTATCATCTGCATAGCTGTGATATGCAATTTGGTTCTTTCTCATTATTTGACTTAGAGGGAGCATATACAGGCTAAACAAGAGCGGTGCAAGAATTGAGCCTTGTGGGACTCCGCATGTCATGGACATCCACTTAGACTTATGCTCTCCTATACTCACATAATAGCCTCTCCCTTCTAAGTATGACCTGAACCATTTAAGGACCATCCCAGAAAGCCCGGCCCAGTTTTCCAGTCTCTCTAAAAGAATGTTGTGATCGACAGTGTCAAACGCAGCACTAAGATCTAGTAGTACCAGCACTGATATTTTTCCAGAATCAGAATTGAAGCGAACATCATTTATTATCTTTATGAGCGCTGTCTCTGTGCTGTGATGCGGTCGGAAACCAGACTGGAAATTGTCTAGGTAACCATTTGAGTTTATGTAGTAGTTCAGCTGATTAAAAACTACCTTTACAATAATCTTGCCTATAAAAGGAAGATTTGATATTGGTCTATAGTTGCTCAATATTGTGTTGTCAAGATTGCTCTTTTTCAGAAGGGGCTTAACAACTGCAGTTTTCAGGGAGTTTGGAAAAGTCCCAGAGAGAAGTGAGGTGTTCACCACTTCTAAGAGATCTGCTTCTAAACAGTTGAACACACTTTTGAAAAAAGATGTGGAAAGTGTGTCAAGGTAGCAGGTTGAAGGTTTAAGGTGCTGTACTATTTCTTCCAAAATTTTGCAATCAATTGCTTCAAAAACAGACATGGTAACTACTTTTTGAAATTGCGGGTGAATTTGTCTGACCTCAGCATAACTTGAGGATGTGCTAATCGTCTTTCTGATAGTATTGATCTTCTCAGAAAAGAAGGAAGCAAACTCATTGCATTTGCTGTCGGAGAGCATTTCATTGGGAATCTGACTTGGGGGGTTTGTTAGTCTCTCAACGGTAGCAAAAAGAGTGCGAGTGTTGTTTAAGTTGCTGTTTATAAGGTTTGAGAAGAATGTTTGTCTAGCTTTGCCTAGTTCAACATTGAAAGCACGAAGGCTGTCTTTATAGATGCTATAGTGAATTTCAAGTTTCGTCTTCCGCCACATCCGCTCAGCTTTTCTGCATTGTCTTTTCATACTCTGTACTGCGGTTGATTTTCTCCATGGTGCTTTTTGTCTGTCAGCCATCTTTCTTTTTTCGGGCGCAATGTCATCAATGACATTCTTAACTTTTGAGTTAAAGGAATCCAGGAGAAGATCAACTGAGTCTGCAGAAATGCTTGGCATTGACGATATAGCCTTCATAAATAGCAAACTAGTGTTCTCATTAATGCATCTCTTTCTGACCAAGACAGATCTAGATTCAGTGGTAGCAGAGATCAATATATCAAAGAAAATACAGAAGTGATCAGATAGTGCTACGTCCTTAATAACAATGGATGAAATCTTTAGACCCTTACTGATGAGTAAATCAAGAGTGTGACCACGATTGTGTGTGGGTCCATGAACATGTTGAACCAGGTCAGAGAAGAGCTAATGGTTCTTCTCTGGCATTGTGTGAAGAAGCTTTTGAAGAAAGAAAACTTGAAGATTGTTTTTTAAATAAATTATATAAATAATACTTTTATTTAGTAATAATGCTTGATCAAAAGATAAAGATGATAAAGAAATGTATAATGTTACAAAATAGTTCTGCTTTATCTAAATGCTGTTTTTCTGAACTTTCTATTCATAAAACAAATCTGAAGAAAAATGTGTTCAAACATTACACATCTTACTGTTTAAAACTTTTGACTGATAGTGTATATACCTGTATAACCTCAGGGTAACCAATGGTAGCAGAAGCCCAAGATAGGTTTCTCAGACTTCTTGTAGAGACCAGAAGGAGCAACTGATCTATCAGGGGGGCCAACTCCTACAAACACTCTCACGCAGAGGGGAGCAGCGCCATGCCCTGAGGCCTCTAACCATAACAAACCCAATGATCTGTGCTTTCTATTGCGATAGAAGCAAGGGCCTCACTCTAACCAGATCCACAGATCATGGAAGAATATAAGGCTCAATCAAGTCAAGTCAAGTCAAGTCAAGTTTATTTGTATAGCGCTTTTCACGAAACAAATCGTTTCAAAGCAGCTTAACAGCAAATTAAAAGTTTGTACAATAATTAAAGTTTGTTAAATTAAAGTTTGTACAATAATTAAAGTTTGTTAAATTAAAGTTTGTACAATAATTAAAGTGTGTACAATAACGTTTGTTAAATTAGAATTTGTACAATAATTAAAGTTTGTACAATTTGTATAATGTTAACATTAATGATTATATGTTGCAATCAAATCACTGTAGTAAAATTCGGTAGTGATGTATGGTGTTTCAGGGCTGATATCATCTAAAGTCCTCCAAGGGGTTGGCATCATCATCTCTTCTTCGGTGCTCCTGATCCAGACTGTAGCTTGTGTTATTCCTAGTTACCACGGGATGTCAATCCCGTGGCAGAAACAGAGAACAATAGGAACATAATTAGCGTAGCTGCTGTTCAAACCAAGCAAAAGGATTTGTTCAACCAAAGCTAAGGATTCATAATGTGCAATTGATCAGATATAACAGCAGTAAAAGATTATGAGATGCGTTATGTGAATGCTTGGCTAAAAAGATGTGTCTTTAATCTAGATTTAAACAGAGAGAGTGTGTCTGAACCCCGAACATTATCAGGAAGGCTATTCCAGAGTTTGGGAGCCAAATGTGAAAAAGCTCTACCTCCTTTAGTGGACTTTGCTATTCTAGGTACTACCAAGAGTCCTGAGTTTTGCGACCTTAGGGAGCGTGATGGATTGTAGTGAGGTAGAAGACTAGTTAGGTACGCAGGAGCTGAACCATTTAGGGCCTTATAGGTAAGAAGTAGTATTTTATAGTTGATACGGAACCTAATAGGAAGCCAGTGCAGAGACTTTAAAATTGGGGTAATATGGTCATATTTTCTTGACCTGGTAAGGACTCTAGCAGCTGCATTTTGGACTAACTGCAGCTTGTTTATTGAAGATGCAGGACAACCACCTAGCAATGCATTACAATAGTCCAGCCTAGAGGTCATAAATGCATGAACTAACTTTTCTGCATCAGAAACAGGTAACATGTTTCGCAGCTTGGCAATGTTTCTAAGATGGAAGAATGCTGTTTTTGTAACATGGGAAATATGATTTTCAAAAGACAAGTTGCTGTCTAATATAACACCCAGACTTTTGACTGTAGAGGAAGCAGAAGTACATCCATCTAGTTGCAAATTGTAATCCAAGAGATTTTGTGTATTAATTTTTGGTCCGATAAGTAATATCTCTGTCTTATCTGAATTTAATAGGAGAAAATTATTGGTCATCCAGTCTTTTACATTTTTAACACACTCTGTTAACTTTGATAATTTAGAAGTTTCATCTGGTCTTGTTGAGATATATAGTTGAGTATCATCAGCATAACAATGGAAACTAATTCCATAATTCCTAATAATATTGCCAAGGGGCAACATGTATATTGAGAAAAGCAGAGGACCTAGGACAGATCCTTGTGGCACTCCATACTTTACTGGTGATAATTGAGAAGACTCCCCGTTTAAGTAAACAAAGTGGTAGCGATCAGAAAGGTAGGATCTAAACCATCTTAAAGCCTGCCCTTGAATACCTGCATAGTTTTGTAGTCGATCTATTAGTATGTCATGGTCTATAGTGTCAAACGCAGCACTAAGGTCAAGTAAAACTAGCAATGAGATGCAGCCTTGGTCTGATGCAAGAAGCAAGTCATTAGTGATTTTTACAAGTGCAGTTTCTGTGCTATGATGGGGCCTGAAACCTGATTGAAATTCTTCATAGATATCATTTTTTTGCAAAAAGCAGCATAATTGAGCAGATACAACTTTTTCTAAAATTTTAGACATAAACGGAAGATTAGAAATGGGTCTGTAATTTCCTAGTTCATTAGGGTCTAGTTGTGGTTTCTTAATAAGAGGCTTAATAACCGCTAACTTGAATGATTTTGGGACATGACCTAAAAATAACGATGAGTTAATAATATTGAGGAGCGGTTCTTCTGCTACAGGTAACAACTCTTTCAGTAATTTAGTGGGTACAGGATCTAATAGGCATGTTGTTGGTTTAGACGTACTGATAAATTTATTTAGCTCTTCCTGTCCTATAGTGGTAAAGCACTGCAGGTTTTCTCAAGTCAAGTCAAGTTCAAGTCAAGTTGAGCTTTATTGTCATTCCGCTACATGTGTGGACATACAGTGGAACGAAATGTCGTGTCTCGCAGGACCACAGTGCTACATAAATAAACAAATATAAACATACAACACTAGATATAGGAACAATTTTTAAACCTATACATAGCTAACCTACTGAAAGCGGTAATCTAACTACACATATACTATAAATAATTGACTATATACACAAAACATAAGACAGACTACATAAGTACTTTACATAATAACTGTGCATGGTATTGTGCAAAAGAGGTATTTAGGGTTAGGAACCAAATAGTGCAATTTTATTTGTGGTGTAAGTAAACATTCAGGTCCTTATAACATGAATTGTTAATAAGGAAGTGTCTGGTGCATGTAGAAAGAAAAGAGTGTTTCTACAGGTGGTTTGTTCAGTCCGTTCACATGTGTGTAGCACACTCTGAGTTGCAGTGTTTTGAGTTTTTCTACAGTCTACTTTGTGGATAAGAGGGGGGTGAGGTGGTTGGAATTGAGGGCTCTCACAGCCTGGGGGAAGAAGCTGTTGAGTAGCCTAACAGAGCGGGCTCTGATGCTCCTGTACCGTCTTCCTGATGGCAGGAGCTGGAAGAGACTGTGAGAGGGATGGGTGGGGTCCTTCACGATACTGGCGGCTTTACCGGAGCATCGTTCAAGGAAAATGTCCAGAATGGAGGGGAGAGGGGCACCGATGATCTTTGCAGCTGTGTTCACTGTCCGTTGGAGGGTCTTGCGGTCACCAGCACTGCAGTTCCCATACCAGACAGTGATGCAGCTGGTCAGCACGCTCTCAATGGTGCCCCTATAGAATGTGGTGAGGATGGGTGGAGGGAGACTTGCTCTTTTAAGTCGGCGCAGGAAGTGGAGTCGCTGTTGCGCTTTCTTGGAGAGTGATGTAATGTTTGTGGTCCAGGTGAGGTCTTCTGTTATGTGCACCCCCAGGAATTTAGTGCTGCTGACTCTCTCCACAGTCGAGCTGTCGATGGTCAGTGGAGGGTGGTCAACAGAATTCCTCCTGAAGTCCATCACAACCTCCTTTGTCTTACTGACATTGAGGGATAGGTTGTTTGCACCACACCATTCGACCAGCTGTGCCACTTCCTTTCTGTAGGCTGTTTCATCGTTGTTGCTGATGAGACCTACCAAAGTTGTGTCATCAGCAAACTTGATGATGTGGTTCTTTGGGTGTGACAAAGGAAATTGACGTATTAGACGCTGTAGAATCTACGCTGGTTATTGTATTTCTGATGTTATCTATTTTATCAGTGAAAAAATTCATAAAGTCATTACTATTAAACTGTAAAGGAATATTTTGGTCGGGCGGCATCTGATTATTTGTTAATCTGGCCACTGTGCTAAATAAAAACCTTGGATTGTTTTGGTTATTTTCTATGAGTTTGCGTATGTGCTCGACCCTGGCAGCTTTTAGAGCCTGTCTATAGCTGGACATGCTGTTTTTCCATGCAATTCTAAAAACTTCCAAATTAGTTTTTCTCCATTTGCGCTCAAGATTACGAGTTTCTTTCTTGAGAGAATGGGTAGTACTGTTGTACCATGGCGCAGTACATTTTTCTCTAACTTTTTTCAATTTGATGGGGGCAACAGCTTCTAACGTATTAGAGAAGATAGCGTCCATGTTGCTAGTTAATTTGTCTAGATCCTGTGTATTACTGGGTGCACAGAGCAGTTGAGATAAATCGGGCAGGTTACTTGTAAATAAATGTTTGGTGGCTGGAACAATGGTTCTGCCCAAACGATAGCGCGGAGCGATATAGTTAATATCGGTCATACGCAGCGTGCATGATACAAGGAAATGGTCAGTAACATCATCGCTTTGAGGTACGATATCTATGTCAGTAAGATCAATTCCATGCGATATAATTAAATCTAGCGTATGATTGAAACGATGAGTGGGCCCGGTGACATTTTGCTTGACTCCAAAAGAATTTAATAGGTCAGTAAACGCAAGCCCTAAGGCATCATTTGTATTATCGACGTGAATGTTAAAGTCTCCGACAATTAGTGCTTTATCAAAATTAACCAGCAGGTCGGAAAGGAAATCTGAAAATTCTTTTAGAAAGTCTGTATACGGCCCTGGTGGTCTATACACAGTAGCTAAAATAAGAGATAAGACAGATTTCTTTTGCAAATCTGACAGAGTAACTTTAAGCAAAAGTATTTCAAAGGAATTAAACTTGTATCCTTTTTTCTGAGTTACATTGAGAATATCACTATATATTGTTGCGACACCACCGCCACGACCAATCTGACGGGGCTCATGCTTATAACAGTAGCTTGGTGGAGTAGACTCATTTAGACCAATATAATCATTTGGTTTTAGCCAGGTTTTAGTTTTGGTAAATCACTGCTGGAGAGCTATTGCTTCTCAGAGTCAGCGCTCAGAAAGGGTTTCCGCAGAAACACCTAAATCAGTTTTCAGTGGCGAGGGTGAAATCAAGCTCAGTCCGCAGAAGAGCGATTCACTAGACCACTAGCATGAGAGACTGGGTTGTATAGCCAGGTGTCTAGCCAGGAATGTCCAGGGGCATCCAGTGAAGTGAAAACCTCTGAGGGCTCGCCTGGAGAAGGGACTAAAGAGTCCAAAAGACCTGGAGAGAAACAGGTTACCTGCACAAGGGGACCAACAGGCCCTGGGACTGCAGTAATGTACGGGAAGCCCAACGTCAGGAAATACTCCTGTAGTGCCGCCTGATCTGGTTGCAGAGACTGGCGACCAAATCCACAAGCGGTAATCATCCAGCAGCAACCGGGAGCCCGACATGAAAAGAGGGTCCCACCTGAAACACAGGAAGAACACACAAACCAACCGTACATACTGCGACCCAGCCAATGGCTGGGTAATTACAGATATCCATATATATAAATATAAAGGATCATACTCACCCAGAGCCTCCAGTCAGTTGAACCATTCCCACAGATCGCAGTAGCAGTCTTTGGTAGTAAGTAGAACTAACGCCGGACCATCAGTTGGGTTGTTCTAGAATAATAGAACATAACCCATGCATCATAGGTCCAGAAGAAAGACTGCGAGTGAGAAGGCGCAGGGGAATTAGGGAGGAAAGGTGGGGGTAGATGTAAAAACCCCCAGAGGGAGGTGAGTAGATGTTAATTATTACTCTGGCCCGGACGAAAGCGCTGGGAACGCCTCGTCTGGATCACCTCCCTCAGATCTTGACGACCTTGACGTCCTCTTCTTGGCCCGCGCCACTTCTCGGAACCACCAGCAGGTGGGGGAGGGGCGCGGGCCGTGACACTAGCCTTCTGTGCCCGTCTTCGATCCTCAGACCAAGACAGGCCAGGACCCCTTTGCTGTTCAGGCTCAGACCTGGTCCTTCGTGGAATGAAGGTTTTGAAGGCAGAAGAACACGCCTTCACCTCCTTAAACTTCTCGATAACCATCTCAACGGAAGTACAGAAAAGCTCAGAAGGCGAAATCGGCGCATCGAGGAGAAAGCCCTTCTCTTTCTTCCCGATATCCACCAGATTCACCCAGAGATGGTGCTCCGTTACCACCATGGTCGCCATAGATCTGCCCATAGCAGTGGCAGCCTGCTTGGTAGCACGGAGAGCCAAATCTGTGGTCCGGCGGAGTTCTGCCATATCATCAGGGGAAAGCACCTGGCCTTTATCCAGGTCCTTCAGCAGATCAGCCTGATAGGCCTGGAGCACTGCCATAGTGTGCAGTGAAGCCACAGCCTGACCTGCTGCTGTGTATGCCCTGCCATTCAAGCTAGATGTGCGTTGAAGGGGATCAGATGGCAGGGAGGGAGCTTTAAGAGATGATGTCTCGCCAACAGAGAGATAGCTAGCCAGCGTCTCCTCTATCGGAGGCATCATCTCGTAGCCATTTTCACGCATCCCTTCAATATTTGAATAACTGGTTTGTGGAAACCTGTGAATGCGTGCTGAAAATGGCTTGTTCCATGTCTTCGCAACCTCCGTGTGGAGATCGGGAAGAAATGGAAGGCTCACTTGAGCTGGGGGGCTATGAATGAGAAAGGGAAAGACCCTTATCTAATTTATCAGTGAGTTCCACCTGCGACCCCCATGAGCTCATTTGGTCCTGAGGCTCGGGGGGCAGATGGCTGTCCCTCTTTCCTCGAAAAGAGAGACAGACGAGAGCGGAGCTGCCTCATAGGAAGAAGCTCGCAATGCACACAGACCGCCCCCTCAAGGAAATCGCGTACGTGCTCTTCGCCCAAACAAATGACGCAAAGATCGTGTGTCACCAGGTGCCAGAAAACGAGGGCACGGGTCCACACACTTCTTAAACGCCTTGCTAGTGCCAGCCATGATAAGACAAGAAATAAATTGCTTACCGTTTTGTAGATTGCACTTTAACTTCAAACAAAGCAGTCACTGAAGAAGAAGAAGAGGATGATGTGTCCGACTGGCGCCCTTTTATACTGTGAGGTCGCGCTAGTATGACGCGCCAGCCGCGACGAGTCATGCCGGCGGTGACGTCATAGGCTGCCGCTGGCCGGTACTGTTGTAGTTTTTGCATATAAGCTTTAGACACGGGTCACGAAGGAGTCGTTCCCCGAAGCGACCTCTAGAGGACGCAGTTCGAGTTCCCTCAGAAGGGAACAAGCGGAATAGCCTGCATTTATTATTATTTATGAATATTAGTAGGCCTTTATTTATTTTGTTTATGCTCTGTTTATTTTATTCAGGTTTTGTGTATACTTCATTTATACTTCATTTATTTTTGTTTCATGTGTATCTATTTACTCAATCTCACTTGCACCCCTTTTTATTTGTTTAAATATTTTTACATACATTTGTTGAATGTGCTACAGTTAATACACATTCACACTGAAATATTGAAATTTTCATTATCTTGCCTAGTGTCACGAATCATGCCGCTACAGCTCCCTCCTTTCTCCACTAGAGGGAACCATCACTGATACTCTGGACTATGTCACAAACTCCATTTCCCATTACCCCTTTCCCGGCTGACTTCCTACACAGCTGTTAGCCATCTTACTTCAATACACATGGACTATAAATATAGCATCATTACACACAGAACCTTGCAAAGTCTTGTATTCCCCGGTTGCAATTCCGAGCGTTTATTCCCATGTTTGTTTTCTCCGTTGCTGACTCTGATTGTTTATCGTCTCTGATTGTTATCCTCCTGCCTCTTGACACCACACCTGTTTACGCACTATCCTTTGTTTTGCTTGCAGCCTGCCTCGACCATTTGCAATGGTTCTGACCACTCTTTAGCTCTGTCTCCGTTGTTCCTGTTAGTTGTGTATTGACCCTGCCTGTTGTACCATGAGCTGATCTTTAAAGTTGCATATGGATCTCCACTCCACTGACTCATCATTACACCTAGGGCCCCACAAACCTACAGGCCGGCACTGGACAGAAAACTGTATAACCTGCAAGTACATGAAAACGTACTCGGTTACTTACGTAACCTTGGTTCCCTGAGATAAGGGAACGAGTACTGTGTTGCAGACGTTTATGGGAAAATCCTTATTTTGTAGCTGCTATGGCTGCTACATAGACCTTGAGTGTGGAAGAGGAGCGACCCTTTTCCAACAACTCTTGTAGGAAGAGCTCTAGCCTGAGATATAGTATTTAGGACATTCTCTGAGAGGTTTGTAGGCTCCCATCGAGAGGCCATAGATGCAGATCCCACAGTTCCGGTCTGGGGTGGCAAACAGTCCTGTTCGCCTGAGAGAGAAGGTCTCATTTCAAGGGAATGGGCCACAGGGCTGCTGACAGTAAGTGAGTTAGGTCCGCTAGCCAGTGCTGGTTCTTCCAGAGTGGGGGGAAGGCGTATAAAAAAGGAGGTTGGGCCAGCTGTGGGCAAATGCGTCCTGAACCTTCGAGAAGTAAATTGGGCAGTGAGAGTTGTCTTCTGAAGCAAAGAGGTCGACTCCTGCCCTGCCGAATATACCCCATATTTTCTGAACCATCAGGGGATGGAGCATCCACTCGTCCGAGATAGCATGTCTGCGCCCTGGTTCAGTCTGCCTGGTACGTGGACCGCTCTCAATGAGCATAGATGGATTTGAGCCCATTCCAGTTGATCCTTCACGAGAGTGAAGAGGCGACTGGATGACAGGCTCCTCTGGTGATTTATGTAGGACACCACTGTCATGTTGTCCGAGCAAACTAGGACGTGGTGGCCCTTCAACTCTGACTGGAAGGTGTGAAGGCATAAACTCACTGCTAGAATCTCTAGGCAGTTGATGTGAAGGCCCTTTTGCCTTTCTGACCATTGGCCGAACGCTGGTCTGCCATCGCACAACACTTCCCAACCTAAGTTAGAAGCATCTATTGTGATTACCTTCCGTCTGGACGTTAGGCCCAGGGGAATGCCCTTTTCCATCCACTGAGTGTCTCTCCAAGGGGCGAGGGCTGTGACACAGGCTCGATCCACCTTGATACGGAAGCGTCCGTGACGCCATGCATGGAATGGAACTCTCGATTTCAGCCAATCATGGAGGGGTTGCAATTGCAGCCGGCTTGTGGCCATGAGGCCCAGCATCCTCTGGAAAACCTTGAGAGGGCAAGAGGTTCCCATCTTGAAGTAGGCCACGAGCCGTCGAATGGCTAGAACCCTGTTCGGCGAGACTACTGCCCCCATCTGGGTGGAGTCCAAAACTGTTCCCAGAAAGGCTATTCACCGGCTGGGGGACAGTGCGCTTTTGGTGAAATTGACCCTGAGTCCTAGGCACTCCAAGTGGCTGAGGAGGAGGGATCTGTGATGTATTAGCTTGGTCTCTGACTGGGCCAGAATGAGCCAGTCGTCGAGATAATTCAGGATGCAGATTCCATTCTGTCTCATGGGGAAAGCACGGCGTCCATGCACTTCATAAACGTGCGGGAAGCTAGGGACAGCCCAAAAGGAAGGACTGTGTATAAGCCACACCCTCGAAGGGGAATCTTAAGAATGGCCTGTGATGGGGGCAATCTGGATGTGAAAGTAAGCATCTTTCAGATCCAGCAGACAAAACCAGTCCCCTAGGCGAATATGCGAGAGGATCTGTTTTGTGTTGATCATCCTGAATGGCCATCTCATGAAGGCGCGGTTCAGGCTTCTGAGATCGAGGATGGGTCTTAGACCGCCATCCTTTTTGGGGACAAGGAAATAGCAGCTGTAATAGCCTGACTCGCTCTGGGCTGGGGGAACGATTTCTACGGCTCCTTTCACCAGCAGGTTCTTTACTTCAGCGCGTAGGACTTCTCTGTCTTTGCTCTGAACCAAAGTAGACACCAAGCCACTGAATCGTGGGGGGCGGCGAGCAAATTGAAGTGAGTACTATCCCCAATACCCACTCTGACACCCCGGGGATGCCCTGCCAGGCCTCAGCCTGTGTGGCGAGAGGTTGTATGAGTTCAAGCGATCACTTGGGATCGCTGTCTGAAGTCAATGGAGGAGGTATTTTGCTCTCTTTTTGAGGATGTTTGTGCTTTAATTTTTCTGCCATAACAATGGCAGTTTGTGTGGGCACGTTTGATATGGACCTCTTGAACACACTGTTTGACACAAACATGGCGGCCTTTGCACCCGGAACAGAACAGGGTGACAAAAGACACAACAGAGGCATCTTTGGGACAGGTTCGGCTTCGGCAGGACCTGTTCCCCTCCTCTTCCTGTTTCCCTGATCAGGAAGACGCCTGAGGTGCAGGGTTCAGTGCTATCTTGAGCCGGGGTCTCTGACGCTTAGGAAAAAGGTGCGCTGTTGAGGTTCAGGTTTGGGCGCTGCAGCAGCAAGGAGCACAGGTTGCTGAGTCAGCACCGGCTTGGGGCTATTCGGAGCAGAGGCGGGGCTGGAACATTGCCTGGGATGACTTCTGTGCAGCGGAGAAACGCTCAGCGAAGCCTTCCACAGCAGGTCCGAAAAGGCCGGTGGGGGAGACTAGGGAGTCGAGGAAGGGGACCTTATTCGCATCCTTGATCTAGACCTGCCTATGGCCTGAGCCGTCATCTTAGTAGCGCATAGAGCCAAATCGGTAGCGCTGCGCAGATCCTTAAAGGCTGAATGCTCAGGTCTCAGACTCGTCAAGGGCACAGAGGAGTTTGGCCTGGTAGACCTGGAGGACCGCCATAGAGCGAAGTGCCGAGGCCACCTGTCCAGCCGAGGAGTAAGCCCATCCAGCGAGCGCCGACGTGGTCTTACACGGCTTGGAGGTATGTGCAGCCTTTGCCTTTCTAGCCAATAGCCGTGGGCGGGCAGAGATGCACGGCCACCGACTCGTCTAGAGGAAGCAGTTTGTCATAGCCCATCACAGAGAAGTGAGACTCATATCCTCGCAATGAGGACATTCCGTCTCGTTAAGCGCGGCTTCTGCGTGGACAGAAATGCAGAAAATTATTGCTAATAAATTCTGTAATAAAAAATCATTCTGTAATAAAAATCATTTCCTCACCCTCATGTCACTCTGTGGAACACAAAAGATATTTTGTAGAACGTAACCAAACATATTTGGTTACCCCTGATTTCTACTCTATACTCAAAGTCATTAGCTTTCCATTGATGTATGGTTTGTTAGGATAGGAAATTATTTGGCAGAAATACAACTATTTGAAAATCTGGAATCTGGCGGTGAAAAAAATAAACCTTAAATCTCAAAATATCTTAATGAAACATGATTTTTACTTAATATCCTGATTTTTAGCATAAAAGAAAAAATTATAATTTTGACCCATACAATGTATTTTTGGCTATTGCTAAATACACGTGTTACTCACTGGTTTTGTGGTCCAGAGTCACTTATGTTTTTTTAAATAAACAGTAAGTAATAATAAACTATAAAAATAAACATGAAGAAGCTACAAAAAATAAAAAATAACATATTTTATGACCATAGGCGTAAAGTGCAATCTGGTGCTGAATTTACAGTATTATGTATTGGCATTTTCCAGTTTACCTAATCATGCAGTTTCCAGTGCCGTGGCTGTTTTCAGCCAGCATCCCTACAGAACCTTTTATGTTCTCATATCACACGACTGTATAACTCTGTGTTATATGGATCAAGTATGGGGGAATATGGGGGAAGTCTGTTTCACTTCTGCGATCGGCCCACTACTACACCGACCCACCGGTAGTGTCCCTGTGCTCCCAGTATATCCCACTTATCGCCTTTGCGGTAATGCAATTCGCTGGTCAAAAAATGGGGGTTGGGGGGTTATAGATGGTCTATGCATCCATGCCTCTGCTGAATTATTTTTATACCCGGTGGGGTTAAATCAAATGATTCGCTATACGCACTTTAAAGTCCCGTTTTGAATCAAATGATTCGCAATACACACTTCAAAGTATCGCTCTGAATCAAATGATTCGTCATATGCTCTTTCAATTTCCGTTTTAAATCAAATGATTCAAGATACGTGCTTTGATGTCCCGTTCTGAATCAAATAATTCGCGATCCGATTGGATCGCTTCGAAACAGTGAATCATTTTGCGACGCAGCTGGTTTACTGATTCAGAGTTTCAAAAAGCTCCGTTGATAGGCAACTGTGATCTTTCTCTTTGATAATTTATTTGTTGTTTGAAATGAAATCGTTACAATTAATAGGCCTAATTTACAATGTTTTTATTAAATTGTGATCACGTTAGATACAGTTTCCGTCCTATTAAAAACATTTCATAACATGACACTCATTATCTGGTACTTGCCTAAAAAGACGGGTATATAATGTTAACTATTGTATTAACTAATATGAGCATACAGTGAACACATTTATTAATATTTGTTGTTGTTAGTTAATGAAAATAGGGGAAAGCAGGGGCAAAAGGAACATTTTTCAAAAAAACAATTTAAAAAATAATGTTGTAGACAGAGATATATTTTTGCTGTGGTCTATAACTCAGAAGTGTGGTCTATCAATAGCAGGTGGTATTTTGTACAAATGTAGAAAGACTTCAGTATAATTTAATTTTGAACATAAGTTGCACTTTGTTACTTTCGACCCCGTCGGTTGGGACGAAAGTAACACACAGGTGGGTCAAAAGTGACAAGCTGATTTTTTTTAGGTTACTCTCGTTTTTTATTTAATATACATAACTATGATGTTGTTAATATGTAACTGCAAACATATTTTGTCCTTTATCTTTGCAAAAAAAAATGTAATTACATTTTATTTTAAATTTAAGTTTCATTAAATGTTTCAAAACTCCCCTGTACAAACTTGAATTGTTTAAAATGCATTTATTCATTTTATTTATTTATTTATTTATTTTTTAACAGAATGAACAATATGAAAATTAAATTAAATTAACATAAAATAAATTCTCAACATAATGTAACAGTAGGCCTGTTCATGTTTCCATCCAGTTGTTTGTATGCATAAATTCAAAATGTTCATAAAAACATCTGGAAACACTGCACATTCATAGGTGGAGGTGGAAAAGCTATGGTATGGCTAAAACCTAAATATGACTATGCATGCTATCCTGAGACTGATGTTCATGACAGATAGGTTCATGCCCAGAGACAAACAAAGTCCAAATTAGCATGCAGTGGGACAAAATAAACACTTGTTGCCACTATAGGGGGACGAAAGTAACAAGTGTTACTTTCGTCCCTACAGGAACTCCTGACATTAAAACCTGATTTACTTTTATACTGAAAAACTCTGAAAAACTTCAGGATGTGTTACAAAACTAAATAACCTGTAGATTAATCATTACTGTAACATATAAAACAAGAAAAACAACACAAATAATGAAAAAAAAAAATTACAGCTTCCATAATTTACCTATTATACTCAAAAACTGCTTTCTGGACCTAACTGCAGGAATCAATGACGAAATCAGAAAATATTTCTCAGCTCAGTCAAGGGTTGAGTGCTGAATTCACTGTCAAAGCTTGGAAAGCAAATGTAGTCAGGGCTCTGAGAAAATCGCTCTGTTACTTTCGTCCCACGTTACCCCCGCTCTCCCCCTACAGCCGTTCATAGTTCACACTGCATAACTAATGTTAACAAACACAACTTTTGATTTCTCGTGGTCAAACAAGCAAGGTCAGACAGGGGCAAACAGGAACAACATAGGAGAAACAGAGAATCGTCAGTGTCCAAGTAATAGGTCAGGGTAGGCAGTGAGCAAGAGAGTAATCCAATAAATCAGTGATTTCAGTCATGATGTCCCAAAGGACGGGAGCCAGGATAACAGAGGAAGGTAAGATGGTGTCAGCTTTGGTGTTTTGGGACCCAGGACGGCAAGTGACGGCAAGTAGAGAGCCCAGCAGGCTTGGCGAAGGTTGAGGAGCTTGGCAGACTGCAGATACTCTAGGTTACGGTGGTCAGTAAGTACCGTGAAGGGGAATTTCGCCCTCTCCAACCAGTGCCGCCATTCCTTGAAGGCGGCCTTCATGGCCAGTAGTTCTCTGTTGCCGACGTTGTAATTCTGCTCGGCTGGGCTCAATTTGTGGGAAAAGAATGCACATGGGTACATTTTTGGAGGATCCCCTTGAGAGGACGGCACCGATGCCAGTGCTAGAAGTGTTGACTTCCACAATAAACTCCTTTTCTGGACCAGGGTGGCGCAGAATGGGGGCAGTGGTGAAACAGGTCTTGAGGTCGTTGAAAGTGTCGAGAACAGCTGGAGTCCAGGTAAGTCAATGACAACCCTTTTTAACCATGGAGGTTAATGGTGCTGAGACAGAGCTGAAGTGACGTATGAAGCAGCGGTAGAAGCTGGCAAATCCAAGGAAAATCAATTCTTTTAGGGTTGTGACCCATTGAAGACTGCCTTGACTTTCTGATCATCCATGGTGACCCCATCTGCGCTGATGACGTAGTCTAAGAAGGAGACTTTAGATTGGTGGTATTCGCATTTTTTCATCTTGGTGTAGAGTTGATTGTGAATCAGCCTTTGGAGTACTGCATGGACGTGTTTGACATGATCCAGATAGCTGTCGGAGTAAATCAAGATGTCGTTGATATAGACAATCACCCATTTGTTCAGCATATCCCGGAACACTTCATTTATGAAGGCTTGAAAAATGGACAGACTGTTGACCAGGCCGAAGGGCATGACAAGATACTTATAGTGACTGGAAGTGGTCGAAAAGACGGTCTTCCACTCATCCTCCTCTCTGATACGAACCAGGTTTTAAGCGCTGGGCGGTCCAGCTTGGTGAAGTAGCAGGCAGTTCTCAATTGCTCCAGAGCGGCAGGTACAAGAGGCAGTGGGTACCAGAACTTAACAGTTATATTGTTGAGCCCACAATAATCAATGCATGGCCGCAAGCCCCCATCCTTCTTCACAAAGAAAAAGCCAGCTGACGTGGGTGATGTGGAGGGACAAATTAAGCCTTTGGCCAGTTCCTCTTGTATGTAGGTCTTCATGGACTATCATGGGCACAGTCATGGGATTGATGAGGTGGAAGACGGGTGGCTTTGATCTTTCTGAACGCTAGGTGAAGATCATGGTACTCGGGAGGAAGTTCGGGAACGACTGGAGTGGTTGGATCTTTTCAGGTTCAAGGCTGCCAGACAATGTTCTTGACAATAGGGAGACCATTGGGTAATTTGACCTTCTGTCCATGAGATGGCAGGATTGTGCAGATCCAGCCAGGGGAAGCCTAGGATGATGGGAGCCTGTGGCACATTGAAAATGAACAGCCAGATGGTCTCTTCGTGCAAAGAGCCAGTGAGAAGGGTGAGATCTTGGGTGCTATAGAGAACTTGACCAGAGCCGAGAGGATGACCATTTAGGGCTGCTACTGCCACATGAGAGGAACAGGAGATGAGTGGTAGATTATGCGATCTAGCAAAGCTCTCATGAAATTTCCTTCAGCCCCTGAGTCGATCAATGCGGTGGTGCTGATACACAGATCTTCAAACTTGAGAGTAACAGGGATCTTGATACTGGTAAGCAGAGGTTTAACAGGACTCACCGGGGATGATCTGCATGAAGGACGTGTAGGACAGGATGCCCTCATGTGGTCGGACTTGCCGTAATACAAACAGAGATGTTCCTGCAGGCATGCAGCCTTCGACTTGCATGGGCTCGACCGGGAAGGTTAGTGGCTGGAACAGGCTGGGCTTGCGTGTGGTGAGGACGTCTGGAGTGGATCAAATTATCAATGCGGATGGCCAGTTCAATGAATTGATCCAAAGACTTGTCCTCGTCCTTGCAGGCAAGTTCCACTTGAAGCTCGGTGGTAAGTCCCTTGCCACAAAAGCAGCTTCAATGGGTCGTCCTCCCAGCCAACCTGTGCCTGCTGAAGGTGAGAGCATAATCGGCCGCCAAACTCCTGCCCTGTCTGAGGGTAAGTAGCTGTTCCCCAGCCTCCTTTCCATCCGCTGAGTGCTGGAAGACCTCCTTAAACCTCTTTAAGAAAGCCGAGAAGGACGGGAAGATGGGTTGGCCCAGTCCAGTGCTCGACCAGTAAGGAGAGAACACACAAAAGCAATATGGGAGTTATCATAGAACACTGAAGCAGAAAACCCTTACATTTTGCTGGTGTTCCATCGAATTTCTCCGGAAAGGCGTGGACTGGTGGTGGAGGAGGCAGACACAGTGATAGGCGGCAGTTGGCTGATCGGGGGTGCACTAGCAGCAGAAGTCGGTAAGTGGAGAGTTTGCAGGGATTTAGCAAGCTCCTCTGTGATCGTGGTAAGCCAAAAAAATTGCTGCTGGTGAGCTGCCAAGACAGAAGCTTGAGCTGTGAGCTCCGTGGTGAACTGACGTAAAGTTGCTGGATCGGAAGACAGCAAAGTCTTCTATAATGAGGCGGCACTCGGAATGGGATCCATATGCAACTTTATTACCAATAGTTCTCGTGATCAAAAAGGCAAGGTCAGACAGGGACAGACAGGAACAACGCAGGAGAAACAGAGAATCGTCAGTGTCCAAGCAATAGGTAAGGCAGCGAGCAAGAGAGTAATCCAATAAAGGATTAGAATAACAATCAGTAGTCGAGGTACAAACCAGGTCAGCAACAGGATATCAAACACAGGGAATAAACGCTCAGAAATGATGGCCGACACCTGTGAGGTGCTCAGCCCAGGTACAGGGTTCTGGGAAATGGAGTTTGTGAATGACAGTCAGTACTCTGGAGAGGGCTCCCACTGGTGGTGATTGGAGGGAGCCACAGAGACCGAACTCATGACAGTACTTTAATGTTTAATCAGGAAGTTTGCTTTTAAATGCTTTTATTTTGGACAAAATTGCAAAAAGTCACACTTGTGGTGTTCCTGGTCAAAAATGACCGGACTCCAAACAACTGCTTATAAATCTTTCATTATGCTAACTTATCACCAAATATTGGATTGATTCTTTTTGTCAGCTTGTTTTCTTTCATTTGGGACTGGTTTTGTGTTTCTATTTGCACCAGATTTATTTTAGGCCTCATTTACGTGAAACTAGGCACCTCATTTTTTGAGTGAAAAAAGCATTTTTTTTATGAATAATTTTCACAATTTGAGATAACAAAATGATAAAAATGTGCACTGTTTATCACACTAGTGTGTTTTAATGTTTAATCAGGAAGGTTGCTTTTAAATGCTTTTATTTTGCACAAAATTGCACAAATTCACACTTGTCAAAAACTGCTGGCCATTGAAAGTGAATGGGGAAGAATGAAAGTAAGAGAAACAACTAGTGTTCAGTAGCATCTTGTGCTTGCAAACATAAAGGCCTTGGTCCTGTGCGTGTGTGGATGCGTGTATACTCACGCCATCACACACACACACACACACACACACACACACACACACACACACACATACACACATCCATGCATTCAAGCTATTGTGAGTATTACACCCATTTCATTTTACCCTGAACTGCATGCAGTACACTTTTATGAATCTGATATTATAACTCTCTCTCAATTTCTCACACAAACACACACATGCTCAAACTGCCCAGTCCAGGTATTCATTGATGTAGTTCTCTATATCAGGGGTTCAGCCCACGACCCCCAAAATAACAGTGCCAGTACCTCGGGACCCCCACTTTCCTAAAGTATACGAACGTTTTGCAAAACGGCGCACAAGCATAATGACAACACAAAGGAACACAACAGTCCAACAACCATAATATTATTTTATAGTAATTTACTAATTTACATTTGAACATTAATCTTACCTAATGAGTTGGGTGGGCAACATGCTGGAGTTTTATTTTTAATTCAATTATATTTTTTTATTTATGGGTAAAATATGCTATTTCTAATGCTTTAAAAATTATTTGATTTCTGAAAATTATCTTGCGACCCCCTCCTCCTGGTTTCCCGCAACTTTGGGAACCCCTGCTCTATATGGCAATGCTAATGTGTGTGTGTGTCTTTTTTTTTTTTTTTTTCTGTCACAATGGTCAGATTTGTTGTTCCATGATATTGTCTCTGTTTGACAGTGTCAGTGTGCAGGAAATATTTAACTGAAATATAACAGTTTTGGTTTCTTGTTCCATGAAATGTTATAATGTAAATAATCTTAATGTGTTCTTTCTTAAACAGGGAACATTATAAATGTTACTTTGTGCCCCTTTTCAGGAAATAAAAACATTTCAAAATAAAGGTCCTTTATTTGTGATCTTCCCCATTCACAGTGTGTGTGACTTTGTGTGATTTTGTACAAAATAAAAACATTTAAAAGCAAGCTTCCTGATTAAACATTAAAGCACACTAGTATGATGAACATTATTCATAAAACCTGTTTTTTTTTTTTTTTCACTCAAAAAATGAGGTGCCTACTTTCAGATAAATGAGGCCTACAATTAATCAGATGCAAATAGAAACACAAAACTTTGCAAAAGGACAGAGTTTCTGGAGAAAACAAAACTACTTCATTTAACTTCAACATTATTAATTCTAAATGACTGAATATCCTTTTCAAATAAATACATGGCACATGATAAATATATATATATATATATATATGTGGCAGGACACCGAGGGTTTAAAAGATTGAACACCTAGCGACTACGCCACCCTGGAATTTCACCAGGGAATATGTAATGACATTAAATTTATTATTAGAGCAACACAGGTTCATTCTCAAGGAGTTGGCAGGAAACACAAATATAAGAAAATACAAATTTTATTTAAACTAAATTTAAAACATAGAAAAGGAAGATCAGCTCAAACTCACAATCAAAACTAATATACATTTATATAGAAAAACAAAAGTCACACAATATCACCAACTTCACACGAAGGTGACCTGAGTAGGCGAAGACATCTGAACTCAGAGGACAGGAGCTGAGGCGTGACAGCAGGGAATAAAGGGCACAACAAGGCCTCCACAGCAAATCGCAATTCCACTACACCTGTGCACAAAACACACTCACTCTCACATACACCACATAATGCACAACACTCGTGATGGAAAGACCGCCATCAAAAATCCAACCCGCCTTAGACACTCAGCTCCTGTAACAAAACAGATTGAAATTAAACACGGTTCTCAGATCTATACAAAGAAAACACACATACAGAAAACCTGTCACTCAATCAACAAAGAACATCAACAATTAGAATATTCCAATCACACCACAAATTAGCAACTCAAATACTTAATACTTAAATACTCAATATCAATAATAATACGAAACAAACAGGGAAAAAAAACAGGAAAAACAGTAAATATGTCCTAATAATAGTCACTTACTGCTATACAAAGCAAAGACAACTCAGAAATACAATAAAGAAAAGACACCAATACAAAAATAGAACCAATGCAAAGGAAAATACAAAAATCAACCAAAAGAAAACAAAATACCAATTCTCACGAATGTAACACTGCTTTCATAATAGAAAAAAAACAAAGATTCCAAAACACACACACACACTTCAAATCACCCGCACAAGCGGAGACAGATTCAAACAAAAAGGAATAACGTAACCAAATCAAACAACGGAACAAAGTCAAAGCAACAGCGCCTCCGGACAAAAGATCCCACGCAGCCCCCAACGACGTGAAAGCTTATCACATGTCAAGATGCAACTGATCTGTCTACAATAAAAAAATAAGAGTCAAGCAAATTAGTAAACCCTCCATAAATGCCAAATAAGGATAGAATAAGGTTTAAAAGTCACATACCGTCACAGTCGAACTAAAGAAATCCCACCAATCAGGCAGATAAAATAACAGGCACAGGAGTTGAGGGCTCTTTCAATCAGTATGGGACAACAGCGTGCACAGTAAGAGGACGAAGCGCCGCCGTAACGTCAGGCGACAGTTGTACCCAAATCAGTTTCGCTCCAACAGCTGACTATGAACGAATGCAAAAACACGCCACTACAATACATATAAATTCATAGGCAATGACGCATCGTGATCAAATCACTTACCTGCAGAGGGGAACCGGCCACCAAATGTCAGCCACAGGGTGTCATTCAATGCGGTTCTAAAATAAAATGCCTAGCATGAGCTACTGTGTACACCTAACCACCCAAACAACACCACCTAACATACCTGGACGGTGCTTGAATGTGACGCAGGCACTAAGGGGGCATAACCAGTGACGCAATACTACTTCGACAACCTCCTTATATATTCCCTTTGCGAATCAATGATAGGGCAATCGATGAACACACCACCCAGTCACAGCTAAACAGGAGGAGCTCCACTAGTCCTGCCACATATATATATATATATATTCATTTGAGAAGCATAACTTAATCATGTAAGAAATGTGAATTGCATATTTAAAAATTCAACAACCTCCTCATTGCCATTTTTTCAGTGTAGGAGGTATGTCCTCATCAGGGTCCCTGGTGAAAATGGTTTCCATTCTCCAGCCAGCTGTGACCCTAGGGTCATGAATCCAACCAAAAGGTATTTTAACTAATCTAAAGATTTCTTTCATCTCTCACCCTTAGATTCATCTTTGAGCAATTGATATTATGCATTTACTATTCATTTTTAATTGGATTCTCATTGTTTAATTATGTAACTGACATGTTACAAAATGTTTTATTCTGAACTCTCCATCATTATGACTAGTAGATCATGTGGAGGCTGATGTTTCCTCAAATCTATGGCCAGGAGAGAGCAAACTGAAGGCTCTTTGATAAATGGAGTAGTAAGCATGTCATCTGAGTGTCATAGCAGAGGAAAACATAGAGCACAGACCCTCAATGATATCACCTGTGCCTGGCTTGTTAGAGTGTATGTGTGTGTGTGTGTGTGTGTGTGTGTGTGTGTGTATGCTTGGATTACCTGGAAGGTATTAGTCAACCTAAATTCTCTGACTAAACTCATGGATTCTGTCATTGAGCCATGCAACAGTCTAGGTCCAGTCGTGGTCCTTACAAAACACCACAACAAATGGATAATATAAATAAAGTTAAAGGCAGTTGTAAAGTCAATGTAAAGTCTACTCCACACACGCACACACACTGACATTCCCTGCTTTCCCCTATGTCCAAATCCCTTCAAAGGGTTTACCCTGCGGAGTGAGAGCTTCGAAGGATTGAAGGGTGTAGGAGAACAAACAACTGTTTTTTGAAGTGCTCTTCTGCGTCATCTTCCATCTTCCGAAATCCTTCATTCTAAAGGGCCCTTTGAAGTGGCTAGTTTTGAGCAATTCGGTTTGGAACAACACTTCAGAATGGTGGCCATGATTGTTTTCACTCCGAAGTGCCCTTTGGAGGGCAATATATCCTGTTTGGAATGCACTCTAGATTAGAGGACTGTACCAATTAAGTGTGGATAAATATATTTTATTCTTAAAACCAGAAAGAGAGAGAGAGACTGACATTGCTGTGTACTGATAGCTTGTGGAGTATTTCTAGTTTCTATGTTTCTCTTGTTTTTGATTGCTTGCTGCCTGCCCTGACCATTGCTCTTTTGTCTCTCCTTGGATATCACTGTTTGACCACACGTCTGTTAATAAAGCCTTGCTTTTGGAACCTTAACTCCATTGTCGCGACACTACGCTCTCAATGTTGCAGAATACACAGCAACTTATACTCAACATACAGGGTCACAGGGTGGGAGGGAGGTCCAGGCCCGTGAAGGGGAATAGGATCAAGGTCATGGCATGGGTCAGGGGGCAATGGCAGACTTGGGCAGTGGAGCAATGGTGGGCCTGGGCCGTGGAGCAATGACAGACAGTGAATCCGTGGAGGATATAGACCATGGAGCAGTGGCAGACAATGAAGCAGTGGAAGCCATGGTGGAGCGGGCCGAGCAGAAGGCCATGGTGGCGCCGGCAGGGCAGGATGGCATGGTGGCGCCGGCAGAGCAGGAACATGGACAGGAGAGGCCTCTGAGACAGATGAGGCCTCTGCAGTGCAGTGTGCAGCCCACACACTCAAAATGGCAACTGCCATTACGGGCAGCACAGCAGAGGGTGGCAGGATCTTGATAGCCAGTGCTAAGGCCCTGGGGATGCCAGCTGCTTGCACTGACATCAGTGGTGGGTCCTTCACACTGGCAATCAGTCTTTTTGATGTGGGCCCAGGCGTGGCGGCCATCTTGGCCGGTGCAGACTCAGGCATGGCGGCCATCTTGGCCGGTGCAGACTCAGGTGTGGCGGCCATCTTGAAAAGTGCAGACACTGGTGTGGAGGCCATCTTGACAGGTGCAGTCACTGGCTTGGCGGCCATCTTGACGTGGGTAGACCCTGGAGCAGCAGGCTTGACGTGGGTAGGCCCTGGAGCAGCAGGCTTGGCTTGAGCAGGCCCTGGAACAGCAGGCTTGGCTTGAGCAGGCCCTGGAATAGCAGATGTGATGTGAACAGGCCTGGATGCAGCAGACGTGACGTGAACAGATTCAGGCTCGACAGGCATGGCATAAACAGGTTTTGATGTGGGGAGTACTGTGGGGTTGCAGGGCCCTTCATCAACAATCCCCACAGTGAAATTAGAGCCACTTAGCAACAAAGCAAAGTCTATATATTGTTCCAGGGTTGCAGGGCCATTGCTGTCCGGCATTTGGTAATTTAGGCAGTCTTTTAATCCATTACGGAAAATACCCTTAAAGGCAACGTCATTGAATCCCACCAAATGTCCTGTCTGCTCTGCCCTGGGGGGCTTCCGTGCCACCCTGGAGGGTTCCAGTCCTGTCTGTTCCGCCCTGGGGGACGTCCGTGCTGCCCTGGAGGGCGTCTGACCTGCCTGATCCACCCTGGAGAATGTCTGATTCTCCAGCTCCACCCTGGAGGGTATTTGCTCCGCCTGCTCTGCCCTGGAGGGCGTCTGCTCTGCCTGACCCTCCCTGGAGGGCGTTTGATTCGCCTGCTTTGCTCTGGAGAATGCCCGCTCTGCCTGATCCGCCCTGAAGAGCGTCTGACTCACCGTCTCTGCCCTATGGGGGGCCTGCTCCGACAGATCTGCCCTGGAGGGAGTCTCCTGTCCATCTCCTGTTTTAAGCGTCTGTTTTAAACGTTACCGCCACTGGATCCAACAACTTTATTAGCACCCCGCTCACCATGGACCCCTTTGACCAACTGCTCCACCTCAGACAAAACGGTATGTCCATTGACCATTATGTGAGAACTTTCAGTGATCTTATATACCGGCTCCCCTTCTATGATGAGGCTTATTTCATGGACATGTTTCTTTATGGAAACTACAAAATGCCTTCAGATGCAGCCTTCGGAGGATGCATCATGGATTGGGACGGTCTTCATCACACCGCCGTGATACAATCTGCCTTCAAATGCAGCCTTTGTAGGATCCTGCCTCTGAACTGGGACAGCCTTCGTTGCGTCGCTGTGATGCAATCGGCTTTCAAATACGCACCTCGAAGGATGTAGCCTACGAATTGGGACACAGCTTGTGTTTCCCATGCTCAACCTCACTGATTACTTATACAGGTGTATCCAATCAGACTAGTTATTTGTGTCTTGATTCCCTAGCCTGGTTTCCTCGTCATTGTCACCTCGTTATTTATTCAAGTCTTTCATGATTGTTCTTTATTGTCAAGGTGAAATTCCTGGCTGGTGCCCAATAAAATAGTGTAACCAAAACAAAATATTAATATTAATATTTAAGATCTTTCTTAGATCTAAAACCACTACATTTAGTGGATCTTACGTTGAAATCACTACAGTGCCCATGCTTTGGAGTGGTAAAAAGTGTTCTGTTTTGTCTTGGCATGTAGACTGTAGACTTACTAGTTGCAGAAACAACTTTCTGTATGACTGTGCATATGGATGTGAAAACATGTTTTATGGCTTAGGGGTACAATTTACATCAGACCAGCCTATAGTTACCTTAAAAAAAAAAAAAATGTTCTGAACATACAGAACATTAGAACATCACAAACATCACAAACATAAACTTTATTCATGTGCAATGTGATTATAATATAAGCTTATACTTCTCGCTATTACTCTGTTTGCTTAAATAAATGTATAATTAGAACAATTAAAAAGAAAAGGGAAGTCTAAAACTAAAATGTATTATTTATTTATTTATTTTTATTAAAATATTTATTTTAATCTTAAAATATTATATATATTAAAAAATCTATAAAATATTTGGGTAAACTATAGGCTGACCTGAAATTGTACCTCTAAGCCATACAACACCATTGTCATACCCATATGCAGACATACAGAATGTTGTTCTTTTAAGCAGTGAGTCTACAGTCCTGCCAAGACAAAAGCTGTTTGTCTCAACAGCTCCAAGGTATGGGTACTTCCTCAATACTTAGTCACATCACAAAAACTGCAGGTGCGTAACTATAGCTGCATTGTATCTACTGCATGTTTATTTGAAATAAGCTTGTTCTTTCTCTTTGTAATGTTATATTATTAAAACGATTAATCATTTCCTAGCTTTTTATTTGCAGTTTGCAGTTTATATACAGTCATGTAAAAAAAAGTTAGGACACCCTATTGAACTCCATGGTTTTCTGTATCAGGACATAATAAAAATTATATGGTCTTTGGCAGGTCTTAACATTTGGAAACATAAATTCTCAAATAAAATATTACATCACAAATCACACTGTGTCATTATTTATTTAACAAAAATAAAGCCAGGATGCAAAAGCCATGTGTGACAAAGATAGGACACCCTATGATTCAATTGCTTGTAGCCCACTCTTCTTTAGAATGGGCTATTTATTGAGTTTATTGAGGTTCGTGGGCATTTGTTTATGGACAGCTCTCACCACAGCATTTGAGTCAGGATGAGGTCTGGACTTTGACTGGGCCACTGCAACACCTTGATTCTTTTCTTTTCAGCCATTCTGTTGTAGATTTGCTGGTGTGCTTGGGATCATTAAGTCGAGCGGACGTTCGCAAAGACTTATTATTTTATTATTTTATATTACTTTTAAATAAAAGTAAGTTCATTCTAACTAGAGCTTCGAATCAAAAACAACAGACACCACACATTGTACAAAGCAAAATACGTTTATTTTAATTGAACATTTGTAAAGTTGCGGTGCTCTTTCCGTGTGTGTGCCTTACTGGTTATCAACCATGGGTTTGGGCAATTCTTCCCAGTTATAGTCTAACCTAAAACATGATTTTATATGTCTAGGATATCGTTTGAAAAATATATTGTGAATTTGGATTTAGAGCAGTCCGAAATTTAGCATTCATATGAATATATCTGTCACAAATTGGCGCTTTTTGCTGCACTGACGTCTCTGTGTGTATTTTTACCAAGCGGCAACCTCCCGCTCTCGCTGTTGAAACAATACGGAAGTGACTGAAGCTGCAGTTCATCTGCTGGCCGCTTGAGGCTGGCTGCAAAAGGGAGCAAATCCCCATAGACTCTAGTGTTAAAATGCTCAACTTTATAACAGATAAAAACATGTTTACAGCCTGGTGCAAAAAGTGGTTTTGGTTTTTACAGCTAGTTTTGCCCTTCATGACAACTCTGAGGGGGGTGAATTTTTTTCTAACTCACCCGTTTAAATTATATTAAGCAATAAAATTCTGCATAATTAAGGGCGTGGCCACTTGAGTGACAGGTGTCAGGCAGCCGTCACATTACCTCAGCTTGTTCCAGCAGTTGAACTTGGCATCTCAGCTGTGTTATTGCGTTTGTTTTTTCATAGGGTGTTACTTTATCAGGATTATTTTAATAATTTTAAAAACCAGACATCTTAGCTCCACCCATGTCCCGCCTCTTTGTCCATTTTCTATTTTCCTGGAGTGACGTGTGGTGACGCGCTTCCAAAATGGCGACGACAGGCCACGCCCAACTTTTGCTTCAAAAACGCTCTTCAGAAACCTACGGGTGACGTCACTGACACTACGTCCATGTTTTTTACAGTCTATGATTTTTACCACATGAAAATTCAATATTTAATTTCAATTTCTGTCAGTATTATGTACATTTAATCGTTTCACCTTAACTTTAACTTCGAAAGTGTTCACATAGCTGACGCGTCTGCAGCCGTACACGATGGACAAACGTTTTAAAAAGTGAACTTTTCAGCATTACGAGATACACAGTGGTTACGGTAGTTAATGTCTACAAATATAAAAGTATAAACACCTTTTTGACTGACGAAAGCGAAAACATAAGGCCGTGTCTGAGAAATTCACCGGGAGGACGACTGTTAACGAATACTCCGCAGCTGAGCGTTGCCATGGATACATGCGGTCTTCCCAGTACCCTCAATTGATGTCACTCGATCACGCACTTATTTGATCTATACTTGCTTGTAGCCTATCTCCCAATGTGGCTATATTGTATTACACTTTTTTGGTCTGAACGTGGTATAGCAGTCTTAAATGCAAAAATGATAATTTTCCTAAATAACTTTTCTTTTTGGCTCACCAACAGTTTGATATGTAAATAAGCAGAAAAAAAATATATTTGTCCTACCTGTGTTATTTTCCACTTTCTTTTCTATTCTCCATCTTGGCTGCATTCATCACTCTATAACATACTTTTAGAGTAACCTAACTTTCTTAATGCATGGGGAATGCATAGGGCATAACTGTAGCATATGTTCAATTATATTATTGAAGGGCATGATGTTCAGATAACTGCTAAAAACAGACTCGTGATTTGATGACATCTTTAATTACAGAAGTTACTCCTATTTTCTTTTTCCAGAAATGAAAGTTATTAATTTTACACAATGAATTCAAATCTATCACATTTACATTTTAGTCATTTAGCAGATACTTTTATCCAAAGCCACTTAAAAATGAGGACAACTGAAGCAATCAAAATCAACAAAAGAGCAATGATATGGGAGTGCTATGGCAAGTCTCAGATAGCATAACTCACTACATGTAGCAAGATTTTTTTAAATAAAAAAAATAGAATAGAAAAAGAATAGAGCAAGCTAGTGTTAGAGGCCTTGTTTTGTTAATCATATAATAAATATAAAGAAAACAAATAAATAGAATGCAAAAATACAAAAGCTAGTGTTATTTTATTTCTTTTTTAGAGTCTTAAAGTGCCAGTAATATATATTATTTATTATACTATAGTATATACTATACTATAGTATAGTAAAAAAAATATATATATATAAATAATATCAATCTGCAAAACAAAACTAATGTTTTTTTTTTTTTTTTTTTTTTTTTTTGCATTTCATTATCACAGTTAAGGGATTTTGTTTTAACCATACCCTTTAAAATCCAATATGGGTTTATATTTTAGTTTAATTAGTTTTTAATGTAATGAACATTGTCTGAGTTGCAAAGTACCAGATCTGATGAAGAGACTAGATTTTCAAGTGTTGTTATGAAATGGCATATGAGGGACGAAATAGGGACGTTCACAAACTGGCTCGGGCTAATGTCCTTAGAATGTCCACCAGCGAACGCTACAAAGCAGACCAAATCTGGACGTCCTCAAAAAGTCTGTCTGCGAACGTTACAAAGCAGACCAAATCCGGACGTCCTCAAAATGTCCGTCAGCGAACGTTACAAAGCAGACCGATTCTGGATGTCCTCAAAAAGTCCACCAGAGAACATTACATGTTGGACGAAATCCGGACGTCCTCCAAACGTCCGCCAGCAAACGTTACAAAGCGGACGCACTGCGGACCTAAATGGACGTTCGCAACGTACGGGGGGACGTCCTCTGTTTGCTAGGCTGTTGCATGACCCAATTTTGGTCAAGCTGTCGGACGGGTGGCCTCACATTTGACTTAGGATACTTTGGTATACAGAGGAGTTCATGGTCGCCTCAATGACTGTGAGGTCCCCAGGTCCTGTGGCTACAAAACAAGCCCAAAGTCATCAGCCCTCCACCTGCATGTATGACTTTTGATATGAGGTGTTTGTGCTAATATGCTCTACAGGTTTTCACCAAACTTGGCGCTGTGCATTATGGCCATCTCCACTCTGGTCTCGTCTGTTCAAATGACATTGAAAAGAAAATAAGTTTTTCTTTTAAAATGTTAACTGAGGCCTGTCGAGTATGTGGTGAAGTTCTTGGGTTGTCTGCCAATTCTATGAGTATTACATGGTCTGATCTTGGGGTCATCAACTTCCCAGGATGTCCACTCTTGGGAGGATTGGTGTCTGTCTTGAATGTCTTCCACTTGTGAGTAATCTTCCTCACTGTGGAATGATGGACTTCAAATTGTTTGGAAATGACCATGTTACTCTTCCCAGATAGATGGCAGCAACAATTGCTTCTCCAAGATCATTGCTGATGTGTTTTCTCTTTGGCATTGTGTTAACACACAAATAAATGCTCCAGACCAGCAAACTGCCAAAATGTCTGCTTTTATAGAAGTACTAACTCTTGCTGATGATCAGTTAATCAAAGGCATTTGATTAGCAATGTCTAACTGCTATTTACTCTCTTAAATTGGACATGGCAGTACATATTATTTTGTATCTGTCAATGTTAACACATTTATTTACAGACAAAGAGTCTTGTGAGAAAGAAAACCTCTAAACATGTTTAACAGGTTAAGCTTAAAATTACTTGATTCAGTCATGTGAACTGTTTTGTCTCAGTACTTAGGAATGAGGAATAAATAAAATAGAATGTATACACTCTAAGAAAAGATGGTTCTTTAAAGGTTATTTACATGTAGTAAGAGCTCTGTTTAGAACCATAGCATCCTGAAGAACCCTTTTAATGCTTAAATGGTTCTTTGTGTCAGAGTTTAGGGTTCTTTATTCCCACCCTTTTGATTTTCAAATCTGTAATTGTAAATTTCAACAGGTAATTATTAGGTATTAGGTATTATTAGGCATTATTATTATTATTTTGTAATTATTACATATTTATTCATTACTAACAGAGGCTACACTCTAAAAAAACATGTCTCGTTACTGTTCTTCTGGAGTTCAGCAATCCAACTACACAGACTGTCAACACATTCTCAACAGGTAAATGATTTCTCTCCTAAAATGTCTATTTTAAGTTTTTAAATTGTAACTGGTTTAAGGAGACTTCTCCCCTCTTCTCCCCTAAGTAACAAAATATTTAATTTATTTTGTTTGTTTTTGTTTCTCAATTGTGTATTTCAGATGCATCACATCCTACAACTTCATCATCTGCAAAGAGAAATCTCCACTCAATCACACCAAAATACACATAATAATGAACTTTCAGGCATTATAGAAAATTATGAAAATACAGTATTTCACTGGAACTTGGTCTTATTATTATTATTATTATTATTATTATTATTATTATTATTATTATTATTATTATTATTATTATTTTCTATTTTGTTTTACTTAATTATTTATCATTTGTTGTTGTTTTTATGTAAAACCCTAATAGACACTGAATTATTCTACCAGGCTGATAGAGGAGTGAAAAACAATATTAATAAACAATATATACAAATAATATTAATAACCATATAAATATATTAATATACTAATATTAATGAAAATAAACTACCATTAAAAAGATTATTTATAACACCATTAAGGTCCTATATAGCATTTTCAAAGCATGGTTCTTTATGGAACCCTACAAAAGGGGTTCTATTTAGCACCAAAAAGGGTCCTGCTATTTTTACAAGCCGAAGAACCCTTTTCTGGTACTGTTTAGAACCATTTTTCTTAAGAGTGTAGAACGTAACGTATTACAAAATGGCGTGTGTGGAATCAGGTCAAACTGGTCAAACAAGCCTGCTATTCAAATGCTAGTATTTAGTGCAAAGTGCACTGTGCTGCTTCCATATTCATATTTACAGCCTCCTCACTGTTCTGTAGCGACAACACTTCTATGTCTTTAAATGTCAGTAGTGAGGGAAAAAACAGAAACCTAAACTCTTCACAATGGAAGTCAGTTAACACACAGAAGAACAGGACATCTGTTTACAGATTTCTCTCACAGGTAACAGACTCTGGATAGTGTTTCAGTTTATCAAACTGTTTGTCATTCTGTTTCTCTTCAGATGTACGTCAGTATGAACTGTAATAGTAAATGAAAGTAATACAGATCTTAAATTGTTAATGGATTACACCCTTGTAGATGAGCCAACGTAGCCTAAGGCTTCTTCTTTTTTTTTTGCACAATTATAATAACATGAACAATTATATTGCTAATAATAGAATACATCTGTAATAGTTAAAGTTGACAATGAATGCAGAGAGAGAGTTTGATCCTTTGACAGAACACATCGGTCTAATAAGTCTTGTAATTCTTGTTTCTTTCTCTGCTTTCAGAGAAAACACTTCCAACACATTTCATTCAAACAACAAACATAAAGATGATCAAAAAAAGAACTGTTCGACATTTCATTGTGTTTGTTAGTGTCGCCAGCACTATCTGTATAGTTTTTTTCCATCAAACGTCTTCCAGGAGTTTTCTCAAGGATTCATGTATGTGTAACTGTGCAATGGATTTGGAGGGTCGTTTGTGGTTTTCTCAACAGTATAAACCTTCTGCTAGCGTGACACTTAACAGCAAGAACAGTCCGCTGGATTTCCACACCTACTGGTGGTGGAAGGTAAAGACAAGTCTTTGTTTATTAATATGTGTTCTTTACAGCCCGATCTCATGGCAATTTGTACGTATTTCATGAGGTGGCTAATTCATACGAATTCGTACGACCTCACTCGTACAAATTCATACGTTTTCGGCTAAATCAGACGTATTTTACGAGTTCCCAATTTGTATGAATTCGTACGAATGTCCTTCACCTAACCCTGTCCCTAAACCTACCCGTCACTGGGTTCTAGGCAAATCGTACAAAATCATACGAGTGAGGTCGTACGAATTCATACGAATTAGTCACCTCGTAAAATACGTATGAATTCCCTTGAGATAGCATTGGTTCTTTAATAATCGGGCACTGAGGTACTTGGGGGGTTTATCCAAAACAATTTTACACAGCAGACTACTTCTTTTAGAATTGCATTTACACATTTATAGAGTGCATTTGAGGTACACATTTTTAAAGCATGTGTGTTGAACCCATGCTAGTGTTTGAGCTACAGGAACACTTATTAATTTGCATACAGTTTATGCATGCAGTTTTTGCATTATTCTGTATAATAACAGACAAAAAGCCTGTAAAAGAGAAGGTTCACAATTCAGTACTGTTAAAAATGTACGTTTTTCAGCATTACTGTTGCAAATAAACATACGTTTTATATTTTAAAAAGTTATATATATATATATTATATAGCAAATAGAAAATGTATGTTTATTTGCAACAGTAATGCTGACAACAATAAAAAGATTTGTGTCATTAAAACAGCAACATCTGCTGACGGATACCATACTGCGTTGTCACGAGAACATGCTTGCTGAAGATAATGAGGAAACGATGTTGCTTTGCCAAGTGCATTCCAAACATCTACATAATGACACGCACGTGCCCTGCTCGCTCCAAAGTCTAATGTCCAAGCTCCAAGGGCTCTGCCCTTCGAAGGAAGTAGAGAATAGGAATGATAATTTCCATTTGGAATTAACCCATGAACCGTTCGATACGAATATGCGTATCATTACACCCCTAGTTGTCACGATTGAAACATGCTACCTAAATGTGAGTTTGGCAAGTGCTTAAAATTTTGAGATTTTGCTACCTGGTATTTCATTCATTAAAATAGCTGCTGGGAGGCTTTGCAAAAAAAAAAATTTGCCTTGAAAGGGACTTTGCTTGCTCTATTTGGTGGTATGAAAGATGTGCTGTTACATCACCTTATATATGTCACATGTCAGTCTTCTTTTTATGCAGATTTTGTGAAATTTATTACAGCAAAACAATGATCAATATTTATATAATTTTGTCACATTGTTTTAACATATTCTACAGAGTCTACAAAATGAATCAACTGTAGCGAACTACACCAAAGTGGTGGGGGTGTTGTTTTCCCTCTTCCTAGATAAAGATCACTACTCCGACAGCAGTCCTAGCCGCTGCAGGACCTGTGCTGTAGTGGGCAACTCGGGCAACCTCATCAGATCCCATTATGGTGCACTCATAGATTCACAAGACTTTGTTATACGGTACTAAATGTGGCATAAGTTGTCACTTTTGCATCTGCTAACATACTCTTGATACACCCACATTAATCTGTGTGTTTTCATCTCAGTATGAATGAGGGCCCAACAAAAGGTTTTGAGCAGGACGTGGGGTCTAAGACCACTCACCGTGTCATCTACCCTGAGAGCGCTGTAGACATGGGTGAGACGACTCACCTTATTCTGTTGCCCTTCAAGATTCTGGATCTGCAGTGGCTGATCAGCATCTTCACCACCAGACACATCGATCTGTGAGATCTGTTTCTCATGCTTGTGAATTCGGCTTTACTGTAATGGGGCATGCTGTCACATAAACAAATTATGTTGCTGAACTTTTGTGGATGTATAAATCAATCTCTTTTAGTGCTTTCATTTAGGGATGCACCGATTGTTCGGCAACCGAATTATTCGGCCAAAAATAGCAAAAAAAAAAAAAAGCTATTTCTGTGTTCGGCCGAAAAGACAGAAAAGACAGAATAAATTATACTGAACAATGACCTGATGCAAGCAAATAGAGGTGTGAACTAATGTAGCAAACATGTCCATAGTGTGGAAGCATTTAAACTGTCCAAGAAAGATGCAAACATCATTACAAGCACGAACAGCACCGCATTAAATGTTTTCGATGAGAAGAGGAATGGGTGGTTGTTGCTGGTTACTGTATGATGACTGAAATCGCGAAATGGCCTTAAACCATTAGTAAATATATTACAAAACGTTATGTATTCTGACAGTGCTGCATGAGCTCATTAGTCAAAGTTGAAAGTCCAAAGCGCAAGGAAAATCTGCACTGAAACAGCTTAATGATAGAGTCATTCATAAATCTGCTCCTGTCAGCAAAAAGAAGTACATATGTTCCGCCAAAATAAAAGTTATCATTCATAAATATTAGTACTAATTTTACTGTTGTTCTGTCAAATAAAATAAAAAAGTAAGACAAAAATAATAACAATAATTACAACAGCTCTATTAATACTTATTTTAAGTTAAATAGTTTAAGTTAATAGTTTATTTTAAGTTAAATTGTGCTTTGTTGGTAGGCCATAATGTCTATTAGAACTTTCACTTAATTGTTTTTAAGGGGTGGCTGATACAAGTACAATTTTGAAGAAAAACAGCTTATTTTGCATCAACATCATGCATTTCTTACCTCTCTAGCTATAGCTGTGATCTTTGTGATAATCTCCATAACTGTTTCCAGTAGAAGCAACTAGTCACAACTAGGCCATGCTTTGAATGGAATACCAGCTTAAGGCATTAGCTAACACTGGAGTGCTATAAAACCCCTTGTTGTTGTTGTTGTTTGGTGAGCTTAAAGGAATATTTAACCCGACACGACAACACTTCCTGCAACCAGTCAAGTCGCTATAGCACTCCCAGAGTTGAGACAAGACATAGCAACCCACCAGGAGTCAAATCAAGCCACGTCGCAGCTCTGTCATGAATCAAGTCTCTGTGGCTCCCTCCGATCACCACCAGAGGGAGCCATCACTGGAACTCTGAACTCCATCACAAACTCCTTTTCCCTTAACCCCTTTCCCAGCTGATCACCTGCACAGGTGTCGGCCATTTCCCCTTATCACACTCTGACTATAATTAGGCCACTTTCACACTCTGTTCCTCGCGAAGTCTTGTATTGCCCTGACTACAATTCCAAGCATTTATTTCCCGTTTCCTCACGTTTTCTGTGGTAACTCTAGACTGATTTCCAGTATGTATGACCCACTGCTGCTGTCTACTCACGCAGCTGGGCTTGTCAAGCCAGGGTTCACTAGCGTCACGCCAGTCAGATCAGCACCGGCTAGCGTCACACCAGCCAGACCTGCATTCACAAATGACACACCAGCCAGGCCCTGATGGATTAAAGGGGAGGGTTCTAAAAGCTTGTAGACATCAGCTTAAAGGACCCCTTACACAATTGTTTCAGAAATTGCTTAATGAACAGTACGGCATATGTGGAAAATATCTACAATAATACCTATTCCAAAAGGGTCAGGGGGAATATTACCTGAAAATTTTAGACCAGTTGCATTGACGTCTGTTTTTGCAAAATGTATGGAAAGAATAAGTAAGCGCATTATGTCATAATTAAATAATATTTTAGATCCCTTGCAGTTTGCATATAGACCATGTTGGGGGACAGAAGACTTACTTTTATAATTTTATAGTAAGGCATACCCAGGACTCTAAACTATGCAAAGGCACTTTTTATTGAGTTTACTGCAGCTTTTAATACAGTGCAGGTTAATTTACTTTTATCACATTTGCATAGTATGGATGTTAACTCTGCTCTGATATATTGGATCAAAGATTTTCTTACAGGTCGACCACAGAGTTTTAATGAAGATTGTGTGTTGTCACCACTGTTATTTTTTGTATATACCAATTAGTTACAAATTAAGCGCAATACAGCTTGTCTGTTTAAGTATGCAGATGACATGGTTTTGATGCAGCTGTGAAAAAAAACAAAAAAACAACAACACACACACACACACACACACACATTACTGAATGAGCAAACTTATTTTTAAAACATGGTTGTTCTTGAGGACTGATGTAAATGGAGTTCTCTGCATATAATTGCAAAGAAGACAAAAGGAAGTGATCTTCAGCTGTAATTCTGGCAAACATCAGGTGTTAAAGAAACTAAAGCTCTATAGGCCCCAGGCAGCAAGTCTAAGGCACAGTCCCATGGCCGGTGAGGTGGAAGGTGATTGGCAGCGACCTTGCTGAAAACGTCCTGGAATGCCCGGTACTCTGGAAGAATGGATATGGCATGAGGTTAATCTGGACTCTCCACGGAGGTGGAACAGACTGACAGGTTGGGTCTAGTTGACGGTGGGAACAGGCAAGTCCAACAAACATCCTCACTTGCACTTTTGACTCCACTTGAGTACCTCTCCAGACCTCCAGGTGATGTTGGGATCATGACTGGCGAGCCAGGGGCATCCCAGGACGATGTCCACAGTTGCCTCTTCCAGCACCAGAAGTGAAATCTGCTCTGTGTGGAGGTATATGAGAAATTTAAGGATTGATTTGGATCGTACTCACCGCTGGATGTGGTGGACGAATGTGGCAGGTGCGTAGCTGATTGACATTGGAGCCACAGTATAGGCAGAGACTGGCAGTGAGTCTACAGGATCGTTCCATGTGGGAGAGATGGTAGCTGTCCGTGATCATGGGCTCTAGTGCTGGAAGAGCAAGGTTGGGTGAGGCAGCTGCAGTGGGGGAAATCTCCATGTGGCAAGCAGTCAAATGTTGAGATGTGAGCTGCCTTCTAAAGAAAGCTTTCGAGACCCACAGTATCTTCATAAATTGACATTTGTTGACATAGAGCTGGGTTGAGCCCTCGGAAGGCCGAAAGCAGAGTGGTTTCAATCCATCCACTGCTGGCAGCGAGAGTACAGAAATGAAGTGTGTACTCATGAATTGATAAACTCACTTGCCGTAGTTGGAGAAGTTCATCGTGCACTGTGATTTCCGTGGTTGACAGACTGAACACATCCTGGATGCAAATTCCACAAGGCTTCGGCCCAAGGCTTCTGGAAAGCAATGAGATGATAAACACCACTTTCACTCGGTCATTGGCAAATTGATGAGACTGGAGCTCAGAATACAGAGAGGATTGTAACAAAAACCCGCTGCAGGAAGCCACTTCATCAGAGATTTTCCATCTTGAAAGTTTTCTAATCATTTAGATTTGCTTTTAAAAATCCTACTTTTTCAAACTATTTTTTGCAAAACTTGAACCAGATCATCTTCAGATCTTGCCATCAGAAATGTATGGAATTTAAGTCAAACCGCTCTCAAATAACTTGCAAATTCAAGGAAAGATCATGCCAAAATTAAGCAGTATCTCTGAAATGCTTTATTGTATTTAAACCACATTTTATACACCATCACAAACATAGTTTGCAGCTGTATTTTATTTTATTTTTAACTATTTTTATATTAGGTGGAATTCAACTTTTTTTCTTTTTTTTTTACATTTTACATTTAGGACATACATGTATGTGAAACCATCAATTAAAGCAGACAGGAATAAGGTAGGCATAATTGACAAACACACACACACACACACACACACACACACACAGTTATTGATTTTTTTTTATTTTATTTTTTTTTTTTATGAAGGAATGGCAACCTTTTACTATGATGTTACTGAGAAACATATTCAGATGTATCCCACACCCTTACCAAAAATAAGTATATTTCAAGTTTATTTTATTAAGTACTTAAGTATATTTTATGTAGATATACAAATATCAGTGTACTAGTACTATTTCAATACTCTTTGGGACTAAATTTACCCACTTTGTAGTATATTAAAGTATACTTTTAAGTATACTTTAAGTATAACAGTAGTAAACTTTGAGTACACAACATCTTTGTTTTCAGTTTGTTCTGCAAGTATACTAAAAGTGAACTTATAGGTATACTGAAATTTTACTAAGTAAATACTTTTTATGTATTTTTAGTACACTTTGAAGTGTAGTCTCAGTAAACTACTAATTTAGTAGTTTCATACTGCAAGCAGAGCTGGGTAGTAACTGATTACAGGTAATCTGGATTACGTAATCAGATTCCAAAAATGAAGTACTTGTAATTAGAGTAAGTTACATTTTAAATGACTTATAATCAGACTACAGTTACTTTTTTATGGATTACATGATTACATATTATTCACACACTAGCATTCATTAATTCCCCATAATTTCTCTTTTTCATTTTTACATTTACATCCTTTCTAAAATAGCCACGAATTATGTACTTTCAGAAAGTTTTGTGCACATTTACACATAGACTAGTCATTAGTCAGGTGGAGACACAGCATTTGACCACTTGATTTACAAAAGGATTTCAACATTGCATCAGCTACTGATAAACACATTCATTTTTATTTAAATTATCACTCGGCAGGTTTTTTAACCATGTATTATTGTGTCTTTGGAAGGCTTTTGTCTTTCATACTTAATATGCGTAAAATGTAACTGTGATGCTAGCAGAGAAGGGTCGTGAGGCGGGAGATCCATTTGCAATGTACTTTATTGAACACAAACACAAAATCAGACTGGCGAGGGTCGACAACAGCAGACTGGTGTGGAATAGACAATCCAGACGGGTAAACGATAGTCCAGGCGAAAGGGTCGAGGGCCGGCAGCGATAAAGGGAAAGTCCAGGGGCAAGCGAGGGTCAACGAGGCTGGCAGAGTCCGATCACACACGATAAACAGTCCGGTTGGCAACAAAAGGCAAAACAATGGAAAATGCTCAGGATTGATAGACGGGCTAGTCAAAACTTTGCGAGGAACCTGTGTGTGTGCATGGCTTTTATGGCGGGTGTGAGACGAGGTGAAATGGCCGACAGGTGTGCAGGTGACAGGTCACAGGAAGTCAGTGGGAAAGGGGTTATGGGAATTGTAGTGAGGAAGTCTAAAAGTCCGGGGATGGTTCCCGCTGGTGGCGGTTAGAGGGAGCCACAGAGACCGCATTGGTGACAGAGCCCCCCCCCCCGTGAGCGACTCCTGGCGCGAGGAGGTCCCCGACGCCGAGGTCTACCCCTACCTCGGGGAGCTGGTCGATCTGGGTGGGAGAGATGGAAATCCGTTGTGAGGGAGGGGTCGAGGATGTCTCCAGTAGAGACCCAAGATCTTTCTTCAGGACCGAAGCCCTCCCAGTCGACCAGGTATTGGAGGCGACCTCTCCGGCGTCGTGAATCCAGGATGGCGTTTACTCGGTAGACCTCCTCGCCGTCGACCATGATGGGGGGAGACCCCTGTGCGGCGGTCTCGTCTAGGACCTCCACTCCTTCCGGAGCACCAGCAGGCTTCAACAGAGAAACATGAAAGGTGGGTGAGATACGGTACTGAGCAGGGAGATCTAATCTAAATGATACGGGTATGATCTGTTTGATAATTTTGAAAGGACCCACGTACCTAGGACTGAGCTTTCTGCAGGGTAGGCAAAGCCGCAGATCCCGGGTGGAAAGCCACACCCATTGTCCAGGAGCGTAGGGAGGGTTAGGCCGACGTCTGCGATTCGCCTGGGCCTGGGTGCGGCGCACTGCCCTTTGCAGGTGAGTGTGAGCCATATTCCATGTTTCCTCACTGCGCTGGAACCAGGAGTTGACCGCTGGTAGGTCGGAGGGTTCCCCAGACCAAGGAAACAAAGGGGGCTGGAACCCTAAGATGCATTGGAACGGAGTGAGGTTGGTGGAAGGTTTACGGAGGGAGTTTTGAGCATACTCTGCCCAGAGCAGGTAACGGCTCCAATCATCTTGATGGGTATGGCAGTAAGATCGGAGGAAGCGGGTCAACTCCTGGTTCAGTCTCTCCACCTGGCCGCTGGCCTGCGGATGGTATCCTGACGTGAGGCTCACATTAATTCCAAGGAGATGGCAGAAACTGGTCCAGAGACGGGAGGTGAATTGGGGTCCTCGGTCGGAGACGATGTCCTCCGGCAACCCGTAAAAATGGAAGACCGAGTTGCACAGGGATTCGGCAGTTTCCATGGCCATGGGGAGCTTGGGAAGAGGGATGAGACGGCAGCCTTTGGAGAAGCGATCGATCACTGTGAGAATGGTAGTGTGACCCTGAGAAGAGGGAAGATCAGTAATGAAGTCCACAGCGATGTGAGACCAGGGCCGCTGGGGAATGGGTAATGGTTGGAGCAGGCCGGATGGCAGCTGGCGGGGTACTTTGGATATATTACAGCCTGTACAGTTTCTGACGAATCTGATGGTATCAGTGCGGATGGAGGGCCACCAGAATTGATTGGAAAGGAGATGGAGGGTGGCTGTGATTCCGGGGTGACCCGAGCTGGGTGTAGTATGGACTTGGGTCAAGACCCGTTGACGAAGGGCGGCAGGAACGTAGGTCAGGTTGGCGGGCGCGTCGGTTGGAATGGGATCTTGGAGCTGGGCCTCAGAGATCTCGGTCATGATGTCCCATTCGACAGGGGCAACGATAATGGAAGTGGGGAGAATGGTTTCCGTGTGGGAAGTGGGGAATCCGGGTTCATGGATGCGGGAGAGAGCGTCAGCTTTAGTATTCTGGGACCCCGGACGGTAAGTGATGTGAAAGTTGAAGCGTGTGAAGAAGAGGGACCATCTGGCCTGGCGATGATTAAGCATCTTGGCAGATCTTAAATACTCCAAATTCCTGTGGTCCGTCAGGACGGTAAAAGGATGTTTAGAGCCCTCTAGCCAGTGGCGCCATTCCTCCAGAGCCGCTTTAATAGCTAGTAGCTCACGGTTACCCACATCATAATTTCGTTCTGCCGGGCTGAACTTATGTGAGTAGAAGGCGCAAGGGAACATTTTTGGAGGTTCACCGTGTCGTTGAGAGCGGACTGCCCCGATGCCCGTACTCGAGGCGTCTACCTCCACAATGAACTCCTTCTCTGGGTCTGGGTGATGGAGGATTGGTGCGGTGGTGAACCGAAGCTTCAGATTATCAAAGGCTAGGATGGCTGGAGGGGTCCAGGTGAGGCGCTAATTCCCCCTCCTTACCATGGCCGTGAGTGGAGCTGCGACTGAGCTGAAGTGTCGAATGAATCTTCGGTAGAAGTTGGTGAATCCAAGGAATCGCTGTAGTTCTTTGAGGGTGGAAGGACGGGGCCAGTTGAGTATGGCTTGGACCTTCTTCTCATCCATAGCCACGCCCTCTGGGCTGATGATGTATCCTAGAAACGAGATCTTAGATTGATGGAACTCACACTTCTTCTCCTTGGCATATAGCTGGTGCTGGATAAGGCGTTTCAGTACAGACCTGACATGGCTGACATGATCCTGGTAATTGTTTGAGAAGATGAGGATGTCGTCGATGTAGACGATGACCCAGCGGTTCAGCATGTCTCTGAAGACCTCATTAATAAATGCTTGAAAGAATGACGGACTGTTGGAGAGGCCAAAGGGCATAACCCGGTATTCATAGTGGCCTGAGGTGGTAGAAAAGGCCGTTTTCCACTCGTCCCCCTCACGGATTCGGACCAGGTTGTATGCGCTGCGTAAATCCAACTTGGTGAATATGCGGGCTGAACGAAGCTGTTCTAGGGCTGAGGGGACGAGTGGTAGTGGATAGCGATACTTAATGGTGATATCATTCAGTCCCCTGTAGTCAATGCACGTTCTCAAGCCGCCCTCCTTTTTCTTGACAAAGAAGAATCCGGCCGACGCTGGGGATGTAGAGGGTCTGATGAAGCCCTTGGCCAGTTCCTCCTGGATGTAAGCATTCATGGCCTCGGATTCTGGTTGTGAGAGTGGAAAGACGCGGCCCTTGGGGGGACTTGAGCCTGGGGTGAGGTCGATAGCACAGTCACCTGGACGGTGGGGTGGAAGCTGGGTGGCCTTCTCCTTGCTGAAGGCTGAATGGAGATCCAGGTATTCGCTGGGTATTCCTTTTGAAGGGTTCCGGATGGAATGAGTGGTACGGGTTGCTTGGGACTGGAAGCAGTGTTGGTGACAGTGGGTGGACCAGTGAGTGATGGTGCGCCGAGCCCAGGAGATAGTGGGGCCATGGAGGTTGAGCCAGGGATAGCCGAGAATGATGGGTGTTTGAGGAGATGAAATCACAAAGAAGCGGATGATTTCCTTGTGTGACGGGGTGACTTGGAGGGTGACGTCATTGGTGGTGTGGTTGATCTTGCCGGAGCCTAGCGGTCGCCCGTCGAGGGCGGCCACTGCCACATGTGAAGTACAGGAGAGTAAGGGTAAGTTGTGAGCAGTAACAAAGTCAGAGTCAATGAAATTTCCTGCAGCGCCAGAATCAATTAGGGCAATAGTCTTTATGGTGTATTTAGCACATTTCAGAGTGACAGGTACTTCACAGCGATTAGACATGTGGTTAGTTAGACTCACCGAGGAAGGTTGGCGAGGTGGTCGGGTGGGACAGTTTGCACGGATGTGTCTAGGCTGGCCGCAGTATAGACATAGATTCCCCTTAAGCCGTCTCTCCCTCTCCTCCAACGTGATCTTGGTGTATCCGACCTGCATGAGTTCAGGTGTCGGTTCAGAAGAAGCAGTCGGGGTGAAAGGAGTGGAGAATGTGCGAGCGGGCCTGCGTGATCGCATTAGGTTGTCCAAGCGGATAGATAGCTCGATGTACTGGTCAAGTGTGACCCCCTCGTCCCGGCAGGCGAGCTCCACTTGGAGATCCGGGTGTAATCCTTTTCGATAATGGAGCTTGAGGGGCTCGTCATTCCACCCGCTCTGAGCCGCGAGAGTGCGGAATGAAAGTGCGTAATCCGCTGCAGTCCTCCTTCCCTGACGCAACGCCATGAGTTGTTCACCTGCCTCTCCGTTCTCGGTGTGGGGCTGAAACACCTCTTTGAAACGTCGGATAAATGCAGTGAAGGAAGGGAAAGTGGGTCGATCCAAATCCCACACCGCCGTTGCCCAGTCTAATGTCCTCCCGGACAGTAATGAGCAAACAAAAGCTATCTTGCTGTCGTCACTAGGATACAAATGTGGTTGTTGGTTAACAAACAGTGAGCATTGCAAAAGAAAGCCCCTACATTTTGCTGATGTCCCGTCAAACTTTTCCGGGAAGGAGAGGCGTGGGCTGGCGGTGGCCACGTGAGGTATTGGCGGGCGGAGCAGCGGGTGGCGATGCTAGCTGTAAACCCTGTAGAGAGCGTACTAGCTGCTCCGTGAGGGCGGTGAGCCGGTCTAGTTGTTGCTGGTGCACCGACAACACTGAAGCCTGGGCTGATAGCTCTGTGGTGATCTGATGTACCGTTGCTGGATCCGTCAACGGCAAAGTTTTCTGTGATGCTAGCAGAGAAGGGTCGTGAGGCGGGAGATCCATTTGCAACGTACTTTATTGAACACAAACACAAAATCAGACTGGCGAGGGTCGACAACAGCAGACTGGTGTGGAATAGACAATCCAGACGGGTAAACGATAGTCCAGGCGAAAGGGTCGAGGGCCGGCAGCGATAAAGGGAAAGTCCAGGGGCAAGCGAGGGTCAACGAGGCTGGCAGAGTCCGATCACACACGATAAACAGTCCGGTTGGCAACAAAAGGCAAAACAATGGAAAAACGCTCAGGATTGATAGACGGGCTAGTCAAAACTTCGCGAGGAACCTGTGTGTGTGCATGGCTTTTATGGCGGGTGTGAGACGAGGTGAAATGGCCGACAGGTGTGCAGATGACAGGTCACAGGAAGTCAGTGGGAAAGGGGTTATGGGAATTGTAGTGAGGAAGTCTAAAAGTCCGGGGACGGTTCCCACTGGTGGCGGTTAGAGGGAGCCACAGAGACCGCATTGGTGACAGTAACATTATTTCTTATTTACATGCAACGCAGGCATTCCCGAAATTTTTGTCATCTAAACCTTATTCACCAAATATATTTACTTTAAGTACCCCTGAGATTTTAAAATAAATATTTCAGTAATTAAGTTTCACATTTGTTCACAGTGTTCACAGTTGTTCACAGTTTCTGTTCATGTTCACAGTTTCTTTGATGTTTATTATGGGTCACATGGCATGCAGGTAAATAAAAATTGTTTTATTTTAATTGTTATTTTAAATCAAAGACTAATGAAACACAAAGAAACTGCAACACGCAATATGGAGGAATAGCCAATGCACATAAGTATGTTATGACTGCGCATGCGCATTGGCTGGTCTAGCCTGAAAAATAAGCCTTTTAAACACTATTTGAGCATACGAAACATTCATGGGGCAATTAATTTAAGATTTTTGCTGCTGATTTGATATATGTAATTTAACTGTGAGTTCAGCGAACAGTTTTTGAGATCTCAGGATTCCCCCATTCATTAACATAGGACTTGGTCTTGTATGAGCTGCCCGGAAGCGTTACAAATATGGCCACCAAGTAAAGAGACTTTCCTTGAAAAGAACTTTGTTTTAAAATTACTTATTTTAATTTATATTTTTTTATGATTTAATTAATTGTTAGCTTTTCAAACCCACAAACCCTCTGCAGTTCCTGTTCAAACCCTAGTTTGGGAAACCTTGATGTAATATAATGTTTAATTCACTTCAAGTTGTAAATTATAATGAATGGAACATATTTTCTTACTCTTTGCATTTTTTTGTACATCATTATGCTACAGCATAAACCTATTTAAATCAATGTGATAAACGAGTCAAAAGTAATCTAAAAGTAATCCAAAAGTAATTTGTTTATATTACCTAAAATATGTAATGTAACTGATTACACTACTGACTACAATTTTTTTCATGTAATCTGGAATCAGCAACTGATTACAATTTGTAAGTAATCTACCCAGCTCTGACTGCAAGTATACTTGTAAGTTTACATTAACTTTACATCATACTTTAAGTATACTACTATGTCCCTATTTAGGTATTAATTTGTATATATTTTGTTATTTGAATATCTGAACATACATAACAAAAGAAAGAACAGGGTATCTGGTTGTAACAAAAACATTTTATTCTAGCTTCATGCATTCTTTTTTATATATATAAACACTTGAATGTGGGTAAGTTTTATAAAAAAAAAAAAAATTATAATAATAATATATCATTATTTTCTGTAATGTACTGATAAACATTAGACTTTCATATATTTTAGATTCATTACACACAACTGAAGTAGTTCAAGCCTTTTTTTTGTTTTAATATTGATGATTTTGGCATACAGCTCATGAAAACCCAAAATTCCTATCTCAAAAAATTAGCATATCATGAAAAGGTTCTCTAAACGAGCTATTAACCTAATCATCTGAATCAACTAATTAACTCTAAACACCTGCAAAAGATTCCTGAAGCTTTTAAAAACTCCCAGCCTGGTTCATTACTCAAAACCGCAATCATGGGTAAGACTGCCGACCTGACTGCTGTCCAGAAAGCCATCATTGACACCCTCAAGCAAGAGGGTAAGACACAGAAAGAAATTTCTGAATGAATAGGCTGTTCCCAGAGTGCTGTATCAAGGCACCTCAGTGGGAAGTCTGTGGGAAGGAAAAAGTGTGGCAGAAAACGCTGCACAACGAAAGGGGGACCTGTGGAAGCAGTGGACTGAGTCTGGAGTAGAAACATCCAGAGCCACCGTGTACAGGCGTGTGCAGGAAATGGGCTACAGGTGCCGCATTCCCCAGGTCAAGACACTTTTGAACCAGAAACAGTGGCAGAAGCGCCTGACCTGGGCTACAGAGAAGCAGCACTGGACTGTTGCTCAGTGGTCCAAAGTACTTTTTTTCGGATGAAAGCAAATTTTGCATGTCATTCGGAAATCAATGTCTGGAGGAAGACTGGGGAGAGGGAAATGCCAAAATGCCTGAAGTCCAGTGTCAAGTACCCACAGTCAGTGATGGTCTGGGGTGCCATGTCAGCTGCTGGTGTTGGTCCACTGTGTTTTATCAAGGGCAGGGTCAATGCAGCTAGCTATCAGGAGATTTTGGAGCACTTCATGCTTCCATCTGCTGAAAAGCTTTATGGAGATGAAGATTTCATTTTTCAGCACGACCTGGCACCTGCTCACAGTGCCAAAACCACTGGTAAATGGTTTACTGACCATGGTATTACTGTGCTCAATTGGCCTGCCAACTCTCCTGACCTGAACCCCATAGAGAATCTGTGGGATATTGTGAAGAGAAAGTTGAGAGACGCAAGACCCAACACTCTGGATGAGCTTAAGGCCGCTATCGAAGCATCCTGGGCCTCCATAACACCTCAGCAGTGCCACAGGCTGATTGCCTCCATGCCACGCCGCATTGAAGCAGTCATTTCTGCAAAGGATTCCCGACCAAGTATTGAGTGCATAACTGAACATAATTATTTGAAGGTTGACTTTTTTTGTATTAAAAACACTTTTCTTTTATTGGTCGGATGAAATATGCTAATTTTTTGAGATAGGAATTTTGGGTTTTCATGAGCTGTATGCCAAAATCATCAATATTAAAACAAAAAAAAGGCTTGAACTACTTCGAGTTGTGTGTAATGAATCTAAAATATATGAAAGTCTAATGTTTATCAGTACATTACAGAAAATAATGAACTTTATCACAATATGCTAATTTTTTGAGAAGGACCTGTATATAAACAACATTTTGAACAAAATACTATATACTATTCATGATAATCAAAATGTAGATGGAGTTGATCACCCCAAAACACCCCAAAGCTTGACAATCATTGTTACCTCTTCATGGGTTGACATTTTATTCCATAACGTTACACAGTTTTACATATATGGTTTTGATGCTTTGATGTTTATTTTATTTTATTTTATTTTTGTTGTTTGTTTGTTTGTTTGTTTGTTTGTTTGTTTGTTTTGTTTTGTTTTGTTTTGTTTTGTTTTTATGTTTTATGTCTGGCGATTGTGTTAGATTACATGTGGAAGCATCTGTTCTTTTGGTTTCTTCTTCGCTTGTGTTTTGGAAATTCGGTATAGAATATGTGCAATAGCGCTCCTAGTATATAACAGTGAAAACACGGATTCTAAGTAGCTCAAATATATTTTTCTATAAATAAGTTTCTATATATAAATCAAGTATATTTAAATGTCATTTTAAGCACATTTCTGAGTACTTTTTTGAGAAGTTTTTTTTTTAGTTTTTTTTTTTAGTTTAAAACAAGTATACTAATAACACATTTGAATAAACTTCTTTTTCATAAGGTACATGACCCTTCTCTTTGCTCTTTCGAGGTGATGATCCTCCATCCTGCATTCATGAAATATGTCTATGAGAGCTGGCTGCAGAGTCATGGAGGATATCCTTCTACGGGATTCATATCAGTTATATTTGCCCTGCACATCTGTGATGAGGTGCACACCCTTCTCAAGAAAACATTCAAATTACATTTTGCTCCTATCCACCAACACTTCCATAACTACATACATCTAGAAACATAATTGAATCTTAAAAAATAATAATTTAAATATTATTATATAATATGCAAAAATAAAACTCATAAATGTTTTATTCTTTATTCTTTCATATCATATCTTTCATAACGCATCAGTTCCTAGCATGGTTAAACATGTAGAAATATCACAGGCCATGCTTGTATTTTATTCTGCCTCTGATTAAACATAACTGAGGTTTGTTTTAAATACAAAGACAAATGATACAACAGTAAAATATCTTGTGGAGCTGTAATAAACAGTAATGAATGTTTATTAACATAAGGCTTTATTTAATGTAATTATTTGTCTATAATTTGACTATTTTAGGTCAGTGTGTTTGGGTTTGGACCAACAAAAGATGGAGTTTGGCATCATTACTTTGATGATTTTAGCAGTGACCCTAATGAAGGCCCTCATGATGGAGACTTTGAGGGCAAAGTGATCTCTCAACTCGATCAGAAACACAGAATTATGCTGTATAAAGGATGGTAATAAAGGACAAAGCTTGAAATGGAAGTGTCATCATCATTATTCATCATTCCTTTATTTCATAGACTCATAGGTCCGTATCCACAAAAGTAACAAAATACAAAACAATTAAACATAACAAACATAATTATGCATGCCACAACACTATTTAAAAACATACATACTTACATTCCAACGCTTACAATACCAGCAGGAGTAGTTAGTGTCACTTAATGTAGGATCACTTAGAACCATTATAATTGAATTTCTTGAATTACTCAATCTACAAATAAAGTTATACACATATTTCCTTAACACAGCATGAAGAGTAGGAATATTAATATATACAAACATCTGACTTGCGCACGTCCACCTTGGGAGCATGAGAAAAATTCTCAGTGCATTGTTAAATGCCACCTAAAGCTTTTCATTTTAGCTTTACTATAATTACACCACAAGTGCGCTGGAAGTACAATAAGCTCTACAAAATATCTATTTTAACCTCATCTGTACACATAAAAATGTACGAGCCAACATATTTGCTTGTCCATACTGCACATCATCCTCATCATTCAAAACGTCACAATCCATGTCTGGTTTTCCTGTGTCTGTGTTCAAGGACTTTTTATTTGTAGTTCTATGTCCTTATTGTTTTCTGGTTTCCCTTCTTCTCTGCTCCTTTGTTTGTTGTCATGAACACTCATTGAACCACACCCATTTCCTTGTTAGTTGTCCTGGTTACTGATTAGTTCATTGCTTCAGCTCCCTGTATAAATAGTTCCTATGTTCCTCTTTTGTTTGGTCTGTTGTTGAATGTCTGTGATGGTTGTTCTCTGCCCTTGTCGGATTATTTGTCGCTTCCTGGATTTTCATTAAACTCCTGCACATAGATCTTTATCTTAGTTTGCCTAATTTCGTCTCTGTAATGTTACACAAAACATCTTTGATAATGTGATCCAAATATTTTCTTTTATTCACAATACTTGATCACCTAGATAAACATTCCCACCCCATCTTACTGAGTATTGATGAATATGCCAGTAATGTAAAATCCTTATCAAGTAAAGGGAAACCCCTCTTTCTTGTAATTTTATAAACAGGTTAGTATAATTCAATCAAATGCCTTTGAAGCATCTAAAAAAAACCACATAAATACTGTAGAATTGTGTTTATATTTACTAACCACTTCCTTTAATGAATATATACACAAATCAGTGCCATGATTCATTTTAAAGCCAAACTGATTACCCGTAGTAATCAAATATTTTTGAGTCTATCTATAAGTAGACTTAAATACTTTTGACATTATACTAGTCATTGCAATTGGCCTATAATTTTCTATACTAGATATTTGACCTTTTTTATATTTTATATTCAAAGCCATTTTTCAATCAACAGGTCTAATCATATCATCTTCATTATATGGAACTTGATTAACTTTATATTTTTGTCTTTTAACACAGTTAAAAATATCACCATTATATTTTCTCCACATTTTAACGATATTTTCAGCCCCAGCATCCCTGGCAATACTAATTGTCGTTGGTACTTTACTATTGTTAAAAACCTTCACTTCTTTCCAAAATTTCTTGGCCATTGAATTTGATCTCATGGTTGCTTATATAAAGTATTCTAATTTGTTGAGATAGTGAATTGGTGGGTTTTTGTTAAATGTGAGTCAAAATCATCAATTAAAAGAACCAAAAACTTAAACTACTTCAGTCTGTGTGCACTGAATGTATTTAATTCACAAGTTTCACAATTTGAGTTGAATTACTGAAATAAATGAACTTTTCCACGACATTCTAATTTATTGAAATGTACCTGTATGTATGTGTGTGTGTGTATATATATATATATATATATATATATATAATATTTACACATATTTCATATTTTTTTTCATATTTCATATTTACACATATACACATATTTCATTTCACAGACACTTTTATCCAACGCAAATATATATATATATATATATATATATATATATATATATATATATATATATATATATATATATATATAAAACGTTATGTTTAGAAAAAAAAAAATAAATATGAGGTGCCCTTTTTTCCACTTGAGCCCCTGCCCCTCAAAATTGGGCTGTGCACGTCCCTGGCATCAGCAGTACATATCAAAAACAAAAACAAAATCCCAACTATCCTAAAATAACTGTTGCTGACAATCTGCCTCGGAGCTTAAATTTTTTAGAAACACTTTGCATTTATTTGCACACATCAGCTGAACATATACTTGTTTAATTAGTGGCAATTAAAATCTTTATTTGAATGTGGGGGGAAAAAAAAAAAAACTTTCTTTGAATATGGCAACATTATATTGCACTCTACAATATTTTTATGAACAAATCTCTGACAGAGACTCCTCCTGTATCAGCCAATCACTGTGTGCATAGTTAGTAGGCATGCTGACATCACCACAGCAACAAGGTCAACCCCACCCTTACTCTTATCTTAAGACCTATCTCTATTCCTTAGTAAAAGTTTGGACTTAGCAGCTTTAATAGGTTTTAAGAGAAAACCCTTAGATAAAAACTTTTACTGCTATTTAGGAGAACTCTTAGTGGTAAGATAAATTGTTTTGTGAATACATGCCTGGATTCAACTCATCAGCTCGTTAGGAGAGACTCCTTGAACTCAGCTGAGTGTGTCAGATAACAGATAGAGACAAAATGTGCAGAGCAGGAGGCCCACAAATCTAGGAATGAAAACCACTTTGAACACATTTTTAACATATAGCTTTATTTATTATATTTTCTAGTAGTATTTTATATTTTTCTAGTAAATTGTAGTAAACTTTATCAACTTAACGGTCTGTGAATGAAAGAAGTTGCAGTGTGACTTACTGTCTTGCAAAAATGTAATGAACTACATTTTTTTCATTGCATTTTAAATAACCTTTCTCTTACTTCTCTCACTGGCATCTTTTTTATGCTTTAATGGATTGACAAAATGATGGGAATGGTTTCAGAGACTTTGAATCTAATATCTTTTATTTCAAGACATGGAATGCTCTTCTTTGTTATAACTTAAATATGAAAACAGTGCACACATACTTTCAGAGACAGCAGGAAAAAAAAATCTCATACACGAAAACAGAAGATACGACTGAATTACAGATTAAACAATGAAAGAAATCAAATCATATTAAAGAAGAAATTACAAATGCAGCCAATGAAAAAAGAGCCCATAATCAGGAAACCTAAAAACAAAAGACTGACCAAATAATACAATTAGTGCTCAAAATACTGAACACTTCTTCACATCGACTGACAATCAGCCTTTAACAGTCCCCTTCTAGCTTCAGCTCTACACTGCAAAATATCATACTTTCAGTGTCTTGTAAAGGCAAGTTACTCTCACCTGATAAGGAAAACTGTTTAAGAATGAAAGATCGTTTGCACTGTTATTCATAATTTAAAAAAAAATAAATAATGAATCTGCCGGTGACACAAGACAAATGATACTCACAGCAGAGTACAGATTTTCTGAAACCTAGCCTTCTTTTTAACTAGATTTTTTAACCAGGAAAATGTATCTTGTTTTATAAATGTTTACACTGATTCTCAGGTTCTCCCAAAGGATGATTTCTGCAGTGTAGCTACTACAAATGCTGATGATTGTCAAGCGAGTTCAAAAGTTTGGTTTGTGTTTCTTGACTTCCACCATCAGATGATGGAGGTTGATGAGCTCAGAGCGTACTGCCAGACTGCGGAAGGTAGGCTGGGAGAGGACTTTATGGAAACCATGATAGTACTGGATAAGTTGGGTCAACGCTCCCTAGAGAACACAACCAGACAACCATTCATCATTTTGATAAACTGTGATTTGTAAATGACAGAAAGAATATTATTTCTTGAGGCTGTACCTGAATAATGCTGGTTCCGTTCTTGAAGTTGGTGAAGGAACGCATGACATCTTGACTCAAGGCCTCCACAGACTGCTTCCACGTGGTGGAGAAACCTCGCACCAGCTGAGTGATACGAGCTGACAAACATACAGACAGACTCTTAAATCAACATGCAGGCTTGTGGCTCACTGGACACCTAGACCTCTGTCTGTGCTTCTAGGTTCATCTTTTCATGGAAACATTGTAATAGGATTGAAAAATCTGGGATTGGTAAAATGTCTCTTCTGCTCACCAAGGCTGCATTTGATGCATTTGCTAATTTGATCAAATTAAATACAGTAAAAACTGTAATACTGTGAAATATTATTACAATTAAGCATTTTTATTTATTTTTCTGTTTGATGAACAGAAAGAACAGCATTTAACTGAGACAGAATGTGGTAATATTATAAATGTACTATAATTTTTTTTTGTATTTTATTCATCCTAGCTCTTTGATCCTAAACTTTTTAATGGACGTGCAAGTGTTAAACCGTGATGGTGAACATACTTTAATAAACTGTTGACTGCCAATCATCGCTGACTGACATGCCGTTTCCACCGCAGGAACTTTCCCCAGGGACTAGGGACTTTGGGGCAATACTCAGTATGTTTCCACCACAGTAACCAGGATCTAAATAAAGTTCCGGGTAGAAATTTGCCCCTCAGAATGTCCCTGATCACAAGGTAGTACTTTTTCAAAGGTGTCAAGCTTTCGGGGGTGGGACTTGGGCACTGAACATGCTGATTGGTTGATTAATTGCATAATTTCCAAAATATTACTGTTATTGTGTCATGAAATGTAGTTTTAAGAGTATTTCAAATTTGTGATTTATTTATAAAGACAGCGCCTATTTAAAAATGCTTTGCTGATTTCGGGGATGTGAGCTCCAGGCAAACACTGTGTGCTCAGTGCTCATGTATCCCACCGAGTGCACCTCACCTCGGCTAGTCCTACTGACATTTACCTCTGTCTCTGATGTCTCTGTAGTAGTTAATCATGAGTTAAATCTAACAGGTGTCATGGTTTTGGCTGGCTTTCAAAACTGTATATATTAATATATACATTTATTATATATTTATAATTGTATTAAAATTAAATGAAAACAGGCAATGCAGTTTAATACATTATTTAGTTTCATTGTAATATGTTCCCTGAACTACATTTGTCTGGCTATCAATGTTTAAATGGCAACGAAAAGAGTCAGTGGTGTTTAATATCATTTCGTTCTATTATGTACATTTTCGTGGCTATTAATATGTTTAAATTAAACAGAAATGAGACAGTGCTGTCTGATATAATATATTTGATATAATATTGTAATGCATGTATGTTCCCTGAACTAAGTTTCTGCAGATATTAATATGTTTAATTAAAAGCGAAAAGAGGCAGTGGTGTTTGATATCATATGTTGTCTTATTGTAATACAGTGAGGGAAAAATGCAGTAGCCAAGACGAGCTGCCTGATGTTAAAACGTACGCTGTTCCATTTGCAGAATTGGACTAGCGTCGTCCTGTTACATTGTCCCGAGTTAAACTTGCAAAATCCAAACTACCAAGGTCGCAAGTCACGCGCAGTCCTATGTCACCAAGCTATTTGCCTAATCTTTATGGTAATTTAGACAGCAATGGAAACGCAGACAGCAACAGGTCTGGTGAAAAAAATGTTCCTGGGAAAAAGTTCCTGGGACAAACTGTTCCTAGTAATAATTTAAAGAGAAATTTTGTCCAAAAATGTACACTCCGTCATTATTTACTCACCCTCACATCATTCTAAATCGACATCATAATAATCTCTCAATATTTTGATCCACTGAACCAAAATCTTCAAAACATACATAAACACTTGACAAAAAACATCATCAAGAACCTCATTGGTTCAACAAGCAAGCGCATTTGAGCTTCTGTTTGCCATATCTGATGTGCTCTATATTAAAGCATATAAATCTTACATGGCCATCTTCACAAAACTTGGATTCAACCACTCCATTCCTTTTTTTTTTTTTTTTGTCATTCTCTTTGCTTGGGAAGCTTGGGAATATTGGTTATGTGGATTTTCAATGAATGAAAAAATAAATAAATTAAATTAAAAATATGTTCCAAAGATGAATGAAAGTTCATGGGTGTTTGGAATGATATATAAATGATGAAAATGTTGGGGTAATAAAAAAAAAAAATATATATATATATATATATACACTCTGTGTAGTTCAAAATGAGCTAAAAGCCGTCTCAGTCAAAAATAAGATGATACTGAATGAATGCTCTCGACACATTATCAGGGTTCCCACTCTAAGCCATATGTCAAATTCCCTGTCTTTTCCCTGACTTTCACAGACTAAAAAGCTGAATTTCCATGACCTATAATGAACGTATCTATTCATTTACAAGTTTATTTACTTGATCACAGATGTTTTTTAGTGCAAAACACACATAAACACTACTTTTTTTTGTCTTTTACCCATTAAATGCACTTTGATATTTTTCTGTACTATTTCTACAGAAATTTATTTATTTTAAATAAATTTTTAGGCTTTCATAACCATAACAATGGGCAAAATACATGAAACAACACAATAAAACAAAATACGGTATAGAAAAATTACATTTTGGAAACAAAAATTGAAAGCAACAAACAAAAATCCCTGATATTCCAAGACTTGGACAAAATAAATTTCAAATTCCCTGACTTTCAATGTCTGGAATAGACCTTTTAAAATTCCATGATATTCCAGACATTCCATGACCCATGGGAACCCTGCATTATACATCCATCAAATACTTTTACTTCAAACACACTAAAATCCCACCCTCAGCCCAATCAGAAGTAACAGTACTTACATAGAAACCTATACATTGGAGCCTGATAAAAATGCATTTTCTAAAGAAAGATGTCAGATGGATTTAAAGGCTTTTGCTTCAGAACTTTTCATATATACAGGTGCAGCTCAAAAAAATGGGAATATCATGAATTTTTTTGTTGTTGTTGTTGTTGTAACATTTCCAAAACTGAAACTTTCATATATTTTAGATTCATTACATGTAAAGTAAAATATTTCAAAAAAAATTTATTTTTTTTTGGTTTAATTTTGATGATTAGAGTTTACAGCTCATGAAAGTCAAAAATCCGGTATCTCCAAATATTAGAATATTTTTTTTTAAAATCAATCAAAAAAACGGATTTGCAAAACAGAAAAGTTGTTCTTTAAATGTATGTTAATTTATGCACTCAATACTTGGTCGGCAGCACATATTACAGCAAATGACTTGCTCCTAGCACAAATTACAGCATCAGTGAAGTGTGTCATGGAAGTGATCAGCCTGTGGCACTGCTGAGGCACTATTGAGCCTCAGATCATCTGTATATTGTTGGAATCGACTGTTTCTCATCTTTCTCTTGAAAATATCCCATAGATTCTCAATAGGGTTCAGGTCAGACATGTTTGCTGGCCAATAAAGCACAGTAATATCTAGGGCTGCCCCCTAATAGTCAACTAATTGTTAGTCGACCAGAACAGGCTTGGTCGAGCAAAATTTTATTAGTCGCTTAGTTGCATAAATAAATAAATAAAAAAATAAATAAAGCTTCACGAAAAGTAACGCAATTCATGACGAGAGATCGTTAATAGCTAGTCTGTGTGGTAATTGTAATACAGTACATTGGGCAGCACATCCAACACTCGCCTATCATTCATCGACCTCAAATATGGCTTATTATCTTAAATCGGCCTATGCAAGTAGTAGCAACCTTACATGGCCGCTTAATCTTATGTTAACCTAGAGAAATGTGCACTGTTCCCGTGTCTGTGTGGAGTGTAGAAAATGAACAGACGCGCACCTACTATAGGACAGATGGAGGCACAGATTCAGTCATTTGCTCTTAAAATAGCCTACTCCCTCATTTTTGGGCATACAGGTAAAACATCTTTTGAATCTGTAAAGGTGTTTATTCGTGTATGCTCACAATAACAACGAAACATTGCGTTTTTGTAAAATAATGAAAACAAACAGGATGCGCTTTCTGTCATCTCGTTTTCTGTGAACTTGAGCATGAAACTGTGTATATCTTTGCCTTACAAACATTAAATATATGTAGAGAGAGAGAGAGAGAGAGAGAGAGAGAGAGAAAGAGAGAGTGAAATGTCTACTTTCTTAGATTATGTAATCCGTTTGAAACACGGATTCAGGCGCATCACAACTGCAAAGATGACAAGCAAGTGTTGCCGACTTCATCCGAAAACAGAAAGCACTAGTTTTTCACTAAATTATTAAAATGTTAATACAGTCTACTTACAGTTTTTCCCTGGCACATTTATAATCATTACTTTTGCGGTCCGCTGTGGCAAGTGTTATGCGTGTGCTTGAGTGCTTATTAGGCTATGTAGGTAATTAAAGGCTCATTATAATGACTTTAATGGTTTATTAATAAATGTGCGATTAGTCGACTAATGCAAAAAATTAACGACTACTAGTCGACCAGAAAAATCCTTAGTCGAGGGCAGCCCTAGTAATATCATGGTCAGCAAACCACTTGCAAGTGGTTGTTGCACTGTGGGCAGGTGCTAAAAAGTCCTGCTGGAAAAGGAAATCAGCATCTCAATAAAGCTTGTCAGCAGATAGAACCATAAACTGGATTTTTGACCTTCATGAGCTGTACGCTCTAATAATAAAAAAAAAAAAAAATGGTTTTACTTCACAAGTATTGAATCTAGAATATATATATAAAAAAAATTCAATGTTACAATAAAAAATTTACTTTTTTCACGATATTGTTTTTTGAGCTGCACCTGTGTATATATATATATATATATATATATATATATATAAAAAAGTCAATAAAAGACAGATAAAGCAGTATGGGATAACCCTTAAAAGAGAAAATCAGCTCCAGCACTGACCTTCATCGTTTTTGAGTTTGTCAAGTTGCCCTTTCTCCATTAGTGCCTCGCTCTCCTTCACAAATGCAATCATTCCTCCAAATGGAGGCGAAAGAATCTCCTCTATAAACTCCTGTTACACAGTAGCACACAACGGTTACTCACATTACACATGACCGCCAATGTGAGCTGTTACTCAGGTTCTCGGGTCGTACCTGTGTTCTGGCCAGCAGGAGCTGCTGAAAGCCCTCCACCTCTTTACTGTCATCAGCTGCTCTCTCCTTCAAACACACACACACACACACACACACACACACACAAACACCATCATGATGTAGTCTGGTACAGATAACAGTGCTGATAACAGTTTACGTTTTTCATGAGGAGCGTCACCATGAGCACGCTGAGCATCATGTCATAGTTGTTGATAAGGAAGATGAGCTGGTCTCGTCTAGAGGGAAACTCAGCTGCCATCTTCAGCACAAAGTTCTCCACCTCAATCTGAAATCACATCACGTCCGCTTTCAGTATGAGTCGCTCTACGTCTGGAGTACACAAAGGTGTTTCTGTTCTCACCTGCAGCTGTCCCAGAAGAGTATTGGTTCTCTCGTTGGGAAATGTTTGGTTTATACTGACAATAGCAGAGGAGAATTCAGCATAGCGGCGTGTGATCTACACAAACACAAAGAAAAACAATATTTATGCCGTGCATGAAATATACCCATGCTACTTAAGGTCACATTTTTACATTGAAAGCAGCAGTCACGATATCAATAAAGTAAATATAAAATTTAACAACAAAAACACAAACCAGTGAATCCTTTTAATATGTGTGAGCAGTCATTTAAGTCTACTGCACTGAAGGAGTGGATTCGGTGTAGGAATGCTCATTTTAACCGGTTAACCGTTAATGACAGTAATGCCAGTTTCACACTGAGTGGACTCCTGCTATTCCGGCAAGCATGAGCGAGTGGTACACGAGTAGAACGCACATTCATAGAATGGAATATTGAGCAGAGTGTCACGCCACACAGTGATGGCGGCATTAACACTGAAGTATACGGAGATCAAACAGCGCAGGTATCGATAATAGTATTGTTTGTCCTGAAGCTTATTGGTAGTCTGGTATTGACCCAATTACATACCAGTCCCAAAAAATAGCGGTTCTCTGTACCCATCCCTTTTTTCCATATGTTCGGCTTACTGCATTTTGTTATGATAATGAAAAGGCTGCATTGTCAAGTTAGCATTGCCTGTGTACACTGTTGTCTCCTTTTAACAGTGGAAACAACTAGGCTACTCCTTCTAGTTAACTGTAATGGTTTAATCGAAACTGTTTGCTTTTATTTGTGTACAATAACAAAAAAAAAAACAAATATTTGTGCTTTTGTAAAATTAAGAAAAATAGGATGCCGCGTCTTGGTATGGTTTTCTTTTAATGCAGCACAAAAATTAACAGAAATTCTGCATACTAGCTACCTGTTGCACATTTTTTTCTTTCGCTTTGTTAATTAAAAATATTTATCATATAGGTCTATTCATTCATTATATATATAGCCTAGCTTATTATATTATATATACAGTGCACAGCATAAATGAGTACACCCCCTCTGAAATTTAACAAATTCAGCAGTTACTCTTTACTTAGAAGACATGTTATCTTTAGAGATATAATATTCCAGCAAGTCTGCTTGATCAGTTACCAAAGAAGAATGTTAAAATTATTCAGGAAAATACCATTTTCTTATCAAAGTGATAAAATGTTGTGTTGCAAAAATGAGTACACCTTCCTGAAAGTTACTAGATAAAACTAAATAAAAACATCTAGTTTAACTTTAAGGCAAGTTATGATTAACAGAGAAGTATGTTGAACCAAAACTGTTAAAGACAAGTAATTTATTGACAATTAAAAGTGTTGTACAGCCCACTGAATCATACTCAGACTTAATGCTGACAACAATAAAAAACCACTAATTCAAAAACAATGGACTAGTGAAAAGGCCCATGAAACAATTAGGTCTTTACTTTAAGTTGTAATTTAGTGATGAGTGAGTTTTTGCTTGAAGAAGAGCAGGAAAAAAACACCAAGAAAGTGTCTCAGAGCCAGAAAAAGCTATGAAAAAAGTGACACCTTATCTGACAGAGTAATATGCAACCTGCAGAAGTGACATGCATGGTGGTTGTTTATCCTCACCAGAACTATATACTCTAACCAAAGCACAATAAACTCATTTAGCTTTTTCCAAGGCCCATATTTACAAAATATAGACTACTGGGAATCCATACTCTGGTCTCATGAGACCAAGTCAGTAATTTTTGATAACATTTTGGATGCTAACAGCTAAACTAAAACTAAAGATGCCACCCTTTCCTCATTCCCTGCATTGTTGGGCATTTTTTCAACATGACAGTGAAGATTTTCATTCTCCCAAGGTGAAAATCCTTCAGTGGACATGTATTTCACACATTTTAACACACTTGAGCACCTGTGGGGGATTCTGTAGAGACAAGCTGAGCCACACTCCCCATTAAAGACCAGGGGCCGGTTGCATAAAAAGTTTAGACGAGTCTTAAAAAGTTAGTCAGCTAATTTTTTTCTTTAAGACTGGTCATAATTTTTTTATTCAGTTACAGAAAAATGTAGATTAGTTCTAGTTTAATCCAAAAAATAAGAATGATTACCCTTTGGTTAACTGATAGTTGGTTAAACTAGTACTTAAGACACTGTCTTAACATAGAGGCTAAATTTATGCAACTGGCCCCAGGACATGTAAGAAAGAAATAGGTCGTCCTCCAGGAGTTAAACAGGACAGATAATTTGTTATCAACTTGTAAACTCAGTGCCAAGAAGGGTCAGAGCAGTATAATTTGTGTTACTGAGGACATATTAAGTACTAGATTATTACACTTTGTTTAATTAAATCTAGGGTGTACTCATTTTTGCAATCCTTCATTTAAACAACATTGGCTTAAAAGTTACTTATTTCACAGATAATGGCATATATTTGTTACATATCTGTTTTTTATTTAGAATATGTTTAATACATTTCAGTTTCGCCATATTTCTATGAATTATATAAGTGATCATTAAGAACATACATCTTTTATATTTAATCAGAGGGGGTGTACTCATTTATGCTGTACACTGTATATATTATTATGTTTTTTTCATCATGCAGGTGCATGATGTGATGTGACCATGTAAAGCGTCATGTTCTGTTGTTTGCTGCTTTTTGTACATTTAAAATAAATACCTGGAAAACAAATGTTGGTATTTTTAAGGGGTCACAGACCCCTTTCTAATTAATTCAATTCTAATTTAGAACAATCTTGTCGGTTAACAGTAATAATCAGTTAACAAGCGTCGGCTGTCGGTTAGGAAAAATAACCAAAATGAACATCCCTAATTCAGTGTAAAATGAGTGTGTTTGTGTGTGAGGATACACACATAGTGTGGTCTGGTGTCCAGTATGCCCAGTTTCTGAGGATCAGTGTTTCGAATGCTCTGGATGTTCATCTCCAAAATCAGCTCAAATCTCGGCCACAGCAGTTCCAGCACAGCCTCCCAGTACCTGCACAACACACACAAACACAAGCCATTCCTACAGACACTTCAAATACAGACAGATACTCTGTGGTTGGCGGGTAATGCAGTATGATCACATTTCCAGATGTCACACTACACTGTTTCATCACTTTTTTCAGCTTTCATTACTGTTCAAAGTAGTGAGGAAATGGAAGCAGAGACAGACTGCCATATTGTGACTCACACTTAACAGAACCAGACTGTCAAAACAGAAAAACATTGTTGACTGGATTTTGAGATGGGAACGGAAATATTATTGACTTCTCTAATAAAACAGCATTTATTTTGCTGTGAACACTGGATATAGGTCCCTATAAAATTAATGTGTAAGGCTAAACATGCTGAAGACTAGCGGATAGGCTATCAATGCAAAAACAATCAACTATCCACCATTTGGACATTTTCACCACTGACATCTATTAAAAAAGTCAACCGCAATGTTTCTCATTAAAAGTAATGGGTTTCCCCAGCAGCAGTGCAGTAAAGATGCTAAAGGCCATGTCTCATGTCTGTTTAGTGGAAAAAGTCTTAATTTAAAGTCAAAAGTATTAGAAATTAAACATAGAATACCTGTATAGAGTGAGAACGGTTTAAACACAAGGCCTCTTGTCTCATGGCCAGTGTAATGGAGCATCACGTTTTGTTTTGCTAATGTTAGAGTAGTGGCTCTGATGGCATGCGAACTAATACATCATTTAAGAATTCAAATAGGCTTGTGAGTTGGCAATACACCCGGTAGAGATTTGGTGAGTTGTTTGGGTTGCATTATGAGATTTTGGTTAAAAAATTACAGAGATCAAACAACGCAAGTATCGATAACAGTATAGTTTGTCCTGAAGCTTATCAGCAGTCCGGTACTGACCCAGTTACATACAGGTCCAAAACAAATACCGGTTCACGGTGCCCATCTCTAATTAACGGCATAGAGGATTTTAACTAAGCAGTGAGTTTTTTCCATTTGTTTGGCTGACTGTATTTTGAAAAGGCTGCATTGTCAAGTTAGCAATGCCTAACTGTGTGCGTGCGTGTTGCGCCAGCGCAATCACTTGAATTGTTTCCTTCTTACAGTGGAAACAACTAGGCTACTCCTTCTAGTTATACAGATATTCGAAACTGTAAGGGTTTAATCAAAACAGTTTGCTTTTATTTGTGTACATTCACAATAAAAACAAATCTTTGTGCTTTTATAAAAGTAAGAAAAATAGGATGCCGCATCTTGGTTTCCTTTTAACACAGCACAAAAATGAACAGAAACTCTGCATACTAGCTACTTGTTGCAGTGTTTTTCTTTCATTTTGTTAATTAATTAAAATTTGTACTTTTAAAGATGGGTACTTTTACTTTAACTCAAGTATATTTCTAATGAAAAAACTGTACTTTTACTTCACTACACTGGGAGGCATTCCTCTCGTTACCTAATTTTTATGCAATACATGTTAAGAAACGTGTAATTTATTCCAAGCACACTATCTCTTTTATCTAGGGCATGAACGATGCCTCATTCGTGAATGAATCACTCTTCTGAGTCAAAGTTCAAGGCCTGCAAAACTAATTGGTTCGCAAATCACTTTGAATTATTTGTTCAGTTCAGTTCACGTACTGAATTATCTGAAGCGATTTCTCATTCGTTCCGGGTAATTTAAGAACACAGAGAATATAAAGATCTACTGTCAATTGAAGCCAAATCTGCAAATTCTACTGTTGGCCTGCAGTGAGGATCTTTATTAGTTTATTAGTGTGCTGTGTATGAACGACTTCACAAGTATACATTGAATTTCATTTAAATAATATTGTAGTAGCAGTAAGCTAGATCGACTGTCACATAAAATGTGTAAAATTAAATAAATGAAAAGTGTTGATTGCGGCATTTCATATATAGTAGATTTGCTTTATTACAATGTATCAAATCCTTTTTTTATACATGACCTGCAGCATTGTTAAGTTTATGAATGCAATATCCAATCGTTTGAGGCCCTTAGATTTGTCACCACAGAGAAGTCTGGAGTTGTTCAGTGTGCACGCTTAATGACTGAATTCTAACGAATATGCATTTGCAAATTCTCTCATTAGCATAAACAGCAAAGCGCCATGACATTGCAGCTTCAACCTTTAATGAGTTCTATGAGTTAAGGTAGTTATAAAATTGCCCTCAAATAAGAAATGAAGAAATGCCCCTGTGGAAATCAGTTAATTTAATATATATATATACAAAGTAACTAGTAACTCGCTACTTGAGCAGATTTTTCATTGGATACTTGTTTTACTCTTAGGATTGTTACTTTTACTCTTACATAATTATTTATATAAGTACTTGAGTATACTTTTTACTTGAGTACGGTTTTTGGCTATTCTACCCACCTCTGTTCCTGTCTGTCCTGTCCTATCATATCCAAAAAGGCATAAAGATGCCAAAAATGTTTAATTTAAACATATGCATGGATGAATTTTTAAAAAAAGATCAAGATCATGGTGAATTTTAATTTTTTGCTGTAAAGCCAAAGCTCTAAACTGTCCTGTCCTGTAAATTTCACAGTCCTAGACAGAATAAGAGCACACTAGTGTCCTTTCTACAGGTTGTGTTTGTGATTCTGTGTGTTTGTGATGACGGAGGGACTGACTTGTCCAGCGCGGGGATGTTCCTCTTGGCTGTGATGGCTCTGAAGCGCAAAATGATGTGAATGCAGAGAAACACTGCAATACTGTCATAACAATCTGACAAGTATGTGGACAGATTCTTCTGCAGACAGAGAAAATAAGAATAGGACAATGTTTAATAAAATATTATTACAAACTATAATAGTAATAATGTATTTTTTGTTACTAAACTGCATTACTGAAACACTGCAAATGTGAAAATATCATTTAATAAGAGCGTAACTGTACCAGGAACATGCTGAGTGTTTTTCCCATAATGCTGTTGAACAAATCCAATGCAGAATTTCCAGCCACCATAAAGAAGTCAGACAAAAAGAGGAACTCTCGACAGCCGTTGTCCAGCAGAGCGTAGTGCTGACTGCGGAAGAGCGTCTCATACGGGTACTGACCGAGACAGAGAGACGCAGATCACAAACTACACTTTTGACAGTTTATGGAGAATGTATTGTAGACAGTCAGTCCCTCCAGGATTTCATAATCACAGAATTTAATGTAAAATCAAGAAAAGCTTGTATTTTTGTTTTATTTCCACTTCTTTTTATTAATTACCATGTCCATTAGGAACTAATATTACAAATTCAGTATTTATCCCACACAGTATTTACACTTTAACTACACTGAACAAAATTATAAACGCAACATTTTTGTTTTTGCCCCCATTTTTCATGAGCTGAACTCAAAGACTTTTTCTATGTACACAAAAGGCCTATTTCTCTCAAATATTGTTCACAAATCTGTCTTAAATATGTGTTAGTGAGCACTTCTCCTTTGCTGAGATAATCCATTCACCTCACAGGTTTGACATATCAAGATGCTGATCTCAAACTGACTGCCGTTCGTCATTGTAAACGACCTGAGTGGGCAAATGCTCACAATCCGATGGTGTCTGGCACTTTGGAGAGGTGTTCTCTTCACAGATGAATCCCAGTTTTCACTGTACAGGGCAGATGGCAGACAGCGTGTATGGCTTCGTGTGGATGAGCGGTTTGCGGTTTGAGTGGCCCATGGTGGTGGTGAGATCATGGTGTGGGCAAGCATATGTTATGGACAACAAACACATTTTATTGATGGCATTTTGAATGCACAGAGATACTGTGATGAAATCCTGAGGCCCATTGTTGTGCCATTCATCCACGACCATCACCTCATGTTGCAGCATGAAAATGCACGGCCCCATGTTGCAAGGATCTGTACACAATTCCTGGGAGCTGAAAACATCCCAGCATGGCCAGCATACTCACCGGACATGTCACCCATTGAGAATGTTTAAGGTGCTCTGGATCTGCGTATACGACAGCGTGTTTCAGTTTCTGCCAATATCCAGCAACCTCGCACAGCCATTGAAGAGGAGTCGACCAACATTCCACAGGCCACATTCAACAACCTTTGTTGGGCAAATAGTGGTCACACCAGATACTGACTGGTTTTCGGAACCCCCAGGCCCCCCAATACAGTAAAACTGCACATTTTAGAGTGGTCTTTTATTGTGGCCAGCCTAAAGCCCCCGGTCAGACTACACGATTTTAGCCTGATTTTGCCACAATTTGCTCGTCGTAGGGTGTCATGCTGTACCGCTGTATCGATGACAACATGCACATTGTTATGACGGCATACAGTGAATGTTCTGGTAGCATCGTGTAGTCTGACATGTTTCTGGTTCACAACAAGATTTTATGAGACAAAATCGCATAATCTGAAAAAGTACCTGTCGCAACAGACAAAAAAACTGTGTAGTCTTACCGGGGCTTAAGACACACCAGTGCAATAATCATGCTGCTGTCTAATCAGCATCTTGATATGCAGGGCTCGAAATTGCGACCATTTTGGTCGCATATGCTCCCGAAATTGTATCTATGCGACCTCAAAATATATTTGGGAGCATTTGTGCGAGTACATGTAACTGTTGTCGTGCGACCTCTTTTCATTTCTCTAAAAATGTTCACAGTATGTGGCTTCTGTGTACTGAATGCTGATACGGTGACCGGTCTGCCGTGCAGATTTTAGATTGGTTAATATTAGCTGTCAATCACTAACTAACTACTAACTACTACGGGAAATGTAAAGGGCTGAAGAAGAGGGAAAATGAAAAGAACACTGACAGATTTCTTTTGCAAACTGCCTAACGTTACAAATAATGGCACTGGTGAAAGAGAATTTTACTTGCCCTACCGGACAGTAACCCGATCAAAAAAAATCAATAAACGATAACTAGTGCAGCACCGAAATTTGAGATGATTCTGACTGTATTAAACGGTGACTGAAAACGGACAGTATCAAGGTTGCGTCAGTTGAGGCTCAAAACAAATAGGCGCAACAGCAAACATAAAGAAACAAACATACTGTGGTAGAAAAAAAACTGCATATAACATATATAGGTAAGAAACATTACACTAACAAGCACCATTACGATATGACATTGATGTTATGCAACAGCAGTTCAATAAACTAGTAGTTAATATTAACTGACTTACATTTTAGACACATCATTGACCATTTTGCTAACGAAAATAGTTCTAAGCAAAGGCGCAGCAGAACAGTCGCAAATCTTCGAGCCATTCTGAATAACCGTTTGAACTAACTGGTTGAATCCGTGACTTATTCATTAAGACAGTCTCTTACCGCCACCTATTGGTGGTTCGGTTTCATATTTTAAAAATTGTTGCATTTTACCAACATTTTACATGTATATGTTTAAAAAAACTAAAGCTTTAATTTTATAACATTATACATTTGCAATTTTATTGCACAGATGCATTTTTTGGAACCTCTTATCTTCATTAAACAGTAAATACATTTAAATGCACTTAGGATTTGTTTTCCTCTGTATTGGAAAAATGGAGTTGGTTGATACTGATTTAATATGTCTAATTATTCTAACTAAATGTATTGATAAGTACAAATCTGACGTAAATAATGACACATACATTTAGTAAGGTTAGGAAAATATTGGCCTTCATGAAGTTAAAAAGTTTAAGGCAAATATCACATAGAATAGTGATACTGGAATGGATTACATTTACGCCAAAGAAAAAAAGGGCATTTTTTTTTTTTTTTACCTGGACAAGTAAATTTTTTACTAATTGTTGGTGGGTGCTCCTAAATTTTTACTGGTGCTCCTAACTTTTGAAGTTGGGAGCACCAGTGCTACCAAGTAAAAAAGTTAATTTCGAGCCCTGATATGCCACACCTGTGAGGTAGATGGATTATCTCGGCAAAGGAGAAGTGCTCACTAACACAGATTTAGACAGATTTGTGAACAATATTTGAGAGAAATAGGCATTTTGTGTACATAGAAAAAGTCTTAGATCTTTGAGTTCAGCTCATGAAAAATAGGGGCAGAAACAGAAGTGTTGCGTTTATAATTTTGTTCAGGGTATATACAGGTAAGCACTTTGTGATTATTGGTGGGTTTTCACTGCAGAAGAAATGCTGCAAATATTGCTGCAATTTCTGAGAAAATTCAGTCATTTTAGGCTGCACAAATAAAAAAAAAAAGGTTAGGACTGCTCATGGCAGCATGGAGTGTGATGTGGTGTGAAGCAGACGCTCAGTGTCTTACTCTGGAGTCTCCTCTCTGAGCAGTGTGCGGGATCAGTATGGGCCCCTCCAGCTCCCCAGGACTCAATACCGCCCCCCTCTGGCCAAGGGTAAATATAGTGTTTCTGCTCTTAAGAGAAGGCTTGGAGAAAAAACCTGCTTAGCAGTTAAAGAAATCAACCACATTATAATGCAAGCACCTTCCTCTACCAAACTCAAGAGGAAATATGTTTACTGTCTTGAAATTCATATTATTCTTGAATCAAATTTTCTGGTGTGCTGATTCTACATGATTGCGGTCAGACGCCGATCTGAAGGATATCTTTCTTGGCTGTGTCCTCCACTCCCATCAGATCATCCTTATCCGCAACGTCTTCATACTGACAAAAAGAGATGTGTAAAAAAAAAATAATAATTTACATACATACAAACAGTTGCAATCAAAATTATTCAACTGCCTTTGTTTTGCTTGGTTTGAAAACTCTAAACCTACTCTGAAACTAGTTGAAGCACAGGTTTTGCATTAAAGCCTATTGTAGACAATAAACTGCAAAGTTAAACAAGAAGTCATTGGTTGAACAGCAAGTAAAGAGGCTAGCCACAGCTTTTTAACATGAGATTTAGAAGGCAATAAACATACTTCCCCCTGGTTTCACCGACAAGGCTTAAAGTTAGTTCTGGACTGAAATGTAAGTCTGAGCTGTTTCAGCTGAAAGAAACTCACAGTGACTGATCTCAAAATATATCAATGCCTTTGTTTTGCCTTAAGACACACATCAGTAATGTTTTTTCTTAGCACACTTATTAAAAATGACTTAAATGTCCTAATTGAACTATGACCTAATCCTGGCTTAGTCTAAGCCCTGTCTGTGAAACCAGGCCTTTATGTCTCAATCAATCAAAACTCATTCTGTCAGTGTTTTAGCCTGTGAAGCATAGCACATGTCCCTGTCTGTCACCTGGACCTTCAGCAGTCTGCCACTGTATGACTTGAAGTAACTGAAGTAGATTTTGCTCATGGTGTCCACATACTCGTCTCTGATCTCCTTAGCGACTGTCCTTTCATTGGCTAACAGGAATTGATAGAAAAACCTGCAGATGACCAGAAAAACATCCATAATCAAAACTGCACTTCTCACTCAACAGAAATCAGAAAGGGTCAGGAATTAAACGTTTTTTTGTCATTTCATTTCAGAAAGGCTCCGTTAAACGCAGGTCAGGCTTGGTCATAGACACTGATGGACCAACGTTACATGTGACCCAAAACCTTCAGACCAGATGTCAACAAAAATTATGATTATGAACCCTTGATTTTTCTCTTTCCAGACATTTTTGTGGCAACCTTTACATTCAGGATATTTTGGATTTTACTTTTACAGGGTTAAGGGAAAATAAATTCTATGTCAGAAACAGCTTGTTTTAAAAAGGGAATGTCACAGAATAACAGGGCTGAAAGAAAGTACAGAGACAAAGACAAGTTTTGCATTTACTGATAAATATTTTGCTGCTAATTATTATAATGGATCTGTGTACCTGTACTTGAGTAATGTGTTCTGAGGGATCTGGTAGTTGGTCATGGGCTTTCTGAAGGAGTAGATCTTCTGCAGAATGAACTCACGGATCTTTGAGACGGCCTGCGAACAGGATCACAACAGAGTCATACTGCAACAGAAAACTACATTACAATGATTTTGCATGTATCTGTTCTACCAAGAATGATGGGATCATTAGATGAGTCAATCTGCGATTTGCTCTCACTTTAATTTTAAGGCGATCTACGATGTCCTGTATGTCCGAGCAGGCGAGAGTTTCTCTGAAGCTGAGCTCTTTGGCATAGTTGATCTTGCTGTTGAGCTCGTGAAGTTGCTCCAAAAACTCCTGCTCCGTTACAGGACTATCCAGAATCACACTGCAACACAAACACACACACACACACACACACACACATTTCTTCACTCCTTCATTCAGAAGTTAAACAGCTGCCTGTAATGAGACGCTTAGTGCGTGTTCTTACGAGATCATGGTGCTGGGAACAACCAGTTCGTCCACCAGCTGGCTGAGCTGACTGCGGACAGCCTGGCGGTTCTTCAGCCTCATGTTCATGCTGACTGACTGCTGCTGCAGCGTCTGGATCTCACTGCTGATGGACGACAGGTCGCTCTGAAAGCTGCTCAACATGCCCTCCATACGCTGGACACAGAGCATAATTTATATGTTTAATTTTATTTTAGTTTTAGTTAACTGTAATACCCATGCTTCAATAGCATACAGCCTTTCTTCTGCTTTCTTCTAAGTTGAATGAGGGTTTCCTCTGTGTGTTATATTTTTGGTAATAGGTTACTGAGTGATGTTTATGTCACAGTTAGTCAAAGCACAGTGTAAAGCGCTGATTGCACTCACCTCCAGTATGGAGTCACAGGCTGTGATCTGGTTGTGTAACGAGGCAATATTCTGACTCTCTTTAATATCTGCACCAGCACTAGTGTTAAGGGTCTTATGAAAATCAATGACAAGTTTTAAATAATATGTCTTGATTACTGAACCATAAACCACACTTCATGTTCACTGACAGGGGAGTACCAATCAAACAGAGAAGGAGAAAAACATTATATGCAGAATCATAATGCTAATACGAGGGTAAACCTCATTAAGTAGTCAAGTTTTTTTTTTCCTTTCCTTTCGATGACCTGACATGCATGGATACAGTCCTTGATTGATGCTTGTTCGATGCGCTGCAGCTCCGTCTCCACCTGTTTAGAGTACTGCCGCAGATCCACACCCTGATACACACAAACACACACACACTGGTATTCCTATCAACATGGATTCATCTTATAGATGTAATGTGTTTTTTTTTTTTTTGTATCTCCTTACCCTAACCCTACACCTAAACCTACCCTCACACAAAACTACAGGTATTTTTACATTCTCAAAACACTTCATTCTGTGTAATTCAGAAGCTTGTTTTCCCATGGGGACCAAAAAAATGTTTCCACAAGGTCAAAATGTACTGGTATTACTATACTTGTGTGGACATATGGTCTTCATAACATAGTGAATACCAGTACACACACACACACCATCAGATCAACTTCCATCTCACCGTCTTGAGTGCCTCCTTCACCAGATCATCCTCGAGATTCGCTTGAATGTGAACTGAAAAAAAATAGACAAATGACAAGGAATTTACTAATGAATTATGGAAATATGATACCTGCAAAAAAAACACAGAACTTACTGTCCACCTCGTCCAGAATGAACTCATCTGTGGTGATGTCCAGATCTCCCAAATTCAGTGAAGGAACCACATTAAAGTCAGACTTCTACCAACACATCAGAAAGACAGACAGTCAGCATTCAACTGGCCACCTTGCCAAATCAATGCAAGCATTAACTAATGTTAGCCATCATTAAATAATTGTTTAACCGTATAAAAAGGTTGGCGGCAGGACTGCATTTGATTTCAGTAATTACTCTTATTGTCACTAATATAAATTAAATGAATACATCATGATTATTGGTGGGTAGAAAAGTTCAATCATAAAATCAATCAATCTTTTCATAGTGGATTACAACCAGCTTAAAAGGGTACATAAAGTGTGTAGCCTTCACTGCTTCAGTTTCTTACACTTTGATTGGCACTGGTCAATCATTATTAGTCATAGACGTATGTGGTAAACAAATACCACATTACTGTGAGTATATACAGTAGATACATGAATGCACAATCGAGTAAACAGCAGGGGGAAAAAATATGACAATAAACAACGAATGATAAATAACAGAACATAATTTGTTCACACTTCACTCTGTTTTTATGTGCCATATTTTCTTCAGATACTCAAGAACGTTATGGGGTGTGTGGTTTGACACATCACTGCGCCATCACGTGATCTTACATCCGAAAATATGATATCTTAAGATGTTGACCGAAACAACGAGCTGCACAGCCCAATATCAGTCAGGATCAGTAAACGACCTGCATAGCAATTATAATAACTGTGATATTTTATTTAGAAACACGTCAGGTTTGTGTCATCTCTGTGATCCAGTTGTGAGAGCGCTAACAGTGCTGGATTTGACGGGTGTGAACAAGTAAACGACCAGTGATGCTGCTGTAAAACGAGTGAAAGTCTTCGTCACCTCATCGTGTAGATGCGCCATCGCGCCAGTAGCCACAGAATCACCGCCGGAGTTTGAATGTACAGCCCCAGTGATCTGCGCCTCCGCCATGGTTTCTGTAGTTCACAACACAAAAACTACACGTCCGTTCAGTATAGTAGTCCCTGCAGTCATCAATTCCGCAAAAAAAAAAAAAAAAAAAAAATGCGTGTCACACTGTGAAACCATAAGGAATCTATATATATAAAAAAGTAAACATTCTTGAATATATTCTACGGTGTACTAAACAGCATCAACTGCGCTTTATATTCGTATACATCATCGGTTTAAAATATTGTTTTAGTCCCGTCGGACATTTGCATCTTGACGGAACATGATCCTGTCGAGGTTGCCTGTAGAGTGGTGAAATTATCGCGAGATCGTGACTACTTCCTCTTTGCGCGGAACAAGCGAACAAGATGGTAGGCATGGAATGAAATCCTCAAAACTGTAGTTGAAATCGCGCATCATCGCGCTTATTTTTGTGTGTATGGTATCACTGATATAACATCTTATATTTTAAATATATAGAGAATATATTAAAGTGAAAATTGCAAGTTTGCAGTATAGCGTACAAGTTAAATACATGACAGAAAGCCTGTGCCGGTTCAAGTATACAAAAATGCATCATGGTATTACCACATGCACATTATGATGTTTTTATTTTGTTTGTTAAACATACAAAAAGTTTAGGTTTAGTTTAGGCCAGAAAGCTCAAAACTCTAATTAGAACATAGTTGTAGTCAGTAAGTTGTTAACTTGCTAGGCTATAGTGTACTACAGTATAATCCAGATCGATTATTAAACCGTGTTGTCTGGATGAGTGTAATTTATGCGGTTGTGTTGCTCATGCTGATCGTGTCTTTTCTCAGTCGCTCGTCATTCCAGAGAAGTTCCAGCATATCCTGCGTGTTCTGAACACGAACATTGACGGAAGACGCAAAATCGCGTTTGCCATCACCGCCATCAAGGTGAGTGATTTAAACTGGAAGCGTTCCGCTCCTCTGTGTATGTTCGGTTCTCAAACTCCTGTTGAACGTCTGCTCCGCAGGGTGTGGGAAGGCGATATGCCCATGTGGTGCTGAGGAAAGCGGACATTGACCTGAACAAGCGGGCTGGAGAACTCACTGAAGATGAGGTCCGTTTCTTTTTCACTTTTTCATTTTGAGCAGAGGAAATTTTCACTTAAAAATAATCGAGTAGGCCAAGCTTTTATTTTGCATTTAAAATCAGTCCTAGAACTGTCACTCAGCTTTACTGTTCTCCTTGAACTGAAGAATCATTCTGAACCTGGACCACAAAACCAGTCGTAAGGGTCTTTTTTTTTTTTTCAGATTTCCATTAATGCATGGTTTGTTAGGATAGGACAATATTTGGCAAAGATATTTGAGACTATTTGAGAATCTAAGTGCAAATAAAAATCTAAATATTGAGAAAATCGCCTTTTAAAGTTGAAGTCCAAGTGAAGTTCGTAACAATGCATATTACTAATCAAATTGTTTTGAGATTTAGGACATTTAGAAAATATCTTGAACATGATCTTTTCTTAATACCGTTGATCTCAATACATGATTTTTACTTAATACCGTAATGATTTTTGGCCTGAAAGAAAAATAATGAAATGATAATTTTGACCCATACAATGTATTGTTAACTATTGCTACAAACTATATACATGCATACCTGTGCTACTTAAGACTGGTTTTGTGGTCTATGGTCACAGTGGAGAACCAGTTGTTTAACCATATTGTGAAAAATCTCAAATGAAAATGAAGATGTGATTTTAAGTTTAATATTGTATGTTGACACTTTGTTATTGATTGACAGGTGGAGAGGGTGGTGACCATTATGCAGAATCCTCGCCAGTATAAAATCCCTGACTGGTTCCTCAACAGACAGAAGGACATTAAAGATGGAAAATACAGTCAGGTATGGTTGGAGTGACACTTTAACCTTTTATTTTATTTGTTTGTCATGTAGGTCAACTGCAACATCAGATCTTTTTTTGAGATCTTTAGCTGCGACTAAACGCACAATATAGTAGGGCTGGGCTATCTAACATAACATAAAATCAAAAACTTGATTAATTGAACACTGTACCTCGATTTGTGATTTTATTTAATGATGATTATAGTTCATTAAAGGGTTGTAGTGTAAAAATAATCCACTATTAAATGTGGGATAAAGAGTGCATTTCTTACCTTTGTGATTTTTAAATAATTAAAGGAAATAAACTTTATGGTTATTTGCTGAATATTTTGAACAATTGAAATGAAAGCTTGTTTGAAATGAAGAGTCCTAAAAAAAAAATAGTTTTTTTTGCAAACAAAATAACTGAATATTGCCATGTCAAAAGTAGAAAATAACTAGCATCTCATGCAAACAAAATCCATTTTAAATATTGTCATGAGAAAAGTAGAAAATACTTGTACTTTTTGTAAATTAATAGGCTTTTTAAATAATACAATGTGAAAAAACTATTTTTTAAACTCTTTTTTTTTTTTTTAAATAATGAATGTATGCAAATGGAATGCTGCTTAAGAGAAAGAGCATGGCACCATCTCATTGATCTTGTTCTGTCACCCATGTGTATTTACTCTAGGTTCTTACTGGCTGTTCACACAAACCCCCCCCTTTTTTTTTTTTTTTTTTTTCTAAAACCGTGAGACGCAGCATTCATGAATGGTTAAAAAAAAAAAAAAAAAAAGCATAGCACAGAATGCCTGCTATGTTGGTATTAAACCTGCTACTGTAAATAAAAGCTTGCAGTGCTTGCCCTGCTTCTGGGGTCTTCTGATTGATCCACTGTTTTGCAACTAACATTGAGTGGCGCTGCGTGTAAAAGTTTAATCATTCACATGTCATGCCTAAAAATGGGTGGAAAGTGCTAAGCACAATGCTTTTCCTCCAAACCGCTCTGTAGCTTGCGCTCCTGTGGCGTCTGCCATCGCTAGGCAACCGTGACCTGCATGCTCCATGAAGTGCGGAAGTTTCAGCAAAAGATAAATTGATTTCCAGCATAAAAAATCGCTTGCAGTAGCTCTGCTACTATGCTTGTGGAAAAAACAAGCGCATCGCTTCCATTATGAGCGTGAATACCACACGTCTACATTTGAAATATCGAACTTGAGCACGCAAAAGACGTGACATGTAAAAAAACAAAATAACCAACATGGGAAAATTAGGTCTGTTAGAGGTTCTGAATTTCGCTTTTGATTTATTTTTGCTTAATCGTCCAGCCCTACAGTATAGCACTAGTTGCCATAGCTAGGACAATTTAAGGATCACTTCCAAAATAAAAATTTCCTGATAGTTTACTCACCCCCATGTTATCCAAAATGTTCATATTTTTATTTCTATAGTGGACTTTAATGGTGCTCAACTGATTGAAGGCTATAAATGTAGCTTCAAGGGCTCTACGTGATCCTAGCCGAGGTAGAAAAGTATCTTCTAACAAAAAAATAGCTTTGCGATGTGCATGCGTACTCTGTGCACTCAATACGGTTCAATACAGTTAAGGTATGTCGAAAAACTACCATATGTTGTTGTTTTTTTTTTTTTTTGTTTGTTTGTTTTTTTTCTTCCTTTAACTTCAAAATCATCCTACATTGCTGCAGAAGTACTGACCCAGTGTTTACAAAGTGAACATTTAAAGAAGCTTAAATACCATTTACAATAGGTAAAACAGCGATGTAGAATAATTTTAAAACTGGAGGAGAAAATGAGATGGGAGTTTTCAACATTTCAACAATATATGGGATTATAATTCATATTCAGTACAAATTTACCACATTTCTGCCAAAATACCTTGATCACAGTCAGTGGTACTACAGCAGATCAATGTGAAATATTGGCAGGCTTTCAACTACAGAGGTTGGACAATGAAACTGAAACACTTTGTTTTAGACCACAATTAGTACAGTGTTGGGCCTCCTTTTGTGGCCAATACAGCATCATTTGGTTTTGGGATTGACAAATACATGTCATGCACAGTAGCCAGAGGGATTTTGAGCCATTCCTTTTATAGAGCAGTGGCCAGGTCACTGTGATTCTGGTGTAGGACAACGTTTCTTGACTCGCTCCTCCAAAACATCCCAAAGTGCCTCAATAATATTCAGATCTGGTGACTGTGCAGGCCATGGGAGATGTTCAACTTTACTTTCATATTCATCAAATCTCTCTGTCACCAGTCTTGCTGTGTATTAGTGCATTATCCTTATACATGGCACCACCTTTAGGGCAGAGTCCTGCACGCGGGCGGGTAGGACTCTGCTTTAGGGTACAATGTCTGAACCATTGGGTGCACATAGTCAGCCTTCACACTTTGCTCTTACTGGTGGAATGTGCAATAAGTGAAGATTGGCCACCATGCTGTGCAAATATAGCTATGAAGCCTCCAACACTATATTGGCCAGTGTTTGTTTCATTGTCCAATCCCTGTAGTTTCAATCACTGAGGCTGTAGGATTTGTAAGAGAATTGTGCTGCATGTTCAGATCTTCTCACTGGTGGAATAATGGTGTCAAGGAAATCCATCTGGTATTTCCTTCACTCACTTGAAGCTTCAAGTGCAGTGTCTTTGTCTTCAATACACCTAATTTTGAAAAGTTCTGTTTGGAGGAGGTGGTTTGCAGTAACTGAGTATTATGGTTTACAGGTTCTCGCTAACGGTCTGGACAACAAACTGAGAGAAGATCTGGAGCGTCTGAAGAAGATCAGAGCTCACCGTGGTCTCCGTCACTTCTGGGGGTGAGTTTCCTGTGGCTCATTTAAATAATGTAAAGACCTGACGAATGATTTTGGTGCTCAGACACAGTGACTTCATGTATAAATGCAGCATTTGTTAGAATAGGCTTGGTGTTTGACATGTATGCCATCAGGTCCACATGGGGAGCGAGAAATGATTTCCTAATGATCTCCGATGGCTTTAGAGTTCAGCTCAGATGTGTGTTCAGTGAGCTGATGTGACGGCTTGTTTGATTTACTCTCTTTGTCTGTTTTCTTCTAGTCTGCGTGTGCGCGGTCAGCACACCAAGACCACCGGTCGTCGTGGCCGTACTGTGGGAGTGTCCAAGAAGAAGTAAACCTTTAATAAAAGTCAACAGTTCAGCCAATCTGTGTCCTGCTTTCTATCTTTACAGATCCTCTCAGCTAATGGTAAAGGAAGTGAACTTGTTAATTCTAGGTTATCAGTAGAGCACTGTCATCTGTTAATTCTCCATGAAGATGATGAAGAACCTCAGATGATTTATTACTAGTCATTTTAAAAAAAAAACAAAAACACTGAGAAGGCAGTTAAGGTAATCATCAGGTAAAACCATCATCTTTAAGACTCCGGATTTTGTAGTCGAATATAAATGTGTCCCATCTTTATTAATAAAATATGCAATAAGGCAGTTAAGGTACATCAACTAGTTGGGGAAAGTACCGATAGATTATTTAATTTTTTCCCCTTATAAATTCTGGATGGTTTCTGTTCTACTGATTTCAAATTTGTGAAAGCTTGTCTCCACCACTGGATCATAAAATGGGTAAGCCCTCACATTTGGTTTTTGATACCGATATAAAATAACTGATTGTAATTGTAACTTTTATTCTCAAATTTGTAAAGAAAAGTTACAATTCCCTTTTTATTTTGTGGAGGAAACAAGCTTTCATTCAAATTAGATTCATGATGGTGTCTGTTACTCTGTATCTCTGTCAATTCTAACAAAAGGTAGACTAGGGTATTAAAAAAAAAAAAATAAAACAGAAGTTATGAACTTAATATTATGGTTGTCAATAGATTGCAATAAGGTTAAAATAATCATGAGACATTATTTTAGTCACTTCCATTTAAAACTGAAATCATATTAAATCAGTTTAACTATTGTGAACAGTCATCTGTGGTTAGCTGTTTGGTATCCAAAACCAGTCAACAGCACATCTTGTCTTCTGCCAACCCCAAAAGCAAGACATGAAGTAATGGTGACACGGAGAAAACAACACACATACATGGTCACTACTGTGAATCCATAGATCTCTCCATACAGACTTAGGCGAGATAAAGTTTTCAATCTTCTCTTAAATCTTTGTATTCACTAGTATAAGCTGACATTTGATAATATATCAGCACATAATGGCTGCAGAGGACTTGCTGAATTTAGGGACTGTCCCAAAACCCACAGGTGCAGTCCACACGGACCACTCTTCCATTTACAGTCATGGCCAAATGTTTTGGCAGTGACATAAATTGTGTTTTGCAAACTTTACTGCTCCAGCATTTGTAGGTTATTTTCCACATGTTTCTATGGTATAGTGAAAACCAATGATAAGCATATGATAAGTTTTAAAGGATTTTATTACCAAAAATTCAATATTTACAGTGTTGACCCTTGTTCTTTATAACCTTTGTAATTCGCTCTGGCATGCTGGATATTAGCTTCTGGGTCAAATCCTGACTGATGGCGATCCATTCTTGCCATATTAGTTACCAGGGTTGACCACAATTTGTGGGCATCTGCTTTGTCCACTTGCCTTTTGAGGACTGACCACAGGTTCTCAGTGGGGTTGAGATCTGGGGAGTTGCCTGGCCAAGGATCCAAAATTTCAATGTCATGATCTTCGAGCCACTTCTTTATCACTCTTGCTTTGTGACATGGTGCTCCATCATGCTGAAAAATGCACAGATCATTACCAAATTGCTCATGGATCGTTGGAAGAAGTTGCTCTTCTTGTTTTGATACCATTCTTTATTCATGGCAGTGTTTTTTTGGCAGAATTATGAAAGAGCCCACTCCCTTGGTTGAAAAACAACCCCCCACATGGATGGTCTCAGGATGTTTCACTGTTGGCACGACACAGAACTCATGGTAGCGTTCACCTTTTCTTCTCCGGACAATCGATTTTCCAGAAACATTGTCCCAAACAGCCGGAAGGGAGCTTCATCAGAGAAAATAACTTTGCGCCAGTCTTCTGCTGTCCAAGCCTTGTATTTCCTGCAGAATTTTAGTCTGTCCTTGACGGTTTTCTCATCAGTCCATTGTCCAAAAATCTTAGCCTCATTGTGCGTGCAGATGCTCTCAAACCCACCTGTTGCCATTCTTGAGCAAGCTCTGCACTGGTTGTGGCATGATTCTGTAACTGACCCCTCAGGAGGAGACAATCCTGGCACTTGCTGGACACTCTGGGACGTCCTGAAGACTTCACAGTTGAATCTCTTTCCTTAAAGTTTTTGATGATCCGGTAAATAGTTTTTTCAGGTGCAATATTCTTTGTAGCAATTTCCTTGCATGTGAGGCCATTTTGATGCAAAAGATAACGGCTGCTTGTGTTTCTTTGGAGGTAACCATTGCTAACAAAAACACAATGATTGGAAGCTCTTCTTCCCTTTTTTATAGCAATCAGTCTGCTGTTACAATCTAATTGGCATGATAGTGATAGTGACTAGTGCTCATTCACACTTTCACATGTGCTACTAATATTAGTCAATTAGTGTTAGCAGATCATAAAACAGTAAAATTATTGACAATGAAGCAATGTACATGTACTATTACTTAATATTACACATTTGCAACATATAGCTTTATTTACACATTTAGGTTTTCAGTACTTTACACTTTAAAACAAGTTTGTCTGTTCAGTAGCGATGGGAGAAATGAAGCTTTTTAAAGCTTTGAATCAATTAAACCAATTGCTTCACAAAAATTATTCACTGTTTTGAAGCGCTTGAAACAACACACCACAGGCTAGTGATGCCTGCTAGTCAAAAGTGTGTAAATGCCGCAAAAACATGCATAAAAACATCTTGTAAACCCCATTGCAAATGTTTTATTGAAAGTATAATACATTAAATGCAATAAAAATAATAAAATACCATTAAATATTAAGTGTCTGCATAATATGTGGTTTTTAAAATATTTTATATTAATTTGCAGGGCTTGCTTTGTTTGTTTTATAGACAGCTTCTATATAAAGGCCAGTAGGGACCATTAACTACTTTGCATTCTTTTAATTACACAAATGTCTCATTGAAAACATTTGGGTTGGGGGCATCTCAGTGAACTCGAATGAACCATTGAAATTTCGAAAGAGTTATGACATAATGAAGCAACTTTACTGAAATCACGTGACTTTAGCAGTTTGATACACGCTCCGAACCACTGTTTCAAAACAACTGATTCACAAAAGTTTCAAAGCTTCATGAAGCAGTGCTTCAAAAGCGGCCATCACTACTGTTCAGTAGTCCATAAGTGACAGATGACATTTAATAGTGGTGCTGTTTAATAGTGATAAAAAGCAGTTGGAATTGTTTTACAAAATATACATACTCATCTCTATGCAGTGTTACATTTAACTACCAAATTATAATACTTAAAGTAGACTGAAAAGTTTCTCTCAGTGATGTTGGGACACAATTCCTAAATATATGATGAATGATGGGATATCACTCCAGTGCAGTATTGGGGAGAATGTGGATGTAGTGTGTCAAGGCATTATTCAGACCCTAGTCAGTCTTGTACACTCACTTCCTCATCTCTCAAAGACCGCAAATTTGGGTACTGGGAGCGGCCCTTATTCTCCACAGACGGTGGACAATTAATGCATTACTGTAGGGTCAACTACATCAGACCAACTGGATGAGCAGCACTGATCTCTGCAGTCCTTTAGTGATCACGACTGACTGTATCGGTGCAGGTGGAGCATGCCAACCTCAGGAGAGCAGAAGAAACTGCTACTGAGACACTGTTACTTTCCTTAGGTTAGAGATGATTTCCCTTGGCTTTTGTCCGTCTGTACCAGTTGAGTTGTCTGATTCTGGTCCTGTGTAGGAGCATAATAGAGTTCCAGAGGCTTGCAGAGCTTCCAGAACTTCTCGTTCACCAGCTCCAGAGTCAAAGAGCCGTTTAGTGTCTGAAAGACAGAAAGAATGAAGACAGGACAAGCCAAACTCAGATTTCTCTGACCACAGTAGGTTGACTCACAGTAAACTGTCCCGCTGCTGAGCTGATGAAGATGGTGAACTGTTTCTCACTGATGTCCCGCAGAGCTCCCGGGTCTCCCTCCGCGCTCCTGCCCGTCTGCGTCCCGCTCGGACCATCCTCCAGAGCCACGCGCAGAGCTAGGTATTTCGACAGGTGGTCCACGGTGGCGTTGGCTGTTGTTTTGACGTATCTGTGAACAGAAGGGAGAAAGTTACCTGTAATCACCCTGATTACACTCCCATCCATAAGCCTTTAGCAGTGACTAAAGAAAAAAGATACAATTACTAGCAAATAAGATAAAACAAGAAGTCTTGTTTTATAACAAATTGATCAAAGGGTTTATGATTAAAATAGGAAAGAATCTGCTAAAAAAATTTGGCAACACTTTATTATAGGGTCCAATTCTCACTGCTAGCATGCCTATTATTAACATATTGGCTGTTTATTAGTACTTATAATGCACATATTCTGCATGACCTTATTCTACATCTCTATTCCTACTCTATTAACTAATAAGCAGGGAGTTTATTAAGGCAAAAGTCGTAGTTAATGGTTTGTTAATAGCGAGAATTGACCTTAAAATAAAGTGTGACCAAAAAATCTACTTAATTTCATTTCCCACTGGCAGGTATTTTAAGTGTAAATTCACTTTGTTTTGTTCAGCTTCAGAAACTTAATTTTGCATCTTGCATCTTTTGCATAAAAAAATTCAATGTTATTCCCTTCAGTCCACTAATGTGTTATTTTGCCAACACTCTGTGGCCTGTGCATACAAGCCTGCTTGTTTTACGTTAACATTTGAAGTTAACCAAGGTGTGGGAACCCAGTTAATTACTGGAAGAGTGAATTAAGGTTTTTACAACCTTTGTAAGACCCGCAAAAAGCCTATTTGTACCGTGTCTGGTTGTACTGTTGGTTGTTGACCAGCAGGGGATGCGGGCAAAATATAAGTTCAATTTCTGAGCTGGGGCCGTGTCCAGGCCGCTGTCGAGTAGGAGAGAGACTCTCTCCGAGAGCCTCAGGTCCAGAGTCGTCAGACATGTGCGCTCTTTTATTGTGACTGGGTCCGGCCTCTGCGGCGCAGCTTGCCGGGGCAGAGGCTGTGTGGTGTGGAGGGCCGGAGTCGTGCGAGACGTGGGAGCGAGTGTCCCCGTTGTCCTCACCACCGCTGAGCGTAGCGTTCTCACTCTCCGGATGCAGCTTACGCACGCGCTGAGCTCTAAAACACAGTAAACAGAAAACAATTTCAGAAACAATAGACTGACCCAGAAAGCAGTGCGTTTACTCCCATTTAATGGTAAGGTGGAAAAAGGAGGTCCCCTTTAGCAAAAACAGGCAACACCAGACCGGGGGAGATCCTAACAAAAGAACAGCATAACAGCAGACGGGTTTTGTTAACATAAGAGCAAGTAAATGAGGTCAGAGGGAGGTGTGGTGACCTGTGTCTGGCCTGCATGCGCAGACCCTGCTCGATGCTGCTGCTCAGAGCCTCTTTGTTGTGCAGGCGACTGAGCTGCTCCAGCACCTTGTCCTGATGGGCCTCATACTCGTCACGGCTCGGGTACATCTTGGAGATCAGGGCGTCGAAATTGGGGTCGGCGCGGAGAGAGCGCTTGGACACAAGCTTCTTCCTGCAGGTTGGACATTCTTTATTTCTGCAGCAGGAAATAACAAGGGCAGCACTGAGCAAGGGATCTCTGATTAACGCAAAGTTGCTAACTACAGGTCTGAAAAAGTTGTTTATTTGAAAGCATTCGATCTAAAGATGTGGTCGCACCCCGATCGGAGCGCGGTGACAATGCACTCAGAGCAGAAGCGATGCAGACACTCTTTGGTGGTCATGGTGTTCTTCAACATGTCCAGACAGATGGGACACATCAGCTCACTGTGGAGGCTTCTGGGAGACACAGCAATCTCTGTGCTGTCCATGATCGCCTCCTGAAATAACATGATACATTACTACAGTAATGTGTTTGTTGATATTCTGGTCACATTTCACCAATTCCAAACCACATCAATCTTAATAACTACTATTCTGAAAAGTCTGTCTTACAAGAGGATGTGATGCTGGTACTTCAAGAGTCACTATCAACTTATCTGTCTATAAAGCCTTAACAGTCTTCATGTATTTCACAACACTTCAGCATGTTATTCTTATTAAACTTTCTTAGGATTTAGTATGCAAGTATAGTCTCAGAGAACCTGACACATTGCACTTCTGGAGACGCCAGGTAGGTTGCAGTTCTGGAAAATGGTAGCACTGGAGGCTATAAATGGTTCCTGATGGTTTTACAGCTTATTCTTCACCTTAATTATTTTGCAGTTAACGTGTCTTTTCTTCTCCACCTTTTTTTCTGACCTCAATATAAGATGTTTTTCACTTCCAGCAATCATTGACAATTATATATTACTTGTAAATGATTAAATCCAAAATCAGTATTAGTTATTAAGATTGATGTGGTTTGGAATTAGTAAAACATGCTTGGAAAAAAAAATATGACCAGAATGTCAGCTTGCCTAATAATTCTGCATGCACTATATACACTGAATATCCTGTGTTAGAAAATACAACAAGATAAAAAAAGTAGAGCAGGATTTCATTTTTATTAAAAATGCAGTAGTTTTTTTTTTGTTTGTTTTTTTAGGTGTTGAGTTTAGGAGTGGGGTTACAGGATAGAAATATAATTAACTCAGTAGAAAAGCCATTAGGCCTGTGGAAAGTCCACATGATGACAGCTGTGTGTACCTGTGGCGTTCGGTGGAGTTCATATAAACTCAGTTCCCATGTCTTACTCAGGGTCTGAACACTCACTGGATTCGCCATCATGACTTCAATGAGAACCAAAGCAGAACTAAAATAGAACACACCCATGCAACCTTCATCAGCCATTCAAATTTACAACATTTTCAAGGAAATGAAACCCGTTTGAAACTAAGCATGCACTGCATTTAGTTCATGAAACAACCTTATTACAATATTTCTCAAAAAAAAAAAAACAATAATAATAAGAATTAATAACATTATACTTATAATATAACTAGGTTTCACACGCATGTCTTTGCCTGCGTATTGCATATTTACAATGGTATTTACATGGTGCTCCATTGTGCTAAAAAAAAAAAAAAACTACCACGACATTACCAAGGTAGCATGTCTTAAAAACATGTTAATACTATAGTACGTTCAGTACTTTTATGTTACTTTAGTTCACTGGTGATGAAGATCTGAAAAAAGTGAGACTGAGATTATTAAAGTTCAGGCGCTCACCCTCAAACGTCTCTGTCTGCGGTCAGACTGTCATCTACTGCTGAACTTTTTCAGCACACGCGAGAAGACGTCCTAAAATCCAAACATCCTCATACCGGATGTTGTTGTCTGCGGAGTCACCCCTCACTTCCTGCTTAAAGCCCCCTGGCGGCGCCGTGCAGAATTGCGCGCACATGTTCTTATTCATATGTAATGCAAAACATCAGTTTATTTTTTAATAGTATTACACCGTACGCTGTTATTCTAATAACACAACACTTCTGATTATTAAGTTGATTTTTTTCAAAATGTTACTGTACCCGTGAGTGTCAGAAGAGCACTGACATCAGAAATGAGATATGTGAAGATAAAAGAAATCAGAGGCTGGACTCTTTATTGGTTAAAAGAGTTGGGTAAGTTTATTGGTTGAAGTAGCTAGTGCTTTTGCTATACTATTATTGCTTTATTTGTTTATTTTTCACAAATAATTCAACAAATCAAGGTGACATCACAAAGTAACATAAAAAAGACATTTATACACTTTAGTTTACTTCCATTTTTGTGCACAATAGCTGTTTCACAACAACAACAAAAAAAGAAACCTTTCTAATTTATATAAAATATATAACATTGTAATTATATATAATTATGTATAAAATATGCATAATATAGCTAGATTTGTTTAGGTTGCATGAGATAAAGTGTGTGTGTGTGTGTGTGTGTGTGTGTGTGTGTGTGTGTGTGTGTGTGTAGGAGTGACCAAGCATGTGTGCTGTGTCCATGCAAATATGTGAGCATGCATAATGTGTGCACACACGCATGCATCTCCATGTGAGTGAGGATTAGTGTGTGTGTGTGCGTGTGTGTGTGTGTGTGTGTGTGTGTGTGCGTGTGTGTGTGTGTGTGTGTGCGCGGGATTAACCTCAGTGTGTGTCCAGCAGTGATTAGTCTGGTCAGTTGAGCTGTTGTGTATTCACTCAGGCCATTAGCATATTAATGCCCATCTCTCTTGATCTCTCTCCCTCTTTCTTTCTTTCTGCTGTTCTCTGTTGCTTTTTCAGTTCCATCTGCACAGATAGATTGTCACACTATACTTCTGATTTGAGTTTTTTTTTTCTTTTGAATTTCAGCTTTTTTCACCTTGTTGACTATTTTGATTAAACAGTTTTTCAGTTCAGCTTCAGCTCTTACAGTGCAGCTGCTTTATTTCCACATCCTTTTCACTTCATCTTTAAACATATCAGTTCAGTTAATAACCTTCGAAGGAAAACAGAACTGCCTAGACTAGAGGTTGCTCTTTTACAGTTTAGGAGACTTAACTGAGTTATGGTTAATTTAATCATCAGTTTTGTCTTAGAGGTTTTCCCTTAAATCAGGTTAAGAAAAATTAAAACAGAATACACAAGCATAACACAAATTACTAGTACAGCACTAAATGAACACCAGATGTTGGTCTCTGCTAAAACTCTACAGAACAGGATTCACCTGTTTTTTTGTTTTGTTTTGTTTTTTTGTTTTTTTTGTCAGCCAAAGCTCTTTGACATAAAGTCATGCAAATGTTGTTACAATTTTAATTATTGAACAACATTTGTGTGATGTTCACAGTTCTCTGCTGTCAACTAATGGGTACATGGCATTCAAGTCTTTTTTGATGCTTAAATTATATATATAATTATATTATATATATATATATATATATATATATATAATTTATTTTTTCATTTAAAAATGTATGATTTAGTTGAATATTCACTTTTCTCTAGATCAGTCCCCCACATTAATTAATATTAAATTATTAAAATATTTATATTTTTAGTTGTTTTAGCATATTTCAAAACGTTTAGTCTTATTTCATTAATTGTAAATAATCTTGAGCCAGCCTAGTGTCCACTGATCTAAAGGAAGTACATCTCAAGAGAAACATCTGAAGAGCAAGTGACTTCCACACATTGCAGTATTTCCCAAGAAAAGCATGCAAAAACTAAATAAATACGTGAAGCAAAGTCACCTTAATATCTGAATAATCTGAAGACTGAACCAAATCACCAGAACTGGCTGAGTGTCTTGTTTTCAAAATAGTCCTTTGGAGGACTAAATGAACCTTTATGAACCTTTATGAAACATCTGAAACCCCTGTTTGGTCCATTCTAGAGATGTGAGGGACAGTCAGGAGCATGATGTCCATCCACAACTCCTGCTTCACACAAGCACAAGAATTGCGTTTGGACAATCAGCACCAGACAGTCAATATCAAACAAGACATATGAACTGAGAAGAGAAAAGAGAAGAGAAGAGAAGAGAAGAGAAGAGAAGAGAAGAGAAGAGAAGAGAAGAGAAGAGAAGAGAAGAGAAGAGAAGAGAAGAGAAGAGAAGAGAAGCAGTGGTCTCTCCCTGCTGTGTCGGGGTCTTAATAAGTGATTGGCCGGACACAATAGTCAGCGGTGAGAGGGTCAGCGCTCCGGGCAGCTGCGCGTCACAATAGGATCCTCATGGCCTAAGCGATCAAAGCACACAGCTTAAGATAATAGCAGCAGCCAACGGCAGGCTCTTAACCCATAACTCAAACAGCCACACAAAAGATCTGAGATAAATCAAACCATTCACTTTCTCTCGCTTTGACAGGCTGTAAATATGCTTCAGTTACCATGGAGTTTGACTAAATGCTGCTTCAAATAATCCCGAACAGTTCGATTTTTACCTTTCTCCTCGGCTTTGGTGGGTTTTTTGAGACCTTAAGAGAGACTCCTGAGACTCACAGTGAAGAGACGGTTTCTTCCACAACTTATGATCTATAGTTGTTGAATTTGGTGAATGTTGGCAAGACTTAATCCATCCATCAAACTCAGATTTTCCAGAAGCATTTACTTGTCAGCTGTGCAATCACTGGATGCAGCATGTTTTTTTTTTTTTTTAATAAATCTAATAACCAGGCCCACATGGCTGATCTGATCTGTGCCTGCACAACTCCAGATAAAAATGTCCACACGTGTTCCTTGCTTATTCACTTCGCCACAAATGAGTGCAGAAAATGCAACAAAAGTCTCTAGATTCCATCTGGATTCCACCTGCTAATAACAAACACAAACAGTGACCACAAAACAAAAAACGTTCTCTCTATTCAGCATGACTTTACATCAAACCCAAAACTGAGCTTTGCAAACACAGAACAGAAACATTCTGAATGAGGTATTTTTCGTAGAAATGAATGAAGTCTACTACTACTCAGACGTTTGCCCACATATATATAAAAAACAAGCATCTTCTTGTGAGTTTCAGAAGAGATCTAACAGTGTGCACAAAGTCTGCAGTCATCTCAAACACAAATTCAAACACTTCTCATTCAGTTCACAGCTATGAAACAGTGATGAGATATTCCTCAGGGAAGGCCTGTTTGGAAGAGAGTAAAGCGCTATGAGCTGAAGATCCGCAGGCCAGAGAGACGGATGTTCTTACATTCTCCTCGGTGAGCTGCTGCTGTTCTCTTCTTCGATTTGCTTCTCTCAAGCTCCTCAACAACTTCTGTTCCATCCTCACGCTGTCCCTCACATTTTGTGTCCCTTCTCTGGATTTCCCCTCCTCTTTCCCCCCCTTCCTCCCTCCTAGCCTCCTTTTCTTCTGTCTCCCTCATTTTATGCAGGACTGGGGTTTCCTAAGAGACTCAAGCTCAATGGAGAAAATCTCCAGCGACACAATGAAGCGGGCGAGAGAGAAAGAGAGAGGGAGGAGGCTGTGCTGGAGCGATGGAGATACAGATGCAGGTCGGGAGTTGGAAATCTAGAGCCGAACAAGTCCGATGGTGTGATTTCAGCTCAACGTTTCTCAGGGATTGGAGAATTCAGTCAGAAGTCAGTGCTTCAGAATAAAGCATTCAGAAGCACTGAACGTTACAGCGCTGTGTACAGGAGCTCGAGTTCTCATGTCGTCTTGCTTGTTGTCCTGTTTACTCAATACAAGGGTCAAAGGGCAGCTAATTTCTCTGTAAAGGCTGGAAATGTGTGTTTGGACAGCACAAGCTTTTCTTTACAGCAGCCCTCAAGGGTCATAAACCAAGAAAGTGCTTACACTAAACCTGATTTGCTCTCTGTGTTTGGGACTGTAGTCACGAATAAGGGGGGTTTTAAGAGCGAATCATGATCCGCACAAGTACATGAACTGAAACGCTTCAAGATCCTCAAGCTCAGCGCCATGCTACGTTAGTGCCACCATTGCAAACTGTCCACTTCTGCAGCAGTTTATCTCTCTGGTTACTGTCATATTAGAGCAACAGGTTGAAGAGCGTCTTCCTAAACGAGCTGGTTAAGGTCAGTGAAACTCAGTTAAATGGCCTCACCCGATTTGTTGCTTTCACATTTTGGACAAATAATAAACACTCAAACGTACATTCAGGCATGTTTGCACTAAAGACGTCAGTCCTGACGTGATTATATGTGACCCTGGACCACAAAACCAGTCATAAAGGTGCATTTTTAGGGGTTCAAGCGCGTAGCACTGAAACCTTGTTGTAATTGTTAGAATGTTCACGGAGCAGCGTTCTCTGTGTAAAAATGATCGTGCAGACCAATCCGTAAGTCGTAGAGACTTGAAACTTGGTGGGGTTGGTAGTACACTGCCGTCAACGTTACCAAGGCTCGGCCCAACTGGCCTGAATGGGGCAGCTACAGTGATCAAAAGTATGAAATTGCTTATAACTCCTAAATTTGATCGTGAGCCTGGAGAAATTTTTAAGTAACTAGTCCTAGGTTTTTGGTCCGGTTGCAACCAAACCAGTGCAGAAAGGTTCTCTGGAGAGCGAATATCAATAATTATCTAAAAAGTCTAACTTTCAACTCACCATCATAAAGGAACGCCAAAACGTTTGAAAGGGGCAGGGCCACTTTTAGTAAAATGCCTATAACTTTTGAACTAAATGAGATATCTTTGCCAAATTCAGAAAACTTACGTAAGAGCTCAATCTGAGGTCACAGGCAAAAATCGCGGAGCTTGGCCCCTTAGTGCTGCTATAAGAGGAAAGCAAACATAAAAATGGAAATACATTTGCGTATCTCAAATAAACATGTGACAAGACATGGGTGACAAGATTTGAGCACCTATTACCTACTATTTTGAGCATCCAAAATCAGAAAGAATAAGTTTTGAATAAGAATGAATAAAAATTTAGAAAAACACCTTTAAATTTGTCTACATGAAGTTCTTAGCAATGCACATTACTAATCAAAAATTAAGTTTTGAAATAATTACGGTAGGAAGTTAAAAAATATCTTCATGGAACATAATCTTTACTTAATATCCTAATGATTTTTGGCATAAAAGATAAATCGATTATTTTAATAATTTTGACCATACAATGTATTTTTGGCTATTGCTACATATATACACGATACTTAAGACTGGTTTTGTGGTCCAGAGTCACGTATGTGGTTGAAAAGTATTTAGACTGTGGTACATATTTCGGTAATATTGTCCACCTCTCAGTAGATCAAACAGGCAGCAACTCATATGGCATTTTTTCAAGTTAGTGTTTTGAGTTTTGTACTTGTAGATGTTAGTTTGACAAAGTCAGTGTTTTTTCACTTGTAGACTTGTAATTGCAGATGCTGCACCTATGCTAGACCTCGTCCGATCACATGATCAGAGGTGCTGGAGTGGTATGTGACGGTTATTAAGGAGCATTTCGGCCGCTTGTCCACCTCTCTGCTGAATAAAGTTATTTCCACGGCTCCATCCATCTGTTACCGTGGCAGCGATGGCCTCGGAGTTGCCGTACAAAAAGGTGTGGCGTGGGAACGAGTCCAGGGGTCAGGAGTGAGGGTCAAGAGGTCAGGGGTTACAGCCAGCTGGACAGCACAAGAGGAGGCCAGGGTGTGAAAGCTGGAGGTGGAGCCCACTGGACGTTAACATTGAACTGAGGGGCTGCTGTGTGAAAGAAAGGGGCCCGCTAACCACCTCTATGGGAGCCGCAGCAGCCTAATCGAGCACAGAGCGTTTAACAGACAACTGACTGCTGGGAAAGTTCAGAGTTGTGTGTGTGAGAGAGAGAGGCACTCAGGTCAGGAAAATATATTCAATAAAAACATAAATCACAGACAAATGCTAGGTTGTGACACTTCCGGCACCCCAGAAAATAGCAGTTTATTCAGATTGAGCTGAAAATAACCAAAAAGTACTGTGTGTGTGTGGTTACAAAGTGTGGCAATATTATTGCCTCAGCTCTCATAAAATGTGATTGTCCTGCAGCTGGTGTCAGTATATTTGCATTTCCCCACACATCACTGATTTCAACTTCCATCGGCTCTTACGTTCGATTACATAACACTACACACTGGATTTCTGTGAGTAAAAACATAATATACTGATAAAATATGCCTTTGGTTTTGTTATTTTTAGATATTGCATTGTTTGGGCTTTGAAAATGTTGCATTATACACTGCCCTCCAAAAGTTTGGAAACACCCCTGTGAAAAAAGACAGGCAAAGTGTGGTTTTGGATATCAGCAAAAAAAAAACTTATCATTTTTGGAGGGCAGTGTGTCAGGATGTGTATGCAACAGCCTGTTAAAATGCAAGCTTATTCTGTCTATTGCCCCAACAGATCTCATGTATATTTATTCACTATGAAACTTGAAAGTGATAGAACCAAGGTTTTACTTTACAATAATATCAAACAAACAATCTTTACTTTATATGAGCTTATAACATGTCATAACATGGCAGCCAGACAGCTTAGTTACCTGTGTAGACTGTGTTTGTATCACTTTGAGCTATACATATGAGCTAAATAAATATGAATGGGTATGATAAGCTGTTGTGTTTTACTTTGTGAATTCTGCAGATAATGTGGATTGATATGGTATCTGTGGTCTCTACACAGACCGCAGTAGGTGAAGCGGCTGCTGCTCGATCTGGGTGGCAGTAATAGGATTACAGACGGCCAGCCTCGTCTCACTCCACGGGCTCCCTGTGACACCTTTTGTGCATCTTCACGAACACTGTTCACAGTTGAATCTCACAGACAAAAGAGCTCAGAGCATCACGGATAATCATGGACAAATATGCTTAACACTAAAGACAGATATGCCCAAAGCGCTGCTGTGACATCTCAATTGTCTCTGATTTACAGCCAGTCGTCCGGTGCTTTATACTGATTCCTATAATGGACAGACCTTGACAGTGTGTCACATACCTGTAAAAGCAAAAAACTGTCACAGAATCTATTTTTTTCAATTCATTAATGAAGTATTTTCATATAGTGTTGAATTAAATGATTAAATGTTTAAAGCAGTGGTTCTGGACCCCCTAGCACCTCACGTTCAGCATGTCTCCTCACCTCATCAAACACAGCGCATTCAGCTCATCATCACTACAGACTCCAGCAGCTGAAAATGCAGTGTCAGACAATTAAGACTTAATGTGCCGCACTGTCAAACAAACAAACAAACAAAAAAAAAGTGCAAAGATTGTGCCTTTACCAAAGGGTGCATATTAATACCTAGTAGTAACAGGTACCCTTAAACTATAATGTGTCCCTGGACCACAAAACCAGTCTTAAGTCGCTGAGGTATATTTGTAGCAATAGCCAAAAATACATTGTATGGGTCAAAATTATGGATTTTTCTTTTATGCCAAAAATCATTAGGATACTATGTAAAGATCATGTTCCATTAAAATATTTAGTAAATTTCATACCGTAAATATACATATAAACTTACTAAAAAAGTAATTTGCATTACTAAAAACTTAATTTGGACAACTTTAAAGGCGATTTTCTCAATATTTTTATTTTTTTTGCACCCTCAGATTCCAGGTTTTCAAATAGTTATATCTTGGCCAAATATTGTCCTATTATAACAGACAATACATCAATGGAACGCTTATTTATTCAACTTTCAGACGATGTATAAATCTCAATTTTGAAAAATTGACACTTATAACTGGTTTTGTGGTCCAGGGTCACATATGTACTCTTATGGTACTATTATACACTGTTTAGGGACAAAGAAGGTACAAGAACATGGTGCTTCAGGAACCACAATCTGATAACTGTTTAGACGTGCTGTTTTTAATTTTTTGGAAAATTAGACAAAAAGAAAAATGTTGTACTTTAATTAAGGAAATAGCTACAAATATCTTTCTTTAAATGCCTTTCCATTAAACATTGTGAACGACATAACTAAAAAAAAGTAATGAATTAAACAACAATAAATAAATAAAATAAAAAAGTGCAACTCGAGAGCATAGAAGGAATGATGCTGTGTCCTGTGTTGTTCTGCTTACGTAACACTATAAAATTATCCTGTCACAGTCAACATTCTCAAATACTCACACACTACACTTTTTTTTTTTTTTTTTTTTTTTTTTTAAATGTATGCGTCTCAAACAATCATTCTTACCTTATTGGAGAGAAAATAAAAAGCATGTTTATCCGCCAGTCTTTCATGAAACAGTTTGAAAGCAATTCTTTTATGCAAAAACTTTCATAATGATGCTTTTAACAGTAAATCAAACATCAGTCCTCTTCATCTCTTTATAAAAGTTCACAAGGTTGTTATAACAGATGCATATAACACATAACACTACACAAATATTTTTCACCAGGTGAGATATTTATTATAAAAAAATCAGAACCCTTCAAGATGCTATGCTTTAGGACACACTTATTCTAATCTCACATACTATTTAGGATATATAGTATGCACACTGGGACACACAGCAATTCTGTTAGTCACTCATTGTGCTCCACGAGAGCAGCGTGACACTGAAGAGATTTGCTTGTTTCTACTCAGAGATTTTTTACAGAAATGTAATTTCATAGTAGTGTAGTTTACTGTTAAACACTATCATTTAAGGTTAGAATAATGTAGGCTGATGGCACATATACTGTGTGTGTGTGTGTGTGTGTGTGTGTGTGTGTGTGTGTTTGTGTGTATGTATATTATTATTTTTTTTTTTTTTTTCTTGATTCGGCTTGACTGTTTGTTTGCTTTTTAAGACAAAGAGACTGCTAATGTTTGTGACCACTGCTGCATATCCTGCTCTAATTCAGGTTTAATTGTAAACGTATACGTATATATCTACAAAAATAACTGACTAGATCATTACACGTCAAATCAAATGGCTGTTTGGATGAAGCCTCTCTCGTCACAGAAAGAAATTCTGTTATTTATTTAGCAGTTTACTCAAATCACTATTGGTCGTATTAACTCTCCCTGCACTGTTTGTGTTAATGAATGATAGCTCAAATCATGTGGATTACTTTTTAGCAGTCAGACTTATGATTTTCACCTGGCAGATTACAAAAAGAGCAAAATAATGGATCCAGCTAAAGACCACTCACAGTCTTGTAAGTTATATTATACAAGTTATAAAATTAAAAACATTTTCAGCGTGGAGACTCTTGCTTTATCCACCTTTTTCTTCCCATAAGAGGGCTTCCGGTCTCAGCCGCATCCAGCCATTTTTAGCTGTACAAAATAGCTAATTTTGCTGCTTGATTTTGGAAATTGGTGTGTCTTACCATATTATTTTAATGTATTATCTTAATTATGAGCACACTAGTTTGTAGTGCAACTGCAGGTTGTTATTTGAGTTAAAGAAAAATGTAAACATGGCCACAGTCTCTTCCGTGTTGTTTTAACCTTGACACTGTATGCCAGCACAGCCAAAGACTGACAAAAGAGTTAGGGCTGAAGAGCAGAAAAGTGTTTAGAAGCATTCAGATTAAACAAAAAAACATTTATTGGATTGGTTTGCGGCTTCACGCGGGTGGCCAGACTGGACAGACACCTGGTGAGAGCTGAAAAAGAGCATGTGATTATGAGCACACACAGAGACGGCCGCTCACCTTGAACTCTGGCGCTCATCTCGAGGACGCTCCACTGATTGTGGGGAGGAGAGGGGTGAGCGGGTCGAGGGCGGCTGCAGGGTCATGGGGGCCGCACAGAAGGTCGGGGAAGAGCGGGGCGGCCCGCCACATTTTGGGGGCAGATGCGCAATATGCAGATGGCTGTAATCGAATGGAGTGATTTTCAATTGGCACTCTGATTAGCATCAGGACAATGCCGTCTCCCGTCTATGGCTCTGGGGTCAGAGGAGAGGAGCTCTGAACTTGAAGGAGAAGATCTTTCTGAAAAAATAGCTAGACTGGACACCAGGATGATTGATTGGACGTGTCTGTCACTTATTACAAAAGTCTAGAGAAGCATTTGACTGTGGGAGGCAGATGAGGCTGTGCTCCAGTGCACACATGCACACTCTCTACATAAACAGAAAAGACTCTGTGTAGCAAAGAAATACATCAAATTTGATTCCAGAAGAGTTTGAGCTTGATGTTTCTAAGCTTTTCCACCAGAACATTTTTAGCATACTGCATACTGACGTAACCCATTGCAGATGTTTCTTCTATATTTCCTTAGGATTACACAAAATGTGGTGTGAGAAACATTGCAGATCTCTATTGTCTTGCAGTATTCTCTTTCAAGACTCAAAGACCTAGAAAGTGCTTAAATAAATGTTTAGCATAGTATGACATTTAGTGTAAGATCAATCGTCTAACAAATGGAACACTAGTGCATAATCGCTTCCAGTAGCGTGTTTAGGCACCACGCAACCCACACGATTGCATGGGGCCCTGCGGTCCAGGGGGGCCCCTGCGGAATGCGATTTCTTTTGATGGGAATCAAGAACCGGTATTTTTTTGGACCAGTGCGTAATTGGGTCAATACGGGACTACTGATAAGCTTCAGGACAAACAATACTACTATCGTTGTTTGATGTCGATGATATCGATGTACGTTGTTTTATCTCCTTATACTTCTGTGTTAATGGTAAATTAGAAGCTGATTTCAAGCTGATGACGCGCATGCCATGAGAGGTTCGGCATATGCAGCGCCACCGTCTCAATCTTAAATCTGGCCACTATTTAAACCATTCAGCACTTCTGTTCTCTCCAGAGACAGAAAGCCCTATTTGTAATTGCCCTATTGTAAAAACAAAAGTACAAAGCATGATCAAACATTTAATTACATATTTTTGAGAAAAAAAAAGTCTACCCCCTTCCCTAAAAAAACCCTCTCACAAGAGTCACAAGAGTTCACCCCATTTTCAGAAATAAAATTTCTCCCTGAGAAAGTCAATATGTTCATTTTCTTAAATAAAAATAGCTAGAGATGCCCGGATTCTCTGTTACATAACTGTTATCCTCCTATGCGTATGACGTTTAAATATGTTGTGTTATGGTATGCTGAGGAAATTTCTCTCTCTCTAAAGGGCCTTATTATTTAAAACATGTGCTTTATGTGCCTTTTTCTGTTTGTTTAGAGAAATTTATAAACTGCAGTAATAAAATAACTTGAAATTTAACTAATTAATTTAAAACATTTTTAGCATTATTTATTTTTGCACCAAATTATAGAGAAGAGTATGGATGATGGTATCGATAAGCAGTATTGTATCGATATCGATAAAATGTAAATGATACCCTACCACAGAATCAATCGCAAAATCCACTGAGGGGGGCCCCCGGGGTCACTTGCTAAGGGCCCCCAAAACACTAAACATGCCCCTGATTGCTTCATGGTTATTTTAAAACTTACTACAGTAAGTTTTCAGTTTTTTTAAATTACAAACAAATGTACATAAAATTGAAAAAAAAAAATAATAATAATAATAATCTGTAATTAATACAATAACAAAACTATTAGATGATAAAACGGTCAAATGACTGGCAGCAGCTGCTGCCAAAAAAAAAAAATAATAAAGTATATATATCCCATATATACATATATACAAAATATCCCATATGTACAAATATAACTTATCTGTAGCCAGCTACTTTACTGTTTAATACTTAATACTTTAATACATACACATCTGAATTTCTGCATTTATTTCCCATAACCCAGAGAAATGTAAAGAATTGACAGATGGATATGAATGAATAAAAAGATGGGTGACACTGGGGTCCTGTGCCAGCAAATTCAGTGGTAGACAACTAGAAATTGATCTGCTACCTTGACAGGCATTTTCTTTTCTCTTCTTGTTCTGCTTTCTCCACTTTTTTATGCAGCTGACGATAGTGAGAGATGAGTGAGTGTAAAGAGTTGTCTGTGGATTTGAGAGAAAAAAAAAAATTGGAAAAACATGGACAACCTCAAGGCTACAAGCCCATCTCCAGAACTCTTAATGTTCCTGTGTCCACTGTGCGCAATATCATCAAGTGTTTATGGCACTGTAGCTAAACTTCCTGGACGTGGACAGAAGAGTAAAATTAATGAAAAATTACAACAAAGGATTGTTCGAAAGGATGAGAAACCCAGACTGACTTCCAGACAAATTCAAGCTGATATGCAGACACAGAGTACAACAGTGTCAGCTTGCACTATCCGTTGTCATCTGAATGAAAAGGGACGCTATGGTAGGACAACACTGCTGACACAAAGGCATAAAAAAGCAAGACTGGAGTTTGCCAAAACTTATGTGACAAAACCACAATCCTTCTAGAAGAACGTACTGTGGACAGATGAGACAATAGTAGAACTGTTTGGTAAAGGACATCATGGCACTGTTTACAGAAAAAGTATATGAGGCTTTCGAAGAAAAGAACACTGAGCCTCCATCATGTTTGATTGTAGGGACTAAGATGTTTTGGGGTTGTTTTGCTGCTTCTGGCACTGGATGCCATGACTGTGTGAAGGCTATCATGAAATATGATGCTTACCAAAGAATTTTGGCAACGTAGTGGCCATTGTCAGAAAGCTGTATCTCCACCGGAGGTCATGGGTCTTCCAGCCAACATGTCCTCCAACTTATACACCCAACGTAAGTCGTTTTCACAAATCCTCAAAATACGTCTCCATAGAGCGTATACAACAATTGCTCCCCTATCAGCAACAGGTATCCACTGTACTTTCAGGATTATGTGTAGCTCAATTGGTAGAGTGTTGCACTACAAAGTGGTGTAATCATATGAACACAGGTTCAATACCAGAGAATGTACATGTTCTCATAGCATGTTTTTTTTTTTTTTTTTTTGGAATATGCACTATAAATCATGATTTTGCACTATTTCTGTAAGGGGTAGGTTTAGGGTGGGGTTAGGTGTGGTCATTCATATGAATTACACCTAGTAAAATATGTTTGAATTAACATGAGATCGGTGTAAAAACTCATACGTCATTTCATGACGTCAGATCCAACGTGACATTGTCATTATTTTGTACACCCGCTAGAAGGCGCTTAACTTTAAAACGTAAAATTGGGTCATATTTTCTTTGAGGACAGTCTCCTTCCAGAAGAACAATGACCCGAAACACACTTCAAAAAGCACTCAGAAATGGTTACAAACAAAGCGCTGTAGAGTTCTGAAATGGCCAGCAATGAGTCCAGATCTGAATCCCATAGAAAACTTGTAGAGAAAGCATTATTCAAATTTTTTGGGTTCTGTGTGGAATTGTATCAGATTTGACTTGTCAGTTTTTTTTGGTGTTGTTCCAATGCAAAAAAAAAAAAAAAAAAAAACACACAAACCAAAACATTTGCAACTGCAACAATTTTCTGGGAGAAGGGTTGCATTTTCTGCAATGGGTGCTGATATTTTTGGCCATGACTGTACATGCATTCAATCTGAAATATAATTTTCTTTAGTAATTTTTAAATCAAACATCCTGCAGACTACCATTCTACGGGAGAATAACATGAAAATATCAGAGGACTTGTCTCTTACGGATAAAGAAAGAAGAAATAAATATGGCTAGCAGTGGAGAAAGCAAGAAAAGATAACAAACGTGCCTACTTTATTGGAGGTAGGGCCTTTGTGGAAGGAATCAAAATATTCTATATGTGTGTGTGTGTGTGTGTGTGTGTGTTTTATCTTCATGGAATTAAGCTGGTATTCTGAGGTAAAACAAATACAATTAATGCCACCTTATTTTTAATTTGACTTTTGATTTTAACCTTTTTTGACATTTTGACACCTGGAACATTTTTTTTTTAAGGCCTGTTGTTCGTAAAAAAAAAAAAGAAAAAAAATGTTTCTTGTGTTGCTTATGGAAAAATGAAGAGCATCTTGAATCTGCATTATGAAAAAGGGGTTGTTTACTTATGTTCTAAAAAATGGCTGTTCTATGGTGTAGAGATCTGCACATTGATTTGCACAACATAATTTATACTGGTATAGAGTTTGCTGTTTTCACCGTTCTGAGTGTATTTTTACTTTTATATTAGAGTTTTCTTTTTTCTTTTCACGTCTCTATCTCTAATTTCTTTTAATACAAGAGGGTTAAGAAGCCTTCCAAAAAGGAAAGCAATATTTTGTATCTTAAACAATTTAAAACTGACTTTTGTTTCTTGCAAGAATGTCTACCAAAGATGATTGTAACTTTTGGAGATCTTAATGGGGGTCAGATTTATGGATGGCTCATGGAACAAGTAACTTAGTAACAAGTACTTTAATTCCCAAGCCAAATAAAAAGTCTGCTTTATTAGATAATTACTGTCCAATAACACTGTTAAACAATGATTATAATATAATTGCTCTAATATTAGCCAAAAGATCAAAAGGTATATTACATTCCGTCATTGATAAAACACAATTGTCTAACATTAATCTTATATTATCTAATAATATAAGATTAATGTTAGACATATAGGATTATTCAGACTTAATGAAGACAGTTTCATCCTTTTTTTTTTTTTTTTGGACTATTATATACATATAGAACATGCTTTCTTATTCCACGCCCTTTAAGAAATCGGTTTTGGTGCTATCTTCTGTAATATGGTTTAAATGCTATATAAAAATAGCAGAGAAATTTGGATTTATGAATAAAAAATGTACAATGCAAAACAAAAAAACAACAATTAACAACAAAACTGATAGCATGGTCACTGCCAGAAAAATACATAAATACATCTTTTAGTGAAAAATTGAAATAATATTTTATAAAAGGGGATAAATAACGGCTTAAGTTCTCCCAAAGAAGTTTAACCTGATTGCAATGATAGAATAAATGAAGTAAAGTTTCTTCCTCCACTTTGTAAAATATACATAAGTTAGAAAGATCAAAACAAGAAGCAATTTATGAGTTTGTTGGATAAACATTATGCACCGATCTTAAAATGTATCTCTCTGATTTTATTAGAAATGCAAAATGTTTCAGGGAGTAACCATGCTCTCTTCCAATGAATACTGTCCAAAAAACTGGTCCAGAAAAATTTACATCTAGGGGATGTATGTACTGAATGATGTAACATTCGCTTTATAAACCTACTGTTATATTTTTTTTTATCAAAAAGACAAACTCCATCCAATAAAAGTTTGAAAGATCTAGCTGGCAAAGTACTGTTCAAATGTAGAATTAATGATCAGTCAATTCGCTGATGACACATCATTGTTTTTAAAAGACTTTTTAAAAAGAAGTTTCAGTAGCTTTAAATATTCTCCAAGCTTTTTCCAAAGCTTCTGGTCTAAATCTTAATATAGATAAATGCAAATTACTGCCCATTAAAAACTGTTGTGTTTCTTCAGTTTGTGGTGTAGCTGTTAAAAACACGGTAACATACATAAGGTGGCCTACATTTTATTGATTTCAATTCCTTAAATTATGCCTTTAAAATAAATTGGCTTAATCAGTATTTGAAAATTCTAAATTCTATCTGGTATATTTTTCCACAGCAAGCATTTTCATTTGTTGGAGGTATTACATTTCTGTTAATGTGCAATTACAACATATCCAAAATACCTGTTGAGCTTTCAAATTCTCATCAACAGGTTCTTTTGACCTGGGCTTTAATATATAAACACAATTTTACCCCACATACATATACATACACAATAATCAAAATATTTTATATAAAAATAGATATTTGTTTTTTAGTGAGTGGTTTAATAATGGTTTGTTTTTATTAAGCCAGTTATTTAACAACAGAGGTTTATTAATGACTTATTTAGAATTTATTTCAGAATATAACATACCAGTTAGTTCATTGTCATGAGAGCAATAACATCAGGAATTTGTATGCTCTTCAAGAATAGTAATCACTCCCCAATTAAAAGAAATAAGTATCTTTCAAGTTAATTGATACATTTTACCCTGTTAAATATTTTATGATGAAGTATAAGATTAATATTGATACAAAATGTTCATTTTGTCAATTTCATACTGAAACAGTTTTTAATTTATTTTATTTTTTTATCACTATACTGAACAATTCTGGGAAAATATTGGTTCATTTATTAATAATAATATAAAAGCAAGATGTTTCTATTACTTTTAAAGGCTTACTTTTTATGATTCTGACTCTATTAAAAGTAATGCTTGTTTTGTTATAAACTTGATTTTTTTTCTTTCTTCTTTGTAAATTTCATATTCACAAATGTAAATTTACAATCAACAAACCGCAGTTTCTTTCTTTTTTTTTTTTTTTTTTTTTTTAAGAATTTTAAAATTATGTGAACACCATTTTGTTGTCAGAAAATAAGAAAGCAAGACGATCCATGGCCTTGTGTAGTGAATTTAACTTACTTTTACTTTTTAACTTACACTTTTACTGATGGTTAAATGTCTTACCCTCAAGTTCTTATGTTTCTGTCTTTTAGTTGTTGTTTTTTTTTTTTTCCCCTTGTAATCTTTAATACTTCTTTGATTTCAGTTGACATAATGTATATTCCTGATATTTACTGCATTATGTACAACATATCTGTTAAATGTCAACTCTGTACTCTTTCTTGCAATAATAATAAAAATAATAATAATAATAATAATAATAATAATAATAATATTAATAATAAACATCCTGCAGACTCGTGTCTAACTACAAGTCCCCGCGCGCCCCCTGGAGCAATATAATTTTATACGTCAAAGGAAACAGTTCAACATTCGCCACCCAATGATTTTATTACAGTAATTCACTTCAAATCAACCATCATTTTCTGGTTCATCACTATGTACAACTGAAAGAAATATAAATTTAAAATAGCACAAATGATAAACAGCTTTAAGAAGGCACTCACATCCGGCTTGACGTGTGACTGTAATATCGCGTTGCTTCATTGTTTTATGTCTTTTTGAACACACAGCTCTAACGTCTCGCGGGATTTCAGTGCTTTGACTAAACGCCACGTCGGTTTGAGTGTGACCAGCATCTGATGGTCTTGAATTTACCGACTGCGCAAATTAAGCGATATCGGAGATTGTAACGTTGCCGGAGTCGTGTGTGGTTAGCAGACTGCAGATTGTGACAGTGCACAATACAGGCGCGTCCGTGAGCAGCAGGTATTTACATGATTATCTTTGTTTACTGTACTGATCACTGCTCTGCTCACTTTCTAACTCGCACTATTAGTCATTTGTTGATGTTGCAGAGAAGTGTTAATCCTATTCAAACACTCAGACTGTAGTGATGAGGCCTGGCTGATTTATCAAGATCTGATGTTCTGAATGGAGTCGATGCCTCATCAACAGATGCTTTTTTCCCCCCTTGTTAACACAACAGTTAACATCTTTATTTTGTTTGCTTGGTTACTGTGAAACGGTTGGTTTATTATTGAAAACAAAAGGTCAAGATGAAACACTCTTAGTAAGTCATAGTCATGTTTCTCGTTATGCTATACTCTACTAAGAGCATTTCCTTACGAAGGAAATGCTTTTAATAACCTGTATAACCATAATCACAGTAATAACCAGTAGTAACAGACCTCTCGGAAGTAGATTCTGTTGACTGATAGGTGTGATCGTCGCTGTTGTCATCATGTCCGCTTTGCAGCAGGATGTTGTCCTGGTTTCACCTCTCTGTGAATGGCCATTCATTCATTCAAGATCTGAAATGTTCTGTAACAAACTGGCTTCCAGAAGCTACCAGTTTTACTAGTTCAAGCTATTTGAGTAGTAACTAAATCTGGGTAGTTAAACATAACTATTTTGAAAATTGTTCTTGTTTCTATATTGCAGTTTTACATGCAGTTACATGCAGTTTTATGTCAGTGTCATGTCGATTGAAAGCCTACGTTCTACAATCTAGAATTAGTCTGGGCAAAACAGTGTTTTCATGCTTTAAAATAAAATGTTAAAGCATATTAATTGTCAACTCAATAAATGCACTTATACAGACACTGGTGATGCTTTGTGAGCTGAAGAGTGTTGTGTTTGCTTTGCGCAGAAGGAATGACGACCTTCATCAGATCACTGTTGCTGATCACTGTTGGGATGGTAGTGTGTCAGCAGACACTCGCTCACTCCCACCATCATCATGGGCACTCCCACGGCGACGGCGGCTGCCATGGTCACTCGCACGGAGGGGTCAAGATGCATCATGGGGCCAGCAAATGGAGCGCTGAAGCGAACCTGCCCAATGCTGAAGAGGAGCATCACGGGCACGCACACAATCATGGAAATGGCCACGATCACGAACATTCGCATGATCATGGACATCATCACGGACACTCACACGATCATGGGCACGGGCACGCACACGATCACGGCCATTCACATGATCACGGACATTCACATGATCAGGGACATTCACACAAACATGGTCATGGAGCAGAGCAATTAAAAAGCAATGTGGAAGCAGGGAAGCGGAACACGGTAGAGCTCTGGATGCAGGTAAAACATGCTGATGAATGAGATGCATGTCACAATATGTCAGTCTTTTCAGATTCTATGAATTTTATTAAGCATGTCAATATTTAATGCAGTCATAAAGTACTTATAAATCACTTTTAAACAAGTCAGTTTATAGTTTATAAAATGTAGTCTGCAATTGTTAGTACATTAATAGGCTATGTGCAGATAGTGCGTTTTTCATTCATTGCCTATAGGCCTTTTTCACAAGAATCGGAAATCACGTGACGCAGGGTAAATATAGTTCCGATAGCGGTCTGCGGACATTATGTTGTATGCTCTTGTCTCAAATTTCGTCTCTTACCCTTTCTATTTTGTCTGTTTTCCAAGTTGTTGTTATATCATCTACAAAGAAATTTATTTGTAGCTTATATGGCCGCTCAGATCGTTCTAGAATTTACCGGCGGGTAGTTTTATTTTACCAGCTGTCTCATTCAACAATTCCCTTGCTCGTTTTAATATATGACAAGCATTTATTTATATGCCTAATTTATGTAAAAACTAAATTGTAAGTACGTATGGACCGTTACACATGGGAACAAATATATAAATTCAGTGTCAGAATGAGTTATAATATGCTTTAATGTGGGCTATAATGTTGCGCGAATACATGCTATTGCCTGTATTTTAAAAACGCATGAGTAACTTTAAAAAAGTCACAACAATATGTAGATTATCTCAACCTAATGAATCGCTGAAACTGTTGACCATGTATTAATCGCACATTATAACTATATCTGAGAGACTAAAATAATCAAGACACTTATTTCCAAGACCTCATTGTATAGCTTCATCAGTTGAATTAGAGTTAATATATTTATTAACTAGCCTAAATATACAACAAAGTACTAATAGGTAATGCTGTGCATATTACAGACCTTAGCCCTTACTAAAATTAACTACGAATCAAACCAAAACGGCAGTTATTGCAGTTATTATATGGTTTTGTTACAAAATCTGATTGATGAAATCTGATCTGTGTGGTTATGCAAATAGTAATAAAAAAACCTGCTTTTACTATAATAAAACCATGGTTAATTTTCGTAAGGGAAGATGATAACGAGCGGAGAAAATGTGAGTGAACCATCATTATGCGAGATGACAGAAGTGTTGTTTATGATCCATATATCCAGAAAGTGCAAAAACGCATCCAGGGATCGAGTGGTCCTCTTTCGCAAATCGGAGGATCAGAGCTGTCTGTCGATTTCTCCAGCACATCGCCAAAAACAGTTTTTTACATGGAGTGCGACAATGCACGGCGGCACCAAATAGACACGGACAATGATATAACCGAATATACGCGTCGTCACTTCTAATTAGTGCTGAAATTTAGTTTTGAAATAAAACTTTGTAGTCTCACCAATAAATGACCAAGACAGTTTAAACATTTACATGAGATTTAATTCTTGCAAAGACATTGATGCCCGAGCGGGTGCTCCTTAGACTCGGCAATCACTGTTACCGGAAATACTTTTACCCTGCATGCAGCCACGCCGGAAGCCAAAAACCCGGAAGTGTGAAATTGGTCAATTATGTTTATGTGTGACCCTGGACTACAAAACCAATCATAAGGGTCATTTTTTTATTTATACATCTTCTGAAAGCTGAATAAATAAGCTTTCCATTGATATATTGTTTGTTAGGATAGGACAATATGGACCTTTTTCAGCAGCGGAAGTTGTCATAGTTGGGTTATCTTCGAGAGCAGTGAATGGGAGAGTACCACAGATATATTTTTTGCATTCCTATTAGATCACATAGCAAAAGAAAAACTCCACAATAGTGTTTTCACAACTTTCCAAAAAATGGGGAAAAAAATAAACTAAGAGAGACTGATAACATCAGTCGGAAGAGAGAACGATGTCATATTTACTGTCCTCCCCATAGACGCTGCATTAGAAACACCCTCGTATTAGCGTTAGCTAGTTTTTTTGTAATTTGATGCAAAGGTGTAATATAAAGTATAGTGTGATAAATCCATATACATTAAAAAAAATCTAGAAATCTTTCAAGGATTTATGATGCCAATGATTGTTTAACCACGTCATTACAGCCTTGTGAAAAGGGCCCATTTGGAAAATACTTGAAAATCAGGAATCTGAGGGTGCAAAAAAATCTAAATATTGAGAAAACTGCCTTTAAAGTTGTCCAGATAAAGTTCTTAGCAATGCATATTACTAATCAAAAATTAGGTTTTGATATATTAACAGTAGGAAATTTACAAAATATCTTCATGGAACATAATAATATGATAATTTTGACCCATACAATGTATTTTCAGCTATTTTTTATTTTATGTTCTACTTAAGACTGGTTTTGTGGTCCAGGGTCATGTATATGAAGTCGTATAAATGCAGTTTAATGTCTCATAAAGGTAGGTGTAAAGCACTAACTGGCAAGCGAGAAGTATTTACTGGTTTTAATACAGGTATGGTTAATGAGTTGTTACCAAGGTTTTCTTTTAAAAAACATCTAACTCTCTACATATGATCCAATAATGAAAATGAATGTAGAAGCCTCAGCTTATAAACTGTAAACTAACAGTATGCAAATATTTTATGTGGGTTTTGTTTAATTAAATAGTTGAATTATTTGTTTGCTCAAAAATGTTCACAGAAGTCCCTTTGCTCCTTTTTTCTTGTCCTAAAATGTTATACTGAAAATGATGTAGATAAATAGTGTATATTATCCTCTTTTTATAAATTATATTTTTATAAATTTATAAAAAATATTGAGCTGATCAGAATGGGGATTAGGTTATGGGAAAATCTGTCTCTTTAAAGCTATAGAACACACAAACCATATTTATACATACATAACATTCAGAACATTTAGCAAAACATAAAATGTTTTCATTTCAGGCATTTTTTTTAGTCCCCAGATGCTCTGCAGTGCCTTCTTTAACCTCCAAGGGTCTGTGGAGCTCTGGCTGAAAACCATGACTTCATTGAGCTTGCTTACTCTCTTTCTTTCCTGCTCTTAGGCCATTGGAGCGACTCTGCTCATCAGTGCTGCTCCCTTCCTCATCCTCTTCCTCATCCCAGTGCAGTCAAACACAGACCAGCACCAGAACCTGCTCAAAGTGCTCTTGAGTTTCGCCTCTGGAGGTTTGCTCGGAGATGCGTTCCTCCATCTCATCCCTCACGCACTGGGTGAGTGCACACACTGTGGAAGTCATGTGACTGTAACATCCTGTCACATGACTCGAGCCCTCAAACCCTTAGGTTGCCCAGTACTGAACAGAGTACACTGGCCGACAATAGCCTTGTCTTTAGATCTGTAGTTTTCGTAGGTGTCTATCGTGGACCATATAAATATATTAGCAAACTAAATTGTGTATTGTTTTATGAGGTGTATAAATCTATTTCTAAATTTGATAGTGTAGATTTTATTCAAGGTGGTCTATAGTCAGATAACTATAGTATAAGCTGTTCCCCTGTCAGAAGACTCTGCTACTTTTTGTAGTTCTGTAATCCGCCCTACTACCCAGTCAAACCTTCATCCTTTGATTTCCTCTCAACACAGAACCTCATTCTCATCACGGCCAATCACACGATAGCGATGAGTCACATGGTCATTCCCACAGTAGCGAGGAGTCACATGGTCACTCCCATGGTAGGTTATCGTTCAGTCACTGAAATAAGTATTTTGCTACATCGTTTTTCTAAATGGAATGCAACAGTCAATCAGTGTTTGGTTTCTGTCTCAGGTGCTGCCCATGGTCACATGATGTCAGTCGGGCTGTGGGTGCTGGCTGGCATTGTTGCGTTTCTGGTGGTTGAGAAATTTGTTCGTCTTTTGAAGGGAGGACACTCCCACTCTCACTCTCACAGTAAGAGTCTTCAAATAATCAGACTACATTTTTATTTTAAGCACCTTAAATATACTCCTAATTAGGGGTGGGCGGTATGACCAAATTTCTGTTTCATGGTATGACTAATTTTATTTCACAGTAACAATATATGTCATGATATATCTATATTTATATGTAGTTTTTCCGAATATCAATAAAAAGGGCTTTTTTATAATAAACTTTAGAAATACTTAAGAAATACTTGAAATACATTAGAAATGAAAAGTACTTCTTGTTTTTCTTTTTATTTTTATTTGATAAATGATTTAGGCTATTTATGTAAAAACACGCTCACTTTTAGATAGCATTGCAATTAAACTTTAAGTAAGATGTTTCTGAATTATTTTTAAATGTCATGTTATTGTTTTACTTTATAATATTGAAATAATTTATAGTGAAACAGTCTATTCATAATAAATTCTTACCTCCTTATTATTTTGTAGGATATTATTAATACTGGTTATATTGTTTACAATTGCTTCCTACTCACGGGACACCGCTCATCCTTTCATATTCGCCTCTCACTGCGTTTGCGGCCGCGCCTCTTCTGCATCATTTGAGCGTCATGTTGCCAGACGTGTCAAATCACTTGAGGTTATTATCAGCTGGTTTCGATCGTTTGGACTTGAAATGAAAATATTATACGCACTGCTCCATTCTCAATAATTACTATTTTTGCCTCAGATTCGCTTTAACAAGCCGTTTGTTCATTACCACAGAAACAGCTTGCGCGTCCACCCCGAATACGTTTCTCATCTGTAAAGAATACACATAAGAGGCGTCAATAACTTTACATTATTAAAGGTTAATTCTATTCGTTGCGACTTTGATTTATAAACTGTTGTAGTCAGTTTGATTCCTAATGCTTCCTCCGTTGTGAGCCTGTCCAGGTGCTGCACTGCTATATTGTGGTTGACTGCTGCACCTTTCAGTATCCGTCAATATCACGTTATTTACAGACCTTTAGAAAATATAATCATTTCTGGATCCTTCTGATCTGCTAGTTCATCTTTCTTCATCATGTTTCTTTGACAAAAGGCAGCGTCTCTGTTTCGGAGACCTTCATACCACCCAGCCCTACTCCTAATGCACATCTCACTTGATTCAAAAACGGCTCTGTTTTGGTGGGGCTTGCCGATTATCTTTGATAAAATCTTTTCTTTATCCAAGCAGCAGTTCCAAGTGATGTTGCAGAACATCATGTCACATTGCAAGCAATCCTGCTGCTGCTACATAATACTGAAATATAATTTCTCTCTTCTCTCTTTTTTTTTTTTTTTTTTGAGCAGTGATCCGGACATTGTTGACAGGTTTCCAAATGCAATAAAAAACCCTTTCTTGCCATGTTTTCAGCTGCCCCAAAGGCAAAAGACAGCGACGAAGAGGATGATGACAAGAAAAGAGAGAAGAAGGGAGGAAAAGAGAAAAACTCTGATAAGAAGCCTGCAAAGAAAACAGTCAAGAAAAGTTCTGGTATGAAAATCTCCAGTGTTTGAGTTGTGCTAAAATGTGTCAGCCATTGTCTTGCTGACAGAGAATCTCTGTGTGTCTACAGATATTAAAGTGTCAGGTTATCTGAATCTGGCTGCTGATTTCACCCACAATTTCACGGATGGTCTTGCGATTGGCGCATCGTTCCTGGTTGGTCCAGCGGTTGGCGCTGTTACCACCATCACCATCCTATTACATGAAGTACCACACGAGATTGGAGATTTTGCCATTCTTGTCCAGTCTGGCTGCACCAAGAGGAAGGTACAGAGCTCCAAAGAGCCAAAAAGAGTTTCATGTTGATTTGATTAAACAACACTGTTCTTACTTTAACCTTAATTCTGCTGTTTTCATCAGGCCATGTGTCTTCAACTTCTCACCGCCATTGGTGCTTTAGCTGGAACCGCTTGCTCCTTATTGGCTGAAGGGGTGGGCGCTGCGGCGACCGCCTGGATCCTGCCCTTCACTGCCGGAGGCTTCGTTTACATCGCGACCGTCACGGTTCTTCCAGAGCTGCTGGTGGGACGCTCTAGTTTCTGGCAGTCACTGCTGGAGATCCTGGCTCTGCTGTTTGGGGTGGGAATGATGGTGCTGATCGCCGAGTATGAGTGAGGGGCAGATGGACGAAGCCATGTTTGAAAGAAGAACCTTTAAAATGAGGTGAAGAGACCAATGCTTGGTCACCTGAACATCTAGACACTAAGAGTGTGTTGAGATTAATGTTAGCATTGACCACAGAAACAAAAAAAAAAAAAAAAACAGAATGAATGAGAAGAAAACGAAGTGCTGAATTACACTCAGTTACCCAAAAACCAACAGGAATGGATCACTTAATCATTTCAGGCACATGAAACAACTTTCCCAGGGACCAGCAGCTAGAAAATCACATCCGATTCTTTATACCGATACGGACCGAATCGGCACGTGGAGACTGATTGAAATTTGACCATTATGATCTGTGTTTGCTGGAGCATTCAGACAGATGCTGGTGTCTCCAGTCACTGAAGCACAGCTTTGCTCATCAGTAGACTGCTTCTCTAGAAATATCAGTTATGTTACATAATTAAATTATTTTTTTGATTTCGCTCTTCGCACAATAAAGGTTCATGTGATTCTTTCTAAAGCAGCATGTGCTTTCTCTCTGACAGGAGTTTCTTTGATTCCTCTGGTGAAATATTTAGCTGTGTAGCCATTACACAGTGACAGAATGACTGTCTGCTCTTTAACACACACACACATTTTCTATGAGTCTCGCAGAGGAATCTGCAACTTGACATTGTCATTGGTGATGGGTTCTTCAGAAAGTGCAAACACACCATGTTTATTAAATTTCATTTAGTTTTAGTGTTTATTTCTTTTCTTTTTGCCTCTAACCATATTCATGCAATGTTTAGATCATTCCTTGAATTCGTTTATTGAAATGTTCAACAAACTTTACCTATAATGTAAATCCTTTACATTCCCATGTAAATCAAGCATATTTCTTCACAAACAGAAGTGGATGCAATGTTCTGTTCAATTTCAATTCAATAAAAGTGTCATGGTACATCTCTGACAGTCTATTATTATTATTATTACTACTACTACTATTATTGTATTGTGTCTTGTCACTGTGATTTTGTTTGTGCTGTTGAATTCTTTATTTTTTTCACCACAACAAATTCCTCTTTCATACGTGTTAACATACCTTGCAATAAAGCTCTGATTTCTGTGTTCAGAAGGATTCTGAGAAAGCTTCTTCTCATAGGATCATTCCTCCTGATGAGTGATTATGAATCACTGCTAACATCTGAGCAGAAATAAAAGTTGTTTTCTTGTTCAAATGAAAAATTAAACCCTGAGGTTGTCATCATGTGCAACATACATATTGTTTTGGCCTTTTCTCCAGGCCGTGGTTTGCATTTTGTCACACACTTCATTCCACAATGCACTTTTGTCTTGTACTAATTTATTTAATTCAGTAGTTGATCAACAAAACAGATTAAAATTAAGATACAAATGATACAAAACAAAATTTGTTCTGACAAGGGCTTTTCCACACAAGTGGGCAAAAATTGTCTGAACATATAATTTTGGACAAATTCCTCTTTCTTGTCAAACTAACAATAAAACCACCTTAAAAATGTTTTACTACCTTTCAATTATGATTTGTTTAAAAATATTATATATCTGATAACTATTAAGAAAAGCATATTTTGATGTGCTGTCCTGGGGGAGGGTTCCAGGCCTAGAATATAGACCAAACCCAGAGACAGGCCTATAGGGACAATTACAAGTGCATCTCAATAAAGTTAATTTATTTCAGTAATTCAACTCAAATTGTTTTTGACCTTGTGTATAAAATAAATTCAATGCACACAGACCGAAGTAGTTTAAGTCTTTGGTACTTTTAATTCTGATGATTTTGGCTCACATTTAACAAAAATCCTTCACAAGGAGGGTAAGCCACAAATATACATTGCCAAAGAAGCTGGCTGTTCACAGAGTGCTGTATCTAAGCATGTTAACAGAAAGTTGAGTAGAAGGAAAAAGTGTGTAAGAAAAAGATGCACAATCAACCAAGAGAACCACAGCCTTGAGAGGCTTGTCAAGCAAAATCGATACAAGAATTTGGGTGAACTTCACAAGGAATTGACTGCGGCTGGGGTCAAGGCATCAAGAGCCACCACACACAGACGTGTCAAGGAATTTGGCTACAGTTGTCATATTCCTCTTGTTAAGCCATTTCTGAGTCTGGAGGAAGGGTGGAGAAGCTCATAGCCCAAGTTGCTTGAAGTCCAGTGTTAGGTTTCCACAGTCTGTGATGATTTGGGGTGCAATGTCATCTGCTGGTGTTGGTCCACTGTGTTTTTTGAAAACCAAAGTCACTGCACCCATTTACCAAGGACTTTTAGAGCACATCATGCTTCCTTTTTTTGACCAGGTTTTTAAAGATGCTGATTTCATTTTTCAGCAGGATGTGGCACGTGTCCACACTGCCAAAAGCACCAAAAGTTGGTTAAATGACCATGGTGTTTGTGTGCTTGACTGGCCAGCAAACTCACCAGACCTGAACCCCATAGAGAATCTGTAGGGTATTGTCAAGAGGAAACAGAGAAACAAGAGACCAAAAGAAATGCAGATGAGCTGAAGGCCACTGTCAAAGCAAACTGGGCTTCCATACCACCTCAGCAGTGCCACAGACTGATCACCTCCATGCCACGCCGAATTGAGGCAGTAATTAAAACAAAAGGATCCCCTACCAAGTACTGAGTACATATACAGTAAATGAGCATACTTTCCAGAAGGCCAACAATTCATTAAAGTTTTTTTTTTTTTTTTTTTTTGGTCTTAAGAAGTATTCCAATTTGTTGAATTGGTGGGTTTTTGTTAAATGTAAGCCAAAATCATCACAATTAAAAGAACCAAAGACTTAAACTATTTCAATCTGTGTGCGTTTATTTTAATACATTTAATACATATTTAATACACAAGTTTCACAATTTGAGTTGAATTACTGAAATAAATGATCTTTTCCATGACGTTCTAATTTATTGGAATGCACCTGTATATTGAGATGTGTTGGAATTGATATTTGTTCATTGCAAGTCGGAAAAAATCTAAGTTTGTCCTACAGACCTTAAAACTAGACAAATTATTTAAACTTATGAGACTGTTACGTGACTTTTGAACAATTTTTTTTTTAATCAACTTCACAAACCTAAAAGTGCCCCTAGTTGAAGAAACACCCGTATATGATTTCAGAAACTGTTTAGGCCTGTGATTTTCAACAGACATATGTTCATATATTCAGACGTAAATTCCCATCACCTCAATGCAGACTCATTTCAGCTTGTTCTACAAAACAACAAAAAAAAATCTCATAATGCAATTTATTTTTTTTATATTTCCAAACGTGTCTTGCACAAGAGCAAGTTTATACGATCATCAACACGATTTATTCACAATGAAAGTGACAAAAGTCATTTTTTTCTCTCTTCCATTTTGTTGTGTCCCCAGTAAAGATATTATTGCCTTAAAACTTTCAACAACATCAATTTTAAAGTTGTCTTTAACATAAATAACACCTTTTGAACTAAACCATTTTTTTTTCTTTAATACTTCTAAACATTTTACAGCATTTTAAACCACCAAACAAATCTCCAAAAATGTGTTTAATGAGCATTGTTAAATGAATTATAAATCATGTTTAGTGATGTTCTTATCTGGAAGTGGATAAGTCGTATTATAAGGATATATTGTGTAGCAGTTAGGACTGTCAAGGATTTATTATTATTTTTTTTTTATTAAAAATTACATGATTTGCTCAATAATTAATGCAATTAGTCGCAAATCATTACATATCATTTATGAGAATAATATGAGAAAAAAAAAAAATAAATGCTGCAAATAAACAATTATTAAAATAATAATTACTGTTACAGACAGGGTTGTTGAAGAAACAACACAAAATATGACCTTTCAAAAAAGTTAATGTTGTTTTAAATCTCCTCATTTCCTCATTCATTCAAAACAAGTTTATCTGTCTGCATACTTCTGGCCTCTGCATCACATGAGAATCTTTAAAGGGACAGTCCACCCAAAAATAAAAATTCTCTCATTATTTTTGCACTTATGCCATCCCATTTGTTTATGACTTGCTTCCATATATTTTGCATTTCATATTTTTTGTCCATATAATGTCATCCAAGTGTACAGGGCCACTTTAAAAAGCACACAAATGGAACACAATGGTGAAGTTTAAAATATTATCATTAGTATTCTTCTTACACATACCTCCTTTTCCTTAAGAAAAATTAGATTCATCTACAGGGTTTATATGGGTTACTGTCGTCTTTACTGTAGAGTTTTGTATTTGTGTTGTTTGGGTTTGTGTTCATCTAAATAAAGAGGCATGAGGGTGCAAAGGATGGGATATCTCTTTAAGGGCTGTGATTTTTATGTTCCACTTTGATGCATTTTATTTACTGTTGTCTGGATAGATGTTTTGACTTACAGTCATTGTGTGTGTGTTTTTTTTTTTTTTTCCTTTAACCAAACTTGTCTGTCTGACAAAACATTTTATTTAGTGTTTTTAACATTTTATTTTTTAAGCAATTTCACTTTGCATTGAGAAGATAATTCAGATAATTTCTGACTAAACAAGAATCTCCTGGCTAGGGTACTATTTTTTAATTTTTTAAATAATACAATTGTACTTTTTACTCTTCCAGTATGTTTCTGGCCAGACACTTCTACTTTCAAATGAATAAAAATTCAGTTGATTTTTATTGAAATTTTTATTTTATAGTATCTGTACTTTCACTTGAGTATAGTTTTTGAGTACTTTTTACACCCCTGATCACAGGAATATATTTATTACTAAATATTGAGTCCAACAGCACTCCTGCTTCTGTTAAGTGTTTAAATGATCAGTAAGTTTCTCAAAGACAACGTTTAATGTCTGTAAAAGTTATAAATATTTGAAGAATATATGCTGCTAACAAAGAGAGCATTGAAATGAAAAAAAAAAAAAAAAAAAAACATTGAAATGAAGATGATGGAGGGATTTTTCTTCGATGTGCTTTTGCAATACTACATTTCCAAAACTTGTGAAACAGGGAGAGAAAGAGGAACAAAATAAGCAGAAAATCCCCCTAAACCATTTCCACATTAAGTTTCATCACAGAGCAGTTACCACACGCCATCAGGCACATAAAAGTAAACCGGTATTCAGCAGCGGGAAATTGTAAGTCTGACCTCTTAAAATAATAGTAATAAAGCATTAGGGGTTTATTACAATAACACTATGTATTAACAATAACAACAGTGATGCTTGACTAAACAGATTAATGGACCTTTTTCACATTTCCAGGTTTCTTGGCAGCGGAAGTCGTCATAGTTGGGTTAACTTCGAGAGCAGTGAATGGGAGAGTACCACTAATATAGGCTATTTGTTTGCATTTCGTTTTGCTCAAACAGCAAAAGAAAAACTCCACGATATGATAGGAGGAAAAAAGAGAAACACTCTTGCATTAGCGCTAATTCGTTTTTTGACATTTGATGCATAAGTGATATAATTCAAAGTATAATTTCCTAAAAAAAATAATCTAAATATAAAAAACTTGTGAGGATTTACGATGCTGATGGCCGTTGAAACACGTCATCACACTCCTGTGAAAAGGGTCCATTGTCAAAAGTGTTTTGAAGATCTTCATCAGTTAGACTGCTGCTCTCTCAGGTTAATGTATAGATCAGCGCTTTCTGCGGTGCGAGTCCTGCGTGAGGCTTTGACTGCAGCTGCAGTAGCAGACAGAAGCATCAGAGCCGCCAGCCCAACACCGCCGAACATCAGCGCGCGCTCCGTCACATGCACCCGCCCTACACCTGAACATTAACACACCAGACGATCACAGATCTGCTGCTCTGCTCCATTTTCACAGCCTTACGTTAATTTACAGTTCAAATCCTAAAAAAAAATACAGTTCAATTCTAGAAAAATTCTGAAATATTTCCTCATGAATTTCATGAATGAACTGATATAACAAATGCAATACATCTGGTTAATCTTAACTATTACATCTATTTATCTGTTAATATATTTATCTATTAATCTCTTTTTAAATTCAATTTTATTTATTTAGTTTGTATGTAAAGTATGAAATGATGAGATGATTTTCTGAGGTCATTAATTGGGACAGATGAGTAGTATTATTTCAGTAAGGCTGTTAGAATCAGGCATTCTCACTTATGTCATCAGTGATCAGCTGAATTAAGTAATTCAACTGAATTGAGTAATTCCACCACAGAGAAGGCATTTCTTAACTTCTGTAAAGAATAAGCACTGAAAGCACTAAATGAAGGAAGATATTAGTGAGCAGCATTTAAACTTGAAACTGATGCCCTTTCTGACTCACCTTTGACACATTCAGCCAGATCCTCTTTGTTCTGTCCATCAGCTTTGAAAATCATAACAAAATAAAATAGAAGTGTGAAATTCAAAGAAGTAAATGTCTGTTCTCATTGATTCATTTATTATTTTTGTGAACAGACATGCATCTTGAAAATGTCTATGAAGAGTCTCTGCAGAGCTCTAAAATATACATTCAGTAGAAGAAAGGGCTGTCAATGTGTAATGTGTGTAATCTACCCTAATATTACACTGACAATGTTAACATTCACATGTTTAGCTTTAACTTCACATTCCATTATTGCCACATATATTATTTGTAGTAATGGCTACTGATTGGAGGCTCAAAAGAATCATTTTCTGTATGAGCAATGTATTTCCTGTATGCTGTGCAAACACAGACTGTTATTCGAGTGTATTTTACTCACTGTTATGTAACAATACTCAATGAAATTATTTGACAAATAAATGAAGTACTGACTCGAAATGTTACACAATCTCTAGCTTGTTTTTTGACCTGGCCTGTGTTTCCCCAAATCACTTTGAGCCTACAAGTAGGTCCTAGAGACCATTGTGATCTTCTTGATGTTTTACCATCATATCCTGCGTGTCGCACTTGTGCACTTCTAACCTGCTAGGCAAATTTTCATGGCCAATGAAATAAATAAATTATAATTCATAAATATATTTTAAAAAATTTAAATATATGACAAATAGCTGTTAAATAATTAATAATTTAGAGGAAATAATTTAGCCTACCTGTTAGACAAGAGCGTGGAATTGAGGAATCCATTAGTATAGTGAAGTTATTTATTCATTCATTTATTACAGTCTTTCATTTGCTGTTACAGAATATATAAAGCTAGCAAAATATATGTTTTAAAATTACATTTGTTTAATTTCCAACCTGTCATTCTATATCATTTAATAATTCATTCATATAATATATTTTAAATACATAGCAAATATATACAAACATGCTTTTAATAAATTACGTAGAGGCTTTGGTTTCTTACCTGCTTTCACTGTTAGACATGCCACAGGTGTCCCGTTGCAATAATACAAGCCTTCATCCCAAGACGAGACAAACCAGATGAGCAGAGACAGGTCTGGTAAAGAGCTGTGATTGTGATTGTCCATGTGTCTGATTATGTCTCCATTATCATCAGTGCTGAGGATTGATAATCGGCGTCCTTGCTGATCTCTGCTCCAGGTCACTTTCCCAGCCTTCAGCTCACCACAGGGAAGAACGGCCATGCCGTTGGGTCGGACCCGCTGGTGCTGTAGAGCTGACATAAAACCCACAGCATCACACATTAATTCTAATGAAAACAAGAGCAGTATTCATTTTATATAAAAAAGGCATACCATGTATTGTGAGAATGAATCCATACAACGAAAGGCAGAGTAAACCAGTGACACTCATAGTCTCTCAGATGTGATCTGGTTGATGTAATGTCTCTCTGAAACACAGTTCCTCTATTTCACACTTACTCAATGAAACATTCAAGAGGTCATGTGCTTGTTGTCAAGTCATTTTCTGTTGATTTCAGAGAGGCTGAGTGTTAGAACCTTGAAGAATCTGTTTGTGATTTAGTCATTAACCATATTAATATATGTTATTAATAATCTTGTCTTATTTTCAGAGAGTAACCAAGGAGTACTAAACCAGATTTACAAAAAAATAAAAATAAAAATAAATAAATAAATTTAGTTTTTAAATGAATTAAATCAAAACATTAACAATATAAACTGTTTATGGTAATGATTCAGAGATTTTGGATAAAACACTACAGATGTCCCCGATTATATACATAGTATATTTAGTAAATGTTAATCTTAAAGTAAATGATTATGTAGTTTATTTTCTAAAATGTATGTTTAAGTTTTATCAATTAAAAAATGCATTAAATACACTGAAAATGATATGCATATTTACTTTTGTGTTTATAAAAAAAATACATTAGTAGCATCTTAAAGCGTCTACTTGGAGTGAAAAGCTTCCAGACACTTTGGAGAATCTGCAAAATATTAGTTATTTTACCAAAATAAGAAGGATCATATAAAATGCACGTTATTGTTTATTTAGTACTGACCTGAATAAGATATTTCACACAAAAGACATTTACAAATTAGCCCACAAGACACAATAATACTTGAATTTATAAAAATGACTGTTTAAAAGTTTACATACACTTCTTAATTCTGTGTTGTTACCTGAATGATCCCCAACTGTGGTTTTTTGTTTTTGTTGTTGTTGTTGTTTAATGATAGTTGTTCATGAGTCCCTTGTTTGTCCAGATCAGTTAAACCGCTGCTGTTCTTCAGAAAAAAAACATTCAGGTCCCACAAATTCATTGTTTTTTTTGTTTTTTTGTTTGTTTTGTTTTTTTCTGCATTTTTGTGTATTTCAACCCTTTCCAACAATGACTGTATGATTTTAAGATCCATCTTTTCACACTGAGGATAATTGAGGGACTATTACAGAAGGAAAAACTATGCATTAAGAGCCAGGGGTGTAAACTTTTGAACAGAATTTTCTTATTTTTATCTTTAATATCTTTAATATCAGCTTTTTTCTTTAATATCATGAACTGTTCATTCATCAATCAGGTCACAACACAGTATTTAGAATCAAGTGTATGTATACTTTTGAACGGGGTCAACTATTTAACTATTATTTTCTCTTGTGGACTATATGTAAATGTCTTATGTGAATAATCTTATTCAGGTCAGGTAACCCCAGTTCTCTGAAACATTGAGTGGAAAGATCCACCTATGGGAAGGGCATCTCAGGCTCAAAAGGCTGTAAAGACAACTCATCCAGCACCATGAAGATGTCCCATTCTGGAACTGTTCTTCTATTGACTGGAAGGGAATGATGGGCACCTTTCATAAACCCACAAATAGGTTGTTATCCCACTATAGTTCTGTCAAACCCAACATGACATGCGGCAATAGCCACTAATTAGACCTTTTAATAGTAGAAAAGGATTTCCACCATCAATAAGGTCTTGCAAAAAGCCCAAAATATCAGAGACTGAGCACTGATATTAGCCAGAACTTATACCACTTCTCAAACACACGCCACTTGCAAACATGATCGATCGGACAAAATGGCTAAGCGTCCCAATATGCTGGATAACTACTTCTCCAAAAAAATAAAAACAGGCCTATTGCTGATGGTGGAGAGGTAATTGAGCAGTCAAGTGGCAATTATTTAGAAGAGGAGAAATCCCACTGTGAGCCGTTGACAGACCCACTGAAATCTGGAGCAGTTAGCCAAGCCTCCACAGACAGTGTGCATCCTGAGCGTGATCCGGTTCACGGACCAAAAATGTCTGCAAACTTTGAGTTCGGGCCATTTCAACAATTAATTTCATTTCCAGCACTGGATGGCAGAACAAAGTTCAGGAACAAATGTTATGCGATTTATGAATGGCTTGAATATAGTCCTGCCCATGATCATGCTTTTTGTTTCACGTGTCGTGTATTTGGTGAGTTCAAGACAGACACATTTCAAGCGACTGGATTTGCCAACTGAAAAAAGCCCCTGCAAATTTCATGAACATCAAAAAAGCAGTGTGCACATTTCTGCAGGTTAAAAATGAAAGGCTATCAACAGACATGTAAAATTGCCACTCAAATCAGCAGTGAACATGCAGAGAGTGGATGAGAACAGAGAATATCAGAAAAAAATCTGCGAGACTGCTCTTCCTGTATTGCTCTTTGTGGTCACGATGAAACAGATGAATCACAAAATCAGGAAATTTCTGATGGATTTAAGGGCCACTGACAGCCAACTAATTGACCGTCTATTCAAAAAGAGAGAGAGGTCATATAATTATGTCCATAGCACGCACCAGAATGAGTTGATTAATATAATGGCTGGTCAGGTTAAAAGTGACATGATACAGAGAGTGATTGAAGCTGGAATTTTTCCCTTATCGCAGATAAAACGCAAGACATAAGTAGGCATGAGCAAGTTGCAGTGGTGTTAAGATATGTCGACGGAGACCTCTCTGTCCATGAATTGTTCATCTGATTTTATCGAACTGAGAGAACACATGGTGAATCTCTAGCCATTCTATTAAAGAATGTACTGACAAGTCTTAATCTTGATATCAGCAACTTGAGAGTGCAGTGTTACGATGGTGCTGCGAGCATGCGAGGGACCTACCGTGGTGTAGCTTCATGGATCTTAGGCGAAAATCCACTGGCAATGTATGTACATTGTCATGTCTGTTGCACCACTACAGCTGTGAGACACATGCTGACGAATATTCAGTCACTCTATAACTTCATCGAGGGGTTAGTAAAATGACATGCTGTTTTTGAGTCTTTGCGAGAACGAAACAACGATTTTTCTGGTAAATCTACCACACTGAAACCTCTTAGCGACACAAGATGGAGCTGCTGCCACGCAGAGGCCCTCAAGGCCATACTTGATAACTGTGAGACTATCGTTGACACTCTAAGTGAAATTTCAGAAAATCATGTACGAATCAGCGGACAGGCAAGTAGTCTGCTGACATGAGTCACCGATTTTTGCTTTCTGTTCCCTTGCATCTTGATGTGACAAGTTCTCATGCAGTGCAGTGTACTGTCCAAAGCACTACAGTCATCCACCTTACATTATGCCAGTGTAAAAAATCTAGTGTCTGCCACAATCTCTGCTCTTTTGGCAGTGAGAACCGATCACTACTTTCAGCAGCTCTGGGACTTCACAGTCGAGTTGTGCAATATAAACAACTACTGCGGCCCTCAACGAGGGCAAGGGAGGGAGGAGAACAAACAAAGCAATGATGCCTGGCTCAAATGCAGACTCAGCACAGAACTATTACAAGGACTTGCATTTCAGTGTACTGTACAACACTGTTAATGAGATCCGTGAGCGATTTCAGGAAATGACTTGAACACTTTAACTGCACTTAACAACATCCTCAGCTCTAGTACGTGCACCAAAGAGGACCTGACATTTATTTGTCATCACTATGGATTTCCAGAAGAGGAGACGAGTGCAGAACTGTCACTTTTCAACAATATGTCAATAGGACAAGCAGGTTTTGATGAAAATCGAGCGGAATACATTTTTCTTCCTTGTGCTGACTGAAAACATATATAAGAAACACAATGAGCCAGGAGTGAGACTCGGACATCACAGTACTTAACACTGAACGGACCATTCACATAGATTTGGATAGCCCTGCACTAAGGTAGGATAGTTGTTTTGATACTTGTTGAAATGTATATATAATTTGCTGATGCTGGTACAAAAACCAGCACATCCATGCACTAGCACATGATGCAGGAAAAGTTTCAGAGCCTTCTTTACAGTGAGAAGCTCCAATAATTTATCCAATAATTTATATGGGCTAAGTGTAGTGTGCTCGGCCACACAACCATTCACTGTTTTGCCCTCTTGGGTGGCTACCCATCCTGTTAGGAATGTGCCTGTTACCACTTTCTGCAACATGACAGGGTGTCCCATGAGTGTAAAACTTCTCAGTGGGACCAAGCCCACCTGCATATACAGACAGAACGTCCTCAGACCACAGGCCTTGGTAGGCGAAAAAAATAAATTTCTTGTGCTGAGGATAAAAAAATCTCTTTCAGATCGACCAATGTAAACCAGTCATTCTTTTTTATAGAACACAGAAGAGAGCTGTGAGTTAACATTCTGAAATTGTATTGTCTTAAATGTTTGCTTAACACTCTTAGATCCAGGATATGATGAAGAAAACTGTCCTTCTTTGGAACTAATAAATAACAACAATAAAACCCCTGATTGTGTACATTCAGGGGTAACACTCAAACTGCCCACTTCTCAAGAAGGGAGGAGATTTCGTCTTGTAAGAATGTAAGCGGAGCTCGCTTCTGTGTGTGTTAAAATGTGGGGGTTTTCTGGCAAACTGAAGTCTGCACCCCTTTGTTATTATGACCCCAGAATATGAAGGGCTGAACTGTGTCTGTAAGTCTGTGGTAGTGCAATAGCCCCCATATGAGATGCTGGCTGGCAAGCATCCTTCAATTGCATCGCCCCCAAAACTAACTAGGCTGAGTTTTGGTGGTGAGAGGGGTGCTTGACTGAAAAATCCAGTGTAAATGGAGATCGACAATATGGACACTGCTGATCCTGTGTCAGCTATTAACTGAATGTCCTGTTGTAGTCCTGTGCTTGCATATATCTGTACTGTACACATTATTTTACCACAGTCATGAGCAGAGTGTTCAATATTTAACACAGTCACTTCAGGTACTGTAATTTCACTCACCCGTTTGTTTCAAAGACATGTCTTTACAAAATGTCCTGTTTTGTTATAGTTCCTGCACGCCGCATCCTTAGCAGGGCAACCGGGAAAATTAGCTGTGTGCTGCTCAGATCCGCAATGGTAACAACTACGTGCACAGGCAAATTTTGCCGGTCCGCATGCTGCGTTGCTTTTACTTTTGCTCCGTCGGGGCCTGTGCTGTTGCTGAACTGTTTGTACTGAGTTGTCAGATGTGATCATTACTTTAGCCTCCGCTTTAGCAGTCTCAATTTGCTGGGTGACAGTCAGTCGGCTCCGAGGCAGTGTATCAGAAGAGCACGCTTCCCAGCATTAGGTAGCTCCTCGCCCAGGGCCAGCAGGAAATTGTCAAAAGTTTTGATCCACGCTTTGAATGGAATCAGCGGTTCACCTGGTGTTTGCAGGAACGAGGCGGGTTTGCTTAGAGTCAAAGTCATCCTCATTGCCAATATGTAGAGTGTCTCAAATAAAAGCAAATATTCTTCACTCTTCATCAGTGTTGGGGGTAACGCATTACAAGTAACGCAAGTTATGTAATAATATTACTTTTTTCAAGTAACTAGTAAAGTAACGCATTACTTTTTCAAAAAAGTAACATTTTATTAACTAGTGACTTTGCTGCTAACCTTTGTTGATCCAATTCAACCGTACACTGCAAAAATAATTTTTGTATTGTTTCCAGCCAAAATATCAAAAAAAAAAATTAAATCAAGAAGGATTTTCTAGACAAGTAAATAATTATTTTTCTTGTTTTCAGAAAAAAGTCAAAATTAAGTGAGTTTTGCTTAGAACAATCAAATAATCTGCCAATGGGGTAAGCAAAAAATCTTATTTCAAACAAGTCAAGTCAAGCCAAGTTTAGTTGTATAGTGCTTTTCACGACATACAGGTCCTTCTCAAAAAATTAGCATATACATTAGACTTTCATATATTTTAGATTCATTACACACAACTCGAAGTAGTTCAAGCCTTTTATTGTTTTAATATTGATGATTTTGGCATACAGCTCATGAAAACCCAAAATTCCTATCTCAAAAAATTAGCATATTTCATCCGACCAATAAAAGAAAAGTGTTTTTAATACAAAAAAAGTCAACCTTCAAATAATTATGTTCAGTTATGCACTCAATACTTGGTCGGGAATCCTTTTGCAGAAATGACTGCTTCAATGCGGCGTGGCATGGAGGCAATCAGCCTGTGGCACTGCTGAGGTGTTATGGAGGCCCAGGATGCTTCGATAGCGGCCTTAAGCTCATCCAGAGTGTTGGGTCTTGCGTCTCTCAACTTTCTCTTCACAATATCCCACAGATTCTCTATGGGGTTCAGGTCAGGAGAGTTGGCAGGCCAATTGAGCACAATAATACCATGGTCAGTAAACCATTTACCAGTGGTTTTGGCACTGTGAGCAGGTGCCAGGTCGTGCTGAAAAATGAAATCTTCATCTCCATAAAGCTTTTCAGCAGATGGAAGCATGAAGTGCTCCAAAATCTCCTGATAGCTAGCTGCATTGACCCTGCCCTTGATAAAACACAGTGGACCAACACCAGCAGCTGACATGGCACCCCAGACCATCGCTGACTGTGGGTACTTGACACTGGACTTCAGGCATTTTGGCATTTCCCTCTCCCCAGTCTTCCTCCAGACTCTGGCACCTTGATTTCCGAATGACATGCAAAATTTGCTTTCATCCGAAAAAAGTACTTTGGACCACTGAGCAACAGTCCAGTGCAGCTTCTCTGTAGCCCAGGTCAGGCGCTTCTGCCGCTGTTTCTGGTTCAAAAGTGGCTTGACCTGGGGAATGCAGCAATCAAATCACTGTAGTAAAATTCGGTAGTGATGTATGGTGTTTCAGGGCTGATATCATCTAAAATCCTCCGAGGGGTTGGCATCATCATCTCTTCTTAGGTGTTCCTGATCCAGACTGAAGCTTGTGTAATTCCTAGTTGCCACGGGATGTTGATTACTGATTGTGTACTACCGGTTTTTAGTCCGGTTAATTATCTGAATGTGCTCCTCCCGAACTTTGTTAATGAAACATCATATCACGAGTTCACACTTGCATATAATAAGATTAGGAGGTTAAGCGTATTTGGTGTGCTGTCCAAGGGAAGGGCTCCGAGCTCTGAATTTTTTGGCCCGAACCCAGAGTACCCCCAAAAAGCAATGAATCTAAGGACAGCCGCCTGAATAGACTGAACCCCCAAAAGCACCGAAACCTGGCGGGCTGGCTTGTTTTTTGTTTTGTTTTTTTTTTGTTTAAGGCTAAAGTAACTTAATCTGTTTGGTTTTCAGCCGGGAGTAACTTACTCCGCTTGGTTTTCAGTCGGGAGTAACTTACACCGTTTGGTTTTCAGCCGGGAGTAACTTACTCTGTTTGGTTTTCCGCCAGGAGTATCTTACTCTGTTTGTTTTCAGTGGGGAGTAACTTACTACGTTTGGTTTTTCCGCCGGGAGTAACTTACTCCGTTTGTTTTCAGCGGGGAGTAACTTTTTTTGAGTTTGGAGTAACTTACTCACTATATTTTGAGCCTGGAATAACTTAATCTCCATATTTTGAGCCTGGGGTATCTTACTCCCTTTTTTGAGCTTGGAGTAATTTACTCGCCATATTAAGTAACTTACTCCAGGGGAAGAAGGCATGGTTTGCTCGACCAGGAGGCTCTCGCAACATCCGACAGGAGTTCAATACTCATAGCATCAGACCGGTAAGCCTCGCTGGTAGACAGACTTACAGGCCAAGATTGCTTGATTGGAAGGCTGTTGTAGCTTTCAACAGGAGTTCAGTACCAGTGGCGTGGGCAGGTAAGCTTCACTGGTAATTAAAAGAAGCATTCACTCGACTGGGAGGTTCTTGCAGAATCCGACTCAATACTCACGGCATCGGAAGAGTCTTGCCGGTAATTGAAAGAGAAACATATTTGCTCCACTGGGAGCGCTCTTGCAGCATCTGACAGGGAGTTCAATACTTAGAAAAATTTACGTTGACTAAAAGGGTAGATGCTATGAGGATTCCTTTGTGTAATTGTTTGACAAATCCAAAAGCTGCTTCTGATAACACAGCAGAAAATTTTAGTTCTGCTTTGCATTCAAAAATTAAGCATACGACAAAATAGAATTTATGCTGGCATACCCTGAATAAGTGCCATGAATTTGGATGGATATGCACAGCTTTGAAAGCTGAGGTGATGTCAACTTTTGCCAGCCACGTCCATGATTTTCATATAGACTGCATGCCGAATGTCCTACTATTGCGACATTTGAATTGAATGTGGTTTAGCCAAACGAGGATCAAATTGCTGTGTAAAAATGATCGTCGGGCCGTTGGTGCCCTCTGAAGGCTTTTGATATAATGCATAAATGTACATTATATGTTTATAATACATAATTTTTTTTGTGCTGGGTTTGTGCTGCAAGCAGGAGCAGCGTCATGCTTGCTTTGCTACTGTAGCTGTAGAATCCTGAAGAACCTAAGATGGGAGTCCTGAAGAACCTGTGTAGCCTGCACTGCTAGCGGAGGCAGCCTCACTCTTGCGTTTGCTATGGGAGCTAGAGGCCACTGAAAAAAAATAAATAAAAATGGATGGTAGCATGGAGAAGTGTAAGAGATGTGTGGGCCTGTGTCGCAAACCATGGGAAGGGGGTGGGATTTGTGACTTTTTGGGAGTCCTGAAGAACCTGTGTAGTCTGCACTGCTCTGGGAGCTGGAGGCCACTGAAAAGAAAGAAAAAAAAAAGTTTAAAAGTAGCAGCATAAAAGACAGAGATGTAAGGGTCTGCGTTGCAAGTGAAGGCAACCTCACGCTTGCTTCAGCTGCTTTAGGGGGTGGTCACACTGCACCTTTCATTCCATTAACTTCCATTTATATGCATACAAATGCATCTGACCGGAAGCGCAAGCTTGTGTGAAAACGCTTTGCATTTCGCTGCATTCTGAAGTTCAAGCTTGATGAACTCTGATCTGCGAATTCGCATGATACTTAATGCTTGTACATTTTAGATGGATTATAAATTGTTACGTTCTGAATATTTTTTTTGTTATTTTTATTTTTTATTATTATTATTATTATTATTATTATTTATTTATTTTTTAATAAAGAAAGACGCTACACAGCGTCACGACCATTGCAGCATGCAAAATTTTGCATGCTCAAAGCCTAGTGTGGCTGCAAAGGACAGTGTTATGTGACATTTGATGCTGAAATAACAATTTTGTTACCAGATGTATCAACCTCTCATCATGTTTTCAAAAGCACATAGCAACAAATTTAGACATTTAAAAACGTATTTAACATTTACTTTGTGTATTTTACATAATCAATACTTGAATTCGTTTTTTGTGTGTGTGTGTGTGTGTGTGTGTGTGTGTCATGGTTATGAAATGACATCAGCATCACCCTAGATCAGTGGTTTTCAAACCTGTCCTGGAGGCACCCCTGCCCTGCACATTTTGTATGTCTCCTTTATTAGACACACCCAAATCAAGTCTTGGAGTCTCCACTAATGACGTGATGATTTGAATCAGGTGTGTTAGATAAGCGAGACATGCAAAATGTGCAGAGCAGGGGTGCCTCCAGGACAAGTTTGAAAACCACTGCCCTAGATCACAGCATTGTTTAAAAAACTTTTAGCAGCGGACGATCTGCTTTTTGCGACTTTAGCTATTCACACTTACGGATAATAAACAGAGTAAAAGGTTATGCGTATTTGGCGTGCTGTCCGGGAGACGGCTCCGAGCTCGGTAGTCTTTCCCGAGCCCGGGGCACTCCCCCTGCCCAGGAGAGGGGTCCGAGCTCGGCATTTGGCCCGAACCCAAAGCGCTCCCCCAAAAGGCTAATAATTGCAGGACAGCAGCCAGAGTAAAACTTGATGAACCCCCCAAAATTTGCCTAGCTTAGGCTGAAGGGATGCTGGACGGTTGTAGTAGCGGGCTTTGCTGTAGTGGGGGAGAAAAACACTGGAGGGGTTCCTGCAGAAACTGAGGTGGCGGAAAAAGGCTCCTGTGGGAGCTGGCACTGCTGCGGCAGTGAAGAACTATGAAATGAGGCTCCTGAGGGAGCTGACATTGCTGCGGCAGTGAAGATCTATGAATGAGGCTCCTGCGGGAGCTGACACTGCTGCGGCAGTGGAGAACTATGAAATGAGGCTCCTGCGGGAGCTGGCACTGCTGCGGCAGTGGAGAACTATGAATGAGGCTTGCGGGAGCTGGCGCTGCTGCGGCAGTGGACAAATGTGGATGAGGCTCCTGTGGAAGCTGGCGGGGTGTTGTGGGATGGTCGAAGTGGGGATGTGTTGTTGCTGAAGGGTGATTGAAGGCGATTGCTGTGGAGGGTCTGGAGTTCCAATAGACGGGAATGGACTGGCTTTAAACGGGATCACCAATTAGGGTTTGGTGGGCTTGAAAGCTTCTGACGACCAGTGACTGAATGTTTAGATCTGCTGCTGGGGGAGTCCTTTTTGGGCTGCTGAGGTTGCTGTGTTTATTTGGAACGAATGGCTGGATAAGTTGTCAGCTGGGGTACTGGATAGGAGCAGAACTGACCTAAGGTGCTTTTGAAACTAGAAGCAAGTGATGGGATGTTAGAAGTGGTCTATAGAAATTGAGATATTTGGGATTTCCTGAGCTGGAGGGAGGCTAGGAGGGCCTGGAGTGGTTAAATGGGCGACTGGAGGTTAAGAATGTAAATAAGGTGTCCCTTCTTTATTGGTCCATCTTCATTTTATGAAGTAAGATGATTTCATTGTCTAGCACCACTAAATCAGAAATGGTTGGGTGAACGGTTTGGTTAAAGCCAGATGTAATGGTGAGCTCAGAGTCTAGAGGCTCCTGTGCGGCTACAATGAAGCCTGGAGTTCAGTAGACAGTATAGTTATCGTTGTTTGGACAGAAAGAGTTGATAATGTGATAATGGCAAAAGGTGTAAACCGAATGCTGAAAAACTGTCTAGGAGCAAAGATGTAGCTGGTGAGTATATATACACCTGTTGATTACTGATTGTGATCCACCGGTGTTTAATCAGGTTAATTATCTGAACGTGCTCCTCCCGAACTTTGTTAAAAAAAACATCATTTAACAGAGAGAGTGTGTCTGAACCCCGAACGTTATCAGGAAGGCTATTCCAGAGTTTGGGATCCAAATGTGAAAAAGCTCTACCTCCTTAAGTGGACTTTGCTATTCTAGATACTACCAAGAGTCCTGAGTTTTGCGACCTTAGGGAGTGTAATGGATTGTAGCATGGTAGAAGACTAGTTGGGTACACAGGAACTGAATCATTTAGGGCCTTATAGGTAAGAAGTAGTATTGTGTAGTTGATACGGAACCTAATAGGAAGCCAGTGCAGAGACTTTAAAATTGGTGTAATATGATCATATTTTCTTGACCTGGTAAGGACTCTAGCAGCTGCATTTTGGACTAACTGTAGCTTGTTTATTGAAGATGCAGGACAACCGCCTAGCAGTGCATTACAATAGTCCAGCCTAGAGGTCATAAATGCATGAACTAACTTTTCTACATCAGAAACAGGTAACATGTTTCGTAACTTGGCAATGTTTCTAAGATGGAAGAATGCTGTTTTTTTAACATGGGAAATATGATTTTCAAAAGACAAGTTGCCGTCTAATATAACACCCAGACCAAGGGTTCAGGGGTCATTCTGTTGGACCAGTGGCTTACTGCAGGGTTTATTAGCCCTACCTACATTATGTTGTTCATCACTCTACTTCTGCCATGGACTTGCAAGCCATCCACTGCACTCCATCTCTCCACCCCTTATGGCTACAGCGGGTTTCTCCTTCCCTTCTGGTATGCCTCGGCACTTGGTCACACCGGCATTGCCCAGTGGTTGCCTAGGTCTTCAGATCGCCTAGGTCTCCAGTGCCAGAGATGTCTGCCTTGGGCTGTCGTTTAGCTGGGCTTTGGGTCTGCACCATCGGCCTACCATGAATGAGGTGTGGTTTCATTGGTGGCTGCAATCCTATGTGCCCTAGACACTTTTTCCCAGACTTCGTTATGTTGACTTTTAATGTATTTGGATGTCATCCAGTTACTCTTCGGGTGTCTCTGGCAAAACTGTAAACACTTATTTTTTTAATAAATGACTACTGCATTATTTTCTGTAAGTATGAAAATACATGTTTTCTGTACTACTACTATCAAATGTATAATCAAGCTTACTTTTAAGGAGGAAATTACTGCTAAATGACATAAAAACTACAAACAAACAGAAGTTAAAGATATACAATTAAAGTAAATTATGCAGTCAAAGCATTTATCATAAGTGTATACAATATTATTCTGACATTAACTGATAGGAATTAATCAGTTTTACAGCAGTGTATTGCTCACTGTTAAGCACTTTTTATATGACTGACAGTGTGTTCCATGGACAACACTATATCTTGTAACCCAGAGTTGGATTTTTGTATGTTTCTGTCTGGTACATAAATATTAGTAACTGAATTTCTCTTTATTTGAAGTCTATGTACAAGATGTTTATGCTTACATGCAGTTTATGTAAATTACCTGAGCAGTTCTGAGTTTGAATGCACTTATCATTATTAACCACTAGGTGGAGAGGTTCATATAAAATTTCAATGTGGTTTATGTAGTTTGATTCTTTCAAAATATTTAACCTGTAAATTTCATCAAAGATTATGTAAACTGTTCTATAAACTGTTCATGTAAACAAAAGTGTATATTTTACACCCCTGAACACAATTTTTACAGGGAGACTCCCCCTGCAAACATGTCCAATCTCTCTCTGAAGAACAAACATACTATAGAAATATGGTTTCAGTGCACATTGTTAACAATAACGATACAAGTTACTCTGTATGCAAACTTACAATCCCAACATTATGATTTTCAAATAACCCCTTACTGAACAAATATTGTTATAGTAATGCCATTTCCAAACACTTGGTATAAGCATCACATAACATTACCCAAAAACAATATTCACAGAACAGCAACCATGTTCTTTTCTTATACTGGTAGAAACGCACTGTGTACTAGTAATGCATTCAGCACATTTTACATGACATAATCCTGAGTCCATGCAGGTGCACGCCTACTCCGAACAGGTCGTGTAACTAGTGGTGCTGGTTGTTCACCCCCTACAGGATTAGTATCCCCAGAGTCAAACAATAGCAGTTCACTGGATTCATCAGCTGTGCATGGAGCAAGTGCAGGTGCCAGGTGGGATGCATTCAAGCATCGTCCATCTGACAACATGTACAGTCCTTTCTTACCCACAACCTTTAGGGGTTTTCTAAATTTAGACTGGGTCTTTGGCACAATTCTGTGTTTCTTTACCCAGACGTACGACCCACACTGAAATTAAATATGCTTTGCACTGCGTTTTCTGTCACTGTACTGTTTACTTTTTTTCCTGTTTCTCTCTCACGTGTGAAGCAAGCTGGTGAGGTGTGAGCAGTTTGCCTGCAGGTGGCAAGCAAAGACCTGAGACGCTAAATTTAGTTAACATGGCTCTCCCATGCAAGAATTCAGTTGGTGTGCACTGTGTTGTGGCATGCGGCATTGCAAGATATGCCTGCACAAAGTCTTTGGTGAACTCCTTCCACCCTCGTCCTTCCAGTGAAGCAGTTTGTAAACTATCCTTTAAGCTGCGATTAAAGCGTTTGACTTCCCCGTTGGCTCTTGGGTAATACAAAGACGATGTCCTGTGTATGATTCCTCTGCGTTGCAAGAACAGCTTGAAGTCATGCGAAGTGAATTGTACTGCATTATCAGAAATCAGCTCTTTCCCTTCCCTGTTAAACACTGTAGACAAGAACTGCATCATGGCCTCTGTGGAAGGATAGGAGACAAATGCTATCTCAGGCCACTTACTGTAATAGTCTACCAGAGTGAACACAAAACGACAATCGTCGGGTGCTGCGTCAAAAGGACCCATGATGTCTATGGCCCTTTCTCCCAGGCGTCAATGGGGTTTGGTACAGTTTGGAGTGGAGTGGTATGTGTGACAGCAGATTTGTCATGTAACTGACAAGTGACACAAGCTTTGACAGCGGTTTCTACTTTTTTGTCCATGCCAGGCCACCAGTAGAGCTCCCTCAGCCTCCTTTTTCTCCTTACGATGCCCTGATGAGTATCGTGTGAGCGCAATGAACTTGGACTGGAGACATTCTGGAACCAGGAGGCGTGTGGTTCCACGCACCACACAACCATCCTGGAGTGAAAGTTCATGACACACTTGAAAATATGACTGTAAACCATGCTCCAGTGCCTTAGCACACTTTGGCCATTTTGTGGCGAGCAGTCCGCGTAGCTCAGCTTGGACAGGACAAGAATCACATGGCGCTTTGAACTCAGAGCTGGTTACTGCAGTGAGAGTAGAAGTGAGAGCTGTGACTTCCAAATCACGTTCCAGACTTGGTTCAGTACTAGGAAATGGTAAGTGAGATAAACAGTCTGCAGTCACATTTTCACGCCCTGGCTTGTATTGAATATCATAGGTAAAAACGGCATCAGCCTAGCTGACCATCTTGCTATACGCATACCTGCTCTGTCTTGACCCTTAGATGACAGAAGGGTGATCAGTAGGCTGTGATTTGTCCGCAGTGTGAAGTGTCGTCCCCACAAGTAGGTCCTCCCCCTCTCTGTGGCCCGAACACATGCTAGTGCCAACTGAATGTCCTGTTGTAGTCCTGTGCTTGCACATCTGTACTGTACACATTATTTTACCACAGTCACGAGCAGAGTGTTCAATATTTAACACAGTCACTTCAGGTACTGTAATTTCTTTTTTTTTTTCCCGGCCTGTCAGTAACACAGATAACACATAACAGTGTGTATGTGTAGCTATGCTATCATCATTCACATCCGGCAGCCACAATGCAGACGCCCCAGGGGGCCACGCGGCAAGCCCGCAGGCCCCGCCGGCAGTCAGCCACACCAGGGCAGACCGGCCCGGGCCCGGAGAACCAAGGGCCCCCCCACCCCCCAGCAGGGGCCCAGCGAAGCCCAGCAGAGCCAGGCCCTACCGAGCGACCGTCGAGAGCGGGCCAGCGCCCACCCGAGCATCCCGCCCCAGAGCCAGAAACCACCAACGCACCGGCGGCCAGGGGCATCCCCCACCGGCAGGGCATGGTGGTGGGGTGGGGGGGGGCCCTCGATGATGGTTGAGGCAGAGTCAAAGGCCTGACCTGACACATGGACATAGACAAACAAGCACACACATACACAAGCATCCCACCCTCATGCACGCAAACAAAAATTCACACACTCACCCCACATGTAGACGCACAAAAAAAAAAAAAAATGGACACTGTACCCACACTCACACTCCCCATTTGTACTCTATACTCCTGGGACCAGGCACCACTACCCCCAAAAGGGCAGTCAGCGCCAGACCCCGGAGCTGAATCCCCTTCGCTCCGGTGTGGAGACAGGAAGACCACCCCCGTCCCTGCAGCAGCAGAGAAGTCCACCAGCCCAGACCCCGACCGGACGGCCAGCTCCTCCTCACAGCCCCCAGCCCCGGACGGAGAACAGAGAACAGGGGTGTAAGGGAAAAAAAAAAAAAAGGAAGACCCCGTGCTTCACCTCACCCGCTCAAATGTAGTGTTGGTGTATGTTGTTCTAAAGTGCTTTAAAACAGGGGAGGGGCAAGACACTAAGACTCGTCAGCTCGTGTCAGCTCGGCCCCTCCCAAGAGCCCTCAATGTCTATGTGCAACTTAAAATTGAGAAGTGGGCATCGGCACCAGAGGGAAGGCTGAATGAACAGACCACCCTCTGGACGCCGTTCAGAGTGCCCACCCCCAAGGCCCTATATGTATGTGTCATGTGACAGTAAGTAATGAGAGTGTCTAAGTAATGATGTATGATTGGGATGCGAGAGGCCACGAGGAGACAGAGGAGTCCCAACTCCCCTGCATCCCAGCGACACACCTGCACCCCAAAAACCCTACCTGTATGTTGATGTGAAGGGGCAGGAGAGGGGAAGCATTAGGGATGGGGAGGAAAACATCGGAGGAGGCAAAGTGCCCCCCCCCCCGCTGGAGCCAGCTCCCCCGCTGACCCCCATAGGCACCCCCGTTGCCCCAAACCCGTCCCGGGCAGGGGGCCCAGGCCCATCCAGACCAGGGCCCACGGCAGCCTGGGGTGGCCCACCAGACCCCACAGCAGAGGAAAAACTACCCCCACCCCATCATTCAGTCAACTCCCAGACTACCGAAGACAATAGACACCCAGGTTAAACCAGTCCTCCGCCCCTATTGGGTCCCTCACTCCCTCCATGCAGAGTGAATACTGACAGATGGTAACGACGTCCCCACCAGCTAAAGACACCCCCGGCCCCACCGATGCATCGGAAGCCCCCAGGGCCGGGCCCAAGTGCATGCATCCTCCCACGCCCCCGGCGGCACACCCACCAGGACCCAAGCCCCCCAGGGCCAGCCGGAATCCCAGCCCGGAGGCAGAGCACCCCCAGAACCCCAAACCCCCCCCCGGACCTACCCCGGAGCAACACAGCCGCCAGGCCGGCAACCAACGTCCGCCGACACAGGCCTCCCCAGCAGCGCCGTGTGCAGTCGCCAGAAAAAAACAATACCCGAGAGCCACCAGTACCCCATCCAGGCCAGGACCGCAGTCCCAGCGCCGAATCCCCCAAGAACCCCACCCCCCAGAGAACCCCCAAACGCCCCAAGCCCAATTGGCCCCCCACGCCAACAACAAAAAACAAAGCCGGACAGAATCAGGACCCCCCACCCACACTAGGTGATGGAGCTGATCAAAGGAGCCCAGAGAGAACGATCTAATGTGGCAGCAGAAGCTGTGTCAAGATTAATATAGTCCAACAAGCGATCTCTATATTCGTTGATATTAAGATTATTTTTATTTTTCCAGTTCATGAGGACCGTCTTCTTGGCAATGCATAAGGCGGTGAAAGCCATGAGGATTGTGTTACCTTCTGTAGTGATACCATCAAGGTCACCCAACAGGCAGACTGACGGAGAAGCTGGAATTGAACATTTAAGACACTTTGTTAAGTCTTCACAAATCCCATACCAGAACCTCTGAACAGGCGGACAGAACCATGAAGCGTGGATATAATTGTCAGGAGTATTGTCTTGACAGTGTGAGCAGTTGTTAGAATCTGTAAAACCCATCCTGAACATCCGATGACCTGTGTAGTGTACTCTATGCAGGATTTTATACTGTATTAACTGTAAACCGGGATTCCTAAGCAGTTCAAAGGTTTTTGAACATATGTGAGACCAGAAATTATGGTCCCAGCTGACTGATAGATCTGCCTCCCATTTTGCAATAGGAAGCGATACTGATTCATCTATTTTAGAAAGTGTCCTGTATATTTTAGACACTAATTTGGGGGTTTTGAGACTAAGAAAATCTGCCACACTTGGTGGTATTTGTAATTTAATATGATTAGGCTTAAATTTCTTTTTTATTATAGATTTAATTTGTTGATATTCTAAAAATCTGTTCTTATTGATCCCATATTGTTTAACTAATATGTCAAAGGGAATAAAGTCTGTCCCTTCGAATATATGTTCCAGGTATTTAATACCTTTTCTACTCCAGTCTGTGAAGTTTATCACATTATTGTTTAGTAATATGTCAGGGTTGTTACAGATGGGAGTACGTCTACATGGGATTAGTGAAGACTCAGTCATTTTTAGAAACTCCCACCATGCTGTCAGAGAAGAGCTGATACTGATGCTTTTGAAGCATACGTGTCGTTTGATGATCGAGCTAATGAATGGCAGATCCCAAATTTCTATATTATTGCATAATGCCTGTTCTACATCTAGCCAAATTTCATCGAAGAGGGTGTGTTTTAACCACCCTAAAATGTGTTGAAGCCTGTTGGCTAAGAAATAATGGTGAAAGTTAGGCAGATCTAGTCCTCCTTTATCTTTGGTCTTTTGCAACGTTTTTAAGTTAATACGCGGTGGTTTACCTTTCCAAAGGAATTTAGAGATGGAGGAGTCCAGAGATCTAAACCAGTCAGATGATGGTTTGCTAGGGATCATTGCAAATAAATAATTAATCCTTGGCAAAACCATCATTTTTATTGAGGCGACTCTTCCCATAAGTGATATGTATATTCGTAATGATATTCCATCTAGCTAGATCTTCTTCTACCGTCTTTAAAAGTGGGATATGATTTAATTTAATTAGATCTGCCAGCCTAGGTGAAACATTAATACCTAAATATTTAATATTTCCAGATTGCAGTGGAGTGGAAGAGTTCTGGAAAGAACAATTAATTGGAAGAACTGTAGATTTTAACCAGTTTATTGAATAATCTGAGACTTTTGCGAAAGAGTTTATTAATGTGATTACCTCAGAGAGAGTGGTTTGTGAATGCTGAAGGAAAAGTAACACATCATCTGCGTAAAGACTGACTTTATGTTCTACATTCTTGCATTTAATGCCTTTAATCACTGTAGTCTGTCTAATTGCTGCTGCTAGTGGTTCAATAAAAATTGCAAACAGTGAAGGAGAGAGAGGACATCCTTGCCTGGTGCCCCTCTTGAGACAGAAGCTGGACGATGTTTGGTCATTTGTCCTGACACATGCTGTTGGAGAGTTATATAATATTTTTAACCAGTTTATGAAAGAGTTTCCAAAACCAAATTTGTGTAAAGCTGCAAATAGAAAGTTCCAGTTAACCCTATCAAAAGCTTTTTCTGCATCTAGCGACAATATTGTAATTTGAAGGTTTTTATTGCATGAATAGTTTATTAAATTAATTAATCTACTTGTATTTGTTGCGGAATGCCTCCCTTTTATGAAACCAGTTTGGTGGGGATGAATTATGAGAGGGGTTATGTTCTCTATTCTTTTTGAGAGAGCTTTGCAGATTATTTTAATGTCCACATTAATAAGGGATATTGGACGATAGCTAGTAGGCAAAACCGGGTCTTTGCCTAGTTTTAACAATAGACTGATGTTGGCAGAATTCATATTTGGTGGAAGTCTACCATTATACTTGGTTTCCTGTAACATTCTGTAGAATGTTGGCGCCAGAATAGGCCAGAATTCTTTATAGAATTCTGCTGGAAAGCCATCTGGACCTGGAGCCTTTTTATTGGGCATACTGTTCAGAGCTTCCTGAAGTTCATCTGATGTCAGTGGAGAATCCAATGCCATCGCCTGATTGTCTGAATCTCGGAAGAGTTATATTATAAAGAAACTGGTCAATTTCATCTTTTGATGGGTTAATCTGTGGTGAATATAAAGATTTGTAAAAGTCCCTGAAGGTATTGTTTATTCTTTCAGGGTCATATACTATGTCCCCAGTTGTTTTTTCTTTATTTATTTTTAACTGGTTAGCTAGGAATTGACCTGATTGTTACCATGTTCAAATTCTTGCCAGCGAAGTCTTTGTGCTAAGAATTTAGTTTTTTTATTAATAATTTCATTTAATTCTAGTTTTGCTTTACGTATTTTGTGCAGCATTCCCTGTTCCTGGGAGGATACATAGGCTTCTTCTAAGGATTTGATGGTTTCTTCTAATTCCTGAATACATTTAATTTCTCTTTTCTTTTTATGTGATGAGAATGAGATTATTCTACCTCTCATCACAGCTTTGCCTGCTTCCCAGAGAACAGATGCTGATGTTCCAGGCAGGTCATTGTATTCTAAATATAAAGCCCATTCTTTCTTGAAATATTTAATAAAGTCTTCATCTTTAAGTAGTGATGTATTAAATCTCCAATTTTTACTTGGCGGGGTGGCCTTCTTATTTATTAAAGTTAAAGATATAGGAGCATGATCGCTGACAGCTATAGGGTGTATCTCTGTGTCTGAAATGTCACTCAGCAATGAGCTGCTGACTAAGAAATAATCCAACCGAGAGTAAGAGTGATGGACATGTGAGAAGAAAGTATATTCCCTGCGGTTGGGGTGCAAAGAACGCCATGCATCGCAAAGTCCATAGTTGCTCATGTACTGTTTGACTATATTTGTGGAATCCCAATTGCGCTGAGTTCCAGCTGTACTGAGCCTGTCCATTTCTTTATTTAGTCCAAAGTTGAGGTCTCCCCCAAGAACAAGTGCGCAATCTAGGTGTTCAGAGAGTGCGGTGAAAAAAGCATGAAAAAAAGAGGGGTCATCAACATTTGGACCATATATACTGACAATACATAACGTTTTGTTGAATATAGATAATTTTATGATTAGAAATCTACCTTCTGGATCTATAACTGTATTAAGAATTGTGAAATTAATATTTTTATGTATTAAAATTGCTACCCCCCTTTGCCTAGAGTTATAGCAGGCTGAGAACACATTAGGAAACTCAGTTGTTTTAAATTCATCTATAGCTGTGGCAGGTCTATGAGTCTCTTGTAGTAAAACAACGTCTGCCTGTATTTTTTTAAGTTGGCTAAATATTTTTAACCTCTTCTCTCTGGAGCCAGCTCCATTCACATTCCATGTGATAAACCTTAGTGCGCCCATAGATGTGTGTGTGTAGCTAATGATGCACGCTGCGTGTGATGCTCAACTAAGTGAGATATACGTGGGCTTATATGTGTTTGTGTGCGAGTATGTTTGCCATGTTTGTGTGCGCTGTAAAGTCGGAGTGGTTGCGTTGGCGCTGAATGTATATGTACTTGGTCGCGCCGTGCAGATATATAAAGATATAGGGTGTTGTGTGTGTGTGTGAGTAGGAAAGCAGGCGATCGGTGCTATGAGAAGAGTTAGAAAGGAGAAAGACATACAAAAAAACAAGCAGGGAGGGATGCAAGTAAAAACTTGACAGAAACGAAAACATTGCAACAACATTTAAACGCTGCGGAGACTGACCGTATCGTGTTTGTTATGAAATCGTGTTATATTAGCGTAAATGTAGGAGCAAGTGATGAAAGAGGAAATAATAATAATAATAATAATAATAATAATAACGAATTCTTATCTGGAGTGATGTTACTATAACCAGGGAGTGGTACTGAGGTCGCGGTAGAGCCGTCCGTCCACGTAGAGCCGGTCCACGGCGATGACAGCTCGGGAGCCCTTCTGGATGAAATTGCGTCGGATTGGGAACAGAACTTTGCGTCGCTCCAAGATCTCTTTGGGGAACTGGTCGTTTACGCTGAAGTCTGTTCCTTTCAGCTCCTTGCCGCGACTTTTCACTTGCTCCTTCTGTTTAAAATATCCGAATTTGGCCACAATAGGACGCGGCCTCGGGGCTCCAGGTTTCTTCGCTCCCAGCCGATGGACTCTTTCGAGGCAGATGTTTTCCACGGTGTCTTCCGGAAGCTTCAGGTATGTCTTGATAAAGGTTTTAATCGTAGTTTCTGCGTCCTCCTCGGCAGATTCCGGAATGCCTGAAAACACCAGGTTATCTCTCATGCTACGGGCCTGGAGATCGATGACAGTCTCTTTTATTTTTTTATTTTCTTCACTTAGATGGGTCATATTCTCAGTTAGAGACTTAACCGAGTCCCAAAGTGATGCGTTTTCAGCAGCGAGTGTTTCCACCTGTTGCTGGCTGAATTCCAGTGATTCCCTCAGGGATTTGAATTCACGGTGCATGATCTCGACAAGGGACAACCTCGCGTCAAAGCTGGACAACCGCTTGTCGATTGAATCCAGAATGTCGGTAAAGCTTTTACCTGTCGGCGATGTAGTTTCAGGTGAGTCTGTCGGGCGACTTCTTTTGAAAGGCAGCGTCTTGCTTTTGGCTGGAGAACATGCAATTTGGTTCTTCTTCATGACTATAGCGTCGAAGCACCAGTCGACGTATTCCTGGAGTGTTTCCAAATTTTCCTCGCTGTTCTCGCTGTTCATTCAGTTTTTCCGCCAAATCTCCGGCGTCTGACGTCACCTACAGTATTTCCCCGTCACCTACAGCATTTCCCCGTCATCTACAGGTACTGTAATTTCACTCACCCGTTTGTTTCCACAACATGTCTTTGCAAAATGTCCTGTTTTGTTACAGTTCCTCCACTTCTTAGCAGGGCAACCGGGAAAATTAGCTGTGTGCTGCTCAGATCCACAACAACTACGTGCATGGGCAAATTTTGGAGGTCTGCATGCTGCGTTGCTTTTACTTTTGCTCCGTCGGGGCCTGTGCTGTTGTTGAACTGCTTGTACTGAGTTGTCAGATGACGTGATCATCGCTTTAGCCTCCGCTGTAGCAGTTTCAATTTGCCGGGTAATAGTCACGGCTTTCTTATGGTCGAGCGGCACTTCCAGCAGCAGCCGTTCTCTGATGCAAGATGAATTAGTCTTTTTAACCAGCTGATCGCGTATCATCTCGTCCTCCATCATGCCGAATTCGCAGGTGGCAACCAGTTCACGTAACGCAGTGACATACTGGTCTGTAGTCTCGCATTGGCTCCAATGGTAGAAACGGTAACGTTCAGCAACCACATTAACTTTAGGGACAAAAAAATCCTGTATTGCACTCAAAGTAGACGCATACGTATCGTCTCTCTGATCACTTACGGTCAGGGTGTAGAACAATCTTTGACCCTCGGCTCTGAGGCAGTGTATCAGAAGAGCACGTTTCCTAGCATTCCTCACCCAGGGCCAGCAAGAAACTGTCAAAAGTTTTGATCCACGCTTTGAATGGAATCGGCGGTTCACCTGGTGTTTGCAGGAACAGGGCAGGTTGGCTTAGAGTCAAAGTCATCCTCATCGCCAATATGTAGAGTGTCTCAAATAAATGCAAATATTCTTTACTCATCATCAGTGTTGGGGGTAACGCATTACAAGTAACGCAAGTTATGTATTAATATTACTTTTTTTCAAGTAACTAGTAAAGTAACGCATTACTTTTTTATTTCCAAGAAAATATCTAAATTACTTTTTCAAAAAAGTAACACCAGTTACTTTTTGTTTCCTTTATGTATTTAATCCCATTTTATTAACTAGTGACTTTGCTGCTAACAAAATACTTTTACACTGTAAAAATACTTTTCTTACTTATAATTTTTGTCTTGTTTCTAGCCAAAATATTAAAAAATTCTTAAATCAAGAAGGATTTTCTAGCCAAGTAAATAATTATTTTTCTTGTTTTTTCTTTGAAAAAAGTCCAAATTAAGTGAGTTTTTGCTTAGAACAAGCAAAATAATCTGCCAGTGGGGTAAGCAAAAAAATCTTATTTCAAACAGAAAACAAGATTATTTTGCTTACCCCTTGGGAGATTATTATTATTTATTATTATACACTTAATTTTGACTTGTTTACAGAAAATCCTTCTTGATTTAAAATTTTAGATATTTTGGCTGGAAACAAGAAAAAAAAACTTAGTAAGAAAAGCATTTTTTGCAGTGTACTAATAAGCAAAACTTACTTTATATTAACTAACATTTGTGCTTTTTTTTTTCTCATTGCTGAAGAGTGTTGAACTTTATTTTCCTACAGTTCTACTGTACAGGCATGAATTTAATTTTCCTTTAGCCTTAGGCTTATTCACTTAATTTCATTTTGGTGTGAAAGGGCTTTTACATTAAAAATCAAACGTTTTTATATTAAAAACAAACAAGCAAGCCCTGCCCAGATTTAAAAAGTAATGCAAAAGTAACGCAAAGTAATGTAACATATTACTTTCCCTAAAAAAGTAACTAAGTAACGTAATTAGTTACTTTTTTAGGGAGTAACGCAATATTGTAATACATTACTTTTAAAAGTATCTTTCCCCAACACTGCGCATCATGTACTACTACTTCTTTTATCTCTCACTCATCCTTAATTCACGTATGAGATCTCCCTCTAAAGGCTTACTCAGAACACCACACATTCGTTAATCACTCAATTGAACTGGAATGGCTCAAACCAAAAGAGATCTTTTTAGAACCTGTTGTTTAATATAGGCCAAGGATTCACAAATCTGGCTCACAAGCACACCTCAGCATGCTAATCAATGTCTTAAGGATCATTAAAAAATTACAGGTGGGGGCGGGGCCGAGATGGCGCCAGTGTAAGTCGTATTGTTAGTAGCTCTTGCAAATATTATGTGCAACTCTTGACCTATTTTATCCTCATGTGATTATAATCAGTATTAATCGCTGATGATTTGACATTTTTAAGAACCCTTTTTTCTTCTGCCTTATACACATTTTTCTGGATATTAGCCTGCTAGCTGCTAACTGAGAACAGGCCGTGCACGTTCTATCAGATGCAACAATTTGATTTCGTCATTAAATTCCTTTCTTTTAAACATTTTGCAACAAATGGAAGACGCTTTAGCAGTGACACATGATGTGCGTGATTATGCAAAGATGCCTGCAGAGAATGACAAAGATGCCGTAACATCATTACCTGAAACTCCTACAAAGAGTCCACAACTGAAGATGCAACATCACACCACTGAGCCATCAAATGCAGTTCTCCTGGAGGCAAGAAGCTGGGGAAAAGACGAGTTCTTAGAGAAATTACTGGTAATTGAAAAATTTGTTTTATGTAATTCAAGCCACATCGCTGAGCTTGGAGCTAAAATGGACATGATTGCTGACGAGGCTGACCTTGGCGTTACCAATTCCAGTGCGACGAAGGATCAACATACATCCTTAAAAACTGGACGAATTAGAGGCTTACAAAAGGCGTTGGAACCTTCAGATCGCTGGTATTCTTGAAGAGGACGGTGAAAATGTAAAAATGGCAGTCTTGGAAATACTGTGGTTTATTTCTCCAGGTCTGGCAGATGTTCTCCAGTCTTCAATTTATGTCGCTCACAGGCGCGGCAAGAAAGGACTTGCTCAACCTTGGCACATCTTTGAGCAGTTTACATCTCGCACACACCGTGATCGCATCTGGGCAGACGCAAAGCGTTCTGAAATCCTTAAACAAAAAAACATTAGAATAACGGAAGACTTAACACAACATGCAAGGGAAGCTTGAAACAAGCTGTGGCCACTTAAACACATAGGGTTTCAGGGTTCAACTGCTGTCATTGATGGAAAGAAAATTACAGTGGACAACATCTAAGTGACTCTTTAGTGGTCATAAAACCTAATATACAGAGGTTTGCATCCTCTGGGATTTTGTTACTTGTTAGGGGTCCACTGTAGCCTAGAGAAATGGAAAGATTTTTATTTTATAGTGAGGAGGTCTGGACAAGTGCTGCACTCACATATCTTTTCTTCATCTTAATTTATACAGAAAATTCTAGTTTTATTACTAATATAGCTTTTGGTCATACATGTTTTTTTTTTTTGTTTTTTTTTACTTCATGTCATTTAAGTAATCTTGTTTTTCACTCAATGTTTGAGGAATTAGAGCCTTAACCAAGTGTAAAGCTTTATTTCTTTTCTGTAAATTGAAAAACAGATGTCTATTTTTTGCAGGAATCACACTCAAACTTTAAAGATGAGTCTTCTGGTCAAATCAGTGGGGGAGCAAAATTTTGTATTGTCATGGTTCTATTAACTGCTGGGGTTATGATTTTATTTAATCCACACTTTAAAAAAAACTGTACTTGAATCACATCGTTCGAATGAAGGCAGGTGGTTAATAACTGTTATTCTGTTTGGGGAAAACATTGTTACAAATATCTATGGTTTTAATAGTTCCAATCTTAATACTTTTTTCTTTTGAGACTTAACTTCTAAATTAACATCTTTAAGGGTAAAATATCCATCATCTTCCTTAATTTTGGGTGAGGACTTGAGGCTCCTGATTTGTGTTATGATAGATTTCCTCCTAAATATGGCAGTAGTACTTCTAATAAAATAATTAGCGATGTATGTTCCTATCTTTCATTGGTAGATGTCTACAGATTTTTGCATAATGACGTTTCCTCTTTCTTTACTTGGTTCAATTCTGACTTGACACAAAAGTCACGCATAGATTTTTGGTTAATATCTGATAATTTGCTTTCTTTTGTTAAGTCTTATAACATCTCTACTGCACCACTAACTGATCACGCAGGTATTGAATTAGAAATTTCAAATGTTACCTGCAATTCCCTAAGAAAGCAAGAATATTGGAAATTAAACACTTCTCTGTTACAGAATTCTGATTATTGTTTGGGGATTAAAGGTATAATTGATTGTTTAAAAAAAAAAAAAAATCTCCTTCCTTAAATTGGGAATTGTTTAATTGCGAATATGAGTGTCGTAATTTCTCAATCAAATTTGGTGAAGAATTGTCAAAATCAAAGGGATTACAATATGAATCTTTATTAAAAGATTTATAAAAAAAAATCCTCTTTGTACATTGATGCCAATGTTGTAACAGATGAAAAAAGAATTTCAAAATTTGTTTCTGAATTTTACCAAAAATTATACACACCAACATTTAATCCTGACTCAAGTGACCTTTTTTTTTCTGCAAGACACGGTCCTTTATTACTTGTAGAAGTATAAATAATAAAAATCTTTGTAAAGAGGAAACCTTTTAAAAGAATTGGATGATATAATTAAAAAAACTCCTTTCAACAAAAGCCCAGGACCTGATGGTTTGCCTTTAGAGTTTTGCATAGTGTTTTGGGATGATATAAGAGAATTTATTTTAAATGTGTTTAATGAATGTGCTGTAAATTGAGAACTTACAGAATCAGTAATTACTCTGCTTCCAAAATCTAATAAAGACATTTTGTACTTAGATAACTGGTGCCCAATCATGCTGCTTAACTCGGATTACAAATTATTAGCGTCTTTATATGCCAATAGATTAAAACCATGTCATATCTATCAAATCATATCTATCACCCAGTCTGGATTTATGAAGAGTAGAAATATTTCAAACAATATTAATAGACTTCTATAAGGCTTTCAACACCATTGAGCACAATTTCATCATTTTTGTTTTGGCCCAACATTAAAAAATATGATGCACACATTCTATAACAATATTTCAAGCAGTGTTTCTTTATGGTGGTACATTTAAATGTAATAAGCTCCCCATTAAGTTGTCTAACTTTCACAAACAAGCTTTGGATACATGGAAATTAGTCTATAAACATAATTTATTTCCTCATTCATGTGTCATTTGGACAAATCAGTGTATATTATTCAAAAGCAACAGCCCGCTGGGGTCTCGTAGCCCTAAGTAGGCCCGTAAAAGGCCAGTGCAGGCTTGTTTGCAGGGCCCCTTAAAACGCGATTGGGCTAGTTTTGAGTATCAATTGGGCGGGTTATGTTATGAAAACCTGGCAACCCTGAGCAGCACACAGGATGAGCATTACGGTGGATGGAGACGGCGATTGTGTCTATTCCTCTCACAAATCAATCATTTTGCCTCAGAAGACTAGGAAAACTATATACAGGTCCTTCTCAAAAAATTAGCATATTGTGATAAAGTTCATTATTTTCTGTAATGTACTGATAAACATTAGACTTTCATATATTTTAGATTCATTACACACATCTCAAAGTAGTTCAATCCTTTTATTGTTTTAATATTGATGATTTTGGCATACAGCTCATGAAAACCCAAAATTCCTATCTCAAAAAATTAGCATATCATGAAAAGGTTCTCTAAACGAGCTATTAACCTAATCATCTGAATCAACTAATTAACTCTAAACACCTGCAAAAGATTCCTGAGGCTTTTAAAAACTCCCAGCCTGGTTCATTACTCAAAACCGCAATCATGGGTAAGACTGCCGACCTTACTGCTGTCCAGAAGGCCATCATTGACACCCTCAAGCAAGAGGTCTGTGGGAAGGAAAAAGTGTGGCAGAAAACGCTGCACAACGAGAAGAGGTGACCGGACCCTGAGGAAGATTGTGGAGAAGGACCGATTCCAGACCTTGGGGGACCTGCGGAAGCAGTGGACTGAGTCTGGAGTAGAAACATCCAGAGCCACCGTGTACAGGCGTGTGCAGGAAATGGGCTACAGGTGCCGCATTCCCCAGGTCAAGCCACTTTTGAACCAGAAACAGCGGCAGAAGCGCCTGACCTGGGCTACAGAGAAGCAGCACTGGGCTGTGGTCCAAAGTACTTTTTTCGGATGAAAGCAAATTTTGCATGTCATTCGGAAATCAAGGTGCCAGAGTCTGGAGGAAGACTGGGGAGAGGGAAATGCCAAAATGCCTGAAGTCCAGTGTCAAGTACCCACAGTCAGTGATGGTCTGGGGTGCCATGTCAGCTGCTGGTGTTGGTCCACTGTGTTTTATCAAGGGCAGGGTCAATGCAGCTAGCTATCAGGAGATTTTGGAGCACTTCATGCTTCCATCTGCTGAAAAGCTTTATGGAGATGAAGATTTCATTTTTCAGCACGACCTGGCACCTGCTCACAGTGCCAAAACCACTGGTAAATGGTTTACTGACCATGGTATTACTGTGCTCAATTGGCCTGCCAACTCTCCTGACCTGAACCCCATAGAGAATCTGTGGGATAATGTGAAGAGAAAGTTGAGAGACGCAAGACCCAACACTCTGGATGAGCTTAAGGCCGCTATCGAAGCATCCTGGGCCTCCATAACACCTCAGCAGTGCCACAGGCTGATTGCCTCCATGCCACGCCGCATTGAAGCAGTCATTTCTGCAAAAGGATTCCCGACCAAGTATTGAGTGCATAACTGAACATAATTATTTGAAGGTTGACTTTTTTTGTATTAAAAACACTTTTCTTTTATTGGTCGGATGAAATATGCTAATTTTTTGAGATAGGAATTTTGGGTTTTCATGAGCTGTATGCCAAAATCATCAATATTAAAACAATAAAAGGCTTGAACTACTTCGAGTTGTGTGTAATGAATCTAAAATATATGAAAGTCTAATGTTTATCAGTACATTACAGAAAATAATGAACTTTATCACAATATGCTAATTTTTTGAGAAGGACCTGTATATATATATTTTTTTTTAAATAAATGATGACTGTAGTTGTATTTGCCTGTTATATCCTGTTTTATTGACAAATGGTTAGATTTAGGGGCAGAGGTTGGGTTACTTGTTCATAAATGTGTAAATTGTGTAATGTAGGCCTAAATGAACCTGATGCCCCATTCATTACAGTTTGTTTAGCAGAAATGACATAATTATGCAAATAAATAAAACAAACAATGTTCATTAATATGTTAATTATTAGTTTTTTGTTGTTGTTTTTGGATCATTGATTGCAGAAGCAATCAGTTCAGTTCTGTAAGCATTTTGCTAAAGTGCAGTCCTTCCTGAAGGACATTTATCAGAGGCCTGCAGCACCTGAAGGATATGTGGTTTATAATTCATGTTCGGTTTATAACTCAGTTAACAATGCTTTTTTTTTTTTTTTTTTTTTTTTTTCCTCCGAATAACATTATACATTATACTTCACATTGCTCATGTTAGATGTAAATGTAACTCATTTGTTGATTAAAGTTATATTTTATGATATTTTGCATGGCTTTTTTATATGTCATACCTCACTAGTATTGCACAAAATTTTAGAACTGTGTTTATTGTAACCATTATGAAACAAGGCATTGAAGTAGAGGCTGTTCTGATGGCCACTTTACCTTGTTCTTTAATCATTCAAGGAACACAGAATTCTTTCTTGTTGTTTTTGGATGAGTCAGCTGTATTTTACACACATCTTCCATTATCTCTGCAGCTGCAGTAGAACAGCCATACCTGTTCTATCCATGACCCTTTGAGAATGTTGTTTAGGACAGCTTTTTGTCATGTGAGTTTGTGTTTGTGACATTTACTGTAGAAATTAAATTCAACAAGTGGTAAGCACCTTTTAGCTGTTTGCAGGCTAGTGTTACAGAGAAGTAACCAAGTGCATTTTACACAAAGTCAACAATGCTCAAAATATAGTACTGGACTGAAAGACATGAAAAACAAACAAAACCATACTGAAGACAGACAGGAACCCGAGAGAAAAAGGTCACAAAATGCTCAGTTTCAGAATTCTACTTCAGTCCTTTTAGCACTAACTGACATGTAAAATGAAACTGAAGCTTTAATCTATCAGTTATCCAGTTGCTGAGCACTTGTTCCTGTACTTCAACTGGTATAGTGTAAAATCAATGATATTCATAGGTTAATTTCTTTCAGGGAACACACTGCAAAAGTCCTGCATACCTTAGATGCATTATAAGTTGCGTTGAAGACAATCCAAACATAAACGCCTGGTGAGCAGAAATTACAAAAACAGCCAGAATGCATAGTCTGTTGAATGTCTGTCGTACATCTGCCTGAATGGTGTGTAGTAAGGACTGTTGTGCCGGATAACTTATTATCAAATGTCTGTTCATTAGCCCATGTGCTCATGCTGACGCAGTGAGTGTGTATACAGAGCTGCTCTAGAGTTTCCTTATTCCTCACAAATGAAACTTAAGTATGGTGCTATGCAACAGGAAACTGATTCTTCCAGTTTCAGTAAATACCATTGCGACAACTGTGGAAAGGTGCAAAGCTGTGGTTTATAAGTGAAAGCCTGGCCTGTGTAGTGGTGTCAAACTTAAGCATTTATAAGTAAGACCCCCTGCTCCCACCTCTCAGAGTAGACAAATTGCATCTGACAAAGAGACTGGAACATGAGCAGTTTCAAACTAATCCTTTTAGTCAGTGAGTATACATCCATAAATAGATTTCTATCAATACATCAATATATTATATTGTATACATTTTTGTCTTTACTAGGCATCAGCACACATTATCTGATGTGTGCAGCCACTGTGAATGTGAGTGTCCGGCAGGAGCAGAATATTACTCTGTCCTGTTATCTGAACTCCAGCTCTGAGATGGCGTGGTATCGATTGAGCTCTGAGAAGATTACTTTACTCATATCTGCAGCAAAAGGAAAACTTCAGAAAAAAGATTTCATTACTTACTATAACAAGGATAACAGTCATTTTCAGCTGGAGGCAGACGGGATGCTTGACTCTGTCAGCCTAGCCATCACTGGGGTCAGAGAGTCGGATCTGGGGCTGTACTACTGTGCTCTTGGTGTCGGTTTGAAGACAATGCATTTTGGGCCTGCTCTCAGACTCACATTTGCAGGTTAGTGCTCTTCAGATCAAAATATCATGATTTTATATTATATTATTTATGCTGTATGTGACCCTGGACCACAAAACCAGTGTTAAGTAGCACAGGTATATTTGTAGCAATAGCCAAAAATTAATGCCAATAATCATTAGGATATTAACCCTTAAATAGGCAACGTGCACCACAGGATACATATTGTAGAAGGCACGAGGAAGAATTATTCGTCTAATACTGTTATTATTATTAAAGTTGAGTTTTTTTTTTTTTTTTTTTTTTTGGAGTATGGGGGTCATATAATTTGGTTCAAATTGTCAGTTTGACCTAAAGTCAACATGTGTGCCCATGAGGCTGGACATTCAGAAAACATAGAAAGTAGGCATATATTAATCTTACATTTTTCATTTAAAAAAATGCAATACAACTGTTTTGTGAGCATTGTCTTGAGATGTTGAAAAAGAAAATTAAGTCATATGTTGTTTTTATCGCATTTTATGCATATCCCCTGAGATGCGGTGCCTGATTAGAGTATAAAAAAGGGTAGCACTTTAGAATACTGCTCCATCATTAATGAATAACTACACAGGAACAAATGACTATTACAATATTAACATTGTAGTAACTACTATTAAATAACAAGAAATTCTGATTAAAGAATCAGTGAGTAATAGTGCTCAGTGGAAAGTGGTAGTTCACTATTAGCTAATCAGTATCAAGGGGAGTAGAAATTGCATTCCAGGGCTAGGGGCCCTTAGAGTAGAGCCTTATAGGCCCCTCCTGGCCTCTGAAGGGACACTATTCTGCAGTGTTTAGCTTCAACCCTGATCAAACACATCTTAAAAAGTCTTTCTTGCTGATCATTTTCCACTCTTGCCTGTTTTAGGGTTAAGTAAAGACATGGTCTTTACTTCCATGAAGATAATTTGTAAATTTTTTTTGTTTTGTTTTTGTTTTTTTTACCATAAATATATAAAAACGTAATTTTTGATTAGTAATATGCATTAAGAACTTCATCTGGATAACTTTAAAGACGATTTTCTCAATATTTCGATTTTTTTTTTTGCACCCTCAGATTTCAGATTTTCAACTGTATCTCGGCAAAAAATTGACTTATCCCATACTCAATACTCCCAACTCACTTCAGAGATGTGATGTCAGAGCAGGAATCTGTAAAGGGTCGCATGTGCTCTGTGTTTTAGTGGATCACTTCTCCAGAACAAACGTTATGCTCTCTTACTTAATCAAAATAGTAAAGATAGCTGTAACGGGATTCCACTGAGGCGAGTTGAAGTGATGAACCCATGTGCAGTTTATTGTGACAAATGTCAGACTCGAAACAGACTCGAAACAGACTCGCCAAAAGCGGGTTACAACATTAATACACGACAATGAACAATGGGAACATGAGGCTACTTAAAGGAAACAGACAAGGTCACATGACAAAACCAACCAATGAGGAACACAGAGCAACACATGGCAACCAATCAAAAAGCAGAATAGATAACACCATTGCAAAACATGAACCAATAAGAACAAGACACATGGAGAAGCAGGGAAACAAGAGGAACAGGGAAGCATGACATAAACAAGAACCATGACAAGACTTCAAAATAAAAGACATGAAAACATGAACATGAAACACGGAAGAGACCAAACCCCAAAACAAAATCCAAACACCCACGTTACAATAGCATATATAGTGTGTACATTTATAATAAACAACAAGTACAATTAAATTCACAAAGGTACTGCAGCTTTCAGAATATAGTGCTAAATTATAGTGAATGCTTTATTTGTTGACAAGTCTTCATAGAAACAATCTTTGTTCTCAGACAATTGGTCTTAAGACTTAGAAACCACAGAGGCTTAGTTTCTTCATAGTCTCTGTTGTTTTCTTTGACTCTCATATGTTCCAGTGAAACTACTGCTCTTTCCATTGTTTTGGTGACTCTTTTGGTTTTGTGTTTCAGATGCTGAACAGCAGCACTCATCATCTAGCGTGGGCTGCAGGACGCTCTTGGTCTGTGCTTATGTTGCATGTGGGTTGTGCAGTATTCTCTTTGTTTGTGTGCTTTGTTACAGACAAGGTGAGAAACAGTGAACCCTCCACTTCTAAAACAGCATGAAGCCCCAACTAAAACCTGATTCAACCACATAGTGTTGTGCAGTGTTGGAGGAAGTTGCTTTTAAAAGTTATTCCATTATTCCATTATTCCATTACTCCCTAAAAAAGTAACTAATTACGTTACTTAGTTACTTTATGGAAAGTAATGTGTTACGGTACTTTTGCATTACTTTTTAAATCTGGGCAGGGCTTGCTTGTTTGTTTTAATATAAAAAGTTATAATTTTGCCAAATGTAAAAGTAAATTAGTATTCCCGATTTCTCAACGTGCAGACAGGAGAGGTGTCAGTCAATAAATGGGAAAACAAAGTAACTCAGTATTTTCTTGTAAATTAAAAAGTAATGTTACTTTACTAGTTACATGAAAAAAAGTAATCTGATAACATAACTCACATTACTTGTAATTCATTACAAGTATCATTTTGGTATTTTACATGTGTTTTTCTTTCAGGTTCTTCCAGGGTCTCTTGCATCAGCTGTGAGAAAGAAAACTCAAATGTCAAGGTGGATTAGACTTGATTCTTTAAAAAATAACATATAAGCAAAAGTAGCATAAGAATGGCATAACTCAGAAAATAGTATAATCACAAAAAAACATAAGAAGTTGACATTAGAATACAACAAAACTCAAGAATGACATAACAACAGGGATAAGAAATGACATAAAGCTTTGTTCTTCCCTTTGTCTGTGTAATTGGTAGTTTGTGTTGTTTTTGTGTTCTGAGAGTGATATTAAAATAGATGTATTAACACAGGGAGATGTTTTTGTTTTCCAGGCAGCACAAGTACAGTATGCCAGTGTCCGGCTCCTTAGGCGGTCCAGAGCTGCGCCTCCTGCTCCAGCCAATGTGATATATACTACTGTAGCCAAAGACAACCGCACGTCCTGATTTCTCTGCATTTAATATTAACTTAATGTTACCAGAGAGAATTTAAGTCTGCTATACCTATATCTATACTTTGAAGTTATGCTAAAGCCTGTAAAAAAAAAGAAAAAAAAAAAATGTATGCACTACCACTCAAAAACTTGGGATTGAAAAGATTGTTTAATGTTTTTGAAAGAAGTCTATTTTGCTCACCAAGAAGCAAATTTACCAATTTAAATGCAGTAAATAATGTGAAATATTATTGCAGTTTAAAGTAAGTTGCAGTTTTCTATTTGAAATATTTAAAAATAGAATTCATTTTCACACTCAGGATTCTTTGGTATGTAGAAAAAAAACAGCTTTTATTTAAATAGAAATATAATATTAGAATTTATATAACATTACAAATGTCTTTCCTGTCACTTTTGATAAATTTAATGTTTATTTACTCTTTTGAATGGTAGTGTATATTACATGTGTTATATTGTGCCTGCTTTGTTTAATGGTTTCTTTTTCATTTGTTTGATTATATATAAGCTAGCATTTGTAGGATGACACATAAAGCTAAGATCCTATTTAAGTTGTTTTCAAGTATATTCTGTTTGTATTTAAATATAGTTGAAAAACGCTCAAATTGACTGTAATGTGTTGTTTTCATGAAGTGAAGAGCGTGGAATAAATGACATGCTGTCTGCTGCTCAGCTGTCTGTCTGTGTCTCTCCAGTGCTGCACACCCAGAGACGCATACTGGATTTCCCCCTAAACACACACAGAGAGAATTAGCACAACTAATGCAGCCTAATGCTCCGTCTATGTCTGAATCATTATTATTATTACCATGCATGTCCTTAGACAAACATCAAACTGTTGTCATTTTGAAGTAAATATATTCATAAAAAAAACTACAAGATTCTTTGATTGGTGGAGAAAGAAACTCACTGCATCCTCATGAGTGTCCAGCATCCATGGGCCTGATAAATAACACAAGATCACTGTTTGAGATTAAATAAAATGATTAATGTTATAATGACCTTTGATAAAACCATATCTGCATAATGGTGTTAAAATAATGTATACTGAAGGCATGCAACACCCTGATTTCATGATGCTATGCTAAGCATTAAATTATTACACCCCACCTTCATCTGTCATCCTTTGTAACTGTAGACCTGATGCAATATCTGTTGGCTCTGAAAAAAATTAGTTTTTTGTTGTTGTTGTTGTAGACTGTTTTTTTTTTTTTTAATTTTTGCAAAACAAGGAAGAGTCCGAGTCAAACCTGTTTCTTTTCTGAGATTTCTTCTCCTCCTGTTCGTCCAGCTGATTGTCACAGACAGAAGCCCGACACAAACCATCACCATTATGCACAAAGCCAGCAGGACAGCCACTGTCACTAAAACACACACAGTTGTGTTTTACAGAAGGTACAATTATACAATGGAAGATTATGAAGCCTGAAGACGTTTTTCTTCTTTGACCTACGCTGAGATCAGATGTTCATCAAAGAACTAAACTTGGGGGGAAAATAACTAAAAGCAAATTTCACTTGCTGAGTGAAATTTCACTTCACTTTCCTTTTCCCTTAATTCTTGTAAAAAGTATGTGAACCTTTGCCTTCGGTATCTGGTCTGATCCCCATGAAAGAATGAATGAGGGGGATTTACATAGCTCTTTATTGTGTATTGTTGTATTACCAAAGCGCTTTATAATCATATAGTGGGAGGGGTGGTCTTTCTTCACCCACCACCAGTGTGCAGCTGATCCACCTGGATTATGTGACGGCAGCCACAGCACATCAGCGCCAGTGCACTTGCCACACGCCAGCCACAGGTTGCGCGGAGAGAGAGAGACTGAGCCAGTTCAGTACATGGGGTTTTTGGGAGTCTATGGTTGACAAGGGCCAGTGAAGGGAATCTGGCCCACTCCCATTCTTTACAAAAAGTGCCATGGGACCACAGAGAATTAGGACCTTGGTTTCATGTCTCATTCAAAACACAGTGCTTTTTTGACAGTATAGTGTCCCTGTAACTATGCTGGGCCATTAAGACCCACACAGAGAACAGGGTGAACAGCACCCCCTGCTGGCCTTACTAACAACCTACAGTCATGGCCAAAAGTTTTGGCAGTGACATAAATGTTGTGTTTTGCAAAGTTTACTGCTTTAGCATTTGTAATTATTTTCCACATGTTTCTATGGTATACGGAAAAACAATGATAAGCATATTATAAGTTTTAAAGGATTTTACTGGCAAAAAATTATAAATTATAAAAATAAATTATAAATTAAAAATTATAAAAATTAAAAAATATTTACAGTGTTGACACTTGTTCTTCATAACCTTTGTAATTCGCTCTGGCATGCTGGATATTAGCTTCTGGGTCAAATCCTGACTGATGGCGATCCATTCTTGCCATATTAGTTGTGGGCTTCTGCTTGTCCACCCGCCTTTTGAGGACTAACCACAGGTTCTCGATGGGTTGAGATCCGGGGACTCGCCTGGCCAAGGATCCAAAATTTCAATGTCATGATCTTCGAACCACTCTTGCTTTTTGATGTGGTGCTCCATCATGCTGAAAAATCACAGATCATTACCAAATTGCTCATGGATCACTGGAAGAAGTTGCTCTTGCAGGACGTTTTGATACCATTCTTTATTCATGGCAAGCCTACTCTCTTGGTTAAAAAGCAACCCCACACATGGATGGTCTCAGGATGTTTCACTGTTGGCACAACGCAGGACTCATGGTAGCGTTCACCTTTTCTTCTCTGGACAATCGATTTTCCAGACGTCCCATCAGCGAAAATAACTTTGCGCCAGTCTTCTCCTGTCCAAGCCTTATATTTCCTGCAGAATTTTAGTCTGTCCTTGATGTTTTTCTTGGAGAGAAGTGGCTTCTTTGCTGCCCTTCTTGACACCAGTCCATTTTTTTGGCCGATGAAGCTTTTAGCAATTATATAAAATGCATCTGATCACTCTACACAATAATCTAGAAACAATGTGAATGAACAACACAACAGTTTAAGCAGCAAACCTTTCAAAACACAAAATTTATGTCACTGGAAAAACTTTTGGCTATTACTGTAGTTTTCCCAGATCTCCCATCCAGGTATTGACCAGGATCAACCCTGCTTAGCCTCAGTTGGTAACCAGTCCTGGGCTACAGGGTGATATGGCTGTGGTAACAGCAACGAAACAGCAAGCTCATATCAGCATAGAGCGATTTTGGCCTATGACTCCTAACAGCACTGCTTCAGTACCATCATGATGGTGGGCTTCTTGCATTAACTGCTTTTTCTGTAGGTTAATGGTCAGGATTTCACTGTTACATGTTTTGTGTGTTTAGGGTTGATGTTTTTACAGACTGCATCTTGATTTTATCTTGTAGGATGCAGAAATCATTGTTCTATGGAAGCATCCTGCTCTAGCCAGTTTTACAGTTGGGATGAGCTTCCTTTTACTGAATGCAGTGTTTGGTGTTTTGCACAAAACATTACTCCAGTAGTCTTGTGGCAAATTTTAGACATGCAGCAGTGCTCTTCTAACAGTTTGGTGGTTTTCTCTCTGGTGTCCTACCATGAACACCATTCTTGTTCGTCATTTTTTGCATGATGAACATCACTAACATTAGCCAGTGTAGGTTTATTTCAGTAGGGCACAGCTGTTCAACTCTCATCTGTTTCTATCCAGTTACCTAAAACAATGGACTCCAATTACCTCAATTAACTTAAATGAACTGATAATTCTATAAGTTCACATACTTTCTGCAGCATAGATATTTATGCACCTCCCTTTTTCCTGTAGATTTGTGCAATATTTGTCTAACTGGATTCTCTTTGCCTAGTTATAGAATGAAAATCAAAGTAAATATGACAATTTATAAGAGCTCACAAACTTTCTAGTGCAAGTAGAAATCAAAACAGCAAAACCGAACAAAACGTCTTGGTTACGTATGGTAACCCTCGTTCCCTGATGGAGGGAACGGAGACGTTGTGTCGAAGTGACGACTAGGGGTCGCTCTTGAGAGCCCGAATACCTCTGACAGCTTTGAGAAAAGGCCAATGAGAATTGGTATGCAGTATTTGCATAGCCCGCTCCGCCCCGGAGATCCGGGCATAAGAGGGGGGGGCTAGGCAACACTCATTGTTCTGATCTGAGGAGCCGAAGCACCCGGCTACACTCAGAGGCGGTCCGAGGTTGTGGCAAGGGGGACACAACGTCTCCGTTCCCTCCATCAGGGAACGAGGGTTACCATACGTAACCAAGACGTTCCCCATCTGTCGTTCATGTTCGACGTTGTGTCGAAGTGACGACTAGGGGTCCCAGTTGAAAACGCCACAACCAGCGGACCGCGTCACAAGTGCATGGAGTGCAAATATTAACAGGTCTTGCGTGTTAGATAAATGTCACTCACCTCTACGTGACCTTCCAATGCCCAAGCGCTTCAGCCAGCCTTTCCTCACCTTTGGTTGAACATCTTGAAAACATTGGGCCAGTGTCCGTCCCCCCCGGGGGGGGGGGATTGGCACTATGGAGACCACACCCTGCCCGGAGGGAGGTATTTGTGTGGAGAATACACTTGAGGGCTCGCACTAGGGGAGCACAACAAGGGGACAATCCTGAAGCAGGCTCCGCATGAGGAGAGACTGCTGACCTCAGGGTCCGAGACAAGTTTTGTCTTAAGGGAAACACCGCATCTCTGGGAGTATAGGTGGAGATACACACATGGGGCCGCATTAGGAGCCACTACATGTGGGGCACCAACCTAATATGAGAGTTTACAAGAGGCAACCTAACCTCATATTAGATTCTGATAGCTAGTTCCTCCGCTGAACATAGCTACGTTGCGGGTGCACCATGATGGAAATTGTCGTTCAGGGTTCACGCCAGGAAACTTACTGAACTGGGGAAGCGTCGTCACCCGTGGGGAATGACGCTTCAGCAAGCTTCAGCTTCAGGAGTTACTGGGCTTGCGTTCAGGACTCCCGAAGAGACTGGTTCTACACGCAGATTGTAGAACCTGGCAAACGTGTTAGGTGTAGACCAACCTGCAGCTCTGCAAATGTCTGTTAAAGAGATCCCGTTCGCCAGTGCAACCGACGCTGCGACGCCCCTGGTGGAGTGGGCGTGCACCCCCAGCGGGCAGGGCACCCCTGTGGCCTGGTAGGCCAAACGAATCGCATCCACAATCCAGTGGGAAATTCTTTGTTTGGAGACAGCTTTCCCCTTCTGCTGTCCTCCAAAACAGACAAAGAGCTGACTCGACCGTCTGAAGCTTTCAGTACGTTCCAAGTAAATGCTCAGGGCACGGACTGGGCATAACAAGGAGAGGTTGGGGTCGCCTTCCTGAGAAGGGATAGCTTGCAGAGTGACCACCTGGTCCCTGAAGGGAGTGGTGGGCACTTTGGGCACATAACCGGGCCGGGGTCTCAGGATAACGTGAGAGTTAGCCGGCCCGAATTCGAGGCACGAGTCACTGACGGAGAGGGCTTGGAGGTCTCCCACTCTTTTGATCGATGTGAGCGCAGTCAGGAGAGCCGTCTTTTGGGAGAGAGCACTGAGTTCGACTGACTGGAGCGGCTCAAAGGGATCTGACTGTAGGCCCCGGAGGACCACAGACAGATCCCAAGAGGGGACAAGGCGCGGTCTGACGGGGTTCAGCCTGCGTGCACCTTTAAGGAATCGTATAACCAAATTGTGCTTCCCAACCGATCTACCTTCCACCAGGTCGTGGTTAGCGGCAATAGCGGCTACCTGGACCTTAAGTGTTGAAGCAGAAAGGTGTCTATCCAGTCCTCCTTGGAGGAAGGAAAGCACCGTTCAGATGCCACATCTCCGTGGGTTCTCCCCCCGGGAGGAACACCAGTTTGTGAATTTGCGCCATCTGAGGTCGTACAGCCGCCTCGTGGAGGGAGCTCTCGACTGCAACAGAGTGTTTACCACTGCCAGTGGGAGATCTCTGAAATCCTCCTGGTCGTGTCCAGGGACCATACGTGGAGGTTCCAGAGATCTGGGCGCGGGTGCCATATCGTGCCCTTCCCCTGTGAAAGGAGGTCCTTCCTCAGGGGAATGCGCCAGGGAGGAACGGGGGAGAGGAGCACCAGCTCTTAGAACCAAACCCTGTTGGGCCAGTAGGGGGCCACCAGCAGGATCTGTTCTCTGTCCTCCCTGACTTTGCACAGGGTCTGTGCAATTAGGCTCACTGGTGGAAACGCATACTTGAGGAGGCCCTGAGGCCAGCTGTGTGCCAGTGTATCTGTGCCGAGGGGCGCCTCGGACAGACCGTACCACAACTGGCAGTGAGTGTTCTCTATCGAGGCAAACAGGTCGACCTGGGCCTGATCGAAAAGACTCCAGATCAGCTGAACCGTCTGAGGGTGAAGTCTCCACTCGCCCCGAAGCGAAGTCTGTCGGGAGAGCGCATCCGCTACCCAATTGAGTTCGCCCGGTATGTGGGTGGCTCGTAGAGACTTGACATTGTTTCGACACCAAAGGAGGAGATGGCGGGCTAGCTGTGACATGCGAAAGGAGCGTACACCGCCCTGGTGATTGATGTAGGCTACAGTCGCAGTGCTGTCTGTGCGGACCAGCATGTGTTTGCCCTGAACCAAAGGTCGGAACCTCTTCAGGGCCAAAAACACTGTCAGCAGCTCGAGGCAATTGATATGCCAATGCAGCCGAGGGCCCGACCAGAGCCCTGCAGCTGCTTGCCCATTGCATACGGCGCCCCAGCCTGTGTTGGATGCATCTGTTGTAACCAAAATGCACCTGGACACTTGTCCTAAGGGCACGCCGGGTCGCGATCTCCGCCCGAAGAACCGCAGCATTCTCGACCCGAACCGCGGTAGAGAAGATGCCGCTGAACTTGGGCGGGTTGCGTGCGAATTGGATAGCATAGCCGAGTCGGATGGTTCTGAGAAGCCAGCGAGAGAGGTTGGGTATCTCGAGCCAAGCTGTAAAACTCTCTGCCAACGGTCTCAGGGGGACCACCGACGTACCTCGGGTGGGTACAGTGTGACTGAGTTGTGGTGAAAGCCCTTTGTTCGGGGGCGTGCTGTCCCGGAGGACACAAGGTGCTTTGATCGCCATAACCGACATACAAGGATCCGTGAGAAGATCGCCTGAGCTCAGGGGATCGACTGACGGATGCGCTTGTTTCTCTGTCAAAGTATGCAGAAGCGCAAGCTTTGCGGTTGAGCATGCTTTGATGTGTTTTGGTGGCTGGGTACCCCGGAGGGACCCAGCCATGGGAGCGTTGACCATCGAAACCGACAGACAAGGATCCATCCGAAGATCGCCTGAACTCAGGGGATCGACTGATGGATGCGCTTGATTCGTCAAAGCATGCAGAAGCGCAGGGCTTGCGGTTGAGCATGCTTTGACATGTTTTAGTGGCTGGGTACCCCGGAGGGACGCAGTCACATAGATTTTTTTCGCCCAGAGAAGAAAATTGCTCTTTTATTGACCATGTGGTGGCCGTCTGCCGAGAGGCAGACAGCCGGGGTGGAGCCGAAACCCACACTCGTCCCCTCGCCGAGTGTGGATCCAGACAGGTCAGCAGATCTCTCTCCTCCGGGCTGCTCGTTTCAGGAACGCTTCGAAGCCTGACGAGGGTTCTTAGCGGCCTGAGACTGAGCTAATGGCGCCACCTTCTGGCGAGAGCTCTACCGCAAGGCTGGTTTAGGTGCAGGACCAGCCTGTGGCGGGCCCTGAGCCGGTCTGGAAGGCGGTCGTCCTCGGCGTGAAACAGGCGGAGGCTGCTGCTTCGGGGGTGCGGGCCCGGGGGCCGGCGCCCGACGAGGCAAGATGTGTTTGATAGCCTCCGTCTGTTTCTTCACTGCGGAGAACTGCTGTGCAAATTCCTCGACAGTGTTGCCAAAGAGACCAGCCTGAGAAATGGGGGCGTCAAGAAAGCGAACCTTCTCAGCGTCCTTCATTTCCGCCAGATTCAGCCAAAGGTGGCGCTCCTGGACCACCATAGTGGACATCGCCCTCCCCAGAGCCTGCGCCGTGACCTTCGTAGCTCGTAGAGCATAGTCAGTCGCCGAGCGCAGATCCTGCAAAAGCTCTGGTTTGGGAACACCCTCGTGCAACTCGCTAAGAACCTTGGCCTGATAGACCTGCAGGACGGCCATAGCGTGAAGGGTGGACGCAGCTTGTCCAGAAGCAGCATAAGCCCATGAGAGCGGAAGAAGCCTTACATGCCCTGGACGGGAGTTTTGGGCGGTCCCGCCAGGTGGCGGCGGTCTGCGGGCATAGATGCACCGCGATCGCACGCTCCACGGCGGGAACCTCCGTATACCCCTTCGCTGGACCTCCATCGAGGGTGGTGAGAGAGGAAGAACCGCTAAGACGCGTTCTGGCTGAAAAAGGAGCCTTCCATGACTTAGTCAGTTCCTCAGTTCCACTCAATCCCGATTGCTTTGGCCGCCCGTTCGAGCATGGCCGCCATTTCCGCGTCTGCTACTGACTGAGAACCCGCCCCCGAAGCGGGTGCCTCAGACAGCGCGTCTGCTTCAGATGGCTGCCCACTCTCCGATGCTGCAGACACTTCTTCCTCCCCCGCAGGAGCCCCGAATAACCAATCCAACCCGTACTGAGACGAGTTTTCAAAGTCATCCGAAAGCTCGACCGGCAGACACACAGAGCGCGAGGGACGCGGGGAATTACCCGGCGAAACGCTCGCGCTCTCTCGCTCTTCATCAACACGCGCTGCGGCAGCCTCGTACTCGGAAGTAGAAGGACGAGCCGCGGGAGCGGTTGATGCGAGCCGCGGTCTTTTAGTAAAGAACGCGACTCGCGAACGAAGTGTGCTGAGGGGCATGTCCTCGCAAGCAGGACATCCGCCCTCGCCGAACGCTGCTTCAGCATGGTCTCGACCCAAACACTGAAGACAGAGCTCGTGCCGATCGTTTTGGGAGAGAAAGAAGCCGCAACCAGAAGGACACGGAAGGAAAGGCATAGTAAACACACAAACCCACCGTGTCTGCACTCTTTTAGAGAAATTTGCTCTTTTAGATTTTATTAAGAGGAAATCTGCTCTTTAAGATTCGCCGTCGAAGCACCCAGGGGGCTCTCACTGCTACTGCGTTCGAGAAGGAAGAGACCGCTGCCCGTGCCGTAGATCCAACGACGAGAGAGGTGAGTAACGCTGCTTCTCAATGAAGAGACGCTGCATTCGGCTCCGAAGAAACAGAACAATGAGTGTTGCCTAGCCCCCCCCTCTTATGCCCGGATCTCCGGGGAGGAGCGGGCTATGCAAATACTGCATACCAATTCTCATTGGCCTTTTCTCAAAGCTGTCAGAGGTATTCGGGCTCTCAAGAGCGACCCCTAGTCGTCACTTCGACACAACGTCGAACGTGAACGACAGACAGGGAACTTACAATATTTATTTAGATCCGGACCGCTCTTTTCAATGTCTGACGTTTCTGTGAAAAAGAAACACAATCTTAATTCAATACAGTGTCTAGAAAATAACATTTGTATATATATTCAAATATTTTGAGAATTGATACTGTCAGTGCTTTAATGTCAATACATTAGATATTATGCAATTAAAGCAAGAGATATTTTGAAGAAAGATAGCACAGGTTTAGGTTTGAAGATTATATTAAGAACCTGTTAGCCTGTACTAGTGAGGCTGCATTTGTTTGTTCAGATTGCACTTGATTTATTTTTTATTTTTTTTTGTATCTAATAATGCCAACCTGTGGTCACTGTAAGGAAAGCCATCTCTCTGTTGTTGCACAGATAAAGGCCAGAGTCCTGCAGCTGGAGATTGGAGATAACCAGGTGGCTGATAGTATGAGTGAATCTTAACATGGGATCTTCTCTCTCCTTCTTTATGGTGCTGTTTTTATAAAGCGTGGAGATGAACTCTTTTCTGGACTGAGGAGTGCGCTTGAATGCCCATCTCTGCTTCATTTTATCCGATGTCTTACATGGCAGATAAACAATTGTGCCCTCGGGAACTGTAAAGTTGTGGCCTTAAAAGAAAGCAAGAAAGAAAGAAAGAGAGATAACTTATGGAAGAAGAATTAAACTCTAAGAACAATATACACATACAAAGTAAGAAAAAAATAGAAATGCTGTATAGAAATATATTATGTAATTCACATGAGCTACTTTTATGCAACATTCCTGGTGTTTTTGTCTTTTTTGGGTCTTGACCACACATGGTCTCAGTATGCTTCAAAATGTAGTTTTTTGCATTCCCACAGAAAAAGGAAATCATGTGGGCTTGGAATGACATGTGCCGCCATGTACCTTTGAGCACAGTGATATCTGCCACTAGCTGATGGTTGCAGTAATATTTTCCTGCATCTGATTCCTGCAGGTCTTTAATGAAGAGCTGGCCATCTGCGAGCAGCTGGTGTTTACTTTGGTCCTGGTAAAACACCTGCTTTCCTTGTCTGGAGGCGATGACCCTTTCAAGCCCGTGGCTCCAGTCAACATATGAAGCATCAGTACACATCAGGACAAGAAAATGCTTTTCTGGGACACTCAGCTTTTGCACTGAGAAAGGTGAAAGGTCAGAAATTATACGTTTACATTTTACATTTACATGTAACAACAGTCCTCAGTGCACTGCTTTCCTTGAACTGTCATGTGCCCATGAGTTTACATGAAGTGACAAAACATGCAGATCTTAATATCAAGTGTGGGCTCTTTTTACTTGGATCCCATACCTCATTATAACAAATATTATAACAAAACTGGTAGCTGCATGACAGCAGATTGTGGAAAAACAAAAACAGCACACATATTTTCTTTAGAAAATTTAAAATAGATTAGTATAGCATTTGAAATATATATATTACATTAAAAAATGGCTTTATTGTTTGTACCAGTGTTGCATGAGTAAAGCAGGTCATTGCTACAGAAAGCAAAGGAGTTTGTCTATTAACTAACAGCGACTCATTCTGATATGAAAGCGCTGTAGAACACACATTTAGAGCTGAGGCTGACTGGACTTCCTGAGTCTGCTCCTATTTATATGCTATCAGAAGGAAGTATGTGGACAGTGACTACGTTCCTGTGACTCCACTTGAAATGGAAGTTAATGTTGCTTTCTTTGTGCCTAAACTGATGCCAGTTTTATATTTCTTAATAGGATATTTTGGGTTAGGAATTTAATCAAAACAGCTCAGAGCTAGTTTGTGTCTCTCAGCATACACGGACATGCCTGCCTGATATTAAATATTAAATTTCATGTATTATCAAATTCTGTCATTTTCTCACTCTACAGTAATTGCAAACTTATTTCTTCTGAATGTCTCTCTGAATGTCAGTACATTGTTTTTATTTTCTACATACAGTAGAAGATAGTGGAGTCCAGTGTTGTTTTGGACTCCATGCTTTAAACATATTAAAGAGTAGAAAATGCTGCAATGTTGGAAATAGTTTTAATTAGATGCTCAATGAAGAAGTGTGTCACAGCAATGCTAATTATCACCCTATTTATACTTTCATTATAAGGCAAAAATATTTGTTTAGCAGATGAAAGGAACTAATACAGCTTTAATAAATAAATGCTGGCAGAAATTTATTTTGGGGTCTTTTTAACACCTATGTTAATAAAAATATGAAAGTGCATCATACTTCCCTATGTTCAAAAATGACAAAACCTCAGATGACACCATTCTACTCCAGACTGATTGAATATAATCAGTACTGATTATCAAAGACAATAACTGATTTTGCTAGGACAACATACTGACAGCATTTCAAGCAGCAAGATTAACTGACATCCACACTCAAGCAGTTGAGCAAAAAATAATGAATGGATTTAGATTCAGTAATTTGTTTTACCTGAAATGTCCTCTTTGGTCAGATGTAAATATAAGAGAAATGTCCAGGTTAAAATAAAGTTTCTCATTGCTGTGACTAGTCCGACGTTCATATGACTGACTAGACTGTTTTTCTCTTTCCACTTGATCCCAAAAGTTTCCTTCTTGTGTGTGTGTGTGTGTGTGTGTGTGTGTGTGTGTGTGTGTGTGTGTGTGTGTGTACTGTAGGAATGGTGTCATGAATTGCGTTAACTGAGTCGAGAGGTCTGGAAAAAACAAGTGTATTAGTAACAAGATGGAAGAAATTGTCATATGATGAAATACACTCTGACATAAAGACAAAGAGACACAACTGCAACCTAGTGAATTATCTGTTTGTACAATTTGAACTACATGTAGAAGTAAAAAATGACAAATTATGTCTTTTCTCAAGTGACCAAATGATTCATATTGTTCTAGATCAAAAGTGTCAAATGTTTTAGAATGTAAAGTAAAATTTGATAGAGCAACAGCATCTCACTTCTATTTACCACGGACAGAAATGACAAGTGGTTTTGGCTTTACTCTGCAGTCCAGTTCCTCATGTAAATACTTATTATAGTAATTACAATAACTAGGTAATAACTATATACTAATCCTGATCCTACCCCTAAACCTAACCCTACCCTATGTTACCTTATATTACCAGAACTTTCTTAGGTAAGTACACTGTAAGTACATGTATTGTAAAATAAAGCAGCCGTTTGACTGGTTCACACAAGTTTCTCTTTTCAAAAGATATTGTATAGTACAATGCTGTCAATGAGTTCATTTTTACTGAAATGTAATCACACGCTCTGTATGTTAAAAACAAACAATCCACTATAGTGTATGTCATTGTTATATGGAGTATGGCCAGTAGGCCAGAGGTCGTTCTCAGTTTAAAAAAAAAAAAAAAACTGCCGAGGAAGCAATCGATGTCTGCTTCAGTCTTCAAACATACAGTGCATCTGGGAATAACAGACAATGTTGACTCAATCCTACGTCCAAAAATATTACATTCTCATTTTTACTCTTTCATGGAACAACATAGAAATGACTAAGATGAAATTCAGATCCATTATTTGATGAATATTGAGCACAATATAAAAACTAAGCTGAGAACAAGCTGAGAACAGGGTAAGTTGCTTCATTTTGGGAAAAAAAAGACATGACTGTCTGTGCTGTCAGACAGACATAAAAACTAAAACATCTGACTTAATTATTTTTCAGAATGTCTGCTTTCAGCTGAATTTATAAGACATTCTACAGCACAGGGCTATAGAAATATAAAAAGAAAAAAAAAGTGAGACAGTGATACAACACACACACACTATATATACACACACACACACACACACACACACACACACACACATACAGAAAATATATTTCCAATTGCAATTCTGCTGCAATTCAGAAAATGCAACCCTTCTCTCAGAAAATTGATGCAGTTGCAAATGTTTTGGTACTCACATGTTTGTTTGTTTGTTTATTGCATTGGAAATACACACACACACACACACACAAAACAGAAAAGTCAAATCTGATACAATTCCACACAGAACTCAAAAAATGCAAAAAAATAAATAAATAAATAAAATAATAACAAAAACCCTTAATATTTGAGAGCACCTCATTTGATAAAATAACTGAAATCAATCGCTTCTGGTAACCATGAAATGAGTTTCTTACACCTCTCTACTGGAATTTTGGATCACTCTTCTTTTGCAAACTGCTCCAGGTCATTCAGATTTAAAGGATGCCTTTGCACCCTCTGCTGTTTTGAGATCTCTCCACAGGTGTTCTATGAGATTCAGATCTGGACTCATTGCTGGCCATTTTTCAGAACTCTCCAGCGCTTTGTTTGTATCCATTTCTGAGTGCTTTTTGAAGTGTGTTTTGGGTCATTGTCCTGCTGGAAGACCCATGACCTCTGGTGGAGATGCAGCTTTCTGACACTGGCAACTACGTTGCGCCCCAGAATTCTTTGGTCATCATCAGATTTCATGACACTATTCACACAGTCAAGGCATCCAGTGCCAGAAGCAGCAAAGAAAATGTTCTGTCCACGTTCAGGGAGGTTTGCTACAGTGCCATGGGCTGTAAACCTCTTGATGATATTGCACACAGTGGACACAGGAACATTAAGATCTCTGGAGATTGTCTATGTTTTTCCACAATTTTTTCTCTCAAATCCACAGACAACTCTTTACACTTCTTTCGTTTGTCCATGCTCAGTGTGACACACAACACAAAGGTTGTGTCAACTTTTCTCTGTTTCAACTGGCAGCAAAAGTGTGATTACTAAATTTCGCACACCTGTTACTTGCCACATGTGTGTCTAAATACAAATTACAGGAGCATCACATGCTTGTTGAAAATAAATTGTTTCTTACAATTTTGACAAGGTGCAAATGATTTTGTTCAGTCCATTTTTGTGTTCTGTGTGAAATTGTTTTTGTTCCAGTGCAAACAAAAACAATAAGCATGTGAATACCAAACATCCAAAAACATTAGCAACTGGAACAAATTTTCTGAGAGAAGTGTTCTGACAAAATTGAAAATTTGTAATGGTTCTTGGGAGAAACCAGGCTCAGTCAGAGGGTCAGTTCTCCTCTGACCAATAAACAAGTAGTTTGTACTCCCATACAGACCTGTAGAGGTGGTCTATATGTACTGACCCACCATCTGGATACAAACTGGATCAAGGGAAACTGCAGTGGCCAACTCTTCAGGATTCATACTGGATCTGACCTCGGAATAAGCAGGAGACAGACAATATTAGCATAGATTCCATTTTTCTTGCATCAGGTGTTATGGGAAGTGTTCCCGGTTCCGGTTGACCTAATTAATGCAGCCTAACAATCCTTTAACAGATTTGAATATTAGAAATATTTAAATGTGTTAAGTGTAGGCCAGGTTAAAGAGATGGGTCTTTAGTCTAGAGTGTGTCTGCCTCCCGAACAGAATTAGGTAGATTGTTCCATAGTTTCAGTGCCAAGTAAGAAAATTATCTGCCACCCGCAGTTGATTTTGATATTCTGGGTATTATCAGATTGCCAGAGTTTTGAGAACGCACCGGGCGTGAGGGACTATAATGTGATAAGAGCTCGCTCAAGTACTGAGGAGCTAAACCATTGACCAGCTGGAGTTTATTAAGCGTGCGGAACAACCACCCAATAAAGCATTGCAATAATCTATCCTGGAGGTCATGAACGCATGAATTAACATTTCTGCATTTGACTTTGAGAGCATAGGTCGTAATTTCGCTATGTTTTTAAGATGGAAAAATGCTGTTTTACAAATGCTAGAAATGTGGTTTTCGAAGGAAAGATTGCTATCAAATAACACACCTAGGTTTCTAACTGATGATGATAAATTTACAGAGCAGCCATCAAGTATTAGGCTGTGTTTTAAGTTATTACTTGCTGAGGTTTTTGGCCCAATAATTAACACCTCTGTTTTTTTCAGAATTTAGCAGTAAGAAATTTTTTGTCATCCAGTTTTTAATATCAACCATGCATTCCATTAGTTTTTCAACTTTGTATGTTTCGCCAGGCCTTGAAGAAATATAGAGCTGAGTATAATCAGCGTAACAGTGAAAGCTAACACCATGTTTCCTGATGATATCTCCTAAGGGTAACATAAAAAGTGTAAAAAGTAATGGTCCTAGTACTGAGCCTTGAGGTACTCCAAACTCAACTTGCGATCGATGCGATACCTCTTCATTTATTGCTACAAAATGATAGTGGTCAGATAAGCACGATTTAAACCATTCTAATACACTACCGCTAATGCCAACATAATTTTCGAGTCTATTCAAAACAATGTTGTGGTCAATAGTATCGAACGCAGCACTAAGATCCAGTAGCACTAATAGAGAGATACAACCATGGTCGGATGATAAGAGCAGGTCATTTGTTACTCTAATGAGAGCGGTTTCAGTACTGTGATAAGGTCGAAATCCTGACTGGAAATTCTCACAGATATTATTTTTCTCTAAAAAGGAACAAAATTGTGAGGATACTACCTTCTCTAGTATTTTTGATAGAAAAGGGAGATTTGAGATCGGTCTGTAATTAATCAATTGATTAGGGTCAAGTTGTGTTTTTTTAATGAGAGGCTTAATAACAGCCTGTTTGAAGGTTTTGGGGACATATCCTAATGACAGTGATGAGTTTATAATATTCAGAAGAGGATCTAGGATATCTGGAAGCACATCTTTTTAGTAGTTTAGATGGGATAGGGTCTAACATACATGTTGTTGGTTTAGATGATTTAACAAGTTTATAGAATTCTTCCTCTCCTATAGTAGAGAATGAGTGGAATAGTTCCTTAGGAAATCTATAGCACACTATTTGATCTGCTACTGTTCCTGACGGCTTCATGGTTACAATTTTATTTCTAATAGTATCAAGGCAAGGCAAGGCAAGTTTATTTATATAGCACATTTCATACACAATGGTAATTCAAAGTGCTTTACATAAAAGGAAATATTAAAATCATAAGAATATGAGTTAAAATGATCATAAAAAGTAATAATCACAACAATAAAACAATCAAAATGATTTAAAAAATGATTTAAAATGAATTAAAAATGATTATACATAAAATACAGTGCAATAAGTTCGGACATAGCACAGTGCTCATTCATTAAATGCACAACTGAACAAATGAGTTTTTAGTCTGGATTTAAATGTGGCTAGTGTTTTAGCACATTTGATCTCTTCTGGAAGCCGGTTCCAACCGTGGGCAGCATAAAAGCTAAAGGCGGATTCCCCTTGTTTTGTGTGAACCCTTGGTAATTCTAACTGACTCAATCCTAGTGATCTGAGTGGCCTGTTAGGTTTGTATTGAGTGAGCATATCTGCAATGTATTTAGGTCCTAGGCCATTGAGTGATTTATAAACGAGTAAAAGTACTTTAAAAACAATCCTAAATGTAACTGGAAGCCAGTGTAAGGACCTGAGGACTGGTGTGATATGCTCTGATCTTCTGGTTCTAGTCAGAATCCTGGCAGCAGCATTCTGGATGAGCTGCAGCTGTCTAATGGTCTTCTTGGGAAGGCCAGTGAGGAGACCATTACAATAGTCCACCCTGCTGGTGATAAAGGCATGAACAAGTTTCTCTAAGTCTTGACTGGAAACAAAACATCTAATTCCTTCAATGTTTTTGAGATGATAGTATGCTGATTTAGTTACTGCTTTGACATGACTATTGAAACTAAGATCTGACTCCAGAATCACACCAAGATTTTTCACTTGATTTTTAGTTATTTGACCCCTAGCGTCAAGGTACGCATTCACCTTAAGAACTTCATCTTTGTTTCCAAATGCAATGGCTTCAGTTTTCTCCTTGTTTAACTGAAGAAAGTTCTGGCACATCCAACTGTTAATTTCATCAATGCATTGGCAGAGGGAGTCAATGGGGCTGTAGTCATTTGGCGATAAGGCTAGGTATATCTGGGTATCATCTGCATAGCTGTGATATGCAATTTGGTTCTTTCTCATTATTTGACTTAGAGGGAGCATATACAGGCTAAACAAGAGCGGAGCAAGAATTGAGCCTTGTGGGACTCCGCATGTCATGGACGTCCACTTAGACTTATGCTCTCCTATACTCACATAATAGCCTCTCCCTTCTAAGTATGACCTGAACCATTTAAGGACCATCCCAGAAAGCCCGACCCAGTTTTCCAGTCTCTCTAGAAGAATGTTATGATCGACAGTGTCAAACGCAGCACTAAGATCTAGTAGTACCAGCACTGATATTTTTCCAGAATCAGAATTTAAGTGAATATCATTTATTATCTTTATGAGTGCTGTCTCTGTGCTGTGATACGGTCGGAAACCAGATTGGAAATTGTCTAGGTAACCATTTGAGTTTATGTAGTAGTTCAGCTGATTAAAAACAACCTTTTCAATAATCTTGCCTATAAAAGGAAGATTTGATATTGGTCTATAGTTGCTTAATATTGTGTTATCAAGACTGCTCTTTTTCAAAAGGGGCTTAACAACTGCAGTTTTCAGGGAGTTTGGAAAAGTCCCAGAGAGAAGTGAGGTGTTCACCACTTCTAAGAGATCTGCTTCTAAACAGTTAAACACACTTTTGAAAAAAGATGTGGGAAGTGTGTCAAGGCAGCAGGTTGAAGGTTTAAGGTGCTGTACTATTTCTTCCAAAATTTTGCAATCAATTGCTTCAAAAACAGACATGGTAACTACTTTTTGAAATTGCGGGTGAATTTGTCTGACCTCAACATAACTTGAGGATGTGCTAATCGTCTTTCTGATAGTATTGATCTTGGAATCTGACTTGGGGGGTTTGTCAGTCTCTCAACGGTAGCAAAAAGAGTGCGAGTGTTGTTTAAGTTGCTGTTTATAAGGTTTGAGAAGAATGTTTGTCTAGCTTTGCCTAGTTCAACATTGAAAGCACGAAGGCTGTCTTTATAGATGCTATAGTGAATTTCAAGTTTCGTCTTCCGCCACATCCGCTCAGCTTTTCTGCATTGTCTTTTCATACTCTGTACTGCTGTTGATTTTCTCCATGGGGCTTTCTGTCTGTCAGCCATCTTTCTTTTTTATTTTACAGTGTGTTATATCACCATCTACTGGAAGATGTTTAAAACTAAAAATATATGGCGTAACCTGCAATTTATTTATGTCACTACCAAAGACCTCCATCTTAAAAATTCAGATTTGTCATTCCCCTTTTCTGGAAGTATGGGTCTCAGCGGGAAACTTTACTTTACACAGCAGTTTTACTTATGGATGCATGTGGTGGTGTGTCACTGCAGTGTTTTCAGAGTAAAATGCTCAATCAAGTAATCAAAGCATTTAAACACATTTACATTTATGTAGCAGACAGGCCTGTAGTTTCCTGTCATGTGTTAGCTATACATAAACCATTCTGTAGCATTTTAGTAATTTTTTTTGTCTACGGCTCAAGATGCTGCAGCTCCAGCATTCCTGTGATTATACATAGGACAAGCGTTTTGGAGAACTGATGAATAAATACAATTATCTTAAATGGCCAATTTCACCTAAATTAGAACATACTGTTTAGAATCGTGAACAATATTCATCCTGCTGCTGACATTTTGGAATATATATGTAACACAGAATCAACATTATTTACAGAATATACATTCTATATATTGTCAAAAGACAAAAGAAGTAAACTTGAAATGGATTTTGAATGTGCATTGTATAGTGGTGAACTAGATATCTTATGTTTTGAAATAAACCCCTTAAATCAACCCCTTTTAATCCCAAAACTCAATAAAGATCCCCTCTTATTGATAACTGGGCCATTACTATTGGAATGTTTAATAAATAAATAAATAAATAAATCATTTATCTGGCTTTAGCAAAGAGATTAAACTGTATCCTAGATAATCATATTAGTTGCCAACTGGTCACACTAAATATTTTTTGTATTTACATATCTAGATTTTCATTTCACCTTGGACATACTGATTGTGCCCTAATTTCTAGTGTTGCATCTGTGCTTTTCCTTGATTATTAAAAGTCTTCTGAAACCTATGAACATTTCACTCAGCAGTGATGTGTTTAGGTTTAATCTGAACCACAGATTTAAACTGAAATTTCTCTGTATCTTTTCAACAAATCCTATCTACAACAAGCAGTAGTTCTCAGCTCCAGTCCTGGGGACCCACAGATGTATGTCACCCTTATGGACACACCTGATTCAGATCATCAGCTGTATGAACACCGCTTGGTCTGTCAGATACAGGGAGACATGCAAAATGCAGCATTCTGTGGGACCCCAGAACCACTGCAGTGGAAAAACTGAGGAATTTTAACAGATAGAGACAAGCACTTTTCCAGAGACGCAAAAGGATAAAGTGTGTTTGTTCTTAGCAGATGAAGCAATGTCTACTGTCATTATTTCTCTCTAGTGACTTTTTTGTTTCTTTGTTGAAGCTCATTCTGACACACTTGAGACTATTTTTCGTTTGCAAATATCTGAAATGAGTCTGCCATGAGTTTTTGGTAACTTTCTTTCCATCTACACTGATCAGCCACAAAATTAAAACCACAGAGAGGTGAAGTGAATTGGCACCTGTAACATAATGGCACTTGTCAATTGGTGGCATCACAGTTTGCAGTGTATGGGGCTATAAGGCTGCAGACTGGTCAGATTGCCCATGATGACCCCTGCCCATCGCTGAAAGCACCTGCAGTGGGCATGTGAGCATCAAACCTGGAACTGGAACAAAGCAAGAAGGTTGCCTGGTCCAATGAATCATATTTTCTTCAGAACAAACCTGTAGTCTCGTAAAAAGTACAGGGTCGAAGTCTGTTAAAGTATGTGTAACCAAAAGGTAAAATACTTAAAGAGAGTCAGCACACTCTACAAAAAAAACTGTCATCAACGGCAAGATAAAAACAATACTTTAATCAAAGAAAAGGCAAACGTTTTGGTCACATGTGGCCTTTTGTCAGTGCCAATCACATACGTATTGACAATGCCTTGGACTATTTGTCAGGATGGTTTTCAGTCCTAGACCTCAAAAGCAGATATTACCAAACTGATATGTCCAAAGAGGACAAGGATAAAACCACTTTTATGTGCACATTTTTTACCAAGTTTTTACCAGTTTGAGCGTATATGCCACAGGGGCAACAGCGTCTGTCTAATGCTTGATAGAAAAAGCAGTTTGAAATATGAACCTACTTCAGATCCTAGTCTGCTGGAAGATCACAAGGAAAGACTTCTAAAGATCCTCGACAGAATAGAGAAACTTTGTTTGAAAGACAAATGCCAAGATGAGTATATGTGACCATGGACCACAAAACCAGTCATAAGTAGAACAGGTATATTTGAAGCAATAGTCAAAAATACATTGTATGGGTCAAAAAGATACATTTTTCTTTTATGTCAAAAATCATTAGGATATTAAGCAAAGATCATGTTCCATGAAGGTATTTAGTAAGTGTTCTACTGTAAATATATCAAAACTTAATTTCTGATTAGTAATATGCATTGCTAAGAACTTTTTTGGAACAACTTTTAAGGCAATTTTCTCAGTATTTTGATTTTGAACTAAAGACTGTGTATTGCGACAGACCATGACAAGTCAGCACCTACCATTAAAATTATAGACTGATCATTTCTTTGTCAGTGGACATACGAAATCAGCAAGGGATCAAGTATTTTTTTTTCCTCACTGTATATGTGGTTGACAAAATGCCCAACTTACCAGTATACAAGGTGAAACCTGAACAGGTAGAGGGGGTTAGAGTAAAACCATTCAGTGTGAAAACCTCCTACACATTCAACAGTTGAAGAGAAAACCAGATTATCCTGCCCCCTCAGTCAAGAAGAATGTGAAAAGGGATTTTAATGGTGAAATCACAATTGCCAAGTGCATTGGCTTCCTAGCTATATTATGCTAAAAGCCTATATTATGCTAAAGATTAAATTTTAGTTAGATCTGTTTAACAAAGTTTTCACAAAGCACATTTTAATTGCCACATTTGAATAATTGGCACACTTTTGATTCCAAACATATTTATTTTGCCTCTTTTTGCAAACCATTTTTACACCTCTGGTGACACGCCTCTTTGAACAATTAGCTTACCACAAAAATGACACTTGGCTTTTTATTTTTTTAGCTTCTGACTTCGCAAAGTGTAGCCACACTTCAGAGCACTTTCTGCGGTCCAACGTGACTGACGTATACATAACATAAAACAGCAAGGAAGGTTCTGGCAGAACAGCAGGCCTCACAAATGGCATGTGAAAAACTGTGCACACAAAAATCTATACCCGGAAACAAATTTTTAATTATATAACAGGTTTCTAATTCCAGAATTTTTCAATTCCCAACTCTAAAGCCAACACTGATAATCGAGTATTTTGAAACTTACATTAGCTAATACTTGATTACAAACAATACGTATCTAAAATCGTATGTGCTGCAGTCTTTACATGTGACATTATTTGTGGAGTAGTACACAAGCCACAAGGTCAAGTTCAAGTCTTTTTTACACAGTATCGCAGACAGCATCATAATACATTAAATAACATTTAACAACAGTAACAGTAATGAAAGCACAGTGCAATAGGACACAGAAATATATGCAGCACATTTGACACTGGGCTTGGTTAAGACAGGCAAGTATCGCCACATTATTATTGTTTGCTGATTCTTCATTATTCCCTTAATCCCTTAAGAGGCTTAATTGCATCTGGAGTGCTCCCTCAGTTGCTTGGTGATGCTCATGTTCAAGTAAGCCAGATACACACAGATGATGCACAGTTAGGCTATATTTAATGCATGTTAAAGAAGAGTAGAGTATTTGCACTAAATCTATGCAGATTTGGCTTACATGAACATCACCTGCAAAGTGACTGAACATAATTTATGAATGTATTGACAGAGTTACCCACCATGGTTGCCTGATTTTACTTTTAAAAAGCATGTTTTATTTTTTTTTTTTAGCAACACGGAATGACTATTATGTCCAAATTTGCAGTATGCATAAAAAGTGGGTGAAAAATACCTGGATGACCATTACTTCCACTAAGATTCTGAAGTGCTATATACAACATAGTTAAGTATGCGAGTATTGAGTATGTGACTGAACAAGCAGACATAGTTGCATTACTCTATTATGGTGGTTGTATAATTTCTTCTGTGCAGAGTTTGAAAGGTTTGGTTGGGCTGGGGAGGAGAGATCTTTTCATCACTGCCACCACAGGACAAACTGCAAGTTTTTGGTGCTGTACCATTCCAAATGTTCCTTAAACTACCACAATGATTTGCAATGACATGTAAGCATATTTAGAAAGTGGGCTAAGTTTCCAAATCCTTTTTGGGTACCCTGAATGTTGTTTTGGGGAAAACAGAAACACGGCCGACAGTCCTCTTGCACACTGTTCTCATGCTTGATTCCACGTGACAATCATGATATCGTTACTTGACATGAGTGAGTTGTGTAAGAGCTACAGATTCAAGAACTTTCCACAATCATGTTTATATTAAACAGCTGTCGAATTCAAAGTCATTTCAAATGTAAATGGCGGAACCACACTTTATGCAAAAGTAGAAATTCGGCACGAAAAACAATAATACAGGAACAAAGGCGCACTGTAAATCGTCCATATTAGGCGTGATTTCATTGGTCAATAACACCGTCAATCGCCAGTGAATTCAAAGCGTGTTTTTACTGGCTTCTGCAGCAGTCGTTTGCAATCCTCTGCGACTACAGTCCGCCTTCCCGAGAGAAAACCAATCTATTGGCTCATCAGTCATCCAATAGCATTCGTTCTGGGTTTCGAGAGGCTAGCCGCCCTGCCATTCTTCTCTTCTCCATTCCCATTGGCTGATCAAAACAAAAAGAGGCAGGACTTGTTAAGGAAATGAGTTTCCTTGTCTGTGTATGTCAGTCGAGCGATGGCAAGGTATGGCGAGCTAAACCGTTAAACAAAATCAGTCAAATCCAGCAATCTTCTTCGGAGTTTCGGTGTTTCACTAACTGATGGACTTGACCGCGCTCGTGAACGCGCGCTGCTTCGGGTAGAATCGCCCCCGCCTGTGTGATTTCCTGCTGAGTGTGTTGGTCCTGGTGGAGTGTGTGATGATGACTGCGGAGCTGTTGCTGTCTGACCTGGACAGTCGCTTCTGCGCTGATAACCTGCTGACCAGCGAGGACTGGGGTGAGTACAGCTGAATGCTGTGGGCAGTTAAAAGCTCAACCCAACACTCGGTTGATGGTTTCTAATGAATGTGTGGCTCTGATATGAGGGGGAGTTCCTGGGCTGATGACGACACCTCTGGCACATCTAGGAAGAGACTCCGGAGTCACTCCGGAACCGGTCCACTTATGAATTACCTCAAGACCACTTATACCTAAGAAGACCAGAGATAGCAAACACCACAGTTCTAACTATAAAGACATTTTTATATGTTGATTTGATTACAAAAAAAAAAAATTATGTATATGTCAAACCATAAAAGAAGAAACTTTAAAACGTTAGAAATAAACAGTTGGTGATAAGTACATTATTTTTATTACATATTATATTACATGTTATTCGCTTGCCCAAGTCAATGAGTCACCAGTATTGGCTCCCCTTTTACAAATTAATAATTATGTTTTTGTTATTAGTGTATAGTTAACAATAGTATTATTAAAGCAGCGTATCAAATGTAAGCATGTATATCTGGCATGTGTACTGTCTCTTTTCCCTGATAGTTTTCTGTAGCAGCTGCTCTGATCGTGTTGTTTTCTCTCTGATTCCTGTCAGAGATCTGTCTGCATCTCTCTCACATATTCAACCATCCTTGGAAATGATACAAAAGCAGCAGCACCTGAAGGCCTGAGATCTTCTGTTACATGCATCTCATTTTTCATTTCCTTTCTGTCCTGGCGAGGGACATTATTGTTACAGTGGTGTGAAAAGAGAGGGTGGTGTTTTCATTTGGATGAAGGTCTGAATCAGGGGACTGATGTAGGAGTGGACTATGTGAAGTATGTGAAGGATGGGCTGATTTGTGGAAAGCAGAGCCTGGGCTGTTTACATGGAGTCTACAAAACAAATAACTGAATTTATAACAATTACCTTGTTTAAAAGTTTGCATGGACTTGAATCTTAAAACTGTGTGTCTGGATGATCCATGAGTGTTTTTATGTTTTGTGAAAAATGTTCAGAGTCTCTTGTTTGTCCCGAGTAGTTCAACAGCCTGCTGTTCTTCAGGTCCTGCTCATTCTTTGGTTTTCCAGCATCTTCTGCATGTTTAAAGCCTTTCCAGTGACTGTATGATTATGAGATCCATCTTTACACACTGAGAACAGCTGATATTTGCATCTGCAAACATTTGCTGATGTTCAAGAAGGAGATGCAATGTATTAAGTAAACTTTTAAACGGGATGTGTACCTTTTTTTTTTTTTTTTCTTTATGCCTTTCAGAAGCTACATAAAATACTAAGGTGTTTCCCAGAGGACAAAATAAGTACAATTTGCCCTGATCATCCTTTTCAAAAAAGTTGACACCCTTCAGCTCCTAAAGCACTTTTTCTCCTAGGTATCATTTATACATAATTTGTTCATGTCTTTTTGTCTCTCAGATGCCTGTCTGTATCAGTGTGAGGATATGGAGGAGGATTTCTCCGGAGAACTGAAATATGACACATCGGTACGTTCACAACACACACACACAGAGACAATAATTTTGTGAAGTCTTTATTTGAGTTTGAAGAAGTCTGACTGTCAGTGGCTGTGCTATCATTCATTACCCCTCACAGACTGTAGTAAATGTTTGTCACACTCTCTGTCTCTCTATATTCACACACACACACACACACACACACACACATCTCCTGATTTTGAACCTTTATAACTTCTAAGGGCATCACCATCATGCTTTACTGTGGGAATGTGAACTGTACAGGTGTTTAAATAATAGGCTGAATAGCTATGACATTTTATTGCCATTAGCCAACAGACAAAGAAAATACTGTCCTAATAACATGGCATAAGATTCAAGTCAATTCACCTTTATTTATATAGTGCTTTTAACAATACAGATTGTGTATGTATTAATAGGAAAATAGTGTGTCAGTAATGCAAAAGGACAAAAGTAGGAGAGTTGACTAATCTGATGTGGTATTTGGTTGCTTGTAAACTAGTCAGTGATTGTGACGTGTTGAAGCTTAGAATGTGAGTAAACTGAATGAATGTGTATCTAAGTGAACACATCTGTCTCTGTCTCTGTCTCTTTCTCTGTCAGCTGGACAGTGATCTTGTCCTCACGCTGGACCCTGATAACCCCACATCACCATGGAAGAACCTGGACAACAACCTCACAGGTAGGAAGCCAGCACTTCAACAATATAATATAATTTAATTTCTTTGATTGTTCCTCTAATTCAGTGATTTTTCAACCTTTTTGACTCCAATGATCTTTATTGTCAAGAAGAATATTTGAAGGTCCATATTAAGTAATTCACAAATGCTTACATTTCAGTTTAGCGCAAAGGAGTTTTTACACCTTTACAATAACTGATTTAAATTGATTGATGCCTCGTGATAATTTAGAGCTTGACAAAACTAGAAAAATGTATATTCATTATTAAAAACATAACTTTTCCAGAAAAAATCTTTTTAAATCTTTTTAATATCATTTTTAAATATTCATATATGTAGGTTGTCCAAGACTGTGGGAACTCTGGGGCCAGATTCATAAAACATTCTTAAGAAAACAATTCTTCTTAACTGATATTTTCTTTTCATTTTCTTACTTAAGACAAAAAAAAAAAAAGAATTTTGTTTTCCAACAATACTTAATTTTCTTAAGAATCTTTATTCTTAGGATTTTCTTAAGACAAAACTTAAGAATTAAAATTTTTGAAAGGAATCTTCATAAAATCATAAATAGGTTGGATATTTGTGTATAATGAGCGCAAGAAGACAAATGAAATGGATCGCTCTGTCTTGAGACTGGCTCTTAAAGTAAATATTAAAAATACCTGGCACATTAAAAATGTGAAGCTGAGTGCTGATCACCGATTAAACTTCTCACAAGAACAGCCATTTATATTCCTAAGAAAAAGTTTAATTTTGAACATATTTGACAACCTTTCACGAATTCACTTAAGAATATTTCCTAACTTATTTCTTAAAAACATTTTTGTGAATCTGGCCCCTAATAGGGGCTTACACACTAATATAGACATTTAATAATTTGTTGATGTGTGTGGTTGAACATGGCAAACTCACGGTCAGTCTGTGTGATTTATGTAGAGTGTGCAGATTTTTTTCAGAAGGACTCTGACCTGCAAACATTTGTGTTTAATGATTGAATAGTGATGCTATAGTATTCAGTAGCTGCTGAGCTCTGTGTTTCTGTATTTTAATATCTGAAAATAATTTGCCATCCTCCAGTTCCTCTCTATTTATGTTTTGTTTTTATGTGTAGGTGAAGTGTCTGTCATGAAGGATGAAATGACAATAACACAACCTCTGCCAGTGGACATGTGTAAGTGACCTGTCTGCACTCTTCCCCATATAATTTATGTGTTCTAAGTAACATGTTAGAATGGTTATAGATGATTAAATGATCATTCTAGATGATTCTTTAGACAGTGTGAGTTTTGCCATGGTGAAACTGCCTTATTTTAGATAAAACTGTGGTAAAAGGCATGTGAGTGAGTTGTGTATGTATGTGTCGTAGTTTTCCAGGTGAAGACTGAACCTCCATCACCTTCATCGTCTCTGACCTCTGACAGCTCCATTCCATCTTTACCTGAACCTCAGGTATGTACAGCTGTGTGTTTGTACATCAGCGTAACAAGCACTCGAACTCAAGACAGTGCAGCTCTACGGCAGGCTGTGAAACAGTACTTTTATAAATCAAATTTTAAGAGTAAATGAAACATTTCAGGTAGTTAAACAGGTGAAGGGAGTATTCAGTAGTGTTAAATGCATCTCTGTTTGCTGTCACAAGTCTTGAATGCAGCTAAGCAAACATTAGGATACTTACCTTGCTCTTCCTGTCTTGATTTGTCTATTTCTTGTTCGAACACTGATTCTCTGTTTCTCAGGTGATGGTTAAGAGTGAGAACCCGCCCACTCCACCGTACATGTATGGAGACGTGCTCTCGCCGCCGCTGGCCAGTGTGGAGGTGACCGTTGCTAGCATTGCTCCTCCACATCAGCCTCCCGTTCCTCTGGCCGTACAGCCGCATGTGCTCAGCAGCCTTGACGCACAAACCACAGGTCTGCAAATGCACACATCATGTCACGGACCTCACGCACACACACACACACACATCACAGACCTCACACATTCACACGTGATTTAAAGTGAGCAAACAGGACAGATGACTCTATCCGGTATGAGAGACTGTTCTGAGTAACATGACACTGAGAAACTGACTTACTGTGAGTTCTTTTCCTGTTTCTCTAGACTGATGTGTTCATGTTTATTTGAATGTTCTGCAAGAACGCACGCAGCAGCTTGTCACATGAAGGAAAAATTATCAGCTGAAAATGGCATTTTCGGTTTTTGGATGAAAGAGAAATACGACCAAAAATATGAGCTGAAAATAGCATGCAGGTTTTACTCTCCCTCTAGCCGTCGTCACTGCATGGTGTGATGCTCCACTCAATATTCTGCTCTATGAATGTGTGTTAAAGGGTTAGTACACCCAGATTATTAGCCAAATGTAGCCAATTGTTTACTCACCCTCAAGGCGTCCTAGGTGTATATGACTTCCTTTTTTCATACAAATGAATATTGATGAATATTATATTGGAATGGGTGGGTGTTTCTCTTCAGCTTGCGCTAACAGTTGTACATGGAACCTGCGCGGATGACATAGGACATGTGCGTTACGATTAATTTTTTTTTTATTCAGTATCATTAAAATTAGGGAGTTAAATGAAAATGTTTTAGTTTATTTAAAAAAAAAAAAAAAAAAGAAGAAGCTGTTTCAGTTTTCGGCAAAGTGCATCCAGAATTTTCGGTTTCGGCTCAGAATTTTCATTTCAGTGCGTCCCTAAAAACATACAGAGACCAGGGCCTGTCATGCTCTAAAAAAACATACAACAAATCATAATAAAAGTGTCATAAAAGTAGCTTGTTTGACTTGACCTCTATTCTGATTCTTCTGAGATGAAGAAGGACAGAGCAAAAGTCATTATTCTCTGTAGACTGTCTGCGTCTACCTTTGGTTGAATGTGAATAAGGCTGTGCGTCTTTGGTTCTTGAGTGTCTTCTGAATGTGATTAGAGAATGTTTTCTGTCACTAAAGACCATTATGGGTCTGCTCCTCACTCTTTCAGCTTATGTTTAGCATGTGCTTGTGTGTGTTCAGTGCTCTCCTCGGCAGCTACGCTGAAGGCCAGCAGCATTCTGAGCAGTAAACCTCTGATTCAGCCCAAACCTGTGTGTGTGGCCGCGCTGCCGGTGACTCAGAGCCCCAGTCCGGCTAAAGCTCTCATCCTGCAGAGTGTTCCTGTACCTGTCCCTGTCCCTGTCCCACCCATCGACCAGAACTCCACGCCTGGTGAGATCAACTGCCTCCACTACAACACACCAAAACATTGTATCTTAAAAAAAGTGTGCATCCCATGTACATCAAAACGTTACTGATGTAGTGAAAACAGAGCTCAACTCAAGCAGGAAAAACTGCTCAGTTTGATTCTTTAACAGGGCTCGACATTAAGCCTTGACGTGCTTGTCCTAGTAAAAAAAAAAATACTTGTCCAGGGCAATTTGAAAAATTTATTTTAAAATAAAAAAAAAAAACAAATGTGTGTATAAAAGTCAAAAGTCTCATCACTGATATGTTAGGTCTTACTTTAATCAGCATATTTGTGATATTTGCCTTAAATTGATTTCTAGAACACTTTTTAACTTTATGAAGGGCAATATTTTCCTAACCTTACTAACCTTACAGTTAGAATAATTAGACTCTGCATGGTTGTTACCATTCAAATGAAATCAGTATCAACAACTCCACTGCAGAGGAAACACTAGAAGCTGCATCTAAAGTGCCATTTGGATGTATTTACTCAGACTGTTTAATGAAGATAAGAGGTTCCATAAATGCGTTTATTGAATTTGTAAAATTGCAAAATGCTTTTGCATTTGGCTTTGCTTAGAACTATTTTCGTCAATGTGTCTAAAATGTAAGTCATATTACTTGTTAATTGAACGGCTGTTGAATAAAATCGATGTCACATTTGCAATCGTGCTGGCTTTTGCTTATATCATATGTTATATACAATATTTATTTTTTTTCTACCACAGTATGTTTGTTTCTTTGTGTGTGCTGTTGCACCTATTAGTTTAGATTTTTCTGTGAGTCAGCTGACACAACCTTTATACTGTCCATTATCAGTCACCGTTTAAACTGAAAGTAATAAAATGTTTCAGTGCTGCCCTAATTATTGTTTGTTACTGATGTTTTAATCAGGTTACTTGTCCGGTCGGTCAAGTAAAATTTTTTCATTTGCCCCTCACAAAATCCACTTGTCCCAAACAAGTTAATGTCGAGCCCTGTTAATGACCATAGATTGATTTATTTATCGTCACATTACTCAAATATAGTTAAGGTAGTAGTATCATTTGTGTTTTGATGATGTTGTCTGTCTGTCTTTCCCTTGCAGTGGTTCTGTCTCAGTCAGTGTGCCTGGGTTCTGCTCCTGCCATTGTTAAAATGGAGCCTTTGTCTCCCAGCATGCCTCACTGCACTAGCCCTTCAGCCCCGGCCCCGAGCAAACCCATCATCCCATCCTCCACTCTGCCCGGAAATGGCTGCAATGACATTGATGTGAGTGACACTTTCAGAAGCTTTCCAATGTGTTGTGCCTGCTGAATACTGTAGAATAGTGTACATTTGTTTATTTATTTCTAGGGATGCACGATATATCGGAAGCCATATCGGTATCGGCCGATAAATGTTATTTTTAGTATTATCGTAATCAGTCCAATAACAAAATTAGGACGATATCTTTAAGCCGATAAATTAGGTATTATTTCTGCTGGCTGAACCACTTCACGTGCTTGCTACTGGCCACTAGGGGTTTAATGGCACGTAATGCTGCTTCTAGAGAGAAGATGTCAGCGGTGTGGGAGTTTTTTTGTCATGAAAAAAGAGGAAAGTTTAAATAAAGTTGGCCATAGAAATGAATAGTAAATATAGTTCAGAGTAGGGATGCTCATTTCGATTAATTTTCCTGACCGACAACCGCAGCTCGTCAACCAAAGTTTAACCGTTAACTGATCAATCTCCTTTTTGGACGCACCTTCAGAAATAAATGCATCTTTATGGATTACGTAATGAAAGTTTTTTTTTTTCCGATGTGTTTTATTTCGTTAAATAATAATTTAAAGCATCCTGTTTATATATCTATATATATATATCTATCTATCATGTTTGTCATATCTCGCGCTGGCGCCTCAATGTTCTGCAAAGCGGTTTCAGCTTCCCCTCTCCAAAAACAATATGCACTTAATAGCGCACATTTATCTAGGTTTAACCTTTAAACTAATATTGTTTCATATCTACTTTAACTTTTTCAGATATGTAGATTTTATTTCATGCAAGTCGTGATGATTTGAGAAGGCAAACTGATCAGACGATGAACAGTCTTCGGCTAGCCGCTGTTCGTTATTTTAAAAAAGCAAAAACCTATATTTAACAAACAAAAAAATGTTTTTCTAAATTGACTAATTTTAGTTAAAATGACAAAACTAAAAATAATCACTTTTTTTTATTACATACAAAATGTACATATTTTAATAGCTGAAGGAGACGTGCATGGAGACATGCTATACGGACAGAAGCGCTGCCTGTTAGACTCGCGGCAAAAACACCATCACAAAAATCTGCGGCAATTTGTGGTTCGGGGCTTCTCATCCACTGTACATATTTTACTTTTCACTGCGTGTTTTGCAGCGTAGAGCAATATAGCCAATCTGTTGATTTTATGAATGCAGTGGTCAATCGGAGGCGGTTTAGTTACAATCCTCTCAGCACACAAAATGCCGGTAGTGTTCTGTTCAGTTCTGCTCTGCTCTACACGTTCGTGAACTATTATTAAAACAGAAAATGTAGACATGATGTAAATAAGAGATTAATTGCGCAGTGTAAACATTCTTTTTTATTACTCTTTATTAACGTTGAGATAGTGCTGAACTACATTAAGATGTGTGACAGCTTTTTCAAGTGATTGTAAGGGAGTGCCGCACCCATTGCGCAATTTCTAGGCTGTAATCCATTCAGAATATATTCACTCACGGATTCACTCTCTGATAAGCCATTTGTCCAATATTGCCGCTTGCCACTGTGTTGCGTATAGGCTGCATCAGTTAAGTGAAGGTGACGCAGGTACTTGCTCTGCGAAATATATCTGTAGCCTATGCTGCATTTGTCGACACTCGCCTGTGAGTAAACAAATTCTTAAGTAGGCTATAGCATTGTTCTTTCACCGTGCAAACGTAAAAAAAAAAATACTTGCAGAAAAAAAAAACATTTAATATAACTGATATTATAAATTAAGTTAAAAGAATAAAAATTCTTACTGGTGGTTAAACGGTAAATATGAGCATCCTATATGAGCATAGTTCAGAGATCAGTTCAAACTTTTCTGAAGTTAAGGTTTTAAAATAAAATCAGTTGTTCACTATATGTGTTTGCCTTTTGTTTTTGCAATCATGCTAAAAAAATATTTATCGGCCTGTATATCGGCTATCGGCCTTTAAATATAAAAGAGTTATCGGTTATCGTTATCGGCCATAATTTCCATATCGGTGCATCCCTATTTATTTCAACGAGCAATCAGATCTTTTGGTTGGTGTCTGTCAAGTTTTCAGTTTGAAAGAGAAAACAAACCCCAAAACCCAGCTGATCAGGACCATGATGCAAAGGGTCTTGTGTCTCATGAAAACTGAACCGTTACATAGGATACTACGTGCCAGAGACAATAGTCTTTTATGTGGTTTAATGGTTAATTGGAAAAAACTTTTTAATCACAGATTGGCTCCATTTGTCTGTCATAGTTAACTTGCAGTGATCAGGTCACATATAGTGAATGCATTCTTGTGCTCCTCAGATGAAGGTTTTGAAGAGGCAGCAGCGCATGATAAAGAACAGAGAATCGGCCTGTCAGAGCCGCAAGAAGAAGAAGGAGTACCTGCAGAACCTGGAGGCGCAGCTGCGGGAGGCGCAGCAGGAGAATGAGCGTCTGCGCAAGGAGAACCAAGTGCTGCGACTGCGGCTTGCTGGGAAAGAGGTCAGACGTTAACCCTACAGGATTTTGCTTTACATTTTTCGTACATTTTTCCATGTCTAATTGTGTGTTGTGCCAAACAGGCTACAGAATCTGGCAGCAACAAGAGAGCTCTGTGTGTGATGGCTCTGTTCCTCTTCATCACCTTTACCTTCGGCCCCGTCAGGTAAACACTGCGGCTACAAACACTCACTCTAAACCAAGGGTGCCCAAACTCCCTAGTTGCCCAACTTGCCTTAACACACCTGCCTGTAAGTTTTTAGCATGCCTAGTAAGAGCTTCATTAGCTGGTTCAGGTGTGTCTAATTGGACACCGGCCCTCTAGGACCAAGTTTGGGCAAATTTAGACAAACAACATACTGCTGACGACTAGGGTTGGAAATTGGGAACCAATTGGTTCTTGTGCCAATGCAGGTGAAACATCGGAATAAAAAAAACAAATGACAGTGTTTTCAGACAGCAAACATGCAGTACAACTGTTGTAGATCCAGTTCACCAACAGATGACCCATAAATCTGTTCTTCGTAATGATTTGGTCCAAAAACACATAAAATAGTCTCTGAGTGAGTTCTCAAACTCTGCTGGAGGCTGTCTCTGACACTGATTAAACACACCAGACCAGGTAATCAAGATCTTCAGGTTTGTTCGAGGAATGACAGAACTGAACTTGAACTCTACAGGACTCTGACCCTCCAGCAGGATGTTTGACACTCCTCACTGATTGGACTGAATCAGTCTAATAACTAGGTCAATCATTACTTGCCAACTACTGCTGTGTTATGTACTTGAGATTTCTGAGGCTTGAGCTAGTGCTTGTTTATGTAATAAAGTATAATAATGCATACTTCCCGCCAGTACCTTAAAAAGTATCCTGTTTAGTTCAATTTTTTTTTTTTCTAAGCCAAAATAATGACTTTCTTACATTTTTAGCATGATTTATGTGTCATTCAGTGTAACAACAGTTCATATATCAAAACATTTTGTTAGGTATATTTAGAACAAAAATTATTAGATATTAAAAAAACAACAAACAAAAAAAAAAAAACTCATGAACAGTCCAATCCTATGTGAGGATCATCGTGTAGCTCACAAGTACTCATTAACTGTCATTTTAAATCTTTACCAGTTTACCATCTTTACCAAGTTTTTAATCACTTAAAATATAATTAAAAGTATGATACGTTATTCTTCTATAAATTTTTGTAAGTACAGATCAGTTTAAGTATGATGTTTAATTTTTACATAAATGTATCTGTTATGCTGAATGATGCAGAAACATTATTTCACCCATATTTTGACATTTTATTTCCACACAAGTTATTTGAAACATTAAAGTAGACACTTTACGTTATATTTTCTGTGTACTAGTACAAGTACTAAAAGAATTGTTGATAGAAATTTTCAGGGAGCAAAATCAAATCCATAAACTCATTCTGTTGGTGTCTCTGTCCTGCAGTCTCAAAGACAGGACATTGGAAGCTGGGCTAGAGGAAGCGGCTGTGCCTCTGACAGGAAGACGCCTGCTGGAGTTTGAGAACTCTCAGAAGCTGAGCAAGAGACGTGCAAGCGAGAGAACCACAGAGCAGAGGGTGGACAGAGAGGAAGAAGAACGCGGGAGGAAAGGAGAGCTGGACAAGAAAGCTGCGGTCTCGTATCAGTTCAGGTGAGACAGAGCATCTGGAAGCACACACGCGCACACACAACTCTGTATAGCTATCTTTGTGAGGACATACATTGACACAATGCAATCTGCAGCTCCTTAGACTAAACCTACCCATCAGAACTGTGCCTCACCCAAACCCTTACCCTATACCTAACCTTCACCCAATTATAACTGATCCCTAAACCCAAGTCTTGACCCTTAAACAGACCTTTAAAGGGTTCTCAGAAAGTGAGGACCGGCCATAATGTCCTCACTTTACAAGATTCCTCACTCCGAACTTGCACACACACATGTCAGTCCTTGTCAGTGTGTCTGAGCATGTGTTTCTCATTCAGCAATCAGAGTGGGGTGTTCAGTGAAGTTAAAGACCTGCTCCTGCAGGACATAGACAGATACTTCTCGTCCCCTGACTGCAGACAGTTCAACCGCTCAGAGTCCCTCAGGTCAGTGTTTTGTCATCATTACAGCCATCTCATGGGTCCGTCTCATAGTGAATTTTGTTGTTGCATTTCTCTACAGTAAATCAATTATGTAGTCAATTTAAAATACACTACCAGTGAAAGGACACATTTGTCTGACTTTACCATTCTCATATTCAATTGTACATTTATTTTTATAAATTACTATTCTAAAATAGTGATACTAAGGAATGAGTAGTTGTGTCCAAACTTTTGATCAGCAGTTAATAACTATTAAGTTATTAAAGTAACGTTGAATTCCTTTTTCTTTTCATTTCTTTTTTCTTTTTCTTTCTTTTTAAGCATCCATACATTTGATACTTCCATACTTTTCATGTTTAAGACAAATAGATTTGTTTTACTTTCTCTCTGTTTCTCCATCAGGTTGGCTGATGAGCTGCGTGGATGGGTCCATCGTCATCAGACCAACCGCAAGTCTGATGGAAAGCCAAAGGTTGTAAAGAAGACTAAAATAGCTCAGGTGTGAAACCACAGCTGCTCTGTGACTCATTAAGCTTGTCCTCCTCAAACACAGCCCTCATATAATACTCAGATACATTTTGTTGCATGACTTCAAGGTTGAAGTGAATTTACATGTTTTGCTTGATTTGTAATTTTTTTTTTTTTTTCTCTTTCATCAACAGAAGGCTCAGCACAGAAAAACAAACTTTTCTAGGTACCTTCCAATTCAGGCTCATCGTTCTATCGAAAGGTAACTATAAAGCCTCAGAGTAAAACAAATCATGGAAGTGTTTTAATTAATTAAAATGTTAATTAAACATTGCCTGGCTTGTCCTTGTAGTCAGCTGCAGGTGCTGCCCGGGCCAGAGATCAGCTACAGCGAGTTTCTGGATGCTATTGATCGGCGTGAGGACACTTTCTACGTTGTCTCATTCAGACGGGTAGGAAGAGCAGGCAGTTGCTGCATCAAAAGAAAGGACACATACACCTCATTCACTCACCTAATTCTCATCTTTGGCTCTTGTAGGATCACCTGCTGTTACCTGCCATCAGCCACAATAAAACAACTCGACCCAAAATGTCTCTGGTCATGCCTGCCATGGCCATCAACGGTGAGTTTGTGCAAGGCTTGTGCGGTCAGTTCAAGATGAAAATCTTTTGAAACAAATGATGTTTCGAAAAATGTCTCTTGCATAAAGTCAATGAGGTTGAGTGTTTAACTGTTCATCACAATTATTTTGCTAAAAAAATAATAAATAATAAATAAAATAATAAATAAAATTACGACAGAGTTTTAGTGTCACATTAAACAATAAAAAAAAAATCTAAGATCCTGAGAATGAAGTCGAAAGGCTAAGGCTTTGAGAATAAATAAATTCATAGCAATTACAAGATTAAAGTTATAATATTTTGAGGGTTATTCTAGCCTATTGTGCATGCAAATGGCTCAGATTGAGAGCGCTGGGAGAAGTTCCTCAGCTTTCAAAATACATCAGTTTTATAGTGAAATACAAACAATACATCTAACAATGTGTTTTCACGCTCTTTAATGTGGCGTGACAGATCACTGTATTCGTTTCAGTTTAAGCAGCATGTGAGTCAATCATCTTTTCAATTACAATAATGATTACATTATTGATTACATTTTTTACATAATGATTAATTATTTTTATTTCATTAAATTAGGCTATACTGTTTTTTTTTTTTCACATCTTTTCATGATCTTGAGACATATATAAAGTTTCCTTGAGGGAGAGTGGTTTAACACAAAGCGTTAAACTGTTAGCACACGTTATCTTTGTCAGCGCGTTCTTACTGGCATCAGACTGAGGAACAAACTTTTACATGAGCATGTGGATATTATCGTTTCTTTCAGAATTAACGTGAAAATGTAAACACAATAAATATAGGCTGACTCGAGTAGGGTATATGTACGTTCTTTAATGTAATTGGCACAATCTGCTTGATTTTTCCGTTTGCTCTGCTTGATCTTGAATGCTTTTGTTTTTGTGTGTGTGTGTGTATGTATGTATATATGTATGTGTATATATAATATATATATATATATATAATGTATGTGTGTGTATATATATATATATATATATATATATAAAATATGGCCTGGCAACTTCTCCCGGTGCTCTCAATCTGGACCTATACTCTCAAAATATTTTAACTTTTTAATTTCTACGATTTCGAAACATTTCGACTTTATTCTCGTAGAATTTAGACTTTATTCTCAACATATTATTACTTTAATCTCGTAATCTTAGATTTGTTGTACTTTTTTTTTAACATGGCACTAAAATGCCATTGTGATTAATCATGATTATTGTTATTGTTTTTTTTGGATGATTTTTTTTCTTACATTTTGTCAGAATTATTACACGTTTACGTAAGCAGAAATCAAGAGAACGTCAACTGACATGGTTTGCAACAGATTTATTTGCAGCAATAGCGTATCTGCATTACACTGTTATTTGAACAGGATATCTACATGCTTGCCAGTGTTTTCAGCTCATCAGTGTGTTTTTCATAATGTACAAGAAAGCACAGGCACATGTTTGCCAGGTTAAGGTGGGTTAGGTAAACCACTGGGAAGAAAATATATTGATTTAATAGCAAAGCTTGTTTCAGGATAAATAACCAGTAAAGAAATATCACAGATGATTATGCTTATTAAATCAAGAGAAGATCACAATTAAAATACGATTCATTGTGCAGCTCTTGTTCATTTTTGTTTGGAGTGACATGAAAGTGAGTAAACGATTACATACTTTAAATTTTTTTGTGTGTAAATGCCATATATTCTAAACCTGTATTTTTTTTATTGCCCCGTGTAGATTCGGTGTATAACTCATCTCAGGGCGGCTATGAAATGATGATGCAGGTGGACTGTGAGGTGATGGACACCCGGATCATTCCAATCAAGTCCTCTGTAGTCCCTCCCTCTCTCAGAGACCCACCCCCTGCCCCGCCCCCTCACCATCACCACATCAACCACACCTCCCTCCGCAGCCGACACCAGCACTTCCAGGGAGGCGGGGCATCTAGACGGAGAGGTGCGGGTTACTTCATCAGCCAAAGTGGATCCGACTGAGAGTGCAAGAACAGTAACGAAAGACTCTGCTTTGATCTACAGCTGTAGTGTAAGGTACTTTTACTCTCAAATCAACACTGATCCCGGAGGACATGTGCAGAAAAGTTTCCAAATTATCAAACCCATTTAAGACGCACAGAGATATATGGTAAGGTGAAATGACACATGGTCCATTGCACTTATGCGGTTAGCGTAGGCTTTTCCATGGTGGGATGCTTGTGTGGTCTCAAGTTTCCTTCCCCTCCTGTTGGTGCATCATCTGCTCTCTTTTTATACATGCCTTGTGTTCTTTTTCTTTCTTTTATACTTGTTTTTTTTTTTTTTTTTTTTTTTTTTTTTACAGATTTTTATTGAGATTATTTAAAAAATTATGTGCTTCTCTTAGATGTGTGTGATATAAATATTAATTTGAATATAAGAATAATTTTGTATGTATTCTCGTCCATCACAGTGGCACATTTCTCCATGTATATACTTAGCTTTGTCACAGGTGACTGTTGGTCCAGTATAAAGCTGCTGGTTTGCTTGTCTTTCTCATTACAGCTTGTTTTTTTTTTTCTTCTTCTTTTTCTTTTTCTCACTAAATAACAGATCTTAGGGTGTCACAGAATCTTCTGCCGTTAATGTTTTCCTTTGCAGGCGTCTTGTCTTGAATGCGCTGCTGCTTTTGTCCCAAACCACTAACAGGACACGGTAATCCTGGGATCTTGTGGTACGTCAGCCTGTGCTGCTGCTTGAACATTACAGCCAACATCTCCACTCATGTTTCATTTAATTCAAGTGACCGTTGTAAATAATTTATACAATCTAAAACGGGTTTGTTTAGCAGTCAGACATGTTTTGATCAGCAAATGAGTTCTGATTTTGACAGCCGTCCATCATTGTGCTCCGTTTGCCGATATATCTCTGTTCAGCTCTCTTGTGTTCGAAAGCTAAGGGAATAAGACCCGTGGCCGGATGTACATTTTCGTTATAGAGACTTTTACAGAAGTGGTTGTCTTTCTAAGAATTAGTTTATCTTCTGATTGAAGATAATTTCATGTTTTCTCATTGCCTGCGACCTTTATGGCTTGTTTTCAAATTTAGCTCAGTCCATCTGTGATGATGAAGATTTTGATTTATGCATCTGAAATGGTCCTGTTAAATTGCTCTGGCATGTTTGTGTTATCTGTGATGGAGGGATGTTGTATGTAAATGTAAACCTGCTTTTTTACTTTATTTAAATGAGCTTTCATAAGGAAAACACTTTACATTTTCTCTTCCTGTCTGTATGAGAATTTTGAACTACTGTCTTCATTTGTAGATTTTGTGAGGGGAAAATAAATTTGATAAATACTGTGGAGTAAGTGATTTTTTGTACTGAGAAAAAGAGGGAGATTGTCCGTTGCTGAGTGGAGCGTAGCTGACATCACATTAATGCAAGAGATAATCACGATTAAACCTTATCATTAACACCAGAATGCATGAAAAAAGACAATTCAGTTTCATGGTTTTCTTCTTCTTCAAAAAAAAAGGTATTGTTAATGAAATGATTCACAAATGTTTACTGATATACCAAAAGTGTTTTTTGTCCACTTAGTTTGTTTATACTACAGTCACAGTTTAGAGCCGCTTTAAAGTCTGTTGCAATCTGACCTTTCACTCTACACATTCTTCACAGAGAATGTGAGAATGGCCGAACGTTCTGCAAAGAAAGGTGTGAATCTTGGTAGTTTCAAAGTCCCGTTGGAAATTAATTTAGGCCATTTTGACCCCCTTTATGAGATTTAAAAATTCCCATTTTATAACCACAAATATGAAAATGCTTAAGAAATACTGTTTTAGTCTTTAATAGAATATTTCAGACTGTCATCTAAATAACATTGTTCAGTCCAAGTAGAGGTTCTCTCTTTACGGCCTGACTGTTTTTCATTGTTCTGTGTAATTGTGTGATTTATTTTTATTTTTTCATGTAGATTTCACTCTCTACCAGGTTTGCATATGTGAATTAGCTTTAAAAACAAAGTCACAAAATCTGATTAGATTTCCTGCAGCAAGAGGGCGCTGGAGATCTGTTCTAGGTAAGTATTTCTAACCAGGTTTGAGTATTAGTCCTGAAATGTGAAATACACTGTATTGCCAAAAGTATTGGGACACCCCTTTCTAATGAACAGGTTTGACTACTTTAGTTTAAGCATATAATGATAGTCTAGGGAATTGTGACTTTCTAATTTTATAGCAAAAGTTTGGACAGGACTTTTTTTGTTTTTATTCTAACATGACAATGCCTTTGTGTATAAGGCAAGGTTCATAGAGAAGTGTTTGATTCAGTCAGTGTGGAAGACCTTGACTGGTCTGCATAAAGCTAAATCTTAATCTCAGCTGAACACCTCTGGTGTGACTTTAAATGCAGCCCTTGAGCCAAAAATTCAGACCAAACACTAATGACTTGTGCATACAGGTACAGTCATTTAGACACTTCCTAAACTGAAGCAACCCAAGATGGTAATACAACTTATACTACAAATATACACTGTAAAAAAAAAAATCGTAAAATAATGGTCAAATGACTGGCAGCTACGGCTGCCAAACAAAAACCATAAAATTACAGCAAAACATCCTAATTAAAATAAAGTGCAAAAACTATAATTTTACAGAAATGTTCATTAAAGGTTTTACAGGGGAAAAAAATTATTTTACAATTTCCCCTCTTGTTTCAATTACATTCTTTTACTTTAATTTTACGGTTTTTGTTTGGCAGCCATAGCTGCCAGTCATTTGACTGTTTTTTAACAGGACAATTTTTACAGTGTAAAACCCTTATTTTACAGTTTTTTCCTTGTTTCATTTACATTCTTTTACTTTAATTTTACGGTTTTTGTTTGGCAGCCATAGCTGCCAGTCATTTGACCGTTTTTTTACAAGACTTTTTTACAGTGTAAAACCCTTATTTTGCAGATTTTCCTTGTTTCATTTACATTCTTTTACTTTAATTTTACGGTTTTTGTTTGGCAGCCATAGCTGCCAGTCATTTGACCGTTTTTTTTTACAAGACTTTTTTTACAGTGTAAAACCCTTATTTTACAGATTTTCCTTGTTTCATTTCTATTCTTTTACTTTAATTTTACGTTTTTTGTTTGGCAGCCATAGCTGCCAGTCATTTGACCGTTTTTTTACAAGACTTTTTTATAGTGTAAAACCCTTATTTTGCAGATTTTCCTTGTTTCAATTACATTCTTTTACTTTAATATTACGGTTTTTGTTTGGCAGCCATAGCTGCTAGTCATTTGACCGTTTTTTTACAGGACCTTTTTTTACATGGTTAAACCTTTATTTTACAGATTTTCCATAGGTTATTATGATCAAATACATTCAATTAAGTAATACACACCAATATTTCTACAAAGAAAACAATGTTATTTAACAGATTTCCTCTAAATCATTACGATCTAATACCTTCAATAAAATTAATACATACACAAGTTTGTAATTTAACAGTTTTATTTTGTAAGATAAAATTCTGAACAATAAAATCATCTTGCAACTTTAATAGACAGCATTTGTATAGTATTTAAAACATGTTGAAGTATAAGTTAAATGGAGTGATTCAGTTACAAATCTTAAATGAAATAGAACTAGAAATAGGATAGATTTACAGTAATTAAAAGACGAACAGTTTCATGAAATTCTTATTAGGATACAGTAACCCATTCCAAACCAAAAAACAATCAGAAAACTGAAACAATTACAGGATTTTCACGGTTTCCACATGCTCCTGACCTCTGCGTACTCCATGTCATGACAATAATCATTTCACTTGTCTTTTAATTGAACATTCTAAATATACAAGTGAATAAATATAAATAAAATCAAAGCATACATTAATAGGTCCATTATTCCTACCAGACAGATATACAGCACATTAAGAAGAATCCTCCAAACAGACAGTAATCATCTTGATCCTTGGTGTATCTGTGAAGAAAAAAACAACAATATTCAGAAAATTTTTCAATTTTTAATTGAAAACTTTTCCTTAAACTTTTCCTTTAAACATGTTCTAATGGGAAAATGCAAACATCACCAAAAGAGAAACATAGACTAATAGTAATGGACACTCTTTTCAAGATCACTGCGCACTGTTAAAAACAACAACAACAACAACAACAACAACAATATTATTATTATTATTTGTACCCCAAAATAATGAATTTATTCCTAGAAAAAATGAGCACATCTATTTCATTTTGAGCGCACAGACATGTGAACGACCCCTGAAGGGTATCTGCAATTTAGTGCTATCTGGTATCCTGTCTAGTTTTAGGACTCCTGCCACTGTTTACATCTGTTCAAAATCCCAACATTTAAAACACAAACAAACTGCTGGCTCTCACTACTTGACACTACGTTGAGTGTTAAATGAAGAAGAGAACCACGTTCTGTATATCTTCGTACTGCATCCCTGAACATTCCTGCAAACTTGGACTAAAAGATAAATGTGTAGAATATGAGCATGTCTCCAAACACCTTGTTGAGCTGCAGGTTTAACAACACAGATGTTATGTTTTGATGAGCCGGAGGTTTAAAGGGTTAGTTCACCCAAAAATGGGTTTGGAACAACATCAGGGTGAGTCATTAATGACATAATTTTCATTTTTGGGTGAACTAACCCTTTAAGTTTAGCAGTGGCTGCACTTAATTTAATTAGGAATAATTAAATTATTAATTTGAATTATTTCGCCTGAAATGTTTACTGCTCCAAAATGTTCTATATGTTTCTTAAAAATAAGATAAACTGTGTTTAATAGAAGAAATGTTGTTGTTTTTTTACCCAGAAATTTAAAAATAACACATTTTAGAGTTGTAATCTAAACACTGTGATAGCATGAAATTTTTATCTAAGGTTATCATACTGTCAAAATCTCATACCGGCCCATGCCTAAGGGTGAGTAAATCATGTTGTATAAAGCTGAAATAAAGTTTCATACATCTATAGTATGAAGGAGAGAATATATTGTATTTGTTTTGGATGCATGCCATTAAAACGGACAAAAAGCAAGTTTTGTTATAGATTGCAGATGACACTTACTAGTGATGGGCTTGTTTCTTTGTTGCTGCTTGTTCTGCCTCCAAAACAAGTTTATGGTTCCAATGGTAGATCTATATAGAAAAAAGGTGAAGAGTTTTATCATTAACAGTTTTTATCTATGAAGACAAGTATAATATATATATATATATATATATATATATTTTTTTTTTTTTTTTTTTTTTCTTCTCGAATTCACATTGCTGGACATGACAATAGCTCTGTCTTTAAGTTAACAGTATTTTATGAGGTCCATTATAATTAATCCATTTAATGTGCATAAAACAGTTACTAAACATGTACTATAAAGCCATGGTTAATTTAACATTGGACTCTGGGAACAGGTCCTTAAAAGCATACTCAAAAATGAGAATTCTCTTATCATTTACCCACTGTAATGTTGTTCCAAACCTGTATGGCTTTCTTTCTTTCTTTTGTGTAACCTTTAATCTTTGTTTAATTCGCCAGCAGCATCTATGGCCATACAGCCATAACGTTAGAGGTTTGAAAATACATTAATTTTGAGAAGACAACATTAATTTTGTGGTGAGCTATAGCCTATATGTAAACTTAAGAAAAAATGTAAAATAGTCTGTTTGATCTAAAGTAATTGTTTGCATGTTATCTCTCTTGTATTTCTATTTTATTTATCTTTTTGCACATAAAGGTCATTCCTATTGAAAACAAATTTAATTAACATGCAGACAAACGTCCAGTAATATGGCTGCTAGTGTGCATACATTAACTGTCTTAATGTTACCATGGCAATACTCACCGCCTGATGGTGTGGCTGGATATTTTTCATTACCCAAATTTCTGGATCATGAGGGAAACAAACACACACGACATAATTCATATTAGTTACTTACTTTATATTACTTTACAGAGACATTAGAAAAAGAGTTTATAAAGTTTTACTCACCAGCTCCACATAAAATACTCTCATTATAACCGGTCCGGTAAATTAGTCCCACGTTAAGGTGTCCAATGAATTCGGTTTGACTTGCTCTGCTTAACCAGTGACAAAGTAGTTCTCAGTTTATTCATTCAAAGTTCCAGTTATTTTATTCGTAAAACTAACTTAGCAGACACATGCTAGCAGCACTTCGTAACATTAGCTGGCAGTAAACTGAAATATACTAATATCGCTATTGTGCTAATTCGATAAGATTCTCATTTTACACACTGTTAAATACTGACATAGCGGAAACATTTGAAAAGTTCTTACCTTCTGTAGTTTGCAACATGTTCGCTGACTGTTGTGATTCTTGTCCATGTATGAAACACCTAACCGTATCAAAGCACTACTGCAGTCTGCAAATGCCAAGGAGGCCAACGGACATATATTCAAACTTTACCCGAAGGCGCGCAAAGCTGTCATTGGCCAGATCCATGATGACGGTCGGAATAACCTATCATGCTGAATGATGCACTGAGACGCAGCCAGTAGTGTGATAGCATTCAAATAATAGGGAAATACAACAACAATAAAACAAAAAAAAAATATTATTTTATTTACACACACACACACACACACACACACACACACTGTATAAGCTATAAGTGTTGCGCTGATCCCAGTTCAACTGCCTTCTGTTATTCAGAAAAAGAACTCCTGCACATTATTTGGTTTTCTAGCATCTTCTACCTTTATCAAAAGTCACTATATGATTTTGTGATCCATCATTTTGCACGGAGGATAGCTGAGAGACTCATGAAACTATTGCACAAGTTTCAAATTGGTTCCTGGATCAGCATTATTTTGAAAAAAATATAGACTTGACTTAATCCCTACCCCTAAACCTAAATTTTCCTAATTTTCTGATTTTCCTGAGGGAAATGATAACTGATTAAGTGTGTAAAATCATCTGATCCTGTTCGTAAGCCTAAAACTAACATTTCCTGAAATGCTATGCCTTGATTCTGATTGTTTGAATGGAATGTTGTTCCATGTTCATGTCCAAGTAAAATGATTTACTTGGTGAAATCACATTCACCCTTGAACCTACTGCAAACTGCTTTTACCAAATGCAATATGTTCCTGGATCAACTTCTTTTGTTTAGGCTTATAATCAGTGTTTGGTGCTTGTACATCAGTGTCATTCATCTAACATTTCCTCTTAATGTAGGGATTACTGATAGGTAAGGTTAGGTTTAGGTGTAAGGATGTGGTCAAGACTACATTTTTAGATTAAAGTGTTGTTCCAGGTCAACAAAATATGCTGACCCAGGAACACATCAAACTCACAAAAAATCTGGATGTGCACTCAGGACCAATGTAGGACTCACAAACAACAACCTCAAAACAGGAAAACTGTTGTGGATCATCCAGAAAATGTATTAAAAATATTAGGATTCAATGGTATGAAAACTTTTGTATGGGGTAATTTTTTATAAATTCAGGTTTATTATTTTGTTTTGTGGAGTATCTTTTACTGTGAAATGGCTTATTCAGGACATTACTAAATAAAAACAACATGCAATTTTAATGAGCTCTCTCATTTTATTAAAATTGTTAATATATTAGTCATGTAAGTTTCCTGAGCCAAACATGGAGAAATTTTTAATTGGTACCTATCCAAATTTGTTATCCAGACTTACATAGTTTAATTGTAAAAACACATTTAAAACAAGGCTTAGTTTAAAATGATCAGAAAACTGTTAAGTTGTTAGTATAGTCATAAACCTTATATTGATTAGGTACACAAGTAATTGCAAGTTATTAGTATAATTTTACCTAAATTTGAAAAATTTAAAATAACAGGAAATGTGCTGTATAAAACAGAAATTTTCCTGTATAAAAGACAAAAAAATGTAATTTTATTCCCCCTAAATTTCCTTAATTTGTAATTCCTAAAATAAATGTCATGTTGTTAATTTACAGATATTGTTTGTAATTTTTCTAAATTTTGAGTGTAATTTAAAATGACAAGAAATGGACTGTATAAATGATATAGTAATTTACCTGTATAAAAAACTAAAAAAAAAAATTTTATTTGTCTTTATTGATATAATTCCTAAAATAACGGTCAAGTTGTTAATTTACAGATATTGTTTGTAATTTTGCAAAATTTTGAACGTAATTTAAAATTAAAAGAAAAGTACCGTATAAATAATACAGTTATTTACCTGTATAAAAAAAACAAAAAAAATTGTAATTTGTCTTTACTGATATAATTCCTAAAATAAAGGTCAAGTTGTTAATTTACAGACATTGTTTGTAATTTTGCAAAATTTTGAATGTAATTTAAAATTACAAGAAAAGTACCGTATAAATAATACAGTTATTTCCTTGTATAAAAAAACAAAAAAAAAATGTAATTTGTCTTTACTGATATAATTCCTAAAATAAAGGTCAAGTTGTTAATTTACAGACATTGTTTGTAATTTTGCAAAATTTTGAATGTAATTTAAAATTACAAGAAAAGTACCGTATAAATAATACAGTTATTTCCTTGTATAAAAAAACAAAAAAAAATTGTAATTTGTCTTTACTGATATAATTCCTAAAATAAAGGTCAAGTTGTTAATTTACAGATATTGTTTGTAATTTTGCAAAATTTTGAATGTAATTTAAAATTACAAGAAAAGTACCGTATAAATAATACAGTTATTTCCTTGTATAAAAAAACAAAAAAAAATTGTAATTTGTCTTTACTGATATAATTCCTAAAATAATGGTCAAATTGTTAATTTACAGACATTGTTTGTAATTTTGCAAAATTTTGAACGTAATTTAAAATTACAAGAAAATACTGTATAAATAATACAGTAATTTGCCTGTATTAAAAACAAAAAATACTCTAATTTGTTTTTATTGATATAATGCGTGAAATAATGTTCCATTTGTTAATTTACAGATATTGTTTGTAATTTTACAGAGTTTTGAATATAATCTGAAATAAAAGAAAACTACTGTAAAAAATTTAGAGTTATTTTCTGTAAAATTACGAGGTTTTTTTACAGTGTAGTGTATGTACAAGTCGGTGGTGTTTGGTGATGAGTTTTTGGCTCAAGGTCTGAATTGTTCAGCAGGGATTAAAAATTGGCTAATGGAGACCAGTCAAGTTCTTACACACTGACTGAATCAAACATTTCTCTATGAACATTGCCTTATTCACAGAGGCATTGTCATGTTAGAATAAAAAAGGGTCCTGTCCAAACATTTGCTAAAAAATTAGAAGGACACAATTCCCTAGAATATCATTATATGAAGAGAGACATCAGATGGCTTTTGCATCTCAACTCTTCATATGCTTAAACATTAAGATTGCAAATTACTAAAGTAGTCAAACCTGTTCATTAGAAGGGGGTGTCCCAATACTTTTGGCAATATAGTTTGTGTGTGTGTTGTGACTGTGACGAGTAATGCCAAGTACACAGAGCCAGCCAACCTGTTTCAGAGCACTTTTAAACATATCTAGTACTGTATGGATATATTTCATATAACAATGAGTAACGGTGATGAATGAAGTAAAATTGTCACTATACTCCAAGAAAATCAATGCAGATGCCATTTTTGTAATAACTTTGGCACGCTTTGTAGCTGGAGACAGCAGCTGGGAAAACATAACCTGTTAGATAAGTTAATATTCACTGAGCATGTGCTCCTAAACCATTTTCATTATTCTTTTTATTCCTCTGGAGCAACCTGGACTTAATAACAGGAGGGTTGCTTGCAGGATTTAAACTTGGTTCCAATGGCAAAATCCAGAACATTAGGACTTCTCAATGAGTTGACCTTTAGCAAAAACAACTGCACACACTGGACACTCATTTCATAGAAAAGGAATCAATAAACTAAGAGATAATTAGGCACATTCACCATCCTGTTATTTTAAATGAAGGACGTGCACACTGCGTTCCTGCGGACTCTGAGCCGATCGATTATGACAGATTGAAAGCCCCATGACATCATTTCACGTGATTCCCTTACAGTGTGCAGTTTAGAGGGCTGATGTCACGACTCACGTATTGGAGAATTTTATTACTCTTACTGGCACCAGTTCTCCATTCAGTTGCAGTGTGTGGCTTTGTGAATATGTAATATCATCCTATCTGACAGGATTTTTCAGTCTCCAATGCCGTTTTAACATATTTCTATCATGCTAGACACATAGGTGTATGTTTCCATATAAAGAGGCAAGAAAAATCTCACTCACTTCTTTAGAAATGTCCAGTCATTCACAGGTTAACTTGGATCATGATGGTGTGGCTGTTAACATGTCGAGGTGTTTGCTTTGAGGAATTTATATGAGCATAAAGAATCCAGCAATGTGTGAGAGCATGTATCTTTATAAAGAGCTTTAAAGTCAAGGCACCAATAAAATCAACCACCTAGAACAGCAGTCTTATTAAAAATTCCACTTACTGTGTGTGTGTGTGTGTGTGTGTGTGTGTCTTGTAGAGGCATGAGGCTCTTCTGGCTCTCTGTGTTTCTGGAGTTTGAACAATGCTTTTGAGTGTGTAATCAGTGGATATGAAGACAGAAGCTGACTTCCCTTACAGTGATTAATGCTTGGGCTTTCATGTGACTCAGAACTCAGTTGCTGACATACAATAAAAAGCATCTAATAACTGAACACTTATAGTGCTTTTTTTTTCTGCAGGACATTTAGCGTGAGTTACACCAACTGATAGCACTGTCAGTGCTGTTCCATCTCTTTATCCTTATCTATCACACAACTAACCTTTTTAAAAGCTTTAAAAAGTTCAGAAGTAGTTGTACTAGCTTGACACAAGAATGGACCGCATTGGTCAAGCAGCATGGTTGAGCTTCTTGGCCATATCAGATGAGCTTTATGTTTGTGTGTTTAGTGTTTATATGTGAATCAAAGACATTTTAAAAGACTAAAGTAAACGTGTTCATCATATAAAGCAGCTGCATCTCTTCAGAAAACTTGGACTGAACTGATGTCTTTTTGAAGTTTGGTGTGGATTTTGAATGGATGGACAAATATGATGAGAATTTAAAAAATACCTTCATTTCTGGTAAAGATAAATGAAAGTCATATGGGTTCGGAGTGAGTAAATGATGACAGGATTTTCATCGTTTTGCTGCTGAGAGCTTTAATCACTTGCAGGAAAAATGGCAGATTGATGTCCAGTTGGAAGAGTTATAGAAAGACAGACAGGAGACAGGTGTGTGTGTTTAATCATATAATGTCTGCTCGCATGATACATGAGGTGAGTATGAAGGATCACGCTCACAGTGCTCTAGTTCAGTCTAGAGGTTAGTGGATCGCTTATGAAGGAACTGTCGCTGCTGTGCCGCCTGTACCCTTTTGACCGATGGAAAGCTGCATGGTTTGAAAGTTCATTTAGTGTGAGCTGTACTTCATACCTCTACACCACTGACAATAAACAATGAAGGTTTTTTTTTTTTTTTTTGCCCGTAAATATTTATGTGACCAAAATTTCAGATCTTATAGTTGTGTTTGGAGGAAATGTGAGAAAGAGTGAGACTTGAAGCCAGAAAACAAACTCTTTCGTGTTGGTCCGTCATTCATTCATTGCAGCCATTTCAAAGATATGAAGACAGGCATACGTATCGTCCAGCTCTGAGAGTTTGTTTGTAAATTGTGAGGAAATTGGGCATTGATGATCCGTGTCAGGTGTGACTGATTTCCTGGCTCAGCTCTGCCACACCAGCATGATGTTTTCATTAGCTGGTGAGATGCTGAAACACGTGCAGAGAGCTGAACATCAGAACAGCTAGCAGTACTGTGTGTGTGTCATGACCGTTGATGGAAAAGGGCAAAAAGAAAATTGCTCATCTAAATAAAATAATGTCATGAGCCCCAAACATAGTGACTTAATAGCTTGTTAGTTTTTTCCCCTCTTTTGTTTATGCAAAGCTGCTTAGAGTTTTAAAAGAAGTACAGCTGAGAATAATTTTAAAAGATTTCTTAGTACAGCAATAATATACTTAAATATAATGTTATAGGATGCTTAACTGCATGTTAACTGCAATTAAATTAAAATGTATTTTGTATTTGTTAAACGTAATTAGCTTAACTTTAAAATGTTTTTTTATTTTATTTTTTTTTACAAAATCCAGTAATTATTTCTATTCTTTCTATGTGAACCATATTGAAATATGGTTAAAGTGTACTGCCAAATGTACACTTCTTTTTCTCAAGGGTAGCTGTATTTTAGCATGTGTTGAACTAGCACACGTATGGAGGTGTGTTGAATGTACACCAGTGTGAGCGATTGGAAGCGTAATTTATGTAGTGTGTGCTGTGTCTGCATTCGTGATGTCTGTGCATATGTGTGTGATTTACTGCAGTCAGTCCATGTGTGAAGTGTATGTGGGTCGGTTCATGTGTGTGTTGTATATTCAGTGTTTACAGCTGAAGGAAACATGACCTGGCAATCACATGCAGCATGTCTAAGAGTGTGAAAGGCCTGCAGTGTTTGTGTGTGTGTGTGTGTGTGTGTGTGTGTGTCCATGTCATAAACAAAAGGAATTACGTGAACAGTGCTGTGCATGTGCAGTCAACCTGAGCACTAATATCTGTTAACGACTGCGCCTCCCTCACGCTCTTCCTCTTCAATTAGAGTAGTTTGAGACAGAAGCCCGTTAAAATGGACACTAAACATCTCCACATGTGTGCTCAGCCTGTGGAAACACTGCACTTCACTGTTTCTGCACTTTTAAACAAGCATTTCAGCCAGTTTTTGCCTATACTGAAGTATATAAAGTCAAATTAGTCGATTGTGGTTTGTGAGATAGTGAGTGCACCGAATGGCCATCAGCAGTCTAATCATGTGATGATTAAAAACCGCAAACGAGTGGCTAATTCTGCTATTAAACCCAGGAGCCCTCTAATCACGTGTGTGGGAAACACGTTAATGGAAAGTTGTATATTTTATCATCATCATTATCTGCGGTTTCAGAGAGCGAGAGAACTGAGTGTTTTGTGTTCGCTGCTCTCAGTGATGTCATTGCAATTTGTTGCTTTTTTTTTTTTTTCTGAGAGAATTCTGTGAAGCTCATGTGTGTCATTTAATCTGAAGTTAAACTCTTTTTCCATGCTCAGGCTGATGATAGATGTCAGGTGTGTGTGTTTGTGCACTCTACTGTCAGTTGAGAGGAGTAAATAAAGCACCATTGCTCTCACAGCTGACCATTTTAAAAGATCTGGCCTTGCTGACTGTCTTCCTTTCTATTTTAGTGATGTCCTTCCAGATGCACTCAAACCATCTGTCTGTCTGCTTCCGTATCCTTCTAATGGTGATGGCAGCACATGTAACCATGCCAGTACTGAACACTCTTTTTTGAGTTAATTTCTGTAACAATTAGCAGTTACACTTTATTTGAATAGTCCACTTTAGACATTTCACTAACTAATTAGCAGTGTTGGGGCTAAAGCATTACAAATAAACCATGTTATGTAATCAGATTACTTTTTCAAGTAACTAGTAATGAGATTTTGTTTTTGACAGCTCTCCTGTTCGCATAAACTAAATGTCAACAAAAACAGATTCAGTACTGATCAATCGGAGAGATCCAGGTTGCTCTGTCTGTTCATTCAGATGCATCTATCAGACTGGCAGCTGCGACGCCTTTACTGATTACCTCTGTTGTTCAAAGCATTCTGCACAATCGTCTCTAAGTGACGTGACCTCCTAATACAAACACACCGTGGTCTCTGCAGTGCAAAAGTGTGCATTTATGACTTTGTGGGTGTTTTCAAACAGTTGGGTGTTTCTAAATCATGCAATGAAAATGATCCCCCTTATCTGACCCCACCCCTAAACCTACCGTTACTATGACAACAGCCAATCAGGTAACATGGTCTAAAAACACCCGTTCTGGTAGCTCCCATTACTTTCCTGCAGAGACCTATACTTGAACACACAGTATAGTCCCGCCCCTGACACTGATGGACAGGTTTCTGTGTTAGGGATCAGAAATTCAAATGCTAAAGGAATTGCGATTCCATTTGAAAAGCAGACATGGTAATTCATATTGCTATTTAAATATGACAAGCTCATGACTCGTAAGACATGGGAAATACAGTTGCAAATGGACTTTGCTTTTTAATTTCAAATTTGACAGTCACTGTGCTTTCACGAAAACGCAAGCGGTAAAGCAAGATTTGCAGTTGTATTTTGATTATGTCACATATATGGAAAACACAATTGAAAATACAGTTTGTGAATCCTTCTGAAAATAGTCTGGAATATCCTTCCATACAGCCCAGATGAAAAAAAGTAATGCAACACATTTTTTTTCCATAAAACATACCTCAATTAGTTTTAATTAACTTTGCAAACTACATGTCAACTAACTCTCATTAGAATATTAGTAGACTGTTAGGTTATAGGCTTATGGTTAGTAGAATAAGTTGACATGTACAGTAGTTGTGAAGTTGCTTGTAGTCAGTAGAATGTCTAAAGTGGACTAGTAGCTTAATTAGCTTTTCTGAAGATAACATATGTAGCGTTTGTCTGTGCTAAACTTTTCAGTATGCATCTTTCTATGTTCAATAATGTCATCATCACCTGTCAAAGTTGAATTCTAGTACTCAAGTACTGCACACATGAAGTACCTATGTGTTCTTGATATTGAGGATGCACTAAATGTAAACTTAAACCATTAGAAATCTCAGAAGTCATTTCGAGTGGATGACGTACAGAAGCCTGTATGCTTTAAACGTTTTTTCTCGCACACTGATCCCTGCTGCCAGCTTAATAATACGTGTTAAAGACCTTGCTGTGCTTTTTATTGGCAAATTAAAACAAATCTTAACTTTGACAAAGCATATGTTAACATTAAACATACTTACTCATAATGTATGTTCTTCGTCCCCGTGTCTTTTAGAGTTCTTTCTTCCAAAGCTGCCTGGCAAGGCCTCCACAAGAACACATGTCCGTACTATGTTCTCATATAATTCAGAAACAGGCAGAGAGTTTTTAGTGTGTTTCTGTCCACTGGATAAGCTGAGCTGAACGCTTCCCAAGAGTGTTTGCTGGGGGTTCGGAGTGACATTCTGTGGCTCAGCAACATAAAATGATGCAGTTTGCTTCTGTCTCTTTTTCTTGGCTTGGAGCATCACTTTCGCCTTGAGTTATGACAGGGACATACTTCATCTGAGAGCCACAAAAACATCTCACTTTGGGCAGCTACAAACCTGTCAGAAACTGAACATCATGTCCACAGATCCTGACTTTTAGTCACCATGATTTCTGTGATGGAAAAGAGCTCCAGGCTCAAAAAGTCCAATAAACACTGTCACTGTTAGACATCAGTAACAAAAATGGAGCAAAACAACCTGAGCGTATGAGGAAAGACCAGTACAGGACCAACGGAGACCAATAATAAAGAAAAAAAACACAAGTGGAACTGCATGTTCCCCATTTGATTTATGATCGCCAAGTGTTTGGCAGAAATATATCATAGGTGTCATCTTTGCTGGACGAAATCAAGGATTTCCAGACTGGTTCATGCTGCTGATCTGGTTGGTAGAGCAGTTCTTTTCGGCCTGTTCTTTCTGATGAAGTCGGTTGACCAGCACAAACCTGCACAGTCTTCACGTGTGTAGTGTACTGGTGAAGCCATGGTTCTTCACTGTTATGCCAGTGTTGTGCAGGGAAACCCATCCTGAGCAGCCAAACGTTATGCTCTCCTCCTCTGATGCTCATTAATGTGGACTGCATAACACATTATGGGTAAGACCCTGGCTGGCTCTCAAACACTGATCTGTGAGCAGGCCTTTCTGACCAAACCTTGATCTCTGTCATGCTGAAGACATGGAAACTGATCCCAGATCTGACAGACTCAGACCTTGTTCTCAGTGGTTTGTCCAAATCCTGTGAGCTTTAATGCTTCCATAACTCTGAGTCCCAGAACGAGAGCTGATCTTTCCTCACCTCTTCAGACCGGGAGAGCTGAACTTCAGTCTGATGATCTGAGCGACACTGCTGCAAAGCATTAACGGCACCTCACAACCACGGCTTCATGTCTCACCCTGTGACCTCTGAGATCGAGGATGGGGAAGTGCTCAGCCTGTTAAAGACCTGTAAAATAATGTGCTTCAGTTTCTGCACGGCTCACCTTCTGTGCTCAGATGGCCTGAGAACCTTCCAAATTCAGCCTGATCTCATGTTAAACTCGTACTTTTTTGTACAAGCCAACTCTGGCAACTTTGGCTAAATCCTTTGATATGGTCTTGTATAAGATGTGTACAAACCAATACACACTTTCTCAGATCAATGCAAACTTGCTCTCATATGGTCAATGCATTACTACAATTAGAGAAGTCAAGGTCAAAGGTGAAAAGGGTTGCAGATAATAGAGGTCAAATGACCCTTTGAGGAATTCTAGTTCATACTGTAGGTTGAAAATGCAAACTCAGGAACGTTTCCCACCATCTCCTCTAAAAAAAAAATCAATGTACTTTGTGAATGCTGTGATATATCAGCTGATCTGGTGTACTTGTTTGAGTGCTACTAAATGGAAAGGTCAGTACCTGTTTACAGTAGTTTGTATTTCATTTCTGTCCATTTATATATTTATATTTCCATTCATGTTCTATCTCTAAAGTTTGTTCGGGTTAGAATAATAAGAGTTACATCTACTCCTATAAAACAAAGATCTGAAATAATACTGTATATCTGTTCAATCAAATACGTGTAGACAGGGCCAAACCTGCCAATATCTGGTCAGAAAAAAATTACCAGCCATAAATATTTTGGTTATACTATTTTACATTATGTGTACTGATCATGTAGTTATCCAAAGCATACTATAAGCTACCCACATGGGCTAAGGTTAGGTTTAGCAGTAGGTTAATGGTTAGTACCTAGTTATTACCCAGTTATTGTAATTCCTATAATACGTACATTTTATTTTAATTTGTGAATTTGTATTTTAGGACAGAGACATGACAAATGTCTTGAAACGAATCATCTGAACAATGTCTTGATGTGTGGTTGTGACACCAGTCCATTAAAATTATTAGAAAAATAATGCATTCCTGAAGTTGTAGTGTGGCCACGATGCTGCGCCTATTAATAAAATGGTCTTTCTCAGTTCTCAATAGAAAACACTCTAGCAGTTTCCACTAATTAAGAAATATTTTAGTTTGCCAGGGGTGGTAATATTAGGCCTATATTAATAGGAAGGCCTATATTATTGTATATATTAATAGGAAAGGGGGAGCCAAAAATTTGTTTTGCCTATGTCATGAAAAGAGGTAAATCCGGCCCTGATCGTAGTCACATGACGATATGAAATGATTCCGGGCAAAAAGTGTAGTTTTCAAATATATTTAAATATCTTATTCTAACATAAAAGGTATTTAAGGTTGTGTTTTGGACCATTATGCTTTGGCAAAGTATCTGTCAAACAAACTAAAACCGAGAAAGAAAAAAAAACACACACAATATTTGGCTTAATCCCTTCATCAAGTCTTTAGAAGTTTTCACTATACGTTTCAGAGCGAAGGTAGGCACTTCATTATACTTTATTTTTCCGGGAGATGATCATAGCGTTTCACTAGATTTGTAGTGAAACATGTTTTTGTAAGCCTGTTTTCACTGAAACTGGGGTTTAAAAATACAGTATGAATTGCTGACAGCTCCAAGTCCAAATTCAAAATATAGCAAGGGTAGAAATTGTGAAAAGTATTTATAAAGATAAAATAATGCCTTAAATATTTGCATATGCAGGGTAAGAGTTGTGGAAGTATACATAAGACTTTAAGTGTGAATTAAAGATTTGTAAAGGTGTAAATTGCATTTCAAGCATAATTTTTTTTTTTTTTTTTTTTTTTTTTTTTAATTATAAGTTATCAGTCAAAAAAAAATTATAAATTATCATTCTATAATTTTAATGATAGGATTATTTGAACAGTGAGAGACAGAATAATAACAACAACAACAACAAAATCCAGAAAAACGCATTTAAAAAAAAGATTAAGATAAATTTATTTGCATTTTAATGAGACCCCTTTGTAAAACATGACTTAGTACTTGGTGGCAAAACTTTTGTGTGCAATCACAGAGGTCAGATGTTTCTTATAGTTGGCCACCAAGTTTGCACACATCTCAGGCAAGGAGGTTCTCGCCCAAGGTTCTGGTTTTTCTCCAAGAGACTGGTTTTATGAGTGAGTCAGCAGTAAAGACTTACATTAAAAGAGACTGAAATCGGGTTGCAAACAAGGAGGTTATTTTTAGTTTCAACAACAGTGTGATGCAGTTAACAAATGCACTGAGCAGCACTGTCATTGGATATCACCCTTAACAGATGAAAGGATAGTACAACAAAGATATTCCCAGCAGCCATTTAGACTAATGTTTGATTGTGAATATGAAATTGATCTGAAGAATGAATGCTGTATCAGATGCAGGTAATCACGCTTGCTCAGTCAATCTCTCTCTCATAATACTCTTCATAATACAGTGAGCTTTTAATACAGTTATACAATAAGCTTTTAATGAAGCAACTCAACGTTCTTTCGTTACTAGTTCTAAAGTGACATTTTTGAATTAGTAACGGAGGCTTGGGCTCAGCTGTTAAACTGTCAAACTAAGATTTGAATCTGTGGTGGAAGGAAATATAGTTCCGCACAAAAGAGGGCTTTTAAAGACATAATCTTGTCTTTAAAACACTTATGCTGTCCAGCTGTTGTATAAACGCAATATCATACGAGAAGCCGTAAGAAATGGCTGTATATTGGTATGCAGGGATTACCTACTGCTGAATTACAGCCGTGCTGATATACAGCCATATCTCACTGCTACTCGTGTGATAATGCTCACATATGTACAGTGAAGATCAAAATTAGAGAACAATCTATAAACACATGATTTTTTCTAAAACATTGTTCATCTTCATCGCTCAAACTTTGAGGGAATATTAGCTGTATCTGGTAGCTCCCATTACTTTCCTGCAGAGACCTATACTTGAACACACAGTATAGTCCCGCCCCTGACACTGATGGACAGGTTTCTGTGTTAGGGATCAGAAATTCAAATGCTAAAGGAATTGCGATTCCATTTGAAAAGCAGACATGGTAATTCATATTGCTATTTAAATATGACAAGCTCATGACTCGTAAGACATGGGAAATACAGTTGCAAATGGACTTTGCTTTTTCATTTCAAATTTGACAGTCACTGTGCTTTCACGAAAACGCAAGAGGTAAAGCAAGATTTGCAGTTGTATTTTGATTATGTCACATATATGGAAAACACAATTGAAAATACAGTTTGTGAATCCTTCTGAAAATAGTCTGGAATATCCTTCCATACAGCCCAGATGAAAAAAAGTAATGCAACACATTTTTTTCAGTCCAGCTGTTGTATAAACGCAATATCATACGAGAAGCCGTAAGAAATGGCTGTATATTGGTATGCAGGGATTACCTACTGCTGAATTACAGCCGTGCTGATATACAGCCATATCTCACTGCTACTCGTGTGATAATGCTCACATATGTACAGTGAAGATCAAAATTAGAGAACAATCTATAAATACATGATTTTTTCTAAAACATTGTTCATCTTCATCGCTCAAACTTTGAGGGAATATTAGCTGTATACCACTGTTCTTCTAACATGTTTGCCAAAATATCCAGAGCATTTTAAGAAAAACCTTTATTTTGTAAAAAACACAGTGATCAAAATTAGAGAACACTAACCACTGTAGCACGAAAGTTACAGCTGTCAGAAATTAGTAGGAAGTACTTGGTTTGAATGATTTCAGCACATCTGCGGCCGCAGGACATCACTAGTTTCTCACAGTACATTGGTGTGATCTTCGTCCACTCTTCTTCCACTCTCTTCCATAGTTTAATAACTGTAGTGAGTTTCTTAGCCATAACTTTGTCGCCAGTGATTTTCCAGAGATTTTCAATCTGGCTTAGATCAGGACTCTGGACCGGTCATTTTTATTATTTTTTTTAGCTTCAAGGAACTGCTTTACTCATTTTGCAGTGTGACAGGGCCATTGTTTTGCATGAAAATTGCAGGCTGATTGGGAGATGCTTGCAGAGAAGGAACTGCATGTTGCTGGAGGAGGTTCTGATAAACATTTGCATTAACTCTGCCATTTATCTGTATAAGAGGCCCAAATCCTGCTGCAGAAAACATCCTCTAAACCATGACACTTCTTTCTCCAGCTTTCATTGACCTCGTTACGCACTCAGAGTTGTCCTTCCTCAGTTTGACAAATAAATTTAACTTGCTCTCATCACTAAAGTGAACTTTGTACCAGTTCTCCTCTCACAACATGCTCCTCAGCAAAGGTGAGTCTAGCCTTTTGATTCTTTCCACTGATGAGAATTTTGAGTGCTTTCAGTCTGACTTCTCTTAAACATGCCGAGACAGATCCTCCCCCTGTTCAGTGATGAACTTGCAAGCAATTCCAGCTGCAGTGTTGAACCGATTTCCTGTTGAGAGTCTCTGCATTATCATGTCTGCTTATGCATTTTTCTTACATTGACAACAAGTCTTTTGGGAGGACTTGAATAAATTAGCGTCATTGTAAACATTTTTAAAAAATCAAACAATATTCAAGAAATCACAGATTTGGAATGACCAACTTCTCTTGCAGTGGCTGAAAGGGTTATTCCATTTCATCTGGACAACCGCCCATCGCGGGGTTCCTGTCACCTTAGAGCGGCCTACCATCTTGCAATCTCAGAAATGCTGCTAGTTAAATAGGGTTTAAAATAAAATAAATCTTTTATGAGCATCAGTTTATCATATAACTGAGGAAATTAGCACCAGGTGCCAGATTAACACCAATTTTGACACCACTCAATTTTTTTTTCTCATATATATAAAATATCTCAATATCTCAAGTTATATATATATATATATATATATATATATATATATATATATATATATACTGTGCTTTAAAATGCAATTAATTTATGAAATATTCTTTAAAAGCTGCCCTACTACTCCTGTTAAAATAACTTTAAATAGGAATAAGCAGTGACCTTGAAATGTAGGAAATGATAGGTTGTTCTCTAATTATATATGCAACAAGTGCCAAACATATATCAGTGTTTCCCATACATTGATTTATTTGTGGCGGCCCGCCTCAATATCAAAACTGACCACCACAATAGATTTTTTTTAAAAGGCTTTGACTTTGTTGAATAAACATCAGCACTGCACATTTCAAAATTAAAACACGGTGCTGGTGTTTTTATATTAGTGCATATCTGAAGGAAACTGACTATCTTCATGAAAATTGATTTCATTTTCTTTCATCTTGCCTGTAATGCCTGATAAAGCCGCATTTGTCAGCGCAGTGCTGCTTTGTGTACAGCTGTTACCAAAGAAACTGCTATTTTTCCGCTCCAAAAGTGGCACCTAGTGGCAAAGAATGAATTTGCATTTTCATTCAGACCAACACAAAAATCACTGATGGTTTTATGCAGTTGTAAATGTGAACCAAAAAAAAAAAGTAAATGTGAACCGATATATCCAGTGGGGGAAGTCCCGCCACACAAAGAGTGTAGGTCTGTAGAAAACGCTGATACACAATTACCTAATGAAAGATAAAGTATTCAGAACTCATTATTTTCACACTTTGTGGTTGTGAAGCGTTATTGGATTGTGTCCACTGTTAATGTGCTGATCTACATTCTCTTTTTTTTTTTTTACCTTTGAGAACAGATCAGTAGTTACAGTAAAAACGCTTTGCAAAGCATGAATTGTTTGCAGATGACACTTGCTTTGAAACACTGTTTCTAATACAATAACATTCAGACATTGTCCATACTTGTGTTCATCTGAGGTCTCATTGAAACTTCAGAGGAAAAGAGGACTCACTTGACCCTTTCCCGCTTGGTTACTGTTGCTAGGTCTGACAAGCAACAGTGTCTTTACAGAGCGTCCCAAAAGACTGAAATGGAGATTTCTGTGAACTCTATGATTTTTGTAGACTGTGATCCAGAACTGAGGCAAATGCTGTACAGTCAGCCGGGAAGACAGGATTATAACTATAGCAGAGTAAGTGAAGAGTTCTGTCCCAGGTATTCTTACAACTTATTTGACACAACAAACTACTTCCTTACTGTCACCTCTTCAGTAAGCTAAATCAGTATGTTAATGTTTGAGTCATTAGCATTCATTTACCCCTGTACCTTTCTTTGTCAGTAGGTAAAAGGTAAAAGATAGTGGTAAGTGTGAATGAAGGATGTGTGAGATTGCTAATGCCACTGCGCTGACAGGACACAGCCAGAATGAGCAGAGGACGCCATCCGTCCTCAGACAGAAGCGGTAACACGCTCACCTGGAATCGGTTGACCTGACAGCTGTGTTTCAGTGGGACGGGACTGGGCTCTGTGTGCAGGCATGTGTCCCCTATAAAAGGGTTTCCCTCCAGGGCCAGATGTTGTGCAGTGATGGGTTTTACAGCTGCAGTGAAATATGCATTGCTAATCTAAGACAGGCAGACACCCACATCAGAAAGAGGTTAAACACACAACACAGAGCAAAACGCACTCAAAGAACAACTTTGCCATTCAATCATTGTCCTGAAGCAATCCAAGCCTTATGGCAGACACGCTGCTAGAGATGTCCAGTAGAAGAATCAGTCATTTTCAGATAAATAAAATTTACCCTGTCTTTCTATTGGATTCTTACATCTTCTAACAAGGCACTTCTAACAATGCCTATAGGGCTGAACTGGTCTTATACCTCTTAAAAACTGAAATACAAAAACATTCTGGCATCACCTCAGCCAATCTGACACTGAATCTGTTCAATATAAAGCCTTCCTTGCCAATGAAACCCCACAGTGTCTCATCCTCTAAATGCACTCACACTTAAATTAATGAATGAAACTCAAGTCTGTGCAATGTGTTCTTCTGCTTTTCATGTGAATCAAAATAATGTTTTTTGTGCTATCCTTAATTTCGGTTTATTGAACTAATTGTTTTTGAGTGTGCTAAATTTGTGTAGGTATACTAGAATTCATCGTAATAACAAATTGTAACTGCACACAAAATAATTTAGTTGAACTTATTTTGAAGTACGTTGTAGCAGGAACCTTAAATACCTAAATGCAAATGATTTGTTTCAGTAAATGCAGATGCGCATGTTCACAGGTCTGTTCCACGTTTACCAGAAATATTGATGGCTCATCTTGCACTGCATAGATGTTTGTCTATAGAATGAGAACATCAGTTTGTAATTCATATGGATAATAGGAAAAAAGTCACATTAACCAAAAAAAAAAAAAAAGGCCTGATTGACTTGTGATGTGAATGAATGCCTCTGATACTGTGAGAAATCTCAGAATAAGGTCAGTTGTCTCTCAGAATGAATTGCTCCCCTCTCTTTTAGGACAGCCTTGTAAGCCTGTGAGGGTATGGGTGGGTTTGGGGTTATTAGGTTTGATCAACTTTACTGAAGCAAAAGGAGGAAACTGCCCTGAACAACAGACACTGTTTGACTCTTATTATTTCATGTACAGTAATTCCCATCAAACCATCTGTTAAATGAGATCAACATATTGTGCTTAATAACTTAATTATTTATAATACTTATTTAATTGTTGCCTATATACTTGATTCTTGTTGGCCGGCGGAAAAATACAAAAGTTTAATGTTTTAATATAATGATGCGAAACTGTTTGTTGTCCCTGAATCGTAAATTCATTTCACTGAAAACTACGCTGTTCATGTATTTTTGGTAATTGCATATGTTTGCATATTTAACTTGACTTCCATACAAAGAGCCCAAAGTATCATAAACTTCACACTTCTGAGGTTTCTGCATCTGCGGAGGTCCATTCTCTCACTCCCTCTTTCAGCGTTGCTGGGATTTTTCCGGCTATGTATTATTTTCCTGAATGGTCAGCTTTGACGCATTTCTCAGACACAATGGTGGCCTTTTAGGTTCTGAATATTTCTCTGTGCTCGAATCTGACCGTACTGCCCAACACCAGCATTTCCAGACACAGAGAGAATATCCCCTCAGCCCGTGTCAGCATTGTTTTATTCTCAAAAAAACACATTTGTTTTCCTGTCACTTGGTTCCTATGAAACTTCTGAGAAATTCTCACATTATATGATTAACTTATTTATAATATTTCATTTTTAGATGGATTTTCAGCCAATTTGCATGTTTTGACTCATTGTAGCAACTGTTGAATTTTGTATAGATTTTTTTTTTTTTTCTCAAATGCATTTTCTAAAACAATTTAGAATGTGTCTTTGGTTTGTTTGGTAACACTTCATTTTAGTTTCCAGCACACTGCATAATATAGTTAAAAAATAAATAAATAAATAAATAAATAAAGCAAATGATAAATAATTACATGCAACTAACTGAAACCTAACCCCATAATTATGGAAGGCATTTTCTGCCAATTTTAAATAAATAAATTTAATTCTAAAAATGAAAATGAAAACCAGATTAACAATTTCATTATAAAAAGATATACGCAAAATATGTCCCAAAATTGAAAATTAAATGAAATAATTTGATTTTCATTTTCATTTTCATTGTGACAATGCATTTTCCCTGACAAACTGAAAAATAAAATGCAGTTGGTGATTTGACACATCATTTTCACTGCAATCTCGAGGCAAAGCTGCCAATCTTAAATTGAAAAGGCAAACGTGAAAAAGAAAATTCAAGTCCAAGTTTTAAGAAGTGTTTCATTAATGCTCATGCAATAATAGTGACTCAAATTAAAATGTAAAGTTTATTTTTCATTTTATTGTCTCTTTTACTTCACAGTGTTCATTTTCGTTTTCATTTTCAAAGTCAACTTGTATGCAAATGTTGACCAGGGGGCGGGGCTTATTGTTCGAGAGATGTACAGAGGCCCGTTCCCACAACAGTTAAGTAAAAAATATGAGATTATGCCAGACATAATAACGAGACTCTCATATTAATGACATAATAGCTCATAATAATGACTTCTCTTGTATCAGTGAGAACCTGTGAGAAAATGTAATTCTCTGCCAGCAGGTGGCGCTTTCGCCACTGAGGAACGCAGTCGGTTCCTCAGTAAGCGAAGAAAACAAAGAAGAGCGCCTGACTTTCAAACTTGCAGCGCTGATAGTTAATTAAATTATATTCGACCTTGAAATATGTTGAAATGATTACTCATATTGTGAGGTTTGGGCCATACAAATTACAGGAGTTTTACCAGAGGTGAATGTAGGAAACAAAAAATACGCTCAGTGGGATTTTTTATAGAAAGATTAAAAATACGGGAGAAATACAGGAAAATATTTAAACGAGATGGTAGCGGGATAGAATGAAAAAAATTGACAGGTTGACAGGTATGTATTAAGGTATGTATTAAGTCATTAATATGAGAGCCTTGCTCATTATTATAACTTACAGAATCTTATATTTTTTACTTAACTGTTGTGGGAACTGGCCTCTGTACGTATCTCAAACAATAAGCCCCGCCCCCTGATCAACATAGCATTTGCATACAAGTTGACTTTGAAATTGAAAACGAAAATGAACACTGTGAAATAAAAGAGATAATAAAACGAAAGAATAAACTTTACATTTTAATTTGAATTGTGTCACTATTATTGCATGAGCATTAATAAAATGCTTTTTAAAACCTGGATTTGTATTTTCTTTTTCACATTTGCCTTTTCAATTTAAGATTGGCAGCTTTGCCTCGAGATTGCAGTGAAAATGATATGTCAAATCACCAACTGCATTTTATTTTTCAGTTTGTCAGGGAAAATGCATTGTCACAATGAAATTAATTTATTTAATTTTCAATTTTGGCACATATTTTGCATATATCTTTTTATAATGAAATTGTTAATCTGGTTTTCATTTTAATTTTTAGAATTAAATTTATTTATTTAAAATTGGCAGAAAATGCCTTCCATACATAATAAGTACATATTGTTAATCAATATTATGTAGTACTTGAATATGTAATTACATTGTAATAACATCACCCTAAAATAGGATAATGAGATAAATAGGAGTTGTCATGGGTTATTAATATATTTTCAAATGAAATGATTAATCCAGTGATTGACACACCAAATGATCCTGGATAAGTTCCTTTGTAGCATTTGTTGTTAATTCTGAAACATTAAGTGATATGAGAACATCCGATCTCCTCTCCGTTCAGAGGTCATGTTTTTCTTTTCAGTCCAGGCCTCCCGTTTTCCACTAGTTTATTAGATGAGCACCACCATATGGTGTGCAAAAGAAACACTAAAGAAGAAAAATCATCCCTTGTCTTGTAAAGTCAGACGGTCGGCTTTTGTACACTTCATCTCTGTTCTGTCTGTTCTCCTTCTGTGCTCTCTCTCTCTTTCTGTTGATCTCTATTTATCTCTCTCTTTCTCTCTTTCTTTCTCTCTTTCTTTGTCTCCCTGAGGAACGATAGCCAGCAGTCTCAATTGTTTCTTGATGTTCTTCCAGTCTGTGCTTTGCCTTCTGAAAATGGACAAAGCAGAATTTTCCCTACAAACTTTCATTTAATATAATGTGCCGCTTTACGGCAGCCACTGTTTGTTGGATAAACAGAACAGGTTGTATCATTTCCCACCTTCAGTCCTTTAAAAAAAAAAAAAAAAGCAAGGGTTTCACAGGGTTGTGCACTATTTAGAACTGAATAGAGAAAGTCTTTAAAATTCCGATTCAGTTTCTGTATTCTAACTTAATTTTAATTGAGGAGGCAAACATGATGCAGCGTTGTTGTGACCACTCAAAGTCAGGTTAGAATACATTATGAAGAAGAGTTTAATGCCCAAATCCAAAACAGCAGACACAAATGTGTCAGGTCAAGGTACTCACGTGGCACGTTAGACAGGTCCATATGTTCATCCTGAAACAAAACAAGAGACAGGAGAACACGCAGACAACAAACAGGAAACATGACAATATTTGCTCCAATCAAAAACAGAATTCATACGCCAGTTTATATGAGGATTATGAAGCACAAGCCAGGGATGCCCCAGCACCACAGGAGCTGAGGGAGTGTCAGTCAGAAGAAAGTCAATGTTCTCAGAGTGATTGCCAGAGGTGATGAGTCTTAAAGAGACAGTGGTGTGCATGACGGAGGGTAGGGGCTGACCATTCAGCGCGACCACAGAGATGGGCTGATATGCTAAGACTATGAGCGAGATTAATGTCTAAAAAATTGTCCTCCACTCCTGAGTCCACTAAAGCCTCACAATCGTAATCCAGAGAGGGCAACTTCAACCTAACATGCAAATGAGTGTCTGAAAAAGAGGATTTAGTCAATGTGATCCCACCCGTCAGTAACCTCTTACCTACTGGCGGGTACTGGCTTTTACCGGACATTGTGCAGCGATGTGACCAGCGGCTCCACAATATAAACACATTCCTCTCTCTCTGCGTCTCTGCTTCTCCTGCTGCGAAAGACGTGCCCATCTGCATGGGCTCAGGATCTGGAAGAGAAAGCACAGTCGTTTCGCCAGAGACTGATGGAAAGTGGCCCTGCAGACTGACCGGCAACCCATGAGGGGTTCGCTGGGCCCGTCTTTGCAACCTGGCATTCACCTGAACAGCCAGGTCTATGAGGTCATCCACGCCGGTGGGTGATTCCAAGGAATAGATCTTGTCCTTGATGGAGTAAGAAAGTCCATATAAAAACATGGCCCCTCTGAATTCCAACCACACTCTGCAGCCAGAGTGCGGAACTCAATTGAGTAGTCAGTTACAGAGCGATCACGTTGGCGCAGCTCCGCAAGAAGTCACGCTGCTTCTCTGCCAGAAGCAGCACGATCAAACACCTTCTTTAGCTCTCCCGAAAAGGACAGGAATGAAGCGCAACAAGGGAGCTTCTGCTCCCAAACTGTAGTTCCCCAGCTAGCCGCCCATCCCGAAAGCAAGGTTATAACGAAAGCCACTTTAGATTCCTCAGTGAGAAACAATGAAGGTTGGAGAGAAAAATACAAAGAACACTTGGCCAAGAACGAGCGACAAAACTGGGGTTCACCTGAGTAAAATGCTGGCGGTGGAAGATGGGGCTCGGCAGAACGAACAGCCTGATCCACAGTAACGAAGTTGAGGCGGTTCCCACCTTTAGTTGCTGAGCTGAGTGGTTAACTCTGAAACCTGAGCAACCAGAGCTTGGACGACACGACCAGTAGCCACCATCTGTTCTTCCTGGTGTTCCATTTTGCACACAAGAGAGTCCAAAGTGCAGAGCAGTAGTCCAACGAGAGTGTAGTAATCCAAACAATAGTGCGGTAATCCAGAAGTGAGTGGAGAGAATCCGACGAAAGTCAGGAATGAGGACGAGCTAAACGAGAGACAAGACAAGATTAACGAACCGACAAACACACAATGCAAACGTCAGCCTTTAAATAGGCAGTGTAATGAGCCGCAGCTGTAGCGATCTGATTAGCCTGCCAGCAATGGTTGCTAGGCACGGACGTACACACACACACAAACACACACACACAGAACAAACACATAGACCCATGAACCGTGACAAACAGTGCATCTTCAACATTTCTCCTGTCTTAGAATGTTTTGCAGTGCATTATGTTGTATCATCTGGATTTATCCTTGCAAACAATCTTTAGGCAACAGAAACATAATAGGTAAAAAAGATAAACAGTCAAAGAATACATACCCAAAACTTAGGTAGTATTCCAAAACATGGCCACCATCTTTGCTCACCATCCACTCAAAACCATAGTTGTTCTCTTATCATGAATTATCAGTCTCAGGGTGGCTGGCATGCTCGTCTTTCTTGTTGCTTCACTGCAGTTGCCTTTAAAACACAAATACAACAAAATGCAGTAAATCAAAAATTCCAGAAGGACTGCAGAGGAAACGTCTTTGAGGTAAGTGACCTTGAGATCCGGCAGAGTGTGACTGGTGTGTATGGCTTTTATGTGTGCAGGTAAGTGGCATCAGGTGAGCAATCAGAAGTGATTGTGAGCGTGTGCAGGTGGGCGTGACCGGTGAAGGTGTGACATTACCCCCCCCCCTCTCTCGGAAGGCGTGACCTTGTACCGTAATGAAAAACAGGAGATGATGGATTGAGGGCGGAGGCTTTGGAGGAGGTTGAGGAGATGGAGAAGGGTCAGAATGGAACAGGCAGAGACTCCATGGAGGCACAGATGGTGGGAGCATCCATGGGAGCAATGACGGGAGGAGAGGCCAGATGTTGCAGATCCAGAGCACTGTGGAGACGACAGCTCACGGATTTGTCAATGGAGGGAGGAGCCACAGTGGAGGTGTGGTCACTGACATCCGTGGGACAACCGATGGAGACAGAGCCGATATCAGGGGATCCCCAGGTGATGACGGAGAGCTGATGGAGCGAGTGACAACGTGGGCACAGGAGGCCTGGGTGGAGCCGCGGTGATGAACGTCTGAGGTGTTTCCAGAGCTCCCGAGGCCTGAGGTGGAGCTGGTGTGAACGAGGACCAAGGCGACCCCGGAGGGAAGGAGGATTCCGTAGCATAGCGAGAGGATTGCAAGTCCGTGGCGCACGGGTGACGACTGACCAAGGGGGAGCCGGAGGGATGAGGGAACCCAGTGGAGCCATAAGGTCGAGGGTCTCTGGTGATGGCGAAGATGGGAGGAGCCAAGGTGGAGCTGACAGGTCGATGGGCCGAGGTGGCACGAGGGGATCAGAGGCTGGTGGCAGAGCCAAGGATCCACCGACTTGGGCGAGGCTGTGGAGTGCGAGTCCAGCAGCTTCACCTTAACATCACGTGAGACCGAGGAAGACGAAGAGCTGCAGGAGGACACCAGAGACTGGGCTGGAGGACTGGCAAAGGTCTGTAGTGGTGAAAATATGAGGGTATATGATGCAATAACTAGAATGGCAGAGTCAATGCAAGTTACTGAGAATAACAAATTCCAGTCCATTTCATTCAAAATATTGTTCATATTTAGCAAGAATGATGATAATTCAGGTGCTGGGTGTGATAGGGCGGGAGGCAGTATTTCTGTGTTCCAGTCTATAAGCCAGTCCTCCCCTGCATCAATCTCCACCAGAATTCCCACAGGCACCCCTGGTCAGACTTGCATGGGAACTTCGGCTCCGTGGCACTTGTGGACGCTGTCGTCACAGGCTGCATGCCTTCTTGTTGCAGGTAACGCAGGCACGAAGTGACGGACGGGCAGAAGGACTGGAGAGGAAACGTTTTTGAGGTAAGTGACCTTGAGATCCGGCAGAGTGTGACTGGTGTGTGTGGCTTTTATGTGTGCAGGTAAGTGGCATCAGGTGAGCAATCAGAAGTGATTGTGAGCGTGTGCAGGTGGGCGTGACCGGTGAAGGTGTGACAATATTAATACCTTGCTTGCTGGTCTTATTCTCTCGTAAGGTGCATCAACACACAGTGGTGATGTTCTCCGGAACTCTTCCACTCTTGCGGGTTTTTCCTCTGGGCAAAATCCGCGGCGCTGCTGTGCTTCTTCCGTGCTTTCCTCGGACTCGAGTGGTGAGGCGTGGCGATTTGTGAGCTGCTCCCTACAGCCAGTGCCTCCACTCATCTCCTTGACGGAGAGAAGCTCCTTGTTGCCCACATCATAGCTCTGCCCTGCAAGAAAAGAAAGTGTGTGGATACATTGTTCATGGTATGCCATGCCTCTGTGATGCAGTTTTCATTACACAGACAGAAGCATCTATTTCTGTAATGAAATGAATGAGTTTGGCTTTCACATGCTGAATTTGCTGTGCCTTGGATTAGGAGGTCACAGAATATTTAATTTACGAAGAACTTTAATACAACTGGTGCTTTGGCAAGACCATATGGCAGTGGTTCTCAATTCCAGACCTTGTGCCCCATGCTCTGCATATTTTGCATGTCTCTCTTTGTTAACACATCTGATTCAGATCACCAGCTCATTAGAAGTGAGCTCTGTACATGAACCGAATGACATGATCCCTACACAGTATTCATTGCTTCCTACTCCCTGAGCAGGGGAAATCTGTTGAAGTTAACTTCACTTTGGAACATTAATTCATGGATTTGCGCTATGTCGCTGCCCACAGCGTCTTCACACGAAACTTACTAGAGAAGTGTGACATAAATGCATCTGTAAATAAATAAAATTTAAATTCATGTCTCGCACGCATTGATTACCTTCAAAGGGAACATATACGCTTGCTTCAAACTGGAGTCATGGTGGAATATCCTGTGATGTTCACTTCACAGGGCACTTACGTTTGAATATAACAAATGTCTGAAGCGATAAGATAAACACAAAAGGATTGGAATTGAGAACCACTGCTATATTGCATAAACTGAAATTTATAGTGCCCTCTTATGTTGTGTATCTCCCTCTTTGATTCACATGAGGATGTAAGTGTCAGGAAATATACACTGAACAGGGATTAAATGAATCCAGAGAGAGCTATATTGGAACACAGGGCAGTACCAGGGTAGAACAGGTAAATAGAAAGGCACAATCGTGTAAGTATGATGAAGATGGTTACAGTCCTTGTTTTATTTACAGGAGGTGAAGAGAATGGAGGAGCACACACCTTAGCAAATGGACCAGCAGGTAAGTAAAAATCTTGAGAAGCTGGACGATGTGGATGTTGTTGATGGAATCTCTGAGAAAAGCAGGGTCTATCATATCATCTTGAGGTACCCAGGATCTTTCCTTTGGGCCGTAATCTACCCAGTCGAGCAGATATTCCAGTTGGCCACCACAGCATTGGGAATCCAGAATCTGCTTGAATATGTAGATGCGGTCATTGATGATCTGAGGTATGGGGGGTGAGGGGTGACGTCAGGATAATGTAATTTTGGATAGATTGGAAGTAAAATATTTGCAAAACCAAGGAATAATCTTTCACTGTGGTTGGAGTGAGCCAGAAGGTGACAGCAGAGACTTCCACTCAATCATTTTGACCCCGTTCTTCCATAGAATGTAACCGTGGGAGTGGATGGTACTCTGATGAAAGCTGCATTTCTCTGCCCTGAGAAACAGGTGGTACTCTATGGGCCTCTGGAGAACCTCTGAAGCATGCTGGCATAGTTCGGCCAAACTCCGAGAATAGATAAAGATGTCATCAATGGACACAATCGCAAATTGCCGTATAAACAGCAGTATGATGAAGTTGATTTCAGTCCTTGTTTAATTTACAGGAGGTGTAGGATTTTTGTCCTTCACGGAATTGAAAAGATCTTCCTGTGTAGTTCTGAACTGATTCCTCGCCTTTCTCATGATCATTGAAACTCCATGAGGTGAAATCTTGCATGGAGCCCCAGACCAAGGGAGATTGACAGTTATTTTGTGTTTCTTACATTTGGCTATGGTCTTGTAGCCCATTTCAGCCTTGTGCAGGTCTACAATCTTGTCCCTGACATCCTTGGATAGCTCTTTGGTCTTTGGCCATGGTCGAGAGTTTGAAATCTGATTGATTGATTGCTTTTTTAATACAGGTAACAAACTGACATTAGGAACACTCCCTTTAAGAGAGAGCTTTTTTGAAATGCGTTTTTTTTTTTTTTTTTTTTTTTTTTTGTGGATAATATGGTCATACTTCCTGGTTCTAGTAAGAACTCTATCTGCTGCGGTTTGGACCAGCTGGAGTTTGTTTCTTAAGCGCACAGAGCAATCACTCAATAAAGCATTACAATAATCTAACCTTGAGGTCAAAAACACATTAATTAATGTTTCTACATTTGACATTGAGAGCATAGGTGTTACGATCCCAGACTCAAATTCAAAGACTGTTATCAAATAGTTCCTAACTACCCTGCAAACAAGCCTGCACTGGCTTTTTACAGGCCCACTTAGGGCTAGCCTAAGGGCCCCCAGTGGGCTGCCAGCGCAGGGCCCCTGAGAATTTGCTCATTGGCAAAGTGTTGGCCCCTTAGCGCTGACCCTGCATGGGCAGCCCTCACTTAGCCCCCAGGAAGCCCTCACCAGGCCTACACAGGGCCTACACTATTAATCTACTACAACAATAAATCTGTTTCACTTTAAATACTTTTCAGCCACTATAACTTTAATTGAAAAAAAAAAAAACTGTTAGTATACATCTGAAATGGATGCAGTCATCACATAACTAATGTCTGTATTGTCAAAAATGTACAGTAGTCAAATGGGATTTCAAATCTATGGATTTATCAGTGGCGTTCTGTCCGTATAAGCTGCTAATGCTCCGCATACCCAGGCCGCGTTCACGGGTTAATTAATATAAACATGATTATAAGTTGATCCCTTGTCATTTGTCCTTAAAGCTTAATAAAGAGTTGGGAATAAGTACGTCAAATTATTTATTTGCCAAACAACAGTAATTCTCTGTAAATGTCACTTGCGGAAGCTTCCGGGCAAGCAAATTCTCTGCAGCTTTCTCGTCTCCGCTCTATTGCTATGACTCCTCAGGATTCAGGCACTTATGCTCTTATGTACGCGATTTCATTGGCGAGGTAAGCTGTCCGTGGAGGGCTTGCCCAATTGAAAAATGTGCTGTTGCTGGCAGATCTCGATTTCCGAAAATCACATTGTGTTTGATGCACAACTGACTCGACTAAATCAAATGAAATAAAACATCTTAACTGTATATTTTCATAATTTCTCAAGCAATTCAAATTTTGAAAGTCAACTGAAAACATATCATAGACAGTGTTGAAGATGTTATTGTCAACATGCCTAAGCGGTAAATAAAAATAAAAAGTATATACTTTTGAAAAAAAAAATTGAATAATAAAAAAAGGGGAAAAAGAGGAAATAATAAAATCGGATTTATTTTTTTATTTTATTGTTGTTTGCAGCGTTATTAGGCAACATTCTAAATATATTATTATTATTTGCATTTTGCATGGTCGTAGTATCACCTGGGTGGGAGTTATATTCACTGGAAATTAATAATAATATAAAATAATTCAGTCGAAGCAGAGATATAGAACGGGGAATCCCCCACTTCCCCACCCTCTAAATATTACGTATTATAACGTAATACGTGTAAACGTTGTTTGGCGGTTTTTATTTGGAAAAGTTGCTATATGTTTTTCTAGCATGAAAATAACTATGGATAGACCTGAAACGATAGAAGAAAGATTGGAGATTAATTTCATTTACAAATAAGGTTGGAAATGGGCATACTTATAAATCGACACCTGCCACAGTGTTTTCCTCGTTAAGTTTGTCCTAAAAGCCGGGGTTGGGAGGGGGGGTCTTAGCACTCAGCATACCCTGTAAAAAAAAGTCACCGCTCGCCACTGGGACTTATTAAATACAAAATAGAAAACATTCAGTTCAGGTTAATACAGCTATAGCCAAAAATGTAAATACACAAAAGTACCAAAAAAAAAAAAAAAGAAAGAAAGAAAGATTGTAGGACAGGGGTGCCCAACCCTGTTCCTGGAGATCTACCTTCCTGCAGATTTTATTTCCAACCCTGATCAAACACACCTAAGGAAGAAAACTGCCCACAAAATTCTTATTAACAGGCTTATGTCTGTTACATCTCAAATATGGCTTGTGAGATCCACTTTCCTGCAGAGTTTAGCTCCAACTTTGATCAAACTCACCCACCTGTGATTTTCTAATGATCCTAGAGACATTGATTAGCATGCTCAGGTGTGTTTGATTAAGGTTAGAGCTGAACTCTGCAGGACAGTGGATCTTGTGAGCCAGATTTGAGGATCCCTGGCCTATATGAAGCAACAGGTTCTATAAAGGTCTATTTTGGCTTGAGCCATTCCAGTTCAAATGAGTGGCTAAAGAATGACCAGTCAATGCTGTTTGAATTCTCTTAGTTGTATTACAGGGCTGTCTACACAAAACCTGCATAGGCCCAAAAGACAAAAGTTGCTCTGGGCCCAAACGGGCTGACCCACACTGGGCCATCATGGGATTAATGTGGACAGTCCACTAGTGTGGGCTGCTCACAGAGAGCCTGGGTGTGCCCAAAACGGTGGGCCTCTCCTGGGCAAGCCCACTCTGGGCCTGTTTAGGTTTAGTGTGGCCTGGCCCTAGCCCATTATGCCTGCAAAAAGCCTGCAGGGTAATGACAAAGAATTGACAGAACAGCTATCAGCTATAAGTGTTATACAGTATTCTTTGTTGTTACATGCAGAGGTTTTGGTCTGATAATTAAAACTTCTTTTTTTTTTTTTAGAATTTGGCAGTAGGAAATGACTAGTCATACAGTTTTTTTGCATTACTATACATTTTATTAGTTTTGCGAATTGGTATGTTTCGTCTGGCCACAAAGAAACATAGAGCTGAGTAAAATTAGCGTATCAGCTACATAAATAAATGACAAAGCAAATATTTTTCTCTCACTTGTTTGATTTTTGTCTACTTTAAGGACTTCAGATCAGATCATGAAAATCAGATCATGTTTTGGGTCATATTTATGCACAATATATAAAATTGTAAAGGGTTCACAAGCCAGGTGGGAGTTAAAACATTTACTACTTAAATGAGAGCAAGGATGAACTTCTGCAATTTGTCTTTCATATTTCACTACTGTACCAAACAGATAGAACGTACACCCACTTAGGATCTGCTGGAGCTGAACATAATGGAGCATATTACACCTGAACTGTAAGTATTATAGAGTAACTATTCATGATTAATGTGTAATTAAGGATTTTACATTTTTTTAACAATATGAGCTGCTGGCACCGTTTAGATATTGGTTAATATCAAAACAATTTAGCAATTTAGTCATTGTTTACTGTCATGTTGTAAAGGGGAATTTACACTCTCTCTTCATGTGCAGTTTACAGTCTCGGCAAAACAAATCTTATCTTTAGTTCCTTGTAGTAGATCAACCCACCCATTTTTTCTTTTTCTGTTTCACTGGCATCGTCTCTGTTGCTCAGTGTCTGTGAAGTGGTTTGCAACATTCATGATGGATTTACTTTAACACTGAAAACTCACACATAAGGTACAGTCATCAGAGCCCTGGCTCTCTCTATGAAATACTCTTGGGAACTCTGTGACCAAACAGGGTTTGTCGGTCGCTCACAACAACACCTGCATGAAATATGAGAAGCAGGGCACTGACTGCTAGTTAAAGTTGCGCTAACAAGGCGAGTTGATGAAATGTTTAGCGGACACCATCTGTGTGATAATGATGATGTATTAATTGAAAAATTGTCTTCTTTGCAAACCTTCCAGAGCTGAAACTGGAAAACATCAGCGACACTTAGCTTTGTTTCCACACAAACTATTACAGGATGGTTCTCAAGCTTCACAAAGTCTACAGAGAGTATAACTTTCCAAATTACTCCAAATCCACAGAAAAAAAAAATCTTTAGCACACACGAGTGATAAAATCCAACATCAGATTTACTTCCAGGTCTTTGACAAATTAAAGTGTCAAGTCAAGTTTGTTTGTGATCATCTCTGTCCTGTGCAGTACAGAACAGTACGTCCTGAAGCACGATTAACATAAAAGTATGAGCGTTTACAGTTATGGCCTGTGTACAAGTACTGTGCAAAAAAATAAGCAGGGAGTTATTTTCTCTGGTAGGACCACTTAAACAGACAGAACCATAAAGAACATCACCTGCCGATGGCTTGGTTACACAGGGATTCAGGAAAGTACTGTAAAATTTTGCATCTGACCTCAGCTATATGAATGCTGAGCATCTCAAGGCCACCATTGAAAAACTGACCTTTTCTGTCCGTCTGTAGGTGGAAATGAGTATCGTCACACTGACTGACGTCAGAAATATATAAAAATGCTGCCACTGAGAAAACTTGATTGTGTGATTTTACGTGTGGAGCTTCTGTGGGAGTGAGTCTGGGTAAGTTGCTAATGATGCCTGAGTGAAGAATAGAAATTGAGCTTTGATGGAAAGCTCAATAAACAGAGGATGATGAGAATGTGACTGTGTGAAACATGTCAATAATATAATTGGGTCAAAATGAGAATAAGAAAGACATAAAACAGAAAGAGCAGCTATTTGCTGAAGCCCAGCTTTAGATTCAGATACTGCTTTGATAGTATGTAACTCGTAGCAATAGCCACAGCAAGGTCAAGATGTGTTTCCCAGAGCATACATGGACTGATAAATGTGTTGTTTGAATTTGTTATTAGTCACTTTCATACATCACTTGTGTAAATGTAAGTATTAGATATTATCACAACATAATACATGCTTGAAAACCCCTCATGTGTTATGCCTTTCAATCAATTATTTGTTATTTTGTTCACACAACTGCGATTTAAGAGGAACATCTAAATGTTGAAAGATGTTTCTGTCCTAAAGCAAAGTGAGATGTAATCAGGAACGTGTGTTCATGTGCGCCTCGCTGTAGACGCCTGGTAAATTCAATGCACAAATCACTTTTAAAAAGGCAGAGCAACAGAGAAATATCCAGAGATGAGTTCAAAGACATAAAACGTTCAAGCTGGTCATTCAAAATATCTAAAAAATCAGATGTTTTCCATCGAAATGATCCGCCCAGCGGGGACCTGTAAAGCACATAGAATTACATCAGAGAAGCTGAGGGGGAAGTGAGGATAAGAGAGAGAGGAAAAATTCTTCAAGTATGAGGAAATTTTACTGCTCTCCTCCCTCTCTTTCTCTCTCTCTCTCTCTCTCTCTCTCTCTTCTGCCCCCTCGATCTTTCTTCTCCAGTCAATCAGGAGTGTTCAGAGCAGTGCAGGAGCAGCGAGTGACCGACTGACTGACAGGAGGAGAGTGAAGCAGCATCCAGCATCAGTGGTTCTGCAGGTAAGCCTGACACCTCTCTTCGTGATCAGTTCATGATTGTTTGATATTAACTCTCTTATGGGTGAGTTCTTAAATCACAAACTTGAGAATCTTCAGCATCTTTTACTTTTTCAAAATGCTTTTCAAGAGAGTTGCATGTCTGTCCATTGCAAAAAAAAAAAAAAAAAAAAAAAACTTATGCATACACAGAATTAGGCTACTTAGAGTATAACCTTTTCACCAAACATGTTGAATTTATGCTCTGAAAAAAAAAAAGATCTGTTCAATGTCACAGTAATCTAGTGTGTTGAGATGTGTCCTCTTCTGAAGTTTGGACTGAAGAGGTTCTGCTTACAATCTCAATAAAAGCATGAGCTTTCATCTTGTCACTGAATAGTGGTCACATGATCTCCGGCTATAACATTTTTATTATCAGAATGTGCAGTATTACACTGGTCTGTCTGTCTGGCTGAATTTTTTGGTTTTTGACTTCTGAAAAGGACTGACGTAGAAGAGATTCTGTGAGTTTAGATATGGGTCATTTGTGTGAGGGTAAATTGATGATGACATTTGTTAATAAAGAGAAATTATGAGATGAGAGGGAAAAATCATCAGGAGTGGGCTGAGGAATACAACGGCTGAAATATTTAACAGTCAAGTTTATCGTGTAGTTCATAATGCACATAGTTCCAGTTCAGTTTTACAGAAATTGAACCGTATAAAGTAAACAGGCGTAAGGCAACTGTGGCTTTTTTTAATTAAATATTTTTATTTTATTTAAAGCTGCAATCCATTCGTTTTGCTTCTTTGTCACCATTTCTGACTAAAACCTGCAATTGCAGTTATTTGCGGAATTATATTCTTTATGTAGGTTGTGCTTTAGCACAGTTCCTCAGGCTGTCAGTCACCGCACTGATGTGGATACTGTACTGGGAATCAAAGAGTCTACATGTATGACCCAAATAAGAATTTTCACCAGATATTGTCATCTGAACATAGAAAATCTGAAGTAACATGTCTGCCACTTTTGTTCTGACCAACTGAGGGGAAAAAAGCATTACCATAAATCGCACTACCAATGGTGATTAAATCTAATGATTAGTTAGCTCATATAAAATCAATCTGTGCAAATTATTATAATTATTGTTGTACTTTGTTCTCAAATTTTTAACAGCATCAGCATTGCGTGACTACGTGTATATAACAAATTAATGTTCTTAGAACTGGTTCTCTTTAAAATACAAATATTGTGTAATCCCACAAATCTGTAATCAGATGTACATTTAATGCTGGAATACAACCTAATTTTAGTCATTTACATTTATTAACACATATTTCTTTCTAGACTACAATCCGCCATCAAAATGATTAACGTAATTATTCCAGCTGCTGTGAAAAAAGACTATAAATGAGCCACCACCTACAGCATCCTCACATGCGATATACCCTTCTAGCCAGGACTCCTTCTTTATGTTTACAGACATGACATAATGACGCAAAGACATACAGCGGCATGCTCATATTTTCCACGAATACCTACCAGTACCACTCAAATTAGAAAACATTACAAGCTTACTGTTGTGAATTGGGTTAAAATAAGGAGATAGTTTTGAACACTGGCTTTGTATTTGCTAAAAAAAATATTTTGGATAATTTTTGATCATCAAAAGATACAGACTGTTTTAATTGTGATTAATCATTGCTTTAGCTACACTAAAACACTAGAGCATGGGGCTAGCAACACCTTTCCCTGACACTGTATGTATACCTTAAATGCATTTTTACTTTGGATAAAAGCACATACAAAATATATTCCAATTATCAAAAACAATTATTCATAGTTTTAGTTAACAGTAACACTGTTACACAAATAAAGTAATGACACATTTTACTGATTTATGCTGATTTATGAAAGAGAAATGCTGCTTTTATAGCTCTTGTACGGAAACAGGTGATGTGCTGCGCTACAGCTCAAAACAGCACATTTTTCTCTCTCTTAATGGAGTTCTCAGTTTAATCAAATTTCATTTAAAACCGATAGAATTTTAGATGTAGTATTTGTGCCTATCCCAGCTTAAACCCTCATCGATCAGTTTGTCTGAGCATCCAGATATGGGGTGCATTTCCTTAAAACTCTACAACTGTGGTTAGAAGCAGGGGTTCTTAAACAGAACTTAAACTTAAACAGATCCTGCTCTTGAGCAAAATATATTTTAATGACAAAAAAAAGTATTTTAACGACATCAGTTGATGTTAAACCAATGTGGTCCAAATGACGAATATGCAACTAAGTTACTATGGTTTCAGGAAACACAGCATAGTTACTTCATGCATCAAATTCTGGCATTTAAGCACTAGCACTATTGTTCTGCTGATTTTTACGAGAAAGTAGCACTGATTCAACCAGTGGCATGAATTTGGGGCCAAACTATCTGGAAAGAGAGCTGTTTTGGTAATAGTTATACAGATATGCATTTTAGTATCAGCTGTGTGTCAGATACTGAAGACCTCTCTGTCCTTATTCCTTTATTTTCACTTAGCACATGCTTCTACAGAAAAGTACAGGGGTGCCTCCATGGTATGTTGATGTAAGCACTGCTAGTGCTAATATCATGGCACATCTCCAAAATGCCATAGTACGAAATAATGTCTAAAACACATGACATCAAAACTCAGGTAAAGGAACTGCAGTCTGTTCTCACCTGCCAGTGCTGACCAGAACTAGATGAATTTCATTAAGTCTTAGTCTGAAAGGATGTTTGCTCAGGTTGTGACTTTTACTTTCTCTGATTTGATCTGGCAGACAGACATTGGAGCCTCTGTGTCACAGCTTGTGGACACTACTGACACCGTTATTTAAAGTCAACATGAAATCAAAGCTGATCCTGTTTACTCTCTTAATACACACTCCTGCTCTCATTATGTCGTTCATCAAAAAAAAAAAAAAAAAAAAAAAAAAGCTAAAAAAAAAATTAAATTGGCTCTGAAACTTAGCAGTCCCTTTTATTTTTCACACTGTCACTTCGAACCTGCCTGTTCCAACCTGAAACTTGGAGGACAAATGGCTTGTAAAAGCTGTTTTTATGTTGATCTATTCTCTATATGGTGTATGTCTAATATGGAATTGTGCATGACAAAACTGACTGAAATTCATATTTGATTGAAACAGGTAGGGCAGACGCTTAAAGAGAAGAGGACACCGCAACATTTTACATTACTCTGAGAGCCAATAGTGTATCTGCAAAAAGTGAATTCAAATGTTTTGAGTGTGGACCAAAGTGTAATAAAATACTTTCTCGTTTACAAATAAAGCAGCGCCCGTTATTTTGGGGGTGTTCCTCCCTTTAAACATGGCATTAGTGTTGCCTTTCCTACTTCTGCTCCTGCCAAGTCCTGCCCTCTTGAGCCAACATCTGCAGACAGGAACTCGACGAGTCTCCAGAGACATCAAATCCCAACCTATTAAAGTTGTTATTTCGGACACATGTGCACAAGATGGGGCCAAAGAGAGAGAGCTAGACTTGGATCCGGATTCGCCTCTGGTCTTGACCCATCGGATCCGTCTGGTGCCAGGGTCAGGTTCAGCTTGTGGTCATTGCGAGCTGGACTTTTCAGCCCTGCGTGATCGTATTGAAAGACTGGAGAAGGAGGTGTCTGATCTAAGGGAGAAATGTGGAGGTGCAGAAGGATGCTGCAACACCCAGCAGAGCAAAGGTAAAGCCCTTCCTGATGGTGACTAGTTCCAGCCACCCTCCAAATAGATGAGCTCTCGCAAGCTTATCAAATCTACAACTGTAGTCTAAAACTACAGTTGTCTAGAATCTGGATGTCTGGAATCTCTGTCCTGGCCATTAAGGATTTCCTTACAAGAAATATGCAGTTGTAATCAAATGATATTCTACTAGATAAACTAACATTATTATTATTATTATTATTATTATTATTATTATTATTATTATTATCATCATCATCATCATTATTTGCTTTTAAGAATAGGATTCCAAATGTATCTAGTTCTTAAATTCATAGAACATCCTTATTTATCCCATTTGAATCCTTTAACATTTGTTCCAGATAATCAAAATTCCATAAACAATTCAGTGCATTCAGTTCCTCAAGCACAATCCTGCTTATATCCAGGACTTCTACTACTACTAACAACAACAATAAAAAATAGAATAGAATAGAATAGAATAGAAAAAAAAAGATCTGTTCAGTACAGATGAAACAAATTGTCATCATACATCATATGTAGTGTTATGTGAACAGGCAGCTGTTTGTGAAAATCCTCTAAGCGAAAGCAACATTTGTTGAATCTCAACAAATTTCCCAACATTTCACACTTATGTGAAATGTTTGTTATCTAGCAAAAATGTTTTAATGGATAATTATTAGTCATATAAGCAGAATACAAACACGTCCTGTGTGAATGACTGCAGCTGCTCTAGGAAACACAACTGTTTCAGATTTAAAAATATGGCTTCTTATTAAAAAAAAAAAAAAAAAAAAAGTGTGTTCCTGTGGCTCAATTTAAGTAAGTTGATTCGAGTCAGTGGGAAGATGAACCATCTAGGTAAAAACCTGTATGCTGTTGAAAAAAAAAAAAAAAAAAAATCTGATTGAATTTGATTCAAACCCATTTGAAATTTTAAAGATAATTTACCTCTTTTAAAAACTAACTTAATAATCAAATTTCATTTTACAAACAGTCATATATCTTTTCTTAAATTTAACTTCAAGTAAAATCAAATGAAGTTTAGTGCTGCATTCACACCATATCGTAATTGGCGTAATTTCGAGATGACAACACGTGACGTTCTACCTGGAGGTGTTCATGTCCTCGGAATTATGCTTTTCTATGGCAACACTATCAACGCCTAAACGGGAATTCCGATATGGCATGAATGCACCTTATTTTTTTATCTTTGATTGTTTGCATTTCTAAAACAATATGTTGAACAACAAAGTTTTAACCTTCCCAAAAACAGACAAAACAGAGTTTGAAGAGTAAAATAAATAAAAACTGATTTAGAATGAAGGAATAAATGTCACTGAAACTAATAAACCTTTTAGTCAAAAGATTGTTGGCATGGTAGCTTTTCCGCAATGTTGAACAGGCCATTAGGGACTACAAATGGATAAATGTGATTATAATGTGATGAAAAGCATTTTCTGGTTCTCAGAGAAGGATTTGGTGCACTTGTACACTATCCCTATCAAATAATATGTATATATATGATAAACTAAACCAGTTGTGTAATATCACATAAAATACCAGTTTATGCTTCAGAGATTTAATTTAACTTCAGTGCCTTATGGTGGGGTAAGTTAAAGTGTTGGCTCAACTTACCCCACAGCATTTGCTTCTCTTTGGCCCATAGCTGGCATTTTGGCTAAATTATTTGCATAGTTTTATATGTTGCTAAATCACCTGGATAGACCTTAGACCTGGATAAATTTGCTTTGATGTAACAGTCATTACATCTGTTAAGCTAAAATTTAACTTTAATTTTAGATTTTGGAGTAAATGTGCGCCTTCCACTCATGTGTTTCTCCTTTTATTTTAATTATTTGTGATTCCAAAATACATGGTCACATGACAATAAAAGTGTACAGTTGCTAAGATACAGGGGGTGGGTCAACTTAACCACAGACTCAATTTACCCCCACTCTCCGCTATGACGTGTGAACTATATTCCAGCTTAACAGCATTGACTGGGAAACACACTGAAAGCTTAGAATCCTCGAAATTGGATATTTCAGCACACTGAACAACCATATTATCTGAATTATGGAAATTAGAAAATTTAATAACCATTGAATTGGAATTCAGTGCTTTTGAACTGAAGGGGTCATCTATCCTTTAATTCCCCAATGGATTTTGTGGATAAACCTCTGACAGATAGTTAATGCGCTGGAGTGTGAAGTGACAGTGTAATGTGTTCTTACTGCTCCACAGGTGCAGTCTGTACCACCGTTCGTCCCACGACCGACGAGTGTCCGGATGACTGCAGTGACCAGGGTCGCTGTGTAGATGGGAAATGTGTGTGTTTCCCAGGATTCAGTGGGCCTGACTGCAGTGTGCCTGACTGCCCTAATGACTGCAGCAGCAGGGGCAGATGTGTGAATGGGCAGTGTGTTTGTGATCCAGGCTTTACCGGTCCAGACTGCTCCTCCAGCATGTGTCCTGATAACTGCAATGACAGAGGCCGCTGTGTCAATGGCAGGTGCGTGTGCGATGCTGGTTTTTCTGCGCCTAACTGCGGGACACGGAGCTGTCCGGCTAATTGCAATAAGAGGGGCCGATGTGTGAACGGCAGGTGCGTGTGCGATGCTGGCTTTACTGGGCCTGACTGTGGCACACGGAGTTGTCCGGACAACTGTAACAACCGAGGCCGTTGTGTGAATGGAAAATGCGTGTGCGACTCAGGGTTCGCTGGTCCGGACTGCTCCGAGATTTCCTGCCCGGGGAACTGTAATGACAGGGGACGATGTGTGAACGGACAGTGCGTGTGCGATTCTGGCTTCTCTGGACCAGACTGCTCTGTAAAAACATGCCCAGAAAACTGCAGCAATCGTGGACAGTGTGTAAACGGGAAGTGTGTCTGTGAGAGCGGCTTTACAGGTCCGGACTGCTCGTCCAAATCTTGTCCTGAAAACTGCAGCAACCATGGCAGATGCGTTGACGGCCTGTGCGTGTGTGATAGCGGTTTTACTGGACCGGAATGTTCATCCAAGACTTGTCCCAATGACTGCAATAACAAAGGCAGATGTGTGAATGGGAAATGTGTCTGTGACGTGGGCTTCTCCGGTCAGGACTGCTCCACCAAAACCTGCCCCAACAACTGCAGTAACAAGGGCCGCTGTGTGAGGGGCCGCTGTGTGTGCCGACGTGGTTTCACAGGGCCTGACTGCAGCGAATGTCAGTCTGGGTTCACAGGAGAAAACTGCGACACCGGTGAGTGATGACTTTGTATTACTGTAATGATGTAATGATGTATTACTGTATTAGAGAGTACTGCAATGAAACTAAATTATTATTGTTTTCACCTTCAAATTAATAACTGGGGATCAAGCACCAAAATCTTGTCCCATAATTGTAATTACCCTCTAGTTATTGTCCCAGGACCACAGAGCCATCCATAGGAAAGCACACATACAGAGGACAGTTTGACCTGAACATTAATCAATTCAGAAAGATTTCTTTGGCTTATGAAGAGTCCAAAAAGTCATCCACTTCCAGTGATTTGAGCTGTAAAAAAATGTTATGGTGCTTCATATTTGGTGTGAATCTGAATTTGTTTTGCATTTTGGTGTAAAATGATAAATATTGGCATATCAGTGCAGAAACTCTGTATGTGGCACAATGCCTTAAAGGTCCTCAAAAAGTTTCAAGACAGCAAAACTGTAATGTAATTGGAATTGGAAAATAATAATAATAATAATAATATCTTTTGATTAGTTTTGCCTATTGTCATCAGACTGGTCTTGATGGATTCCATGGGCCCTGCAGAGAACAGAACAATGTTTGGTTGAACTTGCTGTCTGACATTTTTTGAAAACCTGCTTTTTGGAACTTATTTTAGCTGTTTGTCTAATTTTCACCAAATTTAATTCAAATCACTTTCAGACTCTGCTGGCAAAAAGTTATTGATTTCATAGTAATTGACTAGACCATTATCAATGAATTTGGTGGAATGATGCCAAATTGCATCTGAGGCTGTATCTCTGAAACGTTGACATTTTTACACCAAACTTTATGTCATTGTCACTTCATACTGAACACTCCACATCAATTTGGTCACAGTGCCACCTATTGGCCAAACGTGATAAGCAATTAAATCACATTACAATTGGCTGATTGGCTTTACTTATTTTTGCACTTGGGGAGCATGACACAGATAATCACTGCTTTCAGCTACTGTATAATTACAGTTATTTTCATCTTCCTTTATATACAACACATACATAATAATAACATCTCAAAAGTATGTTTTGTTTGTGACCCTTTAAGAGTTTTAAGCCATGTTTTGGAAGCTATTCATGGAAAGTGTCATAATATTTCTACCTGGGTTTCTTCTGACTGTGACTTTTTCCACTGGGTAGGATCAGATAGTGTAACAGCTTTACAGACACAGACACTTTAAGCATCGCCTTTATATTCCATTTGGAGGAGTTTAAATAATCTACACATGTGGTAACACTCCAGCATTAAATTTTGCATTGCCCTGAGTGTTCACTGTGTCTTTACGAGTGCTCTCAGTGAGTGAATACAGCAGTGGGTCAGCAGTAATCAGACGTACAGCACTGCAGTTGTTTCAAGTGGAAACAGGTGGGTTTGAACAGGAGAGTGCACTTGAATCTGTCTCGTCTTCTGTCCAGCACTGATGGGCGTCTCACATCTCAGCACCAGGGACATCACGGAGTCATCTGTCACTCTGTTCTGGACTCCACCTGCCGTGCAGTACGACACCTACCACATCACCTTCACCAGCAGGGCAAGTACAGCCGTCCGCATGTACACCATCACATATACAAATTCATTATGACACACTGCATGATAAGCATAGTAAGCACTGATTTCGTTGTCAGCTCCTCAAAAAGACAAATGGGTGAATAATCGCAGTAGATGTTCAATCCGGGAAAAACATGAGATCACTCCATGCTGCCCTGCCAGGACAATGACTTACCCTAAATTTGAGTAAATCTCCTGAAAGCTGTCAGGAACATATTCCACCCCAAAACAAATGAACATGTATAATTATATAAATTTTGTATAAAGAAAATGAGTCATGTTTTCGATAATCATTACTGCATATTATCATTGATTTTTGCCTTCATTGGGACAGGACAGTGTAGAGGAAGCAAAGTGGAGGAGTGTCAGATAGATGAAGGACAAGATTGGGAAAGAACGAAGAGTGGCACTAGAACATGAAACGTGTCGGAGACTCTCAGCTCCTGTGTTTGCTTTTGTATTAGCAGCGGCATGAGCTCATAACCTTTAAATACTTCAGAGATGGAGTAGGAGGTGATTTCACCCTCTCAATTAAACCCTTATGCATTTTACTAAGAAAACATACAGTGGCAATATACAACTTAAAATAATGTTGATGTGAAAATGATTTCACATTACATTTAATTTTATTATTGAATTAATAATTTTAAGGATTTATACATCATAGTAACATTTGTTGAATAGCAATAAATAAACTGTTAATGAGAATCACCCACTTTTTCCCCTCTTCTGATATCAGATACAGAAAAACAACTCCCTCAACAGCCCAAACTTAAATCTAGCCGAGTTTGTTTTCCAAAGGAAAAACACATTAATTTTTACACAGACATAAAATGAGCCCAATCTGGCAGTGGAAAAACAAGCTATTTGCTTTGGATAGAAGCCTTGTTTTGATTTACAACCCTCTGAATGTTTAGTGCCCATCTCTACCTCAGCAACCATCTCAACATTACTGAAACCATACACATCGGCCATCGCCATGACTTGATTATCGAGCTACAGAAGAAATGCAGTACGTCACCGTGACTGACTGTTACTAGACATTTTAACTGTCTAGGGACAGAGAGCTAGTTTGTGATGAGGCTAATTATTATAAACATTGTAGTTTTGCTTTTTTAAATTTTTTTATTTACTTTAATTTTAGTTTTTATTTCAATTACATATTCGTATTTGGATAGCTTTTGGTTAGGTTTAGGGTTAAGTTTAGTGTAGATACTACATTATTTTCACACATGATGAGAAAATGTTATCACTTTGAAAATGCTGTGAAAAATGCAAGGAAGATAGAAATATTGCCACCGGCACAGTTTTCCAGTAAGTCTGAGTTGACAATTTTAGTGACCACTCGTACACAGCAAACAGCACAGAATTGACTACATAACTAAAAAAAGAAAGTTCAACCTCCATCCATCACAATGCCTAAATCAACCAAACATACAAAATTGTATTGTAAATATCCCTTCATATTAAACTAGTACCAGATCTGAACTGCAACAGCCTTTTTCCTATGAACATCGTACTTATAATTGTAATGGAATTACCATACAGGTTTTCTTAACTTTTTGTTTGTTACAACCAGCTGCTGGACTCCAGTGATGTTTGAGTTCAGTTTGATGGCCTGTTTCTGTCAGCAATTGTTCATTAAGAAACATATGCTATCAATCTGTTGTGGGGTGGGTGATGTAAGCTCTATGAATGAGAGACTGCAGAAGGCTCATCAGATGCTTCAGGAATTAAATGTGATGGTGCTGTAATCTCTGAAATATCCCAACATGCTGAAACTCTTATTTTCACATGCAACATTATCTGAAGCACTTCAGTCTAATCCACAGATCTCTGATAGCTTCCTACAAAGATTAAAAGCCCAAAAAGAGCACAAGAAGAGAAGTCTAATCATTTCTATAGCGATTCAAAGTTCAGTTTTATCAAACGTTTAATATGATGAACGAAGGATAACGTCCTTCTCGTTAAAAGTCTTGTTTATGACTACATGTTCATAGCTGGCCATAGGAATCTGTGCTGAGGACTTGTCTGGTTGTTAGGGCTGTGGAATATATTGAAATTATCAAAATATTGCAAATGTACAAATTGCAGTATGCATATCGCTACAGCTTGCAATATTTGGGACAGAGAAAATTACTCACTGCTCTTGCCTAAATAACTTTTGTAGCTTAAATAAGAATCAGTGCATATTGAATTCATAGAGGGAAGACTAAGCAGTGTTTTATTTTTCCTTTTTATTATTCAGTTCCTAAACTGATTACAGTTATTACACTAATGTTAAAATGTACATTTTTATGTAATGCTAGAGTAAAACACTACTTTCAGAAGTTGTTGTAGGGGTGCTTTCTTTTCACAAAAAGTGAAACATGTATGCTAGTTAAATTAGAATCAGAACCAGAGCCAAGTGTGTGCAAACAAAAATAATTAGTTGTGGTTTTACAGGAGCTTTTGATACATACATACACATAAGTAGCCATATATGACACAAGATAGTGCTTCTAGTTATAGCAGTTCACAGAACTGACTCCGTAACATCTGAGTAAAGCTGTTTCATCTGAGCTTTAAGCACTTTATGTGGCACTTTAAGCATTATCGTATCACATATCGATTATCGCATCATTTAATAAGTTATTGCATATCGCATTTCTCTTCAATATCGCACAGCCCTACTGGTTGTTGAGGTCTTCGCTAAGGATCTATCTCAAGGACTCATAATTGTCTTGTCCTTCACTTTAAGTACTGTGTTGTGGTCGTTCCTGGGTGCAGATCTAAAATCTGGTCTGGATACAAGCTGGATTTGGGTCATTAGTGTTGACATAAAAGTGAGACAGAGAGACTAATATTAGTGTAGATACCATTTAGTGTAAAACCAACCACGGGAGAGACCTACAGTAACACTGAACAGACACACAGAATACATCCATGAAGGACAACACCAGAAAATGAACAGAGGAAACACTGGGGTAGCTATATATGAAGAGTTCAGATGCAAAACCTCCAAAAGCCATCTTGGTCAAAAATGAGATAATGACACTGAGTGAATGCTCTCAACACAAATTATATGTCCATCAAATACTTTTACTTCAAACTAGCTAAAATCCCAGCCTCAGGCCAATCAGAAGTACCAGTAGAAACCTGATAAAGCCTGATAAAAATGCATTTTTTAAAGAAAAATGTCAGATGGATTTAGAGGCTTTTGTGTCTAATCTCTTCATCTACTCTAGTGGAAACAAGGGGCCGATGAGGGACAGGTGTGGTTAATTATAAATAAGAGTAACTAAAGAAACTAACAAGGCAGGAACTGAACACATGAAGTTTTTTATTTATGTGATCTTCAAGATAAATGAAAATGAGGCAGAAGTACAATAAACGTATCTACAGTAATTTCAGGATGCTTCCTATCATTTTAAATTATCAGAATGTATCTATGACAAAGGGTTCTAAAATTATGGCTTCTCATAAAAAAGTGTTCCTGTGGCTCAATTTGTCCCAGGTTAGGGGTAAGTTGACCCAAGTCAGTGGGTAAGATGACCCATCTGAGTGAAAACTGACCATCTGACCAAATCTGATTCAAACCCATGTGAAATTTTTAAAGATAATTTATCTCTTTTAAAAAGGTTTTAAAACTTGATAATCAAATTTCGTTTTACAAACAGTCATATTTCTTATCTTAAAGCTAACTTAACATAAAACCAATCAAATCTTTAATTGTTTGCATTTCTGAAACAATACATAGAACACCAGTGTTGAGTAAAATTAAATAAAAACTTAATTAAAAAAGAAAGAATAAATGTCGCTGAAACTAATAAACATTTTTGTCAAAAGATTCTTGGCATGGTAGCTTTTTTGCAGTATCAAACAGACCATAAGGAACTATAGGTGGAAAGATATATTTGATTATAATGTGGTGAAAAACATCTTCTGGTTCTCAGAGAAGGGTATAGTGAACTTGTACACTGTCCCTATCAAATAAACTACAAATATGATGTATATATGATAAACTAATCCGGTTTCATAATATCACATTAAAATACCAGTTTATACTTTAGAGATTTAACTTAACTTCAGTGCCTTATGGTGGGGTGTAAGTTAAAATGTTGGCTCAACTTACCCCACAGCATTTGCCTGATAGCTGGAATTTTGTAAAAACATTAGCTAGCTTACCAATTCAGGCTAATATTTAGCTAAATGATTTGCATGGTTTTATATGTTGCTAAATCACCTATATGCATCATAAATATTTTTAGACCTGGATAAATTTGCTTTGATGTAACAGCCATTACATCTGTTTTGCAAAAAGTTTACTTTGACAAGCCAAAAACAAATTTTAAAGTAAACAGGTGCCTTCCACTCCTTTTCACAGTCTGTCAGAAATTATGTGTGATTCCAAAATACATGGTTATATGACAGTAAAAGTGTACAGCAGCCAAGATACAGGGAGTGGGTCAACTTACCCACTGGCTCAACTTATCCCACTCTATCCCCCTACATGACTGTTGCCATGACTATATTCACATACCTTCTCATACTTCACAGATTTTATGAAATTGTTGGTTACTTCATATGAAAAAAAAAAAAAGTGCCGCTCAGTGCTTAAAAATGTGCACACGATGATGAAGAAATAATCCACAACAGTCTTTTAACAAATCCACAAGGAACAAAAGAGAATCACTAGCTATGCAAAAGCAGCAGTCCTTCTGGTGCACTCAGTGTCCTAATTCATTCACTCGTTTTTATTCACTTCTTTAAGTAAACTGTATGAGTTGACTAATGTAGGTATAGTGAATAAGGGTATTGGGGGCGATTTCGGATACAGCCAGGGAGTATACAAAAGCAAGTGAGGGACTAATGACTTAATTAATAGAACACAGGTGAACTAAATAACTAATTAAACACAGAACGAAAACTAAGAAGGAAAAGACAACTAAACCAAAACAAACATACATGTGACAATATGGTTCTATTAAAACATTATTTTAAGGAAATAATTAAGTAACATTGTCCTATTAATCTGTTACATAACATAAGTATAGTGGCCACCACCTTGATGTGTAAATTACCTATATTCGCTTAACAGCATAGCTTTGACTGTCGTACTCTTTTATAAAATTTTTATTCTACATTTGAAAACTTTTAAAACAGTCTCTTGTGGTTTAGTGTCACCTGTGACTTTAGTACAGCAAGAAAGCTAAGGTCAGAAACCAGAAACCATCTAGGGTTACACATGTAACCTTGGTTCCATGAGAGGGGAACGAGACACTGCGCTATGATGTTGACACTATAGGAACACCTTCAGCGTTACCAGTGTCTGATGCATGTGTGCAAACACACCAATTTAATTGGCTGAAGGCAGTCACATGACGGAGCATGGCATGGAAAGCAATGCCATAAAAGTGTACCTATGTCATTCAATACCAAGGAAGACAAGTGTCTGAAGGAAGATACAAATATGTCCAAAATATGGCAATGAGTTGCTACACCTAGTTCCCCTCTCAGGTTAGAGGTTCCATTTTGGGGAAAGGGATACCATACTGACAAAATGTGTGTCCATCCATGCTGTGAAATTTAACATAGAGTTGAGTCAGAAGAGACCTAGGTCCTTAAGTTCTTCTGGTCACGGACCATCTCAATCTTGACTGGATGGTGGCAGTATCACTTTCCACCAGCATACATGAATTTTAGTGCCTAAACAGCCTAGTCATGAGACCAAAACATCTGTAGGAGAACAGATCATTACGGAAGCGACAGCTACAGCCTTAACCACCAACAACTCCCTGGAGAAGTGCAGGCTATTGCAAATCATTTCACTGTTCAGATGCTCATCAGCAGTCTGGTCTTAAGAACAAAATCTCTGTAGGAGCCGAGCTAACTAGTGAAGACAGGAAGAGGACAGGCTACTGCACCACAGTGCTAGTGGGGACAAGAGAGAGTGGGAAGACAGCACCTGTTCTTACAGGAAATGCATTAAAGCAGACTTACACATGGGTACACCATAACTATGGGTTAGCAAATAGGTCACCTCAAACAATAACTTAACACATTACTAATACTCAAGTGGACTGACAAGGTAACACTTGAGTAGTTAATAAGGGGTTCATGTGTTTTTCACTTCAAAACAGTGGTCCAGATCACTGGTAGTTCCTGGGGGCGGGGGGGCAACAATGTAACTCTTGAGTAATTATTGAGGGATTGACAGTAATTTAATACATTTTCATTTACATTTATACATACATTTAATACATTTTTTGTGCTGTCATTAAATAAAAAGAGCGACATGTACAGCAAATGGCAAGAAATTCTAAAATGAATATACATTTTTCAAATCAATTGTACGCTTGTTACACAATTGTAAGACCTTGTAGAATGTAATTTTTTTTACAATTTCACAAAATGCTAAATTATAGTTATTAAAGGTCCAGCTCCATATATACGATCCAGTGTGTTCACGTTTTGTTGTTGTTGTTGAAAAAAGAAAAAAGTATAGTTAGAAACTTCCACATCATTGACCAAACACATCAGCAACCACACCTTTTTTTTTTTTTTTGAGGAGGAGGAGGAGGACTTTGGTCACTGGTCTCATGTTCACGTGTTATAACATACCAGACAGAAAGCAAAGGGAAATGCTGTTAAGAACAGATGTTTCAGCACTGTACAGATGTTTGAAAATGAAATTATTGGCAGTTACACTGAAAAAGACACAGAGGAGCCACTGAGACAATGAAACGGGCCATTTTTTTCACGCAAAACATGAATGAGTGGGTGTAGGAAAGCTGGAGAGAACATGAAGGAAAGTAGGCAGAAACAACATACAAGAGAGTAACAGAAAAAAAACAACGGATTAAAAAGGAAGAATATAACAATGGGCAGAGAAAATACAGTCAGATTTTTGGAGACAGGGGTGAGGAAATAAAGTGAAAGACAGAAATCTATCAGCAACTACAGAGGAAGAGAGTGGTAGAGAGAAAGACAGATGTGGGATGCTTGTTGCTAGGAAAGGCGTAAACATGGTCAAAAACACACGGCAGCCAGAGAGATGACATCACAGAACAGCTGCTGTGACACACACTGGAGACGGCAGGAGGACAACAACAACACAAGATATGCAGTCTGTCCTCTTCGTCGATAAATACTTAAACAGGCAGAACGATGTCAATAGAGTCCACAGTTGTGATGTTTTCTTTAGATAAGTTGTAGAAAGACTGGCTCTCAGCTGGGTCCAATTAAACTTGTTGTAAGAAACAAAAACGCCCAATTGGCATAGTGAATTTGGAGCTAATAAAGTGTTGGAGAGTGGCCTTTCCAATATATGAGATAAATGGCCCTCTAGTTTTCATTCTGTTATGTGTAAAATATTGCCTGTCTGCTAATAAATGTATTACAGAAACAGAAGTCAGGAATTACCACCAGGAAACTCATTCCTCTCTTTAAGCTATGACTTTCCAATACAGGATTGTGTCAGTTACAGGCAGAATCATTATGATGAAAGGATTTGTCATCATTCATAAGAAGTTGTTATTGTGAATGTTGACAGCACAGTTTAGTTCAGAGATATTTTGGATAGTGTTGATCAATAACAGCGGTAAACTTAGAAAACACCAAACTATCACGTAACAATTCCCTAGCAACCATCCACATCACCATTAATGTAGAGCAACAGGATTGGATTTGTTATTTGGAAGGGATGATGAACTTTTACTGATTAATCAAGTGTCAATACTGTATAAACTATACACCCTTTCACAATTACACTTTATTTCAATAGTCCAATTTAGACTATAAGTAACTTTGCAACTACATGTCAACCTTGCTTTATGTGTGAAGCTTCATGGTTGATGTTTTCACCTACAGACGGTTTTTATACAACCCAGATCATACAATTTCATATAAAACAGCAAACTCATGCAACACTAACAAATTCTCATGATCAAGTTGAAACAGAATATAAATGAAATGCCTCTAATGGCTTCTTTTTATCATAGCAGTAAATAAACAGAAACAGAATGAAAATTAATTTAGGCAATTTGGGTGCACTGATTTTTACAGTATTTTCTCCACAGAAAGAAACAGATCAGAAAATAAGCTCCACAATTAATGGCAGACTGAGCACTTACACTCAGATCGGACTGGCCGCCGGACAGGAGTATACGGTCAGCGTCACTGGAGAGAAAGACGGCATGATGGGAACAGAGAGCACAGCAGAATTCACCACACGTGAGTCTATGCCAACAGAATCATGAGGACCAGTAACTTTGCGTTTTGTATGCTTTTAACAAGTGATTAATTCCTGGATTCATTTTCGGACAGTGATCTCTGGCCCAAAAGACTTGCAGGTTGTGAAGACGACCACTACATCAGTCATTGTCCAATGGGAGAAGGTACAGGGGGAGATTGACAGGTACGTCCTCTCCATTGCACCCAATCAGACAGATGGATCAAGCAGACTTCCAGAGATGAACCTGCCGCCAGAGAGAGATTCAGCCCAGATCAACGGCTTGGAGCCGGGCCGCTTATATGACATCTCATTAGTGGCGGAGAAAGATAGCGTCCGGAGCCTGCCAGCAACTGTACAGGCAACTCCTGGTGAGTTCTCATGAAGATTAATTACAGCTTGCAACCGAATAGAAATTAACAGCTCACAAGCTCACAAAATGTGTAATGCAGCTTTAAGTTTGTTACAGTCAAAAGCAAAATGTCTTCAACATGAGCAGGTATAATCAGCTGTTGATTGTCAAGACATCTGCTGTCACAGACACTGTGAAATACTGGAACAAGCACGAGTAGGCCTGTTTGCCTCTGAGAAGACCATAGTCACAAGGGTCGATACTATGTTACCTTTTCTCAGCCCTGATATTTAAAAAAAAAAAAAGCGACGTTTAAATCGTCACCCGGTGTTTAGTTTGCACAGTAACCAGTGTTATGAATAATTGACAGATCAACATGGGAATTAAATGGCATTGCAATCGATACAGATCATACAAATTGAGCTTTCAGTAATAGACACAGCCTATTGGAGAGTGTATTATTCTGTCACCTATATAGCTACAAGTATGATTTCTAATGTAGTATGAAATAAAAATAAATATATCAAATAAAATGTGTACTCGCTCCCTTGCAGAAAAAAAAAACACATGAATTTCACATGTGCAATCATGTTAAAATCACACGTGAAATTCATGTGGGTTTTTTTACTATATAAAAGAGAGAGTGCATTTTTTTTTATTTGTTTTATTTGACAGTTTATACTACATGAGAAATCATATTCACTTTCAGCCTTTTAGTGATCATGCTGTAAACCCCTAGTTTGTTTCATCCACGTTCACCTGTACATAATATATTTATAATAAACAACATTCCTCTACATTCTTTGCAATAGGCTTCTAAAACTCCTGATTGATCGTTCTGTTACTGGATGTTCCTGCATTCAGAGTGACACTCTGGATGGAGTGCTCTGTTGTACTGCCCTCTGGCTTACTACTGCGTACCCAGGCTGACATAGCAAACCCTCACATTAGTCATACAATAGATTTGTGTGCATCAGTTATCTTTTTGATATCTTTGTGTGCATTCTCTTTTTTTGGAGTTCAACTGATAATTGGTGATGTAAGTGCATTGTGAAGCTCACAAAAGAAGAGGCAGTCCTCTGTGCTTCTCTGTGTACAAGCTTCATGTGTTTACATCACTCTTCACGACGTGCTGACCAGGATTGTTTCCTCTGGAGGCTAAAAATCTTCATCTGCATTGATCTGAAGAAAGAAAGCCATAAACTTCTGGGAGCAAGCAAAGATGAGAGAATTACATGCAAAAAATGATATGCACTGATAGCAAAAAGCAAGTTGTAACCTCTGAAAATGTCTGTAATTATGAACATACCCCTGCAAACAAGCCTGCAGCCTAAGGGCCCCCACTGGGCTGCCAGTGCAGGGCCCCTGAGAATTTGCTCATTGGCAAAGTGTTGGCCCCTTAGCACTGGTCCTGCATGGACAGCCCTGACTTAGCCCCCAGGAAGCCCTCACTAGGCCCACACTATTAATCTACTACAATAATACATCTGTTTCACTTTAAATACTTTTCAGCTACTATAAATTAGTCTTTGAAAAAAAAAAAAACTGTTAATGTACATTTGAAATGGATGCAGTCACCACATAACTAATGTCTGTATTGTCAAAAATGTACAGTAGTCAAATGGATTTCAAATTAGGGATTTGTTAAATACAAAATAGAAAACATTCAATTCAGGTTAATACAGCTGTATCCAAAAATGTAAATACACAAAAGTAAAAAAAACAAAACAAGCAAAGCAATGTAAGATTGTAGTACAAGGGTGCCCAACCCTGTTCCTGGAGATCTACCTTCCTGCAGAGTTTATTTCCAACCCTGATCAAACACACCTAAGGAAGAAAACTGCCCACAAAATTCTTATGAACAGGCTAATGTCTGTTACACCTTAAATGTGGCTCATAAGATCCACTTTCCTGCAGCGTTTAGCTCCAACTTTGATTAAACTCACCCACCTATGATTTTCTAATGATCCTGGAGACATTAATTAGCATGCTCAGGTGTGTTTGATTAAGGTTAGAGCTGAACTCTGGAGGAAAGTGGATTTTGTGAGCCTGATTTGAGGATCCCTGGCCTATATGAAATAACATGTTCTGGAAAGGTCTCTTTTGGTTTGAGCCATTCCAGTTCAATTGAGTGGCTAAAAAATGGCCAGTCAATGTTGTTTGTATTCTCCTAGTTGCATTACAGGGCTGCCTACACAAAACCTGCATGGGCCCAAAAGATTCAAAAGCTGCTTTGGGCCCAAACGGGCTGACCCACACTGGGCTATCCTGGGTGAGCCTGTGGTGGGCCCAAAGCCTGTGGTGGGCCCAAAGCTGTGGGCCTCTCCTGGGCAACCCCACACTGGGCCTGTTTAGGTTTGGTGTGGGCTGGCCCTAGCCCACTGTGCCCGCAAAAAGGCAGCATGGGCCATGCAAGGACATGTTTGCAGGGCATCTAATATGCCTGCTGTATGTTAATATTTTCACCAGACATTGTGTCTGACAATTTATTTATTTATTTTCATTTGATCAAACACTGGCAATCAAAAACTGGTATTTCCAGACCAGTTTAAAACACTGATATTAGGTAAGATTCCCCCTTTTGCATGCATACAGCAAGACTGACACATCTGGATGCATTAGGTAATGAGAGTGCAAGAAAAAGTCATCATAGTAAGTCAATTAATGTATTTATAGCCACCAGATGATGTGAGGTTCATGCTGATTGTGAATAGCCCAGTCAATCTATCATATTTACAATCCAGTGACCTCACTGTTTATATGTACAGACTACTGTGATTGAGTTTTATATGTGGTGAGGGAACAAGCTTTGTTAAAAAGGGAAGAGTCTTATTTAAATGTGCATGATTAAATCATTTTCGCTTGCTTTTTGTTTTTTTGTTTTTTTGTGAAAAATGAAACACACACACACACACACAATGTGATCACTCTAACCAGCAATGTCACATTTTTCATTTCTTCAGGAATATTTTACCTTTCTTTTTTCTTGCAGAAAATGTAAACCTTTCCAGTTTTCTATAGGACTAAAAAGGGGACCAAAACCTACTGATGTCACAAGGATAATGGGCACCTCAATGCCAGAATTGTTTGGATAACTGACTTAACCTGTTGCATTAACACTACATTTTTATTAACAGGATTTCCTCCTCCAGCTGAATTGTTAGAGAAAAGTTCACTTTGAAGCCAATTTTTAAACTTCATTCGTGCCTTTAGGGAATGTCTCCAGGATGACCATGCAGATAGATGAGGCTGGCGACAACAAAGAAAAGACACCAAAGTTCACAAACACAACACTCTTCATGCAAAAGCAAGGACTCAGCAAAGGGGGCCCAAAATCAAAAGGAAATGCTGAAAATTTAGAAAGAACAGAGAATATGAACCGACTCAAACTAGGTATACCTGTTAGACCTGGACAAAAACGATCACATGGGATGCTTCCCAAACCCGGAACACAAACCATAAGAAGACCTTATAGTTCAGAAATAAAACATTTCAATTCTTCCCAGATAGGAGCAAAAGGGAGGATTGTTGTGCCTTCTTCAAATAAGTCAAGAACATGGTATCCTATGAGACCAAGAAACCCTAATACAAACTTGACTTATCCTGTCTCTGGTGGTAAACCGTTGACAATGAAAGACACAAGATCTCAGGGGGAAAACACTGAAAATGGTTATAGACAAGAATCTGTCAAGACACCCGCACACACCAGCCCAAGCTCCACTTTTCAGAGACACATAGCCATCCCATCTGCCACCCCACTGCCTTTTACAAGCGTCACTGAGTTGACTGAAGAGCCAACAATTACAACAGAAAAAAACATAACAGCCTATATAAATGGGACAAAATGTGTTCGAAAGGTATTGATTGGGTATAGAAAGATACATGGAAACATGTCAAATGGCAATGACCTGACAAAAAACCTGACGGTTATAGTTGGCCATTTAAATGGAAATGATCTTTTACACAAACTTCTAACAGACAGATCTACAGTCAATGAAGTGGGGGATACAGGGCTGGAAGAGGCTCAGCCTGAAGCTGAGACTTTTGAAGCTAGAAGGAGTGTGAAAGAGCAAGAAGAGCATGAAGACACAGTTGGAAAGAATGCAAATGTAATTAATGCCACTCCCTTTTCAACAAGACAACCTGAGACAACACTTTACCGACCCCTCACCACCACATCTCCTCCGTACCGAAACGATCCTCACCTCCCTATGCCACAATCTTCGGCACAACCTGGGAGAGTGGATCAACGTACAGCAAGAAATCAGTCAACAGCAGAAAGACCATCTAGAAAAAACAGTCTCCAGGCATCTTCATTTTCTATTCCCAGCCAAGCAACTAGACCGAAACCCCCAAATTTAGCTTCTCCACCAATAGTAGGTAGACAACGTTTTAAGTCAAATTCCTCTTCCTCATCTTTAGAGACACAAAAAGATAAGCGTCCATCGTGGCCTAGTCCCATTACCTCTCATTTAGCAAAAGAACCACTTGTTGAGAAGGAAGTGCTCAACTCAATTCCAGCCGCAGAACAATTCCAAGATTCAACTCAGATGCCATATCGACGCACACCATTTAAGGGTTCCTATCCTCGTCGTCCCAATGTCGGTCCTTTTCAGAATAGTAGGCCAATTCTAGAGTCACCTCAGCACCCCCACCAGAAACCTGTAAGACGACCCATTATCAGAAACAACAGGACTACTAACCAAGGTGCTCCTGTCCACCAACCAGTAAATGTTGCCTTAACCCCTGCTAAAGAAAATAGCACTAGTATTAAGATTAGACCGAATGTAATTCTCAACAGGACCAGCGGATCAGCCAATAGACAGGAAGCCAGCAGACATTCACAAATAAAACAAAGCGGTTCCACTCGAGTGGGCCCAAACATCCGCAAGTATGGAGAAGGAAACTCTGAAAGTTCTTTTTCCACAGACCATCCCATGGAAAATAACAATAGTGCTCAGGAATATGTGTTGAGCGAAACAGATGGCTCCATTGAGCATTTGGGGGTCAACAATGTGACATCAACAGGGGTTGTACTATTATGGGGTGCACCGAAAGGAAAGTTCAAACAATTCATAATCACTCAAACTGAGCTGGGAACAGAAAACAAAGACAAGGATGAGGAAAGTGAAGAAAAAGAAAAAGATGAAGAGCTTGAAAGAAAACGTGAAAAAGAAGTTGATGATGAAAGGGGACTTAAGGCAACAGCACCAAAGACAAGTAGTTTGAGCAAGGGAAAAAGAGTAGTCTATGAACTCATACCTAATGTGCAGAGTACAAAGTTGAACAAGAATGGAGAAAACATTACAAGCTTTACTACAGTTCTCCCTGGAACAGCCCGCTCGCATCATTTGGCAAATCTCACGCCACAGACCAGGTACTCTGTGTCCATCTTTGGCAAGGGACCAACGTTTCGCTCCAAAACTCACAACCTCGTCGTACATACAGGTACCCAAAACCAAAATCAGTGTTGCTAATCCTTAATCTGTCGATACACTTCTGTTCAGTCGTTGTTTTCAGTTGTTGTCTTTGAATGTCTTGAGTTTTACTGCTTAGCTTGTCAGCACTGTTGCTTTCCATGCTGTTCATTGTACAGTGAACCCTTGACTTGCAAGGGCTTTTTAATCAAAGCAAAGTCAACTTCTTTGAAACTTTGATTAAAATCCATGCAGTGTATAAATGTCAATAAATGTGTGAGTTTAACACCTTTGTTCTCTAACCTTGTGCATTTGGTCATTTGTGGACAATGTGTGGCCTACATACTGAGCAGTAAATTAAGAAACCAGCATGCTAGAAAATGAAGGCACAGTAGATGGACATGTAAAAAGTTAAAGCATTCCCCATCTATGTTATAAGTATGGGTTTAATGATTAATTTGTTTCCTCAATACATTGATTTAAATTCCTGTCGATTGCGTTACAGTTAATTAAATCAGTGGTTCTCAAACCTTTTTGGTCATGCCCCCGTTAAAACTTTTAATCGTTTATAAAATGTTGCGTAGAAACCAACCTAAATTTGATCTTACAATCATCTCTTAAATATGTGTATGTGTAATTCATAAAATGAATGTATGTTTTCAAACATTTTGTGTTAATTTTTGATAAATATTAATAATTTGCTAATGGAATCAAATCAAATGCAAAGATTCACACCCCTACCTGACACATCTGTGAAAGAACAGTATGTAATTTGCATCTTTTAGTGTTTTTTTATTTGCCTGCCAATATGTCTGTCCACACAGTTCCATCATGCAAATGTGTCTTGAATATCAGTAAAAAAAAATACAGTTTGATTAATAGTTTCACCTTAACATTGTCTCCATTCATATGGTAATAACTAACTGTTCATAACTAATATTAACATCAGATTACACAAATACATTTTTACTATAATGGCCGCTACTCAATACATGTGTAGTGTATTTGTTGATCAATTTAGAATGAATTAATTTAACATAACTTTTTGTATTATTATTTTGAGATTTCTCTTTTTTGGATATGAGAGTTACCACTGATTAATACAACAATTTATTTTGTCTATTTATTCTTGGTTAAAAGTAACATCTGTGGTGTGCTATTGATTAACACAGAAAATAATTTCAGCTTGTCCTTCTGTCTGTAAAAATGAAGAAAAATGAAATGCATTACATTTTGTAATAATTATGTAAAATCAATATAAACATAGCTTGATTCTGTCTAATTTGAGCTAATGGTATTTTATTCTGAACGTGCTTTGAATTGTTTTATTCAGGTCATCTGTTGAGCACTGGAATCACGCTCCAACTGCTAACTCGCCTTGTTTTGTAAATTAATACAAGCTCCACATTTCTGCTTTTAACCCTGTCAGTGCATTACTGTAAATATGCTATTGTTTTTCTATACAAACTAAGAGATTAGTCAAAATGATTTTCTGTGGAAATCGACAACATGCTACAGATGCTGAAAGTTTGATGGGGTTTTACGTGTCCAATTCTGAGAATACTGACCTGTAATATTCATTTTGATGACTATTCAGGAGATACAAATCAAGAACAAAATTGATTTCTGGTACAAACAGTAACACATATTCATGCTCATCACCATTTATCGCTGCTTTGATCTTCTCTCATCCAGGGTAAGATTACAGTCAGCCACCTTCATGTCTCCCCTCATCACTCACCCTCAGTCCAGGGTAAGACCACGGTCGGCCCCTCGATTTCAAACGAACAGCAGTGGTTGAATCTCATGTAAAATAACTTGTTTCATGTTGGCCAACAAAACACACATTGTGTTTTTAATGAAACGACTTAACGGCCGTTCACAACGTTTCCTCCTCAGTGTCTTCACTTCCTCACTCATCTCTTCTTTGCATTTTTCTTCTCCTCTCCAGGTTCAAAAGAGCAGCATCAGCATCATAATATCATGCTTGTGTTTTCTTGCTCCTGTGCAGGATTTCATGTCAGTCTTTAACAGTGACGTTTCTGTGGGGCTCTGTATAGGCGGTGGCCTATATACTGTATATATGTTTCGATTGCACATATATACACTTGTGTTTTCACTCAAATAACCAAAAGCCAACCTTATTTCTGAAACACGTATGTCAGGGTTGTCACAGACAAGAGAATTATGAATGCTAGTAAACAAGTACTGCTTAACAATGTTTTTTTTCTGGTTTTGTATTCACTCTTACCTCTTTTTTACATCAAATTTCTTCTGATTCTGACTTGTTGTTTATCTTTCGGCTTACTTCTTCTTCTGTCTTTCTCTTTTCTCTCTCTTTTGTGTCTTTTTCTGATCTTGACCTGTGTTTAATGTTCTGTACCCAGGCCCTGAGCCTCCATCCAATCTTGCCTTCAGCGATGTGACCGACAGCTCTTTCATGGTGTCCTGGTCCAAACCGAATAGCAAGGTGTCTGGATTCAAGATCACGTACACTCACGTGCAAGAAGGTAACAGTAAACATTCAGAAACAGTAAATCCTTCACTGAACTAGCTCAAAGTAACATTCTTTTTTTAAAGAGTATACTTCTTTAACTCTCTTATTGTTGCATCTGATGGTTAGTTAAAGTAATGCATTCGTTACATTAATAAGATAAAATGAATGGTGGTTACTTTAAAGTCTGCATGAGATAAAATTGCCACTCTTTACTTTGTTAGGACATATTGCTAGTTGTAACGAAGCGTCAGAGGCGTTTGGATCCATAAGCAGCTTTATTAGAGAATGGTCAGACAAACAGGGGTCAGTAGCCAGCATCAACAGTGTAGAAGACAAGACAGTACCGTAAACAGAGACAGGCAGAGTTCGGGGCAGGCTGATAACAATCACAATCCAGAGGGCAGTCCAATTCGAGGGGCACAGAGAGGAATCACAGGTCGCAGAACAGTCCAGGTCACAACAGGTAATCAAACAATAGAAATAACGCTCAGAAATGACAGCCGGGGCAAGATCAAGACTTCGCGAATGTCTGAGCGTGAGCATGGCTTTTATGGAGGACGTGTAATGAGCAGTGATTGATTGCAGGTGTGTGTGTGTGGGTGTGGTCAGCCCCAGGCAAGAGGGAGTATGGGAGATTGAGTCCGAATGATGTCAAAACTCCGGTGAAGGTTCCCTCTGGTGGTGTAGAGGAGAACGAGCGGAAGCTTCCGTTGTAACAGAGCCCCCCCCCTGCGAGCGGCTCCTGACGCGAGGAGGACCACGGCGCCGGGGTCTTCCACGAGGACGAGGGGCCGGCTTTTCCGGATGCGCTCTATGGAACTCGTCAGTGAGAGTGGGGTCCAGGATATCACCTGCATTAACCCAGGAACGTTCCTCCGGGCCGTACCCCTCCCAGTCTACCAGATACTGTAGCGTACCGCCCCGGCGCCTGGAATCGAGCAGCTCGTGCACCTGATAAGCCTCCTCGCCGTCGACCAGGATGGGGGGAGGCTGCGGAAGGTCCTCTTCCTCAGGGTCTCCTCTCGGACCACCAGCGGGTTTCAGGAGCGACATGTGAAAAGTGGGAGAGATGCGGTAGTTAGCGGGTAATTCTAAACGAAATGATACGGGAGTAATTTGTCTAACAATTTTGAATGGACCGACATACCTGGGGCTGAGTTTGCGACATGGGAGTCGGAGTCGGAGGTCCTTGGTGGACAGCCATACCCACTGTCCTGGAGCGAGAGAGGGACCGGCACGACGACGTTGGTTGGCAGGTTGAGCCTGCTGTCTGACGGCATGTAGCAAGTGGGTGTGAGCTCGGTTCCAGGTCTCCTCGCTACGTTGTAGCCAGGCAGTCACTGACGGGAGATCGGACGGTTCACCTGACCAGGGGAACAAGGGTGGTTGATATCCGAGAATACACTTGAAGGGTGTGAGGCCGGTGGCGGGTTTGATTAGGGAGTTTTGAGCGTATTCTGCCCACATGAGGAACCGACTCCAATCTGCTTGGTGTTGCTGGCAGTAAGACCGGAGGAACCGTATGATTTCTTGGTTGAGGCGTTCTGATTGACCGTTGGACTGAGGGTGATAGCCCGAAGTGAGACTGATTTTGACGTTAAGTAAGTTGAAGAAGGAATTCCAGACTCTGGAGGTGAATTGGGGTCCTCGATCGGAAACTATGTCATCGGGTAAGCCGTAGAAACGGAAGACATGATTGCATAGCAATTTGGCAGCCTCAAATGCGGTGGGGAGTTTGGGAAGTGGTAATAGGCGGCAGGCTTTGGAGAAACGGTCGACTATAGTGAAAATAGTGGTGTTGCCTTGAGAGTTGGGAAGATCGGTGATGAAGTCAATAGCGATGTGTGACCAAGGACGTTGAGGAGTAGGTAGGGGTTGCAGTAGACCGGCGGGAAGATGCCTGGGAGATTTAGAAGTCTGACAGGTAGGGCAGTTATGAATGAAGTGGATGGTGTCTGCGGTGAGTGTGGGCCACCAAAACCGGTTCTTGAGCAGATGGATCGTGGCGGTGATACCGGGGTGCCCTGAGCTGGGAGTTTGATGGACCTGTGACAAAACTCTGTTTCTGAGAGGTTCTGGAACGAATAGTGAGTCAGGCGGACAGTCAGCGGGTGGTGGATTGTGTTGGTTGAACTGTGTAATCTCGGTGATGATGTCCCAAAGAACCGGAGCTAGCAGGAGGTTATTGGGTAGGATGTTTTCTTGGGCCTCTGGTTTAAATGACAATTCGTCCTGGCGAGACAGCGCATCAGCCTTAGTGTTTTTGGTTCCTGGGCGATACGAGACTGCGAACTGAAAGCGAGTGAAGAAGAGTGCCCACCTGGCTTGTCTCGGATTTAAACGTTTGGCCGAGCGGAGATACTCCAGGTTCTTATGGTCAGTCAGAACGATGAATGGATGGGTAGCTCCCTCTAACCAGTGCCGCCATTCCTCCAGAGCTAATTTCATGGCCAAAAGTTCTCGATTTCCTACATCATAGTTCCGTTCTGCAGTTGAGAGTTTTCGGGAGAAGAAAGCACAGGGGTATAATTTGGCTGGAGTACCGTGACGTTGAGAGAGAATCGCCCCCACTCCTGTACTGGAGGCATCCACCTCAACAATGAAAGGTTGATTGGGATCTGGGTGATGGAGAATAGGTGCAGTGGTAAACCGCCTCTTTAAGTCCTCGAAGGCTCTCCGGGCTTCTGGGGTCCAGACCAGCCGATTTGACCGTTGCTTCAGCAAGGAAGTGAGAGGAGCTGCTACCGTGCTGAAATTCCGAATGAAGTGCCTGTAGAAGTTGGCGAACCCCAAGAAGCGCTGCAGTTCTTTGAGAGTTAGAGGTTGCGGCCACTTCAGCACAGCTTCGACCTTCCTCTCGTCCATAGCCACCCCCTCTTGACTAATGACGTACCCCAGGAAAGACGTGCTGGTACAGTGGAACTCACACTTCTCAAGCTTGGCGTAGAGTTGGTTCTGGATGAGACGACGTAGAACAGCTCGCACATGTTGAATGTGCTCTTGCAGGGAGTTTGAATAGATCAAAATGTCGTCAATGTAAACAATGACCCATCGGTCGAGCATGTCTCGGAAGATATCATTCATGAAGGATTGAAAGACAGATGGGCAGTTCGCTAGGCCGAAGGGCATTACCAAGTATTCGTAGTGCCCACTAGTGGTGGAAAAGGCAGTCTTCCATTCGTCCCCCTCTCGAATGCGTATCAGGTTGTAAGCACAGCGGAGATCCAACTTCGTGAAGTACTTGGCTTGCCTGAGCTGTTCGAGAGCCGCTGGGATAAGAGGAAGGGGGTACTTGAATTTTACTGTCACATCATTGAGACCACGGTAATCGATGCATGGACGAAGGCCGCCATCCTTCTTTTTCACGAAGAAAAACCCTGCTGAAGCTGGTGAGGTTGATGGTCGGATAAACCCTTTGGTCAATTCCTCTTGTATGTAGATCTTCATTGCTTCAGATTCAGGTTGAGACAAAGGGAAAATTCTGCCTTTGGGAGGGAAGGCGCCAGGGAGGAGGTCAATGGCACAGTCAACGGAGCGATGTTCAGGGAGTTGGGAAGCTTTGGTTTTGCTGAAAGCCACGGCCAGATCCTTGTATTCTGCTGGGAACTCGGAGGCTTCGGAGTCTGACTGTGGCGGTGGAGGATCGGAGAGCGGGGGTCGGACAACAGTGTTGAGACAGTTCTGCTGGCAAGCCGTGCTCCACTGTGTGATTTGGCCCTCCTTCCAAGAGATGTGCGGCTCGTGTGTTCGCAGCCAGGGAAGACCCAGAATGATTGAGTGATGAGGAGAATGGATGATGTAGAACTGAATACGTTCGATGTGAAGAGCCCCGATGTGTATTGTGATCACCTCCGTAGTGCGATGAATAGTCCCCTCGCCAAGAGGCCGGCCGTCTAGCGCTTCCACTGCCAGGGAGAGATCACATGGGGTGAGAACAATGCCATGCTGCTGAGCAAATTCTAGTGACATGAAATTCCCGGCTGCTCCAGAGTCTATTAGGGCTGTAGTGGAAATTGGCTTGTCTTGGACGGTAATTTGAACGGGTAATTTGATAACTGAGTCAGCACGGGAGGAAAGGGAGTTTAAACTCACCGCACGCGGGCCGCTGGGTGGCCGCACCGGACAGGTGGCTATCAGATGGCCGGCTCCCCCACAGTAGAGGCAGAGATGGTTCTGCAAGCGGTGGTTACGTTCCTCAGTGGTGAGATGAGTGGTTCCGAGTTGCATGGGTTCCGCTGCTGCGCCCTCCTGTGGCGTGGTGCGTGGCAGCGTTCGGATCGGGCGGCGAAAACGGATTAGATTGTCCACCTGTATGGCCAGTTCGATGAACTCAGCGAGGGTCTTTCCTTCGTCCCGACAGGCGAGTTCGGATTGTAGTTCTTGACACAGGCCTCGACGAAACAGGAGTTTCAGCGTGTCCTCCACCCACGATGTTTGCGCGGCCAGGGTTCGGAAGGACAACGCGTAGTCAGCTGCTGGTTTATTTCCCTGCGTGAGCGTTAGCAGTTGTTCTCCCGCGCTCTTTCCCTCGGCGGGATGATCGAATACTTCCCGGAACTGTTGGAGGAAGCCTTCGAAAGTCGGGAAGACAGGTCTGTCAGATCGCCAGATGGCCGTAGCCCAATCCAAAGCCCTCCCGGTGAGTAGCGAACACACAAACGCTATGCGGCTGGTATCTGTGGGATACAAAGCAGGTTGTTGTGAGACAAAGAGGGAACATTGAAGCAAAAATCCCTTACACTTTGCAGCGTCGCCATTAAACTTCTCCGGGAAAGCTAGGCGTGGGCTGACAGTGGGCAGTGGTTCAGGGGCGGCATGGGCTGACAAAGGTGGCGTTGCGGCAGTGGGTTGGGGTACCGACAGCTGAAGAGATTGAAGAGCTCTAACAAGATCCTCCGTTAGCGTGGTTAAGCGGTTTAGCTGATGTTGTTGCATGGCTATCTGCGAGGCTTGAGCAGAGAGCTCGGAGGACAGCTGCATGACGGCTGCTGGATCACTTTGTGGCGAAGTCTTCTGTAACGAAGCGTCAGAGGCGTTTGGATCCATAAGCAGCTTTATTAGAGAATGGTCAGACAAACAGGGGTCAGTAGCCAGCATCAACAGTGTAGAAGACAAGACAGTACCGTAAACAGAGACAGGCAGAGTTCGGGGCAGGCTGATAACAATCACAATCCAGAGGGCAGTCCAATTCGAGGGGCACAGAGAGGAATCACAGGTCGCAGAACAGTCCAGGTCACAACAGGTAATCAAACAATAGAAATAACGCTCAGAAATGACAGCCGGGGCAAGATCAAGACTTCGCGAATGTCTGAGCGTGAGCATGGCTTTTATGGAGGACGTGTAATGAGCAGTGATTGATTGCAGGTGTGTGTGTGGGTGTGGTCAGCCCCAGGCAAGAGGGAGTATGGGAGATTGAGTCCGAATGATGTCAAAACTCCGGTGAAGGTTCCCTCTGGTGGTGTAGAGGAGAACGAGCGGAAGCTTCCGTTGTAACACTAGTCTTCAGATGAACAGTTGATCCAATTAAAAAAATTTCAGTTTGGCGGCTTGGGCAGAATATCGCTAACCAACCATTTGTTTGGAGCAAGAGACAGAGAGGAGGAGCACAACAATAAACCCCGTCCTCTATTCAGTATTTAACTTAAATTGGAAGGATGTCACAGTATGGAAGTAAAGTAGGAAGCAACTTCTGGGGTTTGAAACGGGAAGTGATGCTGACACTGTTCAGTGATGTGAAAGAACTTAAAGTAAAGTAAGCTCAAACATGAGTCATCTTTACAAACAGAACAATTGGCAATGACAACGGCAGATTATTTTTACATGCAGTGTCTCCTACTGAGGCGTCTGGAGTTCCAACAAAGCAGACAGCGCGTTGGTGAGCTGATTTCTCAATATGCTGTGGACTTAAGAGGGCTGGCAAAACCGTGCAGTGGTGCAATTAATCACTCACTCAACCCATTTGTTCAAAGATTTATTCAGAAACAAAACATTACACTGTGTGTTAATGCTCAGAGTCAGTCACACAGCAGTTATGTGCCTTTGCGTTAGAAGTAAATAAAACCAGTGTATTGTCAAAGATTATGACTGCTGTGAATGTACCCTTAAATCGATACTGGTTTGTGCTTCAAAAAAGTGCACTAATGAGTAATGGGGGTGCAGATGCAAGGTACAGTGCATTCAGAAAGTATTCAGACCCCCTTCACTTATGTTGCAACCTGATACTACAATTGTTTAAATATTTTTTTTTTCTTTTGATCATTGCTGAGATGTTTCTACACCTTGATTGGAGTCCACCTGTGGTAAATGAAATTAACTGGAAAGGCACATGATTTGGAAAGGCACACACCTCTCTTTTTATGGTGGTGTGGCCAAACTCAGTCCTCTCCTCAGTGAAGACACATGAAAGCACACTTTTGCAAATTTGCAAAACAGCACCTAAAGGACCCTCAGACTCAAAGAAACAAGATTCTCTGGTTTGATGAACCTCAAGTCTAAGCATCATGTTTGAAGAAAACCAGCTCTGCTCATTACCTGCAGAGTACCAAAAGTAAAGTGTGCTGGTAGCAGCTTCATGCTGTGGGGCTGTTTTTCAGCAGCAGGGACTGAGGGACTCATCAGAGTAGAAGAAAAGCTAAATTCACCAAAAGATTAAGATAGCCTTAATAAAAAACACAGTCCAGAGCATGCAGAACCTCAGACTGGACAGAAGGTTCACCTTCCAGCATGACAATAACCCTAAGCACACAGCCAAGGCAGCACGGAAGTGGCTTAGGGACAATTCTGTGAATGTCTTAGAGTGGCCCAACCAGAGCCTTGAACTCTATCGAACATCTCTAGAGAGACCTGAAAATGGCTGTCCACTGATGGTCTCCATCCAACCTGACCAAGCTTGAGAGGATTTGCAAAGAAAAATAACAGAAAACCCCCAATCCAGGTGTGCAAGTATTGTTGCGTCATACCCAAAAAGACTTGAGGCTGTAATTACTGCCAAAGGTGCTTCAACTAAATACTGAGTACTTATGTAAATGTGAATCTACATTTTTTATTAAAAATATTTTTTTTCTTTTTAATAAATTTACAGACATTTCTAAAATTCAGTTTTTACTTTGTCATTATGAGGTACAGAGTGTAGATTAATAAGAAAAGAAAAAATTAGTATCAGGCCGCAACATAACCAAAATTGGTTTGTGTCAAGCCATTCTTTGGTCTAGTTGTTTGAGAAAAAGATAAAAATGCAGTGGCAAAAAATGTGTTAAGAATCCACAATTTTCTGCTGCACAGAACAGATGAAGAACTGACAACGGCATAGTTCGATGTTTGGCTGACCAGCAGAAAGAGACGTTTCATACTCACCCACAAGCTATCCACTTAGGTTTTATTGTATATCCATTTGGTGCATTAGAACAAAGTATGACGAGAACAAAAATACAAATTAGAAAAATGACATGAGTTTTTTTTTTTTTTTTTTTTCCATGTCCATGAGAAGAATCAAATATGTAATAAACAAACAGTTTTCCGTTTTGTAAACAAGTAAACTAATTATTCAAAGGCATACCGACAGTCTGGACCTGTTTATGAGTCTGGACTTTTCTTTGCTGGACAACAAGAGTGCTCAAACTCTGACTGTCAGTTCTCCCTGCCACAAGAATGGCCAGCACTGTTTGAAGGCCTTGGGTCCTTAGTTGCATTCACACACCAGCCTCACTTGGTAAAGCCTGGGTGAAAGTTTGTTTGAACTGTCAACAAAGCAGTAATCCTAAATTCTACCCTCTGGCAACAATCAAGATATAATCATTTGCTAAGAAATAGTCTCAAAGGTGTTAGAATCAGGTGATTCAGTGTCCTGTAATTTTTTTGACCCACCGCCAATATTTCTGCCAGTGTTCTCTGATTTGTTACTATTTGAGTGAACTAACATTCAGCCAGTCACAAGGTGAATCATTTCTTGGGCGCATCACATTCAGACGAAAAAAAAATCTGAAATCTGCAATCGTGAGTGTACGTGCATCAATAGGTATCAGCAGAAAAAAAAAAAGGACTTCAGATGTAGACTTTTTGAATTTATGCTTTTGCTTTGCAACCATTTGGGCTATAGTTTGTTAGAAAAAGTTTATTTGTTATGTAAGTTTGTAAGCAGGGGACTCGACGACAGCGTTGAGATCCAAATGCAAGCTTTATTGAAGATCGTAGTCAGACTAGCAGGGTAGATCACCAACAAACAGCAATATCCAAGGAAAGACTAAGAGAGTAATCCGGTAACACAGGCAGTGGTCCAAAATCCAAAAGGGCAGTCCAAAGTAACAAAGAAAACTAGACACTGAAAACAAGGCAAAAACTATGACTATGACTATGACAAAACAGACGATAAAACAAGGCGATGAAAACAGGGAAACCGCTTGGTAGAATCCGCTATGGCAAAACAATACTTCGCAACCTCCTGTTTGGCATGGCCCTCCTTTTATGGCTGCCAAACAGGAAGTTACCATAGAGGCAGCAGAGGGAGTGGAGAGAGACAGTTCAATGGCAAGGGCTCCCTCTGCTGGCGTGGCGTTACAAAGTTACATAATTTGTCTGTTTATAGTGCATTTGTCTTTCTAAAACTGTGCTGCTTAAAATAAAGGGACATTTTTAAGTCTTTGAGACCCCAGTTTGTTCCCTGTTGACTGAAAGTGTGAAATATGTTCTGTTTCTTGTATTATATATATATGTTTCCTGTTCATGTAATGGCAGGTGAGCCGATCTCTGTTAGCGTGGACTCAGAAACGGCCCGTCTGGCACTCTCACCGATGACTCCTGGCTCCACCTATGAGGTCCGTGTGATGTCTGTACTTGGACAAGACGAAAGTGACTCCATCCAGGATACTGTAACCACTTGTAAGATGACCATCATTCTAAAAAGAGTTATATAGGGAACCAGTGATTAAAGATCAAGGCTGAGCTAACTGAACTAAAGGCTGTGCAGGGTTAATTAATTCCTGAATCAGTCTCAATTAGGCATTTAACCTCAGGATACAACAAGAGGACTAAACATGTCACAGGACTTGCTACTACTAGTTTTATGAAGTTCAGCTTGATTTTCATTATCAGTGAGTTTGAATTTGATCTTACTTAAAGGGGTCATGAAATGGAGAATCAGAATTTTATGACTTTATCTTGAAATTTACACATATGACAGATTACTCTAAAATAAAAACATACTGCAAGTTTAGAAACTCAAAACTAATTTGGAAATTGGAAGAATCGTGACATCACAATTGCCCCTCAACACGCTGCCAGTTTAAATAAAATTAAATTAAAGATACAACAGAGCTAAGCATTATACATTGATTTTTTTATTGTATAGTCTGTTTGTAATAAACATTGAAACTGTTTCACACTAAACACCAAGAGTATCATTGTTTGAGTGTTGATAATACAATCAGTACATATCCACACACTTGCAGAGTATTTTACAATACTACAAGTAATAAGTTATGTAACTATATAGTTAAAAATAAGCAAGCAAAAGCAATTCCTCCGCTGTTGCACTCGCTATGGTTGCATTGTTACCGTGTCAGTAACACTTTATAATAACGTTCAGTTGTAAGTCATTTATAAGTGATTAGTTAATGATGAAATAATCATTTACAAAACATTTAGAAATAAGTGATATGCTAACAATTTATGTGTTTTGTTAATTCATTTACAAGTAATTAGTTAATGATGAACCAATTATTTACAAAACATGACTATGCATTCATAAATGATTAATAAATTATATGCTAACAATTTACAAATCTGTCATGTTATCTTAAAAAATAACATATGAAATAATCAAACAGATCCTTAGTAAATGGTTAATAAGTTACTAGGCAATATATTATTAAACAATTATAAATAATTGAAATGTCAGTCATTAAAATGTTTATCCTCCATTGAAGATCACATAATGAATAAATCATTTACACATCTTTCTGCATCCCCTTTTCTAAAGTGTACACAAGTCATCAGTTGTAAATATTTTACTCATCATTTGTAGATCTTTCCCCCCAGTGTGTATACCCACACAACCTGTAACCAGCAGGTTTATAAAACATTTACAACTAAGAAGTAGTTTACACTTTAGATTAGGGGATGCAGAAAGTGTTGTAAATGGCTTGTATCCACCAGATCATTTTTAACATGTAAGAAAGATCTACAAATGATGTGTAACACATTTACAAGTGATGAATTGTTTACACTTTAGATTAGGGGATGCAGAAAGATTTGTAAATTATTTACTCATGCATTTACACAACAGGTTTTGAATTATTTGTAGTGTGTAATGCAATGTAAGGGCTAACTGGTGAAAGTAAAGATGTCTTCTGTGATACACATTTAGCACTGTGCACCTGGTGTGATCTTCATTGGAGGGTAAACTGGTTTACATTATCACTAGATCCAACACACTCCACACAGAAAGTCTGTGCTGATGAGAGAGGGTTTACATGTTTATTCACTTGACAGCAAATAATTTATTATTATTTAAAAAAGAAAATAGTTTTAGAATAATTGCATTTTTGCACTTTTTAACATAGCACTTATTAATCATTTGTAAACACATAGTCATGTTTTGTAAATGATTAGTTTATCATTAAGTAATTACTTGTAAATGAACTTGTAATTGACTTGCAAATGAATTAACAAAACATACACAAATTGTTAGCATATCAGTTATTAATCATTTGTGAATGTTTTGTAAAAGATTATTTCATCATTAACTAATCACATATAAATGACTTACAGCTGAATGTTATTATAAAGTGTTACCATAACATGTTTTAAAGGAGGGCGTAGATAATTACTGCCATTTCTGTAGGAGGAAATTCTGCTTTAAACTCAGTGTTTTTTTACAGAAAATGAAAATGAGAGAAAAAAATGACTTCATAAACTACCTTTAGAAACATAATTTTAGGACCCCTTTAACATTAAAGTTACAGGACAGCTAGCAGTTGAAATGGGTACTGCAGTCCAAATTCTAAATATTGGAGAGAGCCATTTCTACTGTTATCTCCTACTCAGACTCAACGCTCATGCAGGTTTGCCAGTTTGAAGACAAGCGACAAGACTTGCATTGTAATTTGCTAAATTGATTTACTATGTTTTAATGTTCCTCTGCTCATAGATCGTTGAGCAGTATGTAATATTGCCAGCTAGCAGTTGAAATGAGTACTGCAATTCTGTCCCGGTGTTATACCGAATTCTGACCACCGCCAGATTACTACCCCCCTAGTACTGGTAGATTTAGGGTTAGGATTAGGATTAGGATTAGGTAATCAGGTAGTGATTTCAACGAGACGGTGTAATAATTTGGCAGGGGTCGAAAATGGGCACAGCGCTGGAATCTGTCTGAAACGCACATTTCAGGGTAGAATTACTGGCTATAACATTAGTTTTCATAACATGTTTCCTAAATATCTACAAACATATTATGTTATGTATTTGGCTTAAGAAGAGTAAAAAAGTTGTTGTACCTGTAGAAACAAACAGTATTGGAGTTAGTTTATTTGAAATGTGTGGCATAACAACACTGGAAATATAGGCTGGCCTGTTGTACCTGCTTGCCAGTATCAGACAAACAAAGGCAGAGGGTTTAAAAAGAATGTGTTCAATGCCATTAAAGGCAGTAGCTGTGAAGTAATTTTGATTGATTGTGTATCTCTCAGTGCCCGACCCACCAACAGACCTGAGGGCCATAAACATCACAGACAGTAAAGCGTTGTTGTTGTGGAGACCCGCCTTGGCAGCCATTGACCATTATGTCATTGTGTATAGTTCTGATTCAGGTAAGCCAAGTCTGCAACTATTGCTACGCAATAGAGTTTAAATGGTCTATCTTAAATAGGCTACTCTGAGTATTGTTGCTGTATAGACAATTTAAGATAGGGCATTTATACAGTGATAATACAATGTGCTTTATCCATTGTCAGAAAGGAAAAGACACTTCTCATTATTTCTAAAAAATGACACTCCTGTGTTTTTCCTCTTATAAGCACCTGGGTCTGGAATAACCATAAAAGTGTCTGGCAACGCAGCAGAAGGGCAGCTGCAGTCTCTGCAATCCTCCACGCAGTACAGTGTAAGCGTTCACAGCCAGCTAGGAGACCTGAGCAGCTCCAGAGCAACTACAGCCTTCACAACATCCAGCGGTGAGCATCACTGTCTTCTGTTTGCTTAGTGATTATCAGGTCAGCTGCCTTCAATATGAGCCAGAGGTTTTCACTTTTCAGAGCCATTTTCCTCAATGACTGGTAATCAACTGCCGTTTTTTTGTTTTTTGTTGTTGTTTGTTTGTTTTTTTTGAAGGCCTCTCTCAAGTTCATTACAGTAACCGCAGTAAAACCTCACAGACTTCTTTTTTGAAATGTTGCTTAAGAAGCATACTTGTGCTATATTTTGTTTCTTTATTTTAATAGCACCCATTTAAGGCAGAAGTTTTCCTTTGTATGTTGCAGGTAATAAAGCGGATGGCCCTCGTGATCTCAAAGCCAGTCAGGTTACGCCCCGTACCGCCGTGCTTTCTTGGAAACCACCTGTATCAGCTGTCAGCAGTTACAAGCTGAGCTATTACACGGATGGCCAGGACATTAAGGTCAGACTTATCAGCTGAACAAAGTTGAGCATACATCCACAGTATATCAGCAGTACAGTGTGAGTTATGACAGCAATACCAGTTTGGCCCCATAAAACAGCCTCTTTTACTCACCACTGTCATCCCACTGAACAGTAACCATGTCAACAGACTGTCTATAATAGTTCTAAATATTAGTTTCTTATACACAGGAAGTCATTCTTGACCCCACGATCAAGGAGTTCAAGCTGACCAGACTATACCCAATGTCAACATACACAGCTCAACTGCAAGCTGAGCAGGACGGTCTGTACATGAGCGCCATCTCTACAGACTTCACCACCGGTACTGATGACTCTCCTCTGACACCTCTCTAAACATCCAACAATTATTCTTCACTCCTTATTAACTCAAAAAGCCTGTCAAAAACATGTCAAGCTGTCAATTTAGTGCTTAATTATTTGTGTAAAATGATATCCATGTAATTAGTCATAATGAACAAATGTTTTGTCGTTTGGCTTAAAGAGATCAATGCCGAAAATATCTGAATTCATTTGAATAGGAACCACATTACTTCCAATTAATAGATCATAAAAGTGGCCCTATCTGCAACAATGCCTTAAATTTTAAAACACTGGGTTTTTTTTTACGTTATTGAGTATTTACTGTGAATTATTATTGTGCATATTGTGAAAAATATTATTTAAAAAAATATATATATTTTTTTTTTTTTACATGACTTGTGATCTTGAGGTGAAGTGTGACCTGAACATGTTTTCATGAGGTTCACACTGCCATTCTGCTCTGTCTCAGGGAATCTCCGGTTCCCGTTTCCTACTGACTGTTCACAAGAGAAGCAGAACGGAGTGCTGGAGTCTGGCATCGTGGAGGTGTTTCCACAGGGCCGGGAGGGAAAGCCGCTGATGGTTTACTGTGACATGGAGACTGATGGAGGAGGCTGGACGGTATGGGTCAATGAGTCACATCACATCTTTACTAAGGGTTTATTCGCCAGGTCAGGAGATATTAAATTTGCAGCGATTAGATTAAAAAAAAGATGGAAGATGGAAGACTTCATTGTACATGCAGAGTCACCATAAACCACACTGAGCATATTTTACAAAAACTACTAAATAATTTCTCTTTCCACACACAAAGCCATTGATGTTTAAAATAACCACATTAGATTTGAAGCACCACACATGTAGCAAAAATGCGGTGTGGGACCAGTTGCTTGATCAGTTTGAGCTCAAACATCAGTATGAGCAACAGTAATAGTGATGTTTGCTGAAACGTTAGCAACAACTAATAATATTTCACAATATTCCATGACAACATGTTAGCTAATCATTTCCTGTCGGAGTGGCATCATCTCCGTGTTTGTGTGTCCAGGTCTTTCAGCGAAGAAAGGATGGGAAGACAAACTTCTTCAAGAGCTGGCGTGAATACAGCAATGGATTTGGAGCACTGGATGGGGAATTCTGGCTCGGTGAGAAATGCTGTTCTCACAATGAATTGGTTTGCTCTGTGAAGTCCCATGTCATTGTGCAGGACCACACTCCTGCTGACATGAAGGAAGTGCGTAATTTCTCTGAAACAGCACAGATACGGGAAAAGGAACGGACACTCAATTATTACAATCTGGTAGTTTTTCAGTGTTTTAGAAACATTTGTGTAACAGGCACCTGTTACACAGTCAAATGTGAAACAACAGTCAAGAAGATTTGTGCTGCCCTCTAGAGGATAACATGCTGTCTTCTCCTTGCTTTAGGAAATGAGCAGCTTCATAACTTCACTAAGATGAGTCCAATGACACTGAGAGTCGACCTCAGAGCAGGAGACGAGTCCGTTTACGCACGCTATTCCTTGTTCTCTGTCGACAACGTGAAAAAACACTACACCATCAGAGTGTCTGGATATTCTGGCACAGCCGGTGAGTCCAACATGAACTCCTTGTGATGACAGATATTATATGTGCATGTAGGTAGGATGAGGCTGTAAAACTCTGCATGTATTCATCTTCAGGTGACTCGCTGACATACCATAACGGTCGACCATTCTCCACGCGGGACAGGGACCCTCAGCCGTTCATCACACGCTGTGCCATGTCCTATAGAGGCGGTTGGTGGTATAAGAACTGCCACGAGGCCAATCTTAATGGCCTCTATAACACAAACACCAACCACCAGGTAAAGCAGCTGACTTCACTCAATACATACATTCGTATACTATATATATATATATATATATATATCATAATGTATCAAGTCCTTTCGTATGTCCCAGTTTTAAGGTCTGTGTTTGGTTTCTCTTAGGGAGTGATCTGGACCGAGTGGAAAGGCAAAGATTTCTCCATTCCCTTCACTGAGATGAAATTCCGCCCAGCCTCATTCAGGCCCTGAACACGAGAATAAATGCATTAGTGTAGGAGAGCCGGGATGCCCTCCCATTATGGACATAAATTTAAACACGCCATCATTGAAAAGCAAGTATCATTACTGCACGTATAAGCACACATTCAAACTACATAACTACATCTACACTCATACTCCAATCGAAATATGTCAAGGCCAAAAAGGCTGTTTATCTGTAGTCTATATGTAGTACTGTACAGTGTTTGGATTCTCTGTGGTCTGTGCATTGTGACGCCCCGCAGCAGCTGGAGGAAATATTATGCACTGCCGCCTTCTCTACTATGGAGCTGTGGACTAGGTGTCACGTATATCAGCTTGAACTATCAAGAGTCTGATGTCTGTATTCATATTGCTTTGTATGTACCATATTTCAGTGTCTTTCAGAGAGATTTCATAAAATAAAGAAGCTGTAAGTTGGTATATGTTATTGTTTTTAACATTCTATGGTTCTTTAAAAAATATATATTTGATATAAAAAAAAATATGCTAACATGATCTTTTTGTGTAAGTTTTGTTTTTTTCCTCGCATACTATCTAGCTCTGTAAACAATAAAAGAAAACACTGTTTCAAGGCAAAACGCATTGCAAAAGTGCTCAAACAATCAGTGTAATTTTGTATTCTATTTGTATTCTGTTTTGTATTCTATGGGGCAGATACAGACTAGTACCATTTGCATGCTTTACTTGAAAGTTGTAGTAGGTGTGATGGAGTCACTTAAATAAGTCCGCCTTTATACAGAAGCACAGAAGTACCAAATAAAATGCACAAGTTCATCAATAACACCCCATTTTCCCAATACACCACATTGCCTCTCCAATTTAACTTAAACACCACTTTATATAAACATTCAAACAAATCATCTACCAGTGTCCTTAAGTAATTTTCTGTCTCTGAAACACAGTGCTAATGTAATGGTCTTTTTTGTGCCCACTGGACTTTCAGCACGGGCTCACGTGATATATTCTTTTCAGCCGGCATCAGATCCTGATCACTAGTCTTAGCAGCGTTATGGTCCCTTTTTCACACTGCTGCTGTGGAATATCTGAAAAGGTAAGACTATGACTACTTAGTCATGTGGAGCATCTGAACAGGAGTATTGTGATCTTAATTGCTCACTATGCTGTCTAAACACAGTGTCTGATGCTTGGTCCCTTACCTCATATGACACTAGCCCTGTCTGTTGCATTACCACTACTGGCAACCACTTTGGCTCTCTTCCTGTCCTACACAGGAACACTGGTTCACCCACTTTGAATGACCTCCCCCTGTTGCTCAGTGATTCATGCCGGCCTTTTTGTAAATACTGCTTTCTGCTAACAGGCTCTTGAATGTTAGATTTAAGGAAGTCCAGTCAGGTACGAATATGCCTCTTGCTGGATATCTGGTTGTACATGTATGCAGAAGGATAACATTTTGCTTCACAAAAATCTGAAATTCCTCTGGTGTGAATATTGTTGCATGCTCTGTCATGATTTGTTAGGTAATCCATATGGAGAAAATTTCTTCAGCTTAGTGATCGCTGTAATCGGGCAGCCGTGGCCTAATGGTTAGGGAGTCGGACCTGTAACCAAAAGTCCCAGGTCCGGGTGTATGTTCACGGTGTGTGTGTGTGTGTGTGTTCACTACTCTGTGTGTGCGCACTTGGATGGGTTAAATGCAGAGCACAAATTCCGAGTATGGGTCACCATACTTGACCACACGTCACGTCACTTTCATCATTGCTTGAGTATCATTTTGCAACATACAAAAGACTTCTAGCTATTTTGAATGGGCATCTACCACTATCATAAACATCTTATTAAGAAATGACCCTGAAAAAACTTTATGCAACCTTTTTGAACACACATCCAAGTCTTTGGCAACCACACATATTTGTAAGTTAAGGCTTTAATTTTAACAATACCAGGATGATCTACTTGAATCATTCCTGTGCCACATAGCGCACATCCTTGCTCTGATATTTCATCTCTCTTGACAAAATAAACCTCTATAGAGCTCACCATCCATTCTTGTCACTCCGACCACCTGTCTTCTAACAATCTGTACAATAGTGCCAATGCAGTGCTTTGGTGGGGTATAATAGCGGCCATAAGTTAACTAAGCCAAAGAAAGCACTAAAGTCTTTCACATTTGAGGGTGGCTATACCTCTTGAATGGTTCAGATTTTGTCTTTTCTTGGATATACACCACTTCACCATGTATGACATGACCCTGGCACTCAATTTGTGTTTACCCCTACTTAAACTTTGACTTTTTCACTCTTAGCCAGTTTTTTCACTCTTTTTCACTTCTACTTTGGATAGATTTGCAAGATGATCCTGATCACCTCTGATCACCTCTGATCCCCTATAAATCAGCAAGATGTCTGGCTCTCAGGTGTCTTACAGGTAACAAGCTAAAATTAGGAGCTCTCTCTTAAGCCAGGCATACACTGTACGATTTTTGTCCGATTTTGAGCCGAATTCTGACTCGTATGACTCTTTTTTTGAATCGGGTCGAATTTCAGCTTTGTCGTGCGCCATTTGACGTGCTGTGTTCATGCAGTGTGCAGGGGGAAACAAAAAGCGATTAACCTCTCCAGACTGGAAATCGGACAGTCGGATGAATTTCTGTCATGATCTTCTCGTACAGTGTGTATGTCAGGCTTTAAAGGGGGTGCTCCTAATCTCAGTTTGTTGCCTGTATAAAAGACACCTGTCACCTGTCCACAGAAGCAATCAATCAGATTCTAAACTCTCCACCACGGCTTTGGGGGTGTTTTTCTGTTAAGAGGACAGGACAACTGCACTGAACCTCCTTTCCTCAGCCAGGGCATTGAAAATGGGTCATGGATGGGTATTCCAGCATGACAATGACCTAAAACACACGGCCAAGGCAACAAAGGAGTGGCTCAAGAAGCAGCACATTAAGGTCCTGGAGTGGCCTAGCCAGTCTCCAGACCTAAATCCCATAGAAATTGGTAGCTGAAGGTTCAAGTTGTCAAACGTCAGTCTCGAAACCTTAATGACTTATAGAGGAACTCCAAAGGCAAGGCAAGTTTATTTATATAGCGCATTTCATACACAATGGTAATTCAAAATGCTGTACATAAGAGAAGTTAAAATAATCATAAAAATAATGATCACAACAATAAAAACATTTAAAATGATAACAAAAATTGATTTAAAATGAATTAAAACAGGAATAAAAATGATTATAGATAAAATACAGTGCAAACAGTTCAGACGTAGCACAGTGCTCATTCCCTACATGCATAACTGAACAGATGTGTTTTGAGTCTGGATTTAAATATGGCTAATGTTTTAGCACATCTGATCTCTTCTGGAAGTTGGTTCCAACCATGGGCAGCATAAAAGCTAAAAGCGGATTCGCCTTGTTTTGTGTGCACCCTTGGTATTTTTAACTGACTCGATCCTAGTGATCTGAGTGGTCTGTTAGGTTTATATTCAGTGAGCATATCGGCAATGTATTTAGGTCCTAGGCCATTGAGTGATTTATAAATGAGTAAAAGTACCTTAAAATCAATCCTAAATGTAACTGGAAGCCAGTGTAGAGGACCTGAGGACTGGTGTGATATGCTCTGATTTTCTGGTTCTAGTCAGAATCCTGGCAGCAGCATTCTAGATGAGCTGCAGCTGTCTAATGGTCTTCTTGGGAAGACCAGTGAGGAGACCATTACAGTAGTCCACCCTGCTGGTGATAAAGGCCTGAACAAGTTTCTCTAAGTCTTGACTGGAAACAAGACATCTAATTCCTGCAATGTTTTTGAGATGATAGTATGCTGATTTAGTTACTGCTTTGACATGACTACTGAAACTAAGGTCTGATTCCACAATCACCCCAAGATTTTTGACTTGATTTTTAGTTATTTGACCCCTAGTGTCAAGGTACGCATTCACCTTAAGAACTTCATCTTTGTTTCCAAATGCAATGATTTCAGTTTTCTCCTTGTTTAGCTGAAGAAAGTTCTGGCACATCCAGAGTCAGAGTCAGAATTTACGCGAATATCATTTATTATCTTTATGAGCGCTGTCTCTGTGCTGTGATGCAGTCGAAAACCAGATTGAAAATTGTCTAGGTAACCATTTGAGTTTATGTAGTAGTTCAGCTGATTAAAAACTACTTTTTCAATAATCTTGCCTATAAAAGGAAGATTTGATATTGGTCTATAGTTGCTTAATATTGTGTTATCAAGATTGCTCTTTTTCAGAAGGGGCTTAACAACTGCAGTTTTCAGGGAGTTTGGAAAAGTCCCAGAATGAAGTGAGGTGTTCACCACTTCTAAGAGATCTGCTTCTAAACAGTTAAACACACTTTTGAAAAAAGATGTAGGAAGAGTGTCAAGGTAGCAGGTTGAGGATAAGGAGCTGTACTATTTCTTCCAAAGTTTTGCAATCAATTGCTTCAAAAACAGACATAGTAACTTCTTGTTGAATTTGCGGGCGATTTTGTCTGATTTCAGCATAACTTGAGGATGTGCTAATCATCTTTCTGATAGTATTGATTGGTTTGTTAGTCTCTCAATGGTAGCAAAAAATAGAGCGAGTGTTGTTTAAGTTGCGGTTTATAAGGTTTGAGAAGAACGTTTGTCCAGCTTTACCTAATTCAACATTAAAAGCATGAAGGCTGTCTTTATAGATGCTATAGTGAATTTCAAGTTTCATCTTCCGCCACATCCACTCAGCTTTTCTGCATTGTCTTTTCATACTCTGTACTGCCGTTGATTTTCTCCATGGTGCTTTCTGTCTGCCAGTCATCTTTTTGACTTTTATTGGTGCAATGTCATTGATTGCATTTTTAACTTTTAAGTTAAAGGAATCCAGGAGAAGATCAACAGAATCTGCAGAAATGCTTGGCATTGAATATATAGACTTCGTAAATAGCACACTAGTGTTCTCATTAATGCATCTCTTTCTGACAGAGACAGATCTAGATTCAGTGGTAGCAGAGGTCAGTATATCAAAGAAAATACAGAAGTGATCAGATAGTGCTACGTCCTTAATAACAATGGATGAAATCTTTAAATCCTTACTGATGAGTAAATCAAGAGTGTGACCACGATTGTGTGTGGGTCCATGCACATGCTGAACCAGGTCAAAAGTGTTCAAAACAGTTGTAATTTCTTTTGTAACATTGATTTCTGCATTATCTATATGAATATTAAAATCCCCTGCAATAGCAAAACTGTCAAACTCTGAGGAAATCATTGATACCAGTTCTGTGAACTCTTCAACAAAGGCTGGAGAGTATTTTGGAGGTCTGTAAATAATGATAAACAGAATGCGTGGAGCACCTTTCAGCACAATCCCTAGATATTCAAAAGACAAGAGCTCTAACAGGAGGAACAGGGTGAACTGGGCCCACAGGCTTTGGTGGTTGTGGGGCTCACCATTTTTTCATTGATATCTGGGGGCTTGCAGCAAAACAGTGGGAGAGTCTGGTCCCAGCAAAAACAAGTTCCTCCATTTGCTGTGAGCAGCTTAGAAGTGGAGATGCTGGAGAGAGGGATAATGTGTCTGGTGAGTGGAGCTGTGGCTGTGGTGTTTCCGGTGGCTGAAATAAGTTGTCCTGACTTCCCTGGCTGTTTTCCAGAAAGTTGTCCTTGGGTGCTGAGTCTCTGAGCTGTTCTGATATGTCACAGTCTGTCTGTGATGAGCTCTGTAGGCAGGGCTCAGCTGGCATGGTGTCCATGAGCAGTGGTTGCTTTGGCTGCGTGGTGTTATCAATGTCCTTTTGGGATGTTTCAGCCACATGATGACTCAGAGGCTGATATGAAGTCCTCTGATAAGTCATACTTTGTCCAGGTGTGTGTGTGCCATTCAGGTTGAGTAGATTGGCACAAAGTACTGAAGGATGATTGAGGAAGAAATAGAAGTTGTCCTTTAGCACTCTTGCACCAAGTTTGTTTGGGTGGAGGCCATCCAATTTAAACAGTTGTCTATGGCCCCAGAAAAGATTGAAGTTGTCAATGAAGTTGACTCCTTTTAAACTGCAGATTCTTTGTAGCCATGTATTCAGCCCAAGCAACCGTAAAAACATGTTAGTTCCCCTTGCTGGGAGTGGTCCACTGATTTAACTTCAAGTCTTCGAAGTGTTTTAAGAAGTTCACTGAAATCCTTCTTTAGGAGTTCTGACTGCTCTTTCCAAATATCATTCTTTCCCACATGGATGATAATTCGATTTGCAGTCTTGTGCTTTATTAGAATGTTTCGAAGCTCCTTGTTCACATCAGAGACGGTTGCTTCAGGAAAGCAGCATGTAGTTGTAGTCCTGCTTCTGTCTCTGATAATGGAGTCGCCCACTATCAGAGTCCTGGGCTCGGCTGCGCTCTGAGCTGAATGCCGCTGTCTGCTCGACCTTGTTAGTAGCAATGATCCTTGGCCAATATGGAAAGCAGCTAACATTCCTTGGCCAGGCAACTCCCCGGATCTCAACCGCATTGAGAACCTGTGGTCAGTCCTCAAAAGGCGAGTGGACAAGCATAAGCCCACAAATTGTGGTCAACTCTGAGAACTAATATGGCAAGAATGGAATTATTATTATTTTATTTTTTTTTGTTATTCTGTCTCTCACTGTTCAAATAAACCTACCATTAAAATGATAGACTGATCATTTCTTTGTCAGTGGGAAAACGTACAAAATCAGCAGGGGATCAAATCCTTTTTTCCCTCACTGTAAATACGCATTTGTATCTGACAATCCTCCATAACAACACACCAAACTTCATAAACTTACAAGCAATTATATGTGAGACTTGTTGAAAACACATAACAGTCCATGTCCAGGATGTAGCAACTTTCTTACAGTCATGCCACAAAAATGGAAATTCTGTCATTGTTTTATCCAGCTGCCTTTAGGTTTGCAGTCTCCAGGTGTGCTAGAGATAGGGTAAAGCTGTTCTGGAGGAATGTGTATGTAAAGTTTTATTCAATTAAACAAATAAAAATCAAAGGATCACTTTAAGAGCTCTACTGCAGGTCCACTCCTGAAGATGAGGAAAAGCATTGTTATTCTGTCTCTCACTGTTCAAATAAACCTACCATTGAAATGATAGACTGATAATTTCTTTGTCAGTGGGAAAATGTACAAAATCAGCAGGGGATCAAATCCTTTTTTCCCTCACTGTAAATACGCATTTGTATCTGACAATCCTCCGTAACACACCAAACTTTATAAACTTACAAGCAATTATATGCGAGACTTGTTGAAAACACATAACAGTCCACGTCCAGGATGTAGCAACTTTCTTACAGTCATGCCACAAAAATGGAAATTCTGTCATTGTTTTGTCCAGCTGCCTTTAGGTTTGCAGTCTCCAGGTGTGCTAGAGATGGACTTATATCCCACCCGTATTCTAAAAACAGAGAGATAGATACCATACCGTTAGGGTTCCCGTTCAGGTCCCAAAACATGTTACTTCTATTCTCCACCTACGCTTTGGTACGCTCGTTCTAGTGTTTTTAGCTCATATGCCACAGTCTGGCCCGAGGCCTTATCAAGCCCACACCTTCAGCCACAGAGCAGCCAAACTAGCCCATTGTAATAAACATCATATGGCTAAAATGTATAGTTATAGTATAATATGGTGTGGTTGTATTACATACAATCCAACATTTATATGTGAATGCACGCATCCATGCACACTTTGTATTTGCTAGTTCAAGTAGGAGAGCCAAGGCTCCCGAGTTGTATCATCCACAACCGCTAATGAGAGGATATCTATCAGAATACATATCAAAAAGTAGAAAATGTGTACAGATTTGGTTTCAGTTCAGCGGCTGTTTGATTTGCACTCATTTCCCTCATAGAGTTATTCTCTTCACACACTTATTAATATAGCAGTTTGACCTTTGAATGTCCTGCTATCCTCTGACTCACCTAATATCTAGCAAACCTGGAGTGACGTTGTCTGCTGAATGTGATTTCGGTAGAATTCATTATTATGATGTCTTTTTCAACAAGGTATTCAGTTTCAGACATTTCTATTTCCAAGCGTTTATCCTTATCCTTCTTCAACATCTTATGAGCTCATTGCGGTTGCTAACTGCGGCATTTTTAGGGTAAAGCTGTTCTGGAGGAATGTGTATGTAAAGTTTTATTCAATTAAACAAATAAAAAAATAAATAAAAATCAAAAGATCACTTTAAGAGCTCTACTGCAGGTCCACTCCTGAAGATGAGGATAAGCCTCAAAGGCAGACTTTATTAAGAAGACAAAATTGTAACAAATGCACACTTATTCTTACAGTCATATAGTAAAGGTTTACTGAACTGAAATCAGAAAAACTGACAGAGGTACTACGTATGTACATAGGTATGTGTTCAGTCTGAGAGCCCATAAGCCGTTCATTGTGTGGAATGGTGCTTCATCTCTAGAAGTCAGTATAATGCAGAAGCCTAGAGACAAACAAAAAAACAATATGCTTATAAAACTTTTAGATAACATTAGCCTATCAAAAACATCAGTATAATAGAGGTGTAACAATTCACTTGTCTTCCAGACGTATTCATTTAAAGTCCAGAAACTGAACAGTGTCTGACCTCTTACAGAGCAATGGGCAATGTCCGCCGTGAAACGACTGGTGAACTCATTAGATCACAAACTCGTTAGATTTCTCTAAAGGATCTCTGCTCACCTGAGGAGCCTAAACGCTGCTCGTTCTGTCCCTGTATGTTCATGCTTTTCCTTTTTAGTTACATTTAGTGCACTGGACAATGTCAAGCAGTTTGTCTTTTTCTTTCCTAAAATGTATTATTCTAAAATTTGCATTCAAATAAATCTAGGAATGTATTTACACTGAATAATAAGTTCATTAAAATGTCTAAAATCTGGAAAAACAGTGTTAATGCTGAACCTCTGAATAACAAATTAATTGCACATGTAGCAAAAACAAAAATCACAGCACCAACATGTCATGTTATTGTTTTCCCTCACCTGAAGAGCAGAGCGTTGCCTTTATTATTGGCCACAGAGTAGAATCCACTCCGTGGGGAGAAATCCAGACAATGTGTTCGATATATCGTTTTCTTTTGGAATTGTGGAAAATTGGAGAACACCGTCAAACTTGGAAGATGGACCTTAGAACGGGAAAAAAAAAAAAAAAAATCTCAAATTATTTTGCAACTAAAAATCCCAACAACCCCATTATTGTGTAGAATGTTTGTCTATGTGTACATGTATACACACACACACCGCTGAGCAAATTACTAGGAGCACCTCCACAGATACTCATGCGATTATTTAATCTGCCAATCATGCGTCAGCAATGCAATACTGGATTATAATTACTCATATATAAGGCAAGAGCTGTGACTCACCAATCGATTGGCCTCATTATCCACTTTCGATCCAATGGCCAGAATCTCTGAGGTGCTGTTGAAGCACAGAGATGTCGCCGCTGTCACCAGATTCATAACGGCCTTCAGAGGTTTGGGTTCGAGCTTGTGCAGGCAGTCGTTCTGCGAGTAGATGTTCACCACGCCACTCTGAGATCTGCAAACAAAGCAGACATTTCTTCACTGACCTCATCATCCTGCTTGTTCCGAATCAGATCTAAAGTAACTCTTGACTACTTGATTAAGAGTACAGAAGCGTCCAATGAAAAACACTGCTACTTCGACTTCAGTAACTGCTAGTAAGCGTTAGCATTTTCACCTGAGTAGGCTAGTTTTTGGTTATTCCACTCAATATAGGTTGAGCTGTCAGTAAATGCTGTATGATAGAACACTTATCAGCATCAGGTTTTGCTTTCAGCGAGTGACAAACAAACACCATACCAATGTTACTCACCCACAGGCCAGATACTGGCCATTTCTGGACAGCGCAAGAGACGTTCCTTGAACACAGCCGTCATCAGCAAACCTCTTCAGACATTTACTGCTCTGCACATCCCAGATAAACACCTCACCTTCCTCTGTGACACACACATACACGAAGACCGGTTTTGTGAGAATCAATGTTCATTACACACACAGCGTTGATGGCAGTAGGGATTCTCAGGGTACAATCACAGTCTGCTCAAATGTTCAATGTCTCTGAATAAAGCCTGGTGTGGCTTGATAAAGAAATTGTTATACATCATAATCATAAAATGAAATCCTCCCATCGTGGTAAGATGATAAATCGTCCATTCTCAAATTCCTGTCAAAGTCAAGGCGACATGTATTGGAAGTCATAGTGTAGTACATACATTTCACAAGAAGCAGAATCTCAGAGCGAAGATGCCGACACTGATACATGTTACAAGCAGCTACAGCCCTGTTTCACTCAGAGTCCTTACAGCAGGGGTGTCAAACTCAGTTCCTGGAGGGCCGCAGCCCTGCAGAGTTTTGTTCCAACCCTGCTCCAACACACATAATATGCAGTTTTCAATTAAGTCTGAAGGACTTGATTAGTTGGAGCAGGTGTTTTTAATTATGGTTGCATCGAAACTCTGCAGGGCTCCGGCCCTCCAGGAATTGAGTTTGACACCTCTGCCTTACAGAGACATAAACTAACAAGAAGGTGCAGCTTAAACAAGTGTTAACTAGGTAAAACTAAACTCAACTGTCACACAATGCTTTTTCCACTCTTGCCAAAAAGATGAAGAACAGTTTTAAGGCAAATATATTTTTACCTCACTCTTGGTGCATTTCAGTTTTGTAGCGAGTAACTGTAAAACATAGAGCTTTAAAATACATAATTTCCAAATGTAATAACTGACCATTTATGATGACTATAACAATACCCAGTGTTTTACAAAGGCCGTCTGTGATTATACACACATTCTGATTAAGAGTGCAATAATCAAAGTTCACGGCACCGTTGTTACAGTAAACTTGCGCAACATTCTTGAATTAATCATTTGTTAGATTTCATGCCCTTAAATTTAATGCTGAACAAAATTGTGATTTGCTGCTTTACATGTCAGTCAGACCCTTGGCCAATGAAAGCCGTTATGTTGTTAGCCCTTCAGACTGACAAGACTGTGACAGGGTTTATTTTGTGATAATGACCAGCTGAACCAACCTAGCAAAACAACAATAATGCAGTAACACCCACCAACCTGCCAACAGGGTTTCTGCAGATATGAACAAGTGAAATTTAAGACTTTTTAAGACCTTTTTAATACCACTTTATATGAAATTTAAAGACCTAAACCTGTAATGGAAATGCACATTATATTGCATACATATATGTAATAGTTATATTTAATATAAAAAGAAAACCAAATTTTATCGCTGTCATAAATTATATTACTACGATATACAGTGAACTTTTCATATCAGCAGACAATATTCCTCACAAAAGATCCCCATAAAAGCAACACATCACCGAGATTTTTGGTGGTGTAAACAATTTATTCTGAAGCAATATTTTCAGTAGTGTTCTAGCAGTTTTTACATACTTAAATCTGCATATTTTTATTTACCTTTATAAAGGCCTATTTTTTTAACTTTTGAAATGTATGCATCACCTTTCATGTCAAATTTATTAATAATTTCTACAGGTTTGTTACCAGTCAGATGTTATGAGATTAATGTTTTAAATACATTTATGAATTGTTGGGGGAAAACACATACTTTTACTAAACTACCAGTAGGTGGCAGTAAGTCACTTAATGAGTGAGTCAATGAGTTATTTCAACTGATTCATTCAAAACGCTGAATCATTCAGTAACAAAACACCACCGAGTGTTGCTTGGAGAATGTGCTGCTGTGATCCTTGCTTGGATCCTTATTTTCGTTTGTGAAATGAAACAAAACGTAAATATTGTGTTTAAAATGTAAGTAACTTAACTACTTGACTAACTACTTGTTTACTGAACTAAAATCAATGTAACTTTGCAATGGTGAGAATATTCAGCAACTGGCATGTTACTGAACTATATCATGTTATAAATAAACTACACATTTTGATTTTGTTTCTTCAGAGTTTCTTTATGCGTGCTGTTTCTCTCATTTGTTTTTAAGTCTCTCACAGAGAGACAGGTAGCGTGATTTTGATACCAGAAATGCACTATCCATTATCAAATGCTGTTTACGTTGAATATATAAAAATAAGAAGAATCATTCTTGCGTTTCGATGCATGCTTCACTGGTTATTTTTTTGTCAATCTTTCGTCTGTCCAATGATTGTAAACAGTCATTAGTGTAAGACCTTTTTTTTTTTTTTTTAAGTTGTTAATGTTAATGTGACCAAATTATTTAAGACATTTTAACACTTTTTAAGGACCCATGGACACTCTATGCCAAATGCAGGTGTATTTCAGCAGTGGCGGGTAACACGCACTGTAACCACTTTGGCGGGTTGAATTTTTATAACAGAGATTAACAATAATGCTTGTCTGGGGCAAGCAGATTTTTTTAAGGGGCAAGCGAAAGAAAATTTTACTTGCTCGACCGGACAACTTATCTGATTGGAAACATCTAATTAGGGAAGCATTGAAATTTCGTTGAGAAGGATTCTGATTTTATTACATTTGGTGTAAACAGAAAATCACTGCTCTTAACTGAACCACTTTAGTAGCCCTAATAAAGATTAATCTAAATTTATTTATTTATATAAATGTCTGCTTGAAAGAATGAAGAATGTGGTAAACAAATTGTTATAAAGAATGCATAATCAGCCTTTATAACCATTTAATTGAAAAGAAGACCATGTTCTTGTTCTTTTATGAGAAGTGGTTTCATTTAATTTTAATATAAAAGCATTTTGCGTGTCACAGCAGTTAAATTTGTCTATCATGATAAAACCTTAATATGAAACCTATATAATGAGTTTGGTCATTTTAGAGGAATAAATGCATTACACTGTAACTAAACCCATTAGATTTTAGCCGGCTAAAATTTTATATTTAGTCAACTAAAACTAGACTAAAACTAAAAACAATTCAGGTAACTAAAATATGACAAACTAAATGGCATTTTAGTCATTTGCTGTCAAAATGAACACTGGTGCAATAGGAGATCTTGGAAAATGCTAACTTAAGCTTGATAGCACTGAAAGCAAACGTCCCACTCTCCCTGCAAATCGCTGTCCAAAGCCACGTCTGGACCATGCCACTCCGAATTGAGGCAGTAATTAAAGCTAAAGGAGCCCCTACTAAGTACTGAGTATATATACACATTAAATTAACTTTCCAAAAAGCCAATAACTCACTAAAAGGTTTTTTTTTTTTTTTTTTTTAATTGGGCTCATGAAGTACTCTAATTTGTTGAGATCGTGAATTGGTGGGTTTTTGTTAAAAGTGAGCCAAAATCACCACAAGACCAAAGACTTAAACTACTTCAGTCTTTGTGCATTGAATTTATTTAATACATGAGTTTCACAGTTTGAGTTGAATTACTGAAATAAATGAACTTTTCCATGACATTCTAATTTATCGAGATGCACCTGTATGTTGACAGGCAGGTAGGAAAGTTCTCCGAACAAGCATTTTAATTGGACGAACATTTCTTGGTCCTACGCCCTCCATGGAACATATAAATACATTTAGACCACTTAACTTAATGATCGCTATCGGGATGTGAGGATACTTTCAACCAGCATTAACAAAAAATGTAACAATGATAGTCAGAGATATCGTCTGTTGCTGATGCCTTTGCTGATAGCAAGATGATTATTATTATTATTATTACTATCATTATCCACAAAAAGAGGCTAGGTGCCTACTTTAGCGATGCAGCACTGAGAGCCGCTTCTGGGACACTTCAGAAACTTGCCATGGGGCAGCTGGTAGTCGATAAACAAGCATTGACTAGAGTGGCCGTGCCAGAGCCATAACACACCGCAGATGTGGTAAGAGATTTATTCATCATACAGTGTAGATAGCTTCACTTATAACACTGTGGGTTTTTTTTTTAATGCATAAACTTGTGCTAGACTAGGCTAGGCTAGTCAGTGATGATGTTCTTTGATAATAATAATGTTCTTTGGCCGTTTTCTCTAGCTGCTGTTTGAATAACTAAGAACAGCATTATAATTAGTACCTTACAATGTTTTTATTAAATTGTTATGTTAAATATAAATTAGGTCATATTAAAAACATTAGGCTGCTTTTAGCCTTATGCTGGAGGGCAATGAAAGTAAGTAAATAATTAAATAAATTAGCACAATAAGTGTGCATCAACAATCTCACAGGCTGACGATAAGACAATTGAGCATATCGCCTAACATTACTGTCACCTATTGGCAGTTTACTTTAATTTTTAAAAGTAGCTTTTCTTTGCATTTATATATATATATATATATATATATATATATATATATATATATATATATTAAACACCAAGATCATAACATCATTTATAATGTTGCAATTTTGTAAAACGTAATTTCTCAACGACAAAATTGTGGCCACTGAAAATGCTGAGTGGCTAGTATTTTTGGAAAACCACTAGCCACAGTGGCTGTAAGCAAAAAAGTTAATGTCAAGCCCTGGTGCAGTATTATTATTACCAATGTCATACAGGTCTGGAACGGCAACTATTACTTTTAGATAAACTAACGTGACATTTGAGAATGAGAAACGGTGCTTGCTTTGACTTACGCGAGTTGGAAAAGATCTTGCTGCTGTCTGTGGTGAAAGCTGCGCCACACACATTTCCATTCAGCTTCATGCTCCTGATCACTTCTCTAGTCTGAAAACAACAACAAGCCACATTTCAGCCTGCATTAACCTGCAAAGCTTTCACATGTTGTGCAGTTTTAGTTTGTGGAAGAACCTTGTGTTTGTATTGTGTTAGAAAAGTTGGTGTTTTCTTTCTGAACTACGTAATTGTAGGGCATTAAATGTCGGGAGCATAATTTTTCCCTTTAGCATCATATATTCATATATTAAGATATTGGATTGAAATGAGAAATTCCAGTACCTACATGCAATAAATGTAATGCACACTACAGATATCATGAGCAGATGTAATGTGATCGCTGTACTGCACCTTTGTGGTCATGAGATGGAGATATCCTGAGGAACCATATAGGAGAAGATACTTTCCATCTGGAGAAACTTGAAAGTCTGACACCTTCTTCTCATTCAGCCCTAACAAAACCATTCACACACAAAAAAACATTACATTATATTCAGTGCAAGCAAGCTTCATCACTTCAGTAAACATACTGTATAATAAAAATGATAAAGACTTGCGAAATAAGTTGCTGCCAAATGTAGATACAGGCAAGTGCAGATATGAAACCATTCCCAAACTCTCCTGTGACTACAGACTGCAGCATGAACTTGCTCCAGATCTCACCTCGGACACCACATACAGGGATAACTTTGCCTTCCATCATATCATAGATGTAGAACATTTTGTTCCTCATTCCAGTAGCCACTATATGTTCCCCATCGGCGCTAAACGAAGCCTTATTCACTGGAAAATTATCCAGATGGATTGTTTGGATCTTTGGGTTGCTCTTGCCATCAACCTGTTGAGAAGAATGAATTTCAAGGTTATTTGGTGTAGTGAAGGTCATTGATAATGGATTTTGACCTTACATCAAGTATAGTCTGATTCAGTGTATGTGTAGATGTGTCTATCTTAACTAGGGATATGCCGGTATCAAATTTTCATGTTGCGATAAATTGCTAATGTTTTTATCACGGTGTACGGTATTATCACGATATTGAAATTTAGTTGCAAAAAAGTGATGTCATAATACAGTACAATAACAAAAATTTCTGAACATTAAAACACAAAGCAATACACAAAAAATGTATAAAGTTCAAAATTTTACACAGATTAAAGTGCAAAAGAATTAAAAGACCAATAGGTATCTCTTTACAGTAAGATCTTATTAGTTAATTATTATTAGTTAACATGATCAATGAACAAAAGCTACATTTGATACAGAAGTTATTAATCTTTGTTAAAAATAAATAACTTTTAGTTCATGTTAGCTCAGTTTATTTTTTTTAAAAAACTTTGATTTTAATTTTAATTTGATTATTATTATTATATTGGAAATATCTAAGATGAATGCATGTTTAGAAGAATTTTTCATTGGGAGTTTATGTTAATTAATTAAGTAATGTTCAGATTAAAATGTAAAAAGTGTTAAAATAAATAGCCTATTGAGTATAAATAAATAAAGTATTTGGTGCTGTGATGAACACCACTGCAAATACAAAAATTTAAAAGGCTATATAAATCATTTAAATACGTTTTAGAAAGTAGCGCAGCTGCTTTGTTTCTGGGTTAACGTTGCATTTGCGGTTTAGCGCCATCTGCTGTCAGAGAGTGAATGACATTTTCACTTTCATCTGGAGCATCTCTCACGCATTCCGCCATGTGCTTCTGTTTACATCACGCGTCTTCGACGCAGTTTACAAGTGTGTTGTGCATTAAACCAGTTAATGGGAATAGTATGCTTAAAATGCTTTCAAAATTCGGAATAACTTTTAATAAACAATTATTTTCAGTATTTTGAAATGGCCACGATAACAATACCGTGCATATTCATTATCGTGATATATCGCATTACCGAATACCGGCACATGTCTAATCTTAACTAAATAAAATCCCAAATTAAATCTGCTCATCATACTAAATCACATCTCAAAAGATCTTATTAAACTACATTTTCCTTATGAATATGTTTTGATTATCTGAAATTTCAATGGCTTCAGGATTTATTAAAAATATGTTTGTTTCTCAACAATGAACCAAAAACTTAAGGACAACATGAAGCAAAATAATAAATTATCATTTTTCATTTTTGAGCCAAAACACTGTTTTAAGACACTACGGATGAACATATGCACATACACGTATAATTATAATATAACAACAATCATGGCGATTTTATATCTAATATTGTGCATGCAAGTAAAGCACACACGTGATGAAACTGTGAAACTGTCTGTGTCAGTTCACTGATGTGAGGTGTACGTGACACTGTCTGAGTACAGTTCTCTCTCATATAATGCACTATATAGGAATTAGTGAAAGATTTTAGACAGCCTCTGTCACTCACTCAAACCACTAACTGAACGCCTCACTGCGAGAAAATGAACAGTGATTATAGCAGAACAGGAAGCTGAACTTCACCTGAAAGAGTGATAAGGAGTGATCCAGACCAGCGGTCATCACAATCTGAGCAGACGGGTGAAACTGCACTGAGGTCAGCTGATCACTGCCTGGACATTCATTGTTGGCATTCAAGCACTTCTTTATCTGCCAACCAAAGACAAAGATATATCTTTACACAACAACTGCATACTTTAATGACACAATATTGTTTTACCTGTCACTTATATAACAAGAATACTGTAAGCCAGTAAAAATAAATAAAAGGGTAATAATAATAGTTAAACTCTTGCTATCACTTACATACTTGCAACAACGACAGTCTGTTTTTTCATACCACAGATGTGGATCGAAACACTACCTTAATAATTCCCTTCGGCAGGCTCTTAGATGCGGCAATGAAGTTACCGGTCCTTCGCAACAATTCTTCACTTTCATCCTCATCTTCACTCTCATGTTCTGCTTTGAAGAAACATATTAACATTAGAGGTCAACCAATGTATCGGTTTCCTGATTAATCGACACGGATAGTTGATTCAGGTGCGATTTAAAACATCGAACAACAAACTATAGTGCTATAGAATACTATAGTAATTTTTTTCATATCATTACTTAGTAATTACTTTGTTCTAGATGCTGCATTAGTAGAGAAAGGACAGCAGACCTTTGCTATCAAGGCTGAGAGGTCGCAAACATTAGCAGCATCTCAAGAGATTAAAACAATGTGACCAAAACACGTAGTCATGTGAAAAAGTTAGGACACCTTATTGAATTCCATAGTTTTCTGTATCAGGACATCAAAAAAATGATTGGCAGGTCTTAACATTTGGAAACATAAATCCTCAGATAAACAACATTACATGACAAATCACCCCATGTCATTATTTATTTAACAAAAATAAAGCCAAGATGGAAAAGCCATGTGTCAAAGTTAGGACACCATATGATGCAATTGCTTGTAGATCCAATTTTAGCAGTAATAACTTGAAGTAATGATTTTCTGTATGGCTTTATCAGTCTCTCACATCATTCTGGGGGAATTTTGGCCCACTTTGCAACGTTGCTATAGTTTATCGAGTTTTTGAGGCATTTGTTTATGGAGAGCTCTCAACACAGCATTTGAGTCAAGATGAGGTCTGGACTGGACTGGGCCACTGCAACACCTTGACTCTTTTCTTTTCAGCCGTTCTGTAGATTTGCTGGTGTGCTTGGGATCATTGTCCTATTGCATTGACCCAATTTTGGTCAAGCTTTAGCTGTCAGGCGGATGGCCTCACATTTGACTTTGGATACTTTGGTATACAGAGGAGTTCATGGTCGCCACAATGACTGTGAGGTCCCCAGGTCTATCTGCATGTGTGACTTTTGATATGAGGTGTTTGTGCTGATATGCTCTACAGGTTTTCACCAAACTTGGTGCTGTGCATTATGGCCAAACATCTCCACTCTGGTCTTGTCTGTTCAAAGAACATAGTTCTAGAAGTATTATGGTTTGTTCAGATACAGCTTTGCAAACTTCAACCGTGCTGCCATGCTTTTTTAGATTTTCTTCTGGCAAGCCTTCCAAAAATGCCATACTTGTCCCATATTTTTCTAATTGTACTAATACGAAAGTTTTCATTTAAAATGTTAACTGAGGCCTGTCCAGTACGTGATGAAGTTCTTGGGTTGTCTGCCAATTCTTTGAGTATTACATGGTCTGATCTTGGGGTGAACTTCCTGGGACATCCACACCTGGGAGGATTGGAGTCCGTTTTGAATGTCTTCCACTTGTGAGTAATCTTCCTCGCTGTGTAATGATCAAATTGTTTGGAAATGGCAAGCAACAATTGCTTCTCCAAGATCACTGCTGATGTCTTTTCTCTTTAGCATTGTGTTAACACACATGAAAGCTCCAGACCAGCAAACTGCCAAAATGTCTGCTTTTATAAATGTGCTAACTCTTGCTGATGATCAGTTAAATCAAAAGTATTTGATTAGCAGTGTCTAACTGCTATTTACTTAACTGCTATTAACTTAAATCCTATGTTAAGAGTAAGGATGTCCTAACTTGGTCACACATGGCTTGTCCATTTTGGCTTTATTTGTATTAAATAAATAATGACATTGTGCAATGTGTTATGTATTGTTGTTCATCAGAGGTTTTACTTTCCAAAAATTAAGACCTGCCAAGTAACAGATATTTTTTATGATGTTCTGATACAGAAAACCATGGAATTCAATAGGATGTCCTAACTTTTTCACATGACTTTAAGTCTAACCAAGATGTTTAATGTGACGATTATTACCATCTATTTGCATTTGTTTATATCCAGCTGATCACATTAATGCATTTGTTAGCCAGCAAGTTGCATATTTAAAACTATTGACATGCAACCTGCAAACTGTGTTCATTCAGCTGACACAAATCCTGCCACATGACAGAGCGCCATTCACCCAGTTTTATATTAAATACATCACATCTGTCCCAAATCGATGTAAATGTACGTAAAGACTTCACCCTGGGCTGGAAGATTGTGTGTACTGTGCATTTTTTTCAAAAGAGTTTTCTTTCTGTAGCTCTAATAAAGTCTGTATGTTTCATATAGAGAGCTATAATACAGATCAGATCGTGCTTTCTCTTTCCGTTTGCCCTTTTGTTTTATTCACCAAACTTTAAACTCATCTAAGCTCAGCTATGCTTATGTCTGTTTGGTTTAAATAAACAGTTGTAGACCACTGCTTGAACTAAACGTAATGCGTCCGGTGTGTTTTTATGATAACTGATACAAGTTCTCCTGGATGTGGCGCTGTGACTAAAATATTTTGTTGTTTTGATTAGATATTTATCAAGTGTTCTAGAATAGAAGCAGTGAAACTGTGAGAGTACATGCAATATCCATATGATGCAATTTCAATACTATGGCCTTTGTGTAGATGTTTAAAGATGGCCATCTTTAGCTTGACTGTTGATATAAATGAAATGGTAACACTTTACTATAAGAGTCCATTTGTAGCATTGTAGCATAGGATTGAGAAAAGCTATTGAATAGAAGTATTTTTCCCTGTTAGGGTGTTAATTTCAAAATTCACTAATATTTTTAAATGTTTAAGTTGCTCAATATTATGAGCTAACTTTAATGCTCAATGTTAATACATTTATCTTCTACAAAGTATGGTTCAGTCCCTTTAAAAAAAAAAAGGGAAAAAATGTAGACCACTATTTTAGTTTCCATTCAGTATCTGGTTGATTAATCGGTATCAGCCTGTGTGGTCCAACCTAGCTATTGGTATTGGTAAAATCCAATATCAGTCGACCTCTAATAAGCATTTATGATAATCACAACAAGGAAGGAACATCTTAGAGGTCTCCGTAGGCATGACAACACCCAATTAACAGACAGCATAAAATATTTACTGCAGCTTAAATTAACTTATGAAGTACGCACCTTTCTTCTGACTTTTCTTCACTGTCACTTCTGCCCAGCTGGGTGTGCCGCCCATGGCTTTCTGAAACCTGTCAAAAAAAATCAGACAGATTTTACTTCCAAGTTGTTGTTTTTTTGTTTTTGGTTTTTTTCAGACAAACTGATTTATTTTGCTTTAACTTACTGCTCCTTTAAGCGTTGCTGTAGCCCCCGTTTTGTCATTTTACTTTCTGCTTCACTCTTTTTCAGGTCTCTGCGAAACCGATGCGTCATGTCAATCCTTAAAAAAACAAATAAAATGAATTATGAAAATTAATCACCTGAGAATTAAACAAGCATATTGACAGGAAGGCTGTGGGGTCATCTGAAGGTAGTTAGTGTTGTTTCACATATACTACACATGGGTTTCACTTCAACTAATCAATGAATCCTGCATTAAAGCAGAAGCGTGTAAATGCTGTATGCCTCACTCTTCGCATAGCTTATCGTCCTCATCCTCCCAGACGGCGCTCCTGGCGGCGGGCATCGCCTGATTCTGCGTGGCATTGTCCTCGGAGCAAATGCTGTCGTCGTCATCCTCCAGTAACAAGCTGCTGTCCTGCTCAAAACACAGCCACATTCACACACCTCAGAACGCTTCAAACTCAGCTGAACGCGTAAAGAATGAGTTTACCTCAAGTGCTATCACTGGTCTTTAAGTCGTACTTTTAGGGTAGGGCTGGGCGATAATTCGATAATGATAATTATTGCGATATAATTTTCCTCGATATAACTTTATGAAGAGTTTGACAAATGTTCGATATAATGTTCATGCGTCACACGAGCCCTAAACAGCCCTGTGAGATCCAGTGTGAAACACTTGAATTCAGCGATGCACACAAATGACGTGATTGAAACTAGTTTAAAATATGTGCAACGAGACAATCAGAAGGCTTTTTAATCTACACATCGCCATTATTTACCATGGATTTACTGTAGTAACACTCTCTGCACCATGGTATTGTGGCAGAAAAGTGGGATATTCACACAAATTTATTTCAGGAGTAATGGTATATATAATTATAGTATGCATTTGTGATTAAACTATAGCACGTGTGCATGTATACTGAATGTTTTTAGGCTACTGTTTTACAAAAAGGCCACCTAAAAGGTTGCTAAAAGTTTTTCAGATGTTACTGATTTTGATAATGAACAAAATGTACCTCTGCATCCTAACTCAAGCTACTATCCAATGTACATTTCTAAGAAACAAAAAAAATAGATATCAATAATATTAATATTATCTGGCAACCCAAACAGTTTTTTATTTGAAACAAAACCCATTACAACATGCAGAAAATAAGAGAATAATTTTAATTTAATTTAGGGGTCGACCAATTATCAGAGCCGATATTAAACATTTTTATGATTACTGGTATCGATAATTTCCAAAACGATTCACCGACAAAATTATTTAAGTTTGAAACAAAGTGGGGGCATGGGGGTTTGCGGTTACATCGCAATTAGGGGTGTCGTGATATACCGGTATTGGCGATAACCGTGATATTCAAATTATGAAATATCGGCATCGTGTTAATTTAGGGTGTGACGATATAACGGTATTGGCAATAACTGCAATATTTAAAATGAATAGGACCCTTATAACACACCACGCAAATAGCCTACTCAGGCCAGTACCTGGCTGACCAGTTGGCAGTATTGAGCCGTAACACTGACACCTGTTAAACAGGACAACGACGCAGCGCTACTCCGAGAAGAATCGCCACTGCGTCTCATTTCAGAGGCTGCGACCTCCGTGTTTAATAGTATAAAGTAAGTTGCCATTATTTTACTTGTCATGCAATGGGAAAGGTTACATTAACCTGTTAACCTGTGGAAACCAGTGGTTTCCTGTGTTCACATAAAGGGGTTATTCTTTTAATAACCCTGTTTTCTTTCCTCATCTAATATTTGTATTTGCAATCAAGTCATGGCCAATACATGTGTGTAGCACTTAATTTCTTTGTTCAGATCTTTTACACGATTAAATCAAATCTAGAAAAACTGAGCAACCACATTGCTACATTAAACATTGGTCGCAGTGTCATGCACTTAATCCCTAAAGAAGTGGTGAAAATGCTTGTGTCCCGTGTTTACTAGTAACCTTAATGTTAATTGGGTAAAAAGAAAAACAAAATAAAGTAAAAATTTATTTGACTGATTCCCCAATATTTCTATAGATATCGTGATATATGGTTATCGTGAATTTTTTTGGCTACAATAACCCTGGTGTGAAAAATCTAATATTGTGACAGCCCTAGTCACAATATAGGAAATATTTCGGTTTTAAACCACGAAGGCAACGTGTAAACTTTGTGCAATAGTTATGCCGATGACATCTTAACTTCAGTCAATTCACTATATAAAGTGAAAGTAAAAAAAACTGACACAGTTTTCTAACGCTGCATTAACGGCACATATTTGCACAGAGACAACAAGAGACTAATCTACTTCAACATGTGATAATAGTATAAATAACTGTCTAAAATTATTCCCTTAATATTTCTATTGTGGCCCGTATAGTGAAAAACATGAGAAGAAACGCATTTCGCATTAAACAGCTTGTTTTTGAAAACGTGCATGAAATAGGCCCTAAAACTGTTCTCAACTGTCATTAATGATTTATTGTATAAATTAATAGACCTGTTTTAAAGAACCCCCTGGTCTGCAAGAATATTTACAAACCATAACCGGTCTGAGGTGGGAAAAAGTTTGAAGACCTCTGCATTAGATGATGAAAGGGCGAAAGATTTCATTTAATTGATAGCTCTTTCTAATTGTGTCTTATAATTCTGATTGAATTATGATTTTGCAGGGGCACTATTATGTCCCTGCAAATCACTTTAAGGAGTCAAATTTGACCTCGTAATGGAAAGGTTAATTTAACTGATTAGAAGGTGTTCCTAAAAAGAAATGTAAGTGTAGTGCCCAACTAGTTGCTTATTTGCCTGCATATTACTAGCATATTGATTGTTTATTAGTACTTATAAAACACATATTAATGTCTTATTCTGTATTACCATATTTTACATCCCTTTATCCTATCCTTACCATGCCTGAACTTAACTACCTTACTAGCTATTAACAGCAGCAAGTTAGGAGCTTGAGGCAAAAGTCGTAGTTAACAGATAAGTGAGAACTGGTCCCCAAACTAAAGTGACCAGCTTTCTTTTGAAATTTGCAGTGTGATAAATGATTAAAAGCACTTACATGCTTTCATATAGTGACTATATATCTTCTAGTCAGTCATAACGATAAAAGCTAACAGAGAGCTAACTGCATGTTTAGGCTCGGTCCTTTTCTATAGACATCGGTATCGCCTGTGTGGAGCCAAACCTGTGCCAGGCGCTCGGTAAGCTGCTCCTCCGCGCCGAACACCAGCTCCTCCAGCAGCCTGACGGACGCGTCTTTCTCGCCGAGGCTCACACACTTCTCCCTGTGCTGCTTCTTTATGAAATGCTCCTTTCGCATGTCTGGATTCTCACACAGCGGCCTTTTCTCAGTCCTTCTCTGACATTCCCCAGTCTTTGTACCGTGAGATTCAGACGAATCCATTATGACAATACACACAACTAATACCACTGCTTTACCTGTTAGTCCTACAGATTTTGCTCTACGCAAACAACATGAGTTAGTCCCAAAAACGTGCCTTAAACTCTCCACATGTGAGCGGATTTTCTTCTTCTTCTTCTTCTGTGACGGCGGCTGCAGATCTAGCTCATGGTGCGTTTACGCCACCTACTGAGGCGGAACGTGATGACGCGGAATCTCAATTCAATTCAATTCAAACACTATTTTGAATAGGGAGGTCAAAATGGCAATTTTCACCTTAGATTCAGAGTCAAGTTACAGTGGGGTAAAATGACTTTAGAAAGACTTTAGACTTTTCGCACAGAGATTAGTAGTTATATTAGTAAAATCTGCTGACTTTCAGCAATTCTTGTTGAATTATGTGCCAGTGGTGACCATTCAAAAATGGGGAAACAGCACTTTTCAAATGTTTCTTCAAAGTGTGCATGCCTGTAACTCAAGAAGTATTAAAGATATTTTAATGCCCTTTTAGATATTGGGTCTTAACAAACTTTTCTTGTGGCATCTTCATTTTTAAAGCCCTATGAGATTTGGTTCCAGATATATTGGAATTTTAACATGGCTCTGGCAATAAATTGTTAAAATGTACACATTTTTAGTGGTCAAAAACCAAATGTGGGTCAGTTTGAGAAAAAAATCTTTTAAAGAGGAATGTCTGAAGAACAAATAATGTTAAAACTAGAGATGTATCTTGTTTCTTTCTGTCAGTACAACTGCATTGAACATGCCAGTCTGTGTGCCATAAATAATATTTTTCCAAAGTTTGCGTGCCTATAACTCAAGAAGTATTAAAGACAATATGATCTTAGATTCTAGTTCTTACTCGCTTCAGCCAACGCTGCGTCTCTTCTGGCTTCTGTTCATGACTCCCACCTCATCAGAGGATGATCAAGAGGGAGATAACAACAAAACACAAAAATATCAACAAGCAGAACCACCCAAGACAAAACAACCCCTCCAAAAATACATAAATAATACAAAATATATTTTTAAAATTAACCAGTGTTTCCAAGAATTCGTATACCTCTTCTGTTATACCTTGAATTATTTAGCATAAACTTAATAGTGAGTAAAAAGAACTAGTGGCGGATGTCAAACCAGCTCAAGATTAATGCATTGTTTTTTCATTATATTTTTGTTAAGTGAATCCCATAATGCTAAACTGGCCTTGATCTGGGGGCTGATTCATAAAACATCTGGTTTCATCAGTGTTGGGCATGTTACTTTAAAAAAGTAATTAGCTATAGTTACTAGTTACTTTTCACAAATAGTAACTAGTAGTTACTAGTAGTTAGTAGCTCAGTTACATCATTATAAAAGTAACTAATTACCAGGAAAGGTAACTATTGTGTTACTTTAAAGAAAAAAAAATGTTTAAATATAACTTGGATGTCCCCAATATTACATGTTAAATAATCAGGTTGTGGCCCACAAATCAAGTACTTGAGTAAAAGCACAGATACACCAATAAAATATTACTGGGGTAGGCCTATTCTTTTTTTTTTTTTTTTAATTACTTGAGTAAATGGACAAGTACAAAGTACTACTACAGTAGCAACTTTGTTACAGTCCACTACTACTATTATTAGTCTATAATGAAAATGAAATATGCGCTTTGTCTGCTGCACACCCAAAAGGATTACTACAATTTTCCTCTATATTTTCACTTTAGAATACTGTTTCAGTTTCTGAGTAATTCTTGCAGAATTATCTAATAATTCTTTATTAATTACTAAACGGTTCACTATATTTTTACTTGAGAATAGGCCTACTGTTTCAGATTTGAAATAGGTCATGCAGAATTATTTAATAATTATTTATTAATTACTAATGGGTCCCCTATATTTTCACATTATTATACTGTTTCAGTTTCTTTCAGTAATTCTTGCAGAATTATTTGATAATTCTTTATTAATTACATGTATTTCCACTTTCCCCCAGTCCTGGCCTTACATACTGGAACTGAATTTATGGTAACATGGTATATGCTGAGGAGGCACACATACAGTACTGTATATAGTTATCGCATGGCACTGTAGTGTTGGTGGGGTTCCTGACGGAAGCTGATTTCTAACAAAACACACTCATAAAAAAATTCACTTAAGTTTATTCACTCAAAAGTTTTTTGCATTTATTATTATTGTATTTTCATACTACTACTACTGCTAATAACATTTAGATTGAAGTTTCACAACTCAATGTAATTGTGTGTGACTGTTCATAAGTAGTTACTTCATAGTTATTTTTCTTGAACCTTAACTAGTAGATAATTAATAGTAGTTCTTCAGGAGGTATGACAGAATACATTAGTTACTGATTAGCTAACTGTTACTTAACACAGTCATTAAATTGTATTACATACTGATTAGTTAACACATTTTCCTTAGTAGTTAAAAGTAGTGAGTTAAGTGTTAATAATAGTTAGTTCTTCAATAATTCCTTGTTAGTTATGGTAAGAAACAGTATTCTAAAGTGTCACCCAAAAAACAAATAGTAACATACTAATCATGCTACATACTAGCAACTTGCTAATCATGCTAGCAACATGCTATCATCTATCTATCTATAGTTCTATCTATCTATTTTACTTTATTGTCTTCAAAACATTCATGCTTTAAAGGGTGGGGTACAATAGTGTTTCATGTATTCAGAGTTGTGTACAGTGTTAAAGAGTTGGATTCTCATGCTAAACATGGCCAAAGATTAAAAAAATAATTTGGACGAATGACTAAGAATTTCTGTGCCGAAAATCTTACTTCCGCGTTGGTACAAGTTTTGAATGTGTTTTTTTTTTTTTTTTTTTTTTTTTGATCGTGGCTTTAATGACGTAGATGATGGTATATCATCTCCTTATATGAGCATTTCTCCCAGAAAAGCACGCCCGCACACGTCGACTAGAGCGAGAGAAAGAGCGCGCCCATCAACATGCTTCATTCGGATGCACTGCTGCAAGGGATTCACTCGGGAAGAATGTCTCTAAAGAAGTGCGGTTTTGGTTGTAAGACAAAGATAAATTTGCTCAGCTTCCCGAAGAACCCAGCGTTACATGAACAGTGGATGCTGTTCCTTTTTCTGTGGCAGCAGTGGAGTTTTGCAAGTGTGTTTGTTGACGAACGTTTCATATACAAGGCCCAGTTCGATGTTGGATTTTTTGATACTGAAAGATGGAACGATCCCAGCTATAAAAGATCCCAGTCATGATTCAGAGCTGCAGATGGTAAGTGAAACGGCATCAAATGTCTATGTTTTATTGGCAATCAGAGTGTGAGTGCTCTAGTGATGGGTCGTTCTTGAAAGATTCATTCATTTTGAATGAATCTTTTATGTGACTCGGGGAGAACGAGTCATCTCTGGGAGTGATTCGTTCAGTCGCGCATGTGCAACATCCTATAGGTTCTGTTAGTTCACCTGTTAGTTCGGGTTTTTCTAGTCATTCGTTCATCTTATGGGGCTGTCACGTGATGAACGAACGACTCAAACCCAAATTCGAGAGACGGACTAATCAATTCTCTTTCCGGCTCAAAACGAACGACTCAAACCTGAACGACTCAAACCCGAACTTAAGAGATGAACTAATCAGTTCTCTTTCCAGCTCAGACTGCATAGGTTAAGCTTATGGGGCAGTCACATGATGAATGAACGACTTGAACCCGAACTCGAAAGATGAACTAATCAGTTCTCGTTCTGGCTCAGACTGCATTGGTTAATGAACAAATGACTCAAAACCAAAAACTTGTCAGATAAGAGTTGAGGTGAGCTAAGCATAGACAAAAGACCCAGGTAAACAATGAACTAACATTTTCTGTTTCTTATAGCATTATAGTTTTCTTGTTTGTAGTGTGATTAACATTTGTGTAAACAGTAGATGTGTTAGGGAAGTAACATGTAACATTTTAATTACATTTTGATTAAATAAACAGAAAGAACGAAATTACTTGAAAAAAGATTTGTTCATTTTGCTGAATGAGACGCAGAGGTCCGATTCTGTAAAATGATCGGAACTTCCCATCACTAGAGTGCTCGTCGAACTTAACTCCACCCGTGGCGTGCCTCCAGAAACACAGCTTTTCCAGAGAGAATCGGAAAGCTGTATTTTTCTTTTATAAATATGATAAAACTAAAGATTTTTTGGCGATATTAAGGATGCAGTACTATTCTATAGGTACTCAAGATTAACATGAGATTAGGTGAAACTGTGTATGTTATGTACCCTTTAAGATTTAAAACTACCTTTAACTTCAAACTGTTTCAGACTGAAACTACTTTTAGTTTTTAACTTTTTTTTTTAACTATTAAACAAACTTTTAAAACTTTCTGGTTAGGCTTTCTCAAGCCAACTTAAAGTTTGTCTTGACAAAATTTTTATCTAGTTGTAAATATTATCAACCCTCTATGGACAGCTTGGCAATAGAATCACCATTGGCTAGTACATTTTATTGCTAGTAAACTTTATTGAATAACTCATGGTCAGACAGGCAAGATCAGTACACAGCAGACAGGGAAAACGTAGGCAGAGCTAGCGAGTGGTCAATGTCCAAGCAAGTGTTCGAGACAGGCTGCTAGCAAACAAACGTAATCCAGTGAATAGGCATGGGTCAATAGGCGGGCAGAGAACAATCAGAAAACAGGAAACAACAAGGTCAACAACGGGAAAGCAAACACGGGTAATAACGCTCAGAATTGTAGCCGGGGCAAGACAAGACTTTGCAAAGTACTGAGCGAAATGTGGTTCTATTTATAGTCCAAGTGTAATGAGGAGTAATGGCTGACACCTGTGCAGGAAGTCAGCCGGGAAAGGGGTTATGGGACATGGAGTTTGTGATGAAGTTCAGAGTTTCAGTGATGGCTCCCTCTGGTGGTGAAAGGATTCTGGTGGCATGATTCGCGATGGTATCATTCTAAAAATATTACTGTTTTGGTGTCACGGAATGTAGTTTTAAGAGGTTTTAATATACTTGGAAAATATACTTGTTTATAGTTCAAATATACAGTTTGTTAATTAAGATTACATATATTTGAAAATTTGCATCAACGTTTTCAGACATTGAGCTCTGGATCATCAGCAGCTGTTGAATCCGGAATGTCTCTATAGTGGTTAAACATGAGATATTTATTCATTTTGGGTAAATATAACAGGCAGTCTTTAGTCTCATAAACTATTATTTGTTCCAGAGAAAATAGTTTTGGCAAAATCTAATCATGTTTATGTAAATTCTATGCGGTATATCAGAGCACTGTCTTGTACGTTTGACCGATTGCCTAGCAACTTTTATGATGGCTATTGTTGTTTATTAATTATTATTATTATTATTATTATTCAATAAATAATATTTTATATAAATAACTTTTTAAAAGTGTAATATTGAGAAACAGTGTTTGTGTTCATGATGGTGATTTTAGTTGCATTGTTTTGCCTTTAGATGGCAACAAGAGAGTTTTAGTAAAGTCAGCAGTAAAGATTTTATAATGAAAAATTAGAAACTGAAGTTATTAACACCAGCTTGATGCAGCTAACAAATGCACTGAGCAGTGCTGTCATTAGAAATCACCATTAACAGATGATTTTAAGGATATTAACATTACAACAAAGATGAAACTTTCCTCAGCGGATATTCCAACTAATGTTTAACTGAAGAATGGACGCTGTATCAGATGCAGGTAATAACGATTGCTCAGACCATCTCTCTCTCATGAAACTCTACATAATACAGTGAGCTTTTAATACAGTAATACAATACATTTTTAATGAAGCAACTCAACATTCCTTCGTTGCTAGTTCTAACTGTCAAACTGAGATTTGAATCCGTGGCGGAAGGAAGTAGTTCTGCATAAAAGAGGGTTTTTAAAGACACTCCCCTGTGGTTTCTTATGTATTTACACACTTGTGTAATCAAACTGTTGTATAAATGCAATATCACACTCGTAGACATGAGATATGGCTGTATATTACCTACACTGTAAAAAACAATTTGTTGAGTTAACTTAAAATAATTTGTTACCTGGCTGCCTTAAAATTCAGTTCAGTCAAATCGAAGAAAGTTTTGTTAACTTGAAATGTTAGGTTTTACTAAGTGACAGCTTAGATATTTGAGTTGAATAAACTTACAATTTTAAGGCAGCCGAGTAACAAACACAGTGGTTAAGTTTAACAAATTTTCAGTTAAGTCAACTCGAATATCACACATTTTTCACAAAAGTTTTAGTATATCTTCTCAAGAGACTATACTAGAGAAATGAAACTTGGATATATTTTAGAAAAGTTAATGTGCAGCTTGTATAGCAGTATAGATTTCATGGGCGTCGGAACCATTGTATGTGGGTGGGACAACAAGACCCACCCTCTTTTGAAGACCAATGATATTGGACCCACCCACTTTTACTCTCTCTAATTCAGTGAAAATGTCTGTGCACTTTTAAAGTGCTGTCAGTCAAATCCATTGTATGACGAAAGATGGGTTCCATTCAGAAGAGGCCTGAAAGGGTCAATCAACAAAGTTGAGTACTCGTTCTCTGCGTCAGGTGCAGAACCTAGCTTCAAAAATCAGATGCATGTGTGCTGCCAGCATTGCTTTAAAGGTTGCAGAAGTAGAAGGTCAGCTTGTCAGTGCTCAGACCATATGCCACACACTGCAACAAGTCGGTTTGCATGGGCGTCGTCCCAGAAGAAAGCCTCTTTTGAAGCTGGCTTACAAGAAAACCTGCAAACAGTTTTCTGAACACAACCTGTCCAAAAGCATGAATTACTGGAACCTTGAATTACTGTGGAGCTGCAGTACATTGAAGGAAACATGGATTCCATTATGTAATGTACATGTACAAGGCCAAACGACAGTTTTCCAACATGATAATGACCCCAAACACACCAATATGACAACTGCCTTGCTGACAAAGCTGAAGGTGAAGGTGTTGGGGTGGCCAAGTATGTCTCTAGATCTGAACCCTATTAAGCACCTGTGGGGCATCCTCAAGCAGAAGGTGGAGAAGCACTATGTGTCTCCGTGATGTCATTATAGAGGAATGGAAGAGGATCCCAGCAACAACCTGTGCAGCTCTGGTCAATTCCATGCCCAGGATGATTAAGCAGTGCCAAATAACAATGGTCTGAATACAAAATATTGACACTTTGGACAAGTTCACTTAGGGTGTACTCACTTTTGTTGTCAGCTAATTTGACAATAATGATTGTATGTTGAGAAATTTTCAGGGGACAGTAAATCTATACTGCTATACAAGCTGCACATTGACTACTCTAAAATATATCCAAGTTTCATTTCTATAGTATTGTCTCTTGAGAAGATATACTAAAATGGTTGCTGAAATGTGAGTGGGTGTAATCACTTTTGTGAGATACTGTATATAGCTTAATCAAATTGTTTTTTTGTTTAGTTTTTTTATATCTGAAAGTACACAGCATCAGTCAGTCAAGCATTATAATATGATATTATGATAATTTAGCCATTGAACTTTAGTAATTAGAATAAGCATGTATGAATGCATAACTGTAATGTTGACTGAACTTAGGACTGGTTGTGGTGCTTAAGATAAAAAGAAAATAAAAAAGGGATGATAATAGGTGAGCGCCAGCCAATAAGTGCCGTTTGCGCATTCGTTCCGCCTACTTCCAGACAAACCAGCAGTTCTTAAAACCTGAAGAATTTTGACAGGAAAATACAACAAAGAATATCATTTACATGTTGTTCGCGCTGTATCTTTCTTTGTGTGTGTGTGTGTGTGTGTGTGAAACAAAGCAACGGCTAGTCGTGAGCCTTCACACTAGAGTTTACGGTTCGTCAAATACAGGTGTGCTGCCCATCCATTTAGATTAACTTAAAAATTAAACTATAATAATATTTTACTAAATTATAGTAACGCCCATTTCATTGTCAGTAACGGTAATGGCATTGTAACGGGAGAAACAGTGATTTGCTTGATTACTCGTTACTGAAAAAATAATGCCGTTAGTAACACAGTTTATTTGTAACGCCATTATTCCCATCACTGGGTTTCATAAAGCACATTTACCATAGCTCAAGCTCAGTCACTCTGGCAACTTAAGCTGGGACACTAACCTGGTCCGGGGCAGGCTAACCGTCAGGCCAAGCTGAGTTCCTATAACTCTGACCAATCCACCTTTTTTATATCGAGTGTTGTGAGCTTGCTGAACCTGATATAAACCAGGTTGGACTTGTTTGGCTTTGTTAACTCTAAAGCTACTCTGAAACTCTGAGTTAGTTCAGCTAGCTTCATGCAACAGGCCACAGGAGGCATGTCAAACTCGAGAAAGCAGAGTAAGTCAAGCCCGTTTCTGAAAGAGAGGCAACTTTACCATGTTAACTTTACCTTTCTTTCAGTCTCCTGTGTTTAAATACCTCATTTATTCATTGTAAACATTTCACTTTTTTTTTTCTAGTGTCATCATCCTGTGAAGATGTGCATTTGATTCAGTACACTTCATAATAGTCCTCGTCATAATTTCTGGTGTATTGAGTAGGCTATTTAAGACTGCCTGGGATTCTGTTGTGACAGGAGGCTCCACAAGACAGATATGACCATCAGAATCTGCTGGGACCAATGAAAACCCAAAGTAAAAATACATGGTAATATAAAAAAAATAGCCTATATAAAAGAGAAAGTAGGGTAGACCTCCTTCATTTTATGAAGGCACTCATCTCCTGGGTTGTGACTGGCTCTGATGAACTCCCTCAGCCGCTGACATCCAGTGTTCAGGCTTATCTCTATCTCCTCTGCTTCTATCAGGTGCTGGTGCCCTGACTTCTTTCTGTTGGCTGAGCAGAAGTCATATGTTAATTTATAAAGAAATTAAACAGGTTAGATGAAAGTGTCACGAGGTGTCGTGTTGGGAGGACAAACGAGGAGAACGAGGTGAGATCAGGAACGAAACAAGTCCTTTAATAAACAAATCCACAATGAAATCCAACTGGTGACGGGCAAGGAGATAGGCATGGAGACACGTACACAGAATAAACAAATCCACAAAATATAATCCACAGGGAGACGGGCAAGGAGACACACAACCAACGACGAGACCGGACAAAACACACTGAACAGAATGGAACTTAAATAGGGTGGTTAACAAGACAGACAGGTGAAGGCACTTAACTGATAATGAGATAATGAGGGGTGGAGACAGGAACATGACCAAATAAGGACAGGACTAAACCAAATACAGACTGGACTAAACCAAAAGAAAACACAACAAAAGAGTCTCAAAACCTGACAGAAAGAACATTTCATTGTGTAAAACATTAGATCTTTGTAGAAAAAGCTGCTGCACATTGAAATAGGCACTGAATGATATTTAGTTACTTAATATATCATATGTTTGTGACGTATAGCCTGTAACCATGTTAAACCTTACCTGATTGGATTAAGTGTTTATATTTCATTTTTAGCTGCTGCCATGTTCATTTTATACCCACAAGATTGCACCTACATAAAAATAAATATTAGGTTCAATAAGTTTTCACCACTTCTGTCAGTTTTTACCTTTCATATTATATCATATTATTAACAGTTATTAACACAATATTATTTACACAATATTAAAAATTTTTAAGATGCATCTGTATGTCTGCAGCTGTTTTGCTATTTTCCCTAAATATATGTTCATAGTCGCTGCACACTTGAAGTAGCACCTCCAGTTCTACTGGGGAAAAATACGATGACCTCTTTTTTCGGGTGCTGTCGTCATGGAATAATAATATCGGAGCTCCATTGATCATGGCTGTTTATAGCCATGGTGTGCGCCCTTAACTCAGAGTCAGAATACCAACTCTAACTCAAAACAGCCGTTTCTTAAACTGAGAACCTAAAGTTTCCCATCCCAGGGTAACATCAACGCAGAGATCACATTTTTAATCTTTTGGTTGAACCTCCTTATTGAAATGGTAACCACATAATAAAAAGTTACTCACACTTGTTTGTTGGCACAGTATCGTCTTTTAGTTTCAGTCTTTCTAAAAATCGAATTGTACCTTGTTTGGACCAAGGACCAAGTTCTCACTGTCGTGGTCTGGAAGTTCATCCACTCTTTTCTAACACTGGGATCACAAGGAAGGCAAAGACTTTTTTTCCACAACTTGGCATTGCACAGCATCTCTGAAACGTGCCCCACGTCTGAAACTTAAGAGTCCAAGACCAAAATCTTTAGCTTATTATTTTGGGCTGTCTCCTTAAGCATTTATGTTTTCTATCTGTTTTCCTCAGTTTCAGTAAGTCTATTGTCAGTTAATCTCCAGTGAAAGTGTGTTGGTAGTGCTGGGCTAGAGATGAGAAATTTCCTGTGCTGTCTTTCTCTCTTTGTTAGCTCTGTGATGAACACATAGGCTGTAAAGGACCTGCTAGAAGTGTCAAACTCAGTTTCTGGAGGGACGCAGCCCTGCAAAGTTTAGTTCCAACCCTGCTCCAACACACATGCAATGTAATTTTCAAATAAGCCTGAAGGACGTGTTTAGCTGAATCAGGTGCATTTAATTAACATTGAATCTAAACTCTCCAGGGCTATGGCCCTGCGGGAACAGAGTTTGACACCCCTGTGCTAAATCATAACACCAGGGAAATTAATCCTCCACTAATGTGCCCATCACAACACATTAATATTCTAGAGTCTTGTCCCTAAAATGAGCTACCGGTGAGCTGACAAAGCACCACTTATAGATGCATGAGTGAGCTTTAGTGAGGGAAGAATAGGCTATGGTTGCTAGGATGTTGAGTGTTTATTATTTTCATAATAACCAAGCTAGCATAATAAACTTTTACTCTGGTGCTGAGAAATATCTCAATATATCACTTCAAGTGAATACATTTGCCTACTAACAATTTTTTCAAAAACTTTCTTTTCCAAATAAAATGTCTCTCTTGTTTAAAGCAGTTTCATAATAAGTGTTTTACATATTCAATGCATAATAGTTTCATGTTTTGTACAATTTGCAAAATTACAGCTTGGCTGAAAATTGGCCTTGATTGTTCTCAAACATCATTTATTCATCCATTCTTCAAACCGTTTGTCCTGTTGAGTCTTTTTTAAAAAACATTTGTAAGGACAAAGTTAATGGTTGTGTCCCACTGCTGCTATAGTACAACTGGGTCATTTTTAAAACATACATATAAATCATTATTACGCAAGTGTTACTCTTTACTCAGGTCATTGGTTTTGCTTGTTTTATAGCAGGGGTGTCAAACTCAAATCCTGGAGGCCACACAGCCCTTCAGAGTTTAGTTCCACCACACAAACCATATTGTTTTCAAATAAGTCTGAAGGACTTGATCAGCTGGTTCAGGTGTGTTTAATTACAGTTGCAGATAAACTTTGCAGGGCTGTGGCCTCCAGGAACTGAGTTTGGTAATAATTCAATAAACTTTGAAATTGCATCCCGTTACTTATTCAACTCACTCATTTTACTGTCACCTTGTCTCCTGCTTCTGCCTCTTGGTTGTTTACATCAAAATATAAGAACTGTTTTTTTGTTCAGATGCAAAACCCACTGTATTTTCCTTGTCTTCATATTAAAGAAGTCCTCATCTTACACCTTAGTTTCAGGAACTTAATCTATCTTAATTTATCCTAATTATCATTACAACAAAACTTGACAAATACAGTTAATTTTTTTATTGAACATTAATATATGTTATGTTATGGTATATTAAAGGGGTCACAAATTGCTTTTTTAAATTATTTTGTACTTTTCTCTGAGGTGCACTTATAATGTTGTCATGATCAAAAACAATTTAGAATAGGCTATTTTATGTCCTGTTTTTAACCCCCCTCATTAAAATGCTCTGTTTGAATAGGTGTGGCTGATTGTAGACTCAGAAGTAAACGCCCACTATTATGATTGGCTAATAGTTGTGTATGTTTGACAGCCTACATTCCTCATGTTGATGTGGTTAAAAATGCATAAATATTCAGTACAGTACAGTCATGGCCAAAAAATTTGTCAGTGTTCATTCACATTGTTTCTAGATTATTGTGTAGAGCGATCTATGCATTTTATATAATTGCTAAAAGCTTCATTGGTCAAAAAAAAATCACTTTGCACAAAAAAACTAATTTCACTGTTTTTTGATCCTGACACAAAATGATCTGCTAACACCAATTGACTAATATCAGCAGCACATGTGAAAGTGTGAATGAGCACTAGAGCACTAGTGAAATCACTATCATGCCAATTAGATTGTAACAGCAGACTGACTGCTATAAATAAGGGAAGAAGAGCTTCCAGTCATTGTGTTCTTGTTAGCAATGGTTCCTCCAAAGAAACACGAGCAGCCATCATCACTCATCAAAATGGCCTCACATGAAAGGTAATTGTTACAAAGAATATTGTACCTGAAAGAACCATTTACCGGATCATCAAAAACTTTAAGGAAAGAGGTTCAGCTGCAGTGAATAAGTCTTCAGGACGTCCCAGAGTGTCCAGCAAGCGTCAGGACCGTCTCCTCCTGAGGAGTCAGTTACTGAATCGTGCCACAACCAGTGCAGAGCTTGCTCAAGAATGGCAACAGGTGGGTTTGAGAGCATCTGCACGCACAGTGAGGCGAAGACTTTTGGACAATGGACTGGTGTCAAGAAGGGCAGCAAAGAAGCCATTTCTCTCCAAGAAAAACATCAAGGACAGACTAAAATTCTACAGAAAGTACAAGGCTTGGACAGCAGAAGACTGGCGCAAAGTTATTTTCTCTGATGAAGCTCCCTTCCGACTGTTTGGGACATCTGGAAAATCGATTGTCCAGAGAAGAAAAGGTGAATGCTACCATGAGTCCTGCATCGTGCCAACAGTGAAACATCCTGAGACCATCCATGTGTGGGGTTGCTTTTCAAACAAGGGAGTGGGCTTCTCATAGTTCTGCCAAAAAACAGTGCCATGAATAAAGAATGGTATCAAAACGTCCTGCAAGAGCAACTTCTTCCAACGATCCATGAGCAATTTGGCAATGATCCATGCATTTTTTAGCATGATGGAGCACCATGTCACAAACCAAGAGTGATATAGAAGTGGCTCGAAGATCATGACACTGAAATTTTGGATCCTTGGCCAGGCAACTCCCCGGATCTCAACCCCATTGAGAACCTGTGGTCAGTCCTCAAAAGGCGAGTGGACAAGCAGAAGCCCACAAATTGTGGTCAACTCCGAGAACTAATATGACAAGAATGGATCGCCATCACTCAGGATTTGACCCAGAAGCTAATATACAGCATGCCAGAGCTAATTACAAAGGTTATGAAGAACAAGGGTCAACACTGTAAATATTGGCTCATTATAATTTTTTGCCAATAAAATCCTTTAAAACTTATAATATGCTTATCATTGTTTTTCAGTATACCGTAGAAACATGTGGAAAATAATCTACAAATGCTGAAGCAGTAAACTTTGCAAAACACAAAATTTATGTAACTGCCAAAACTTTTGACCACAACTGTACATATCAAAGATAGCCTATCTGTAATAACAAACAAAACAATAGTAACCACAAAATAAAAACAGTTACTCACATTTGTTGGATGCACTATAGTTGGCACAGCATCGTCTTTTAGTTTCAGTCTTTCTAAAAATCCTGCATCGAATTGTACCGTGTTTGGACCAAGGACCAAGTTCTCACTGTCGTGGTCTGGAAGTTCATCCACTCTTTTCTAACATTGGGATCACAAAGAAGACAATGCAAATACTTTTTTCCCCGCAACTTGGAGCAATCTTTATCGTTTGGTTTCTTCGTAGACCTGTGTTCACCACTACTTATTTATGCTATATGTGTGAATTGGTGGGACTAACAGGCAGTGATGTAGAAGCAGGTGTTGATCTTCTTCTGTGGAGGCGGTGTTTAGCAATACTATTACATCATAGTGTGTACATTCAACAGCCTGTCATTTTGACTGGCTTCAATATAAGCTGTTTTTAGACAAAGGACAAAGTTTTGAAACTTACAGGATGTTTTATAATACAATGGCCTTGTCCTTAAAAGATATGTTAAAAGATCAAGAGAATTTTGGTTTCGCAGTTCATAAACTCTTTAAAATTGTGACTTTCAATCTGTATTGCAGATGTTTTTTGTTTGTTTTGGAAATGCATTCAGAAGCCGTGATTAAATCGCATAAGAAAGCTAAGCTGTGATTGTGAGATATAGGCTAAATATAATGTTTGAGCTTTCATCATCAGCCACTCCCCCAAAGGCGAGCCTTTATATGTGCGCAGCAGACGGAGCACTGTCTTCTCTCTTCCGCTCGTCTGTCCGCCTTCAGGATCCTGCTCGACAGCACCTCCAGTCTCATCCTTAAGGTGTGTGTCTGACACTGTGATTCATGCTTGTGTTTAGGTGCCTGTGTTGCGCCGTTTTGTTCATGCAAGTTCCGTGCTTACCATCAGTATGCAGACTAGCACTTTTCTATTTGAAGCAGTCATGAAACATTCCTAATGTACATGAATAGCCGCGCGACACCCTTTGTTTTAAGAAGTAAACACTTTTTATCATTTTAGCGCTGTCACTTTATTCACCGGTTGAGGGAACAGCACACACACACACACACACCGAGAAACTCAGCTCCGGCTCGGAGCGCGACAGAATCACGTTAAACCGTCAAATTTGACGTGCTGTATGAATGGCGGCGGCGTGGAGTTTATTCATGTTCAGGAGCGCGATCAGCATGTGGGGAATATGGCTGCCGCCTCGGCCCTTCCTGACTCTCAGCTGCTCGCGTCTCTCATTGTTTGACTCGCTTCGATCTGAACTTGAACTTGTTTAGTATAAAGTGTGGCTTAATGCGAACTGTGCGTATAGCTTGTGTTATATTGTGAATATGGGCACCGTTATAAGGGTATTCGCACCAAATGCGACCGCTCTGCGCAAAGCAAACTTCTGAACTGAAATCAGGACTTTCAACTATAACTGTGTGAGAACATTTACATACCGACGATTTCAATGCCATCTGCTGTGCTCGCGCATGCACGCCATCTGCAGGTTGACGCCTTTGACCGTGCAGCTTTTTTTTTCCGGGATCGGGCCACGTGACCGACTTGACACGTCAGGAAAGTGACGCAGTCTTTAAGCACGCATAACCATACATAAAATGCAACTGTTTAAAAAAAGTGAATATTTTAATATGCTTTGAATGTTAATTTTTCAGCATTTACTATTAAAAAAATGCAACTATGCAGTTTTACACTAGACGCTTGTGTGAGATGAGAAGCACAATTAAAGGCTGCGCACGACAGCATCTTAATAGAACAAAATATGTTGTCGGGAAAAATTACAAGCTCTCATGACTGACTCACTGTAATATGCACGTGCATGTCTCCCACGGGTCACACTTGTACCACTAAAATATAACAACATATTTATAAATATAATAATTATATTAATATTAATTGACTGATAGTAATTATAGAATTGTTACCTCATGAAATATTAATAAATTACAATTGTACAATTACACATTACAAGTCCCCCCCCCCCTTTTTTTTTTTTTTTCTTCCAATCTATTATTGGTATTTTGGTTACACTATAAACCGTATCTGACATTTGAATGGCCTAGAACTTTAACACAATCTGTATAAAGGTTTTATTAGTATCAGCACAGTCTTATTGCCTTTCCTTTAAATCATATCAGCTAAATTTAGTATCGATGGGTATTTGCCCATGTATTGATGTATAAGATGATTTAATATTAACTTGTATTGACATTTGTTTAAAATGTCTTGAGTGTGTTGCACTGTTTTGTAACTGAATGTGCTGCAGTTGTGTAAAATAAGTTCAGATACCCGATTTATTATAATTTCAAATATTTCATCTTTATACCTTTTTTTTTTTTTTTTTTTTTTTTTTTTTTTTTTTTTTTTAACTGATGATATCAATTATCCAATTGTGACTTTAAAAAAAGTTTTGTTTCAGTGCAGCACAAATGTGGGGGAAAAAAGTGCAGAAGACATCTTTTAAATGGTTCATGGAAACCTCAATTGTATAATCCGTATCACAACAGAAATGTTTTCTTGTCTCTCAGAACTATGGCTGCCAAAACAGAGCGCACCTTCATTGCCGTGAAACCCGACGGTGTCCAGAGAGGCCTGATCGGAGAAGTCGTCAAGCGTTTCGAACAGAAGGGTTTCAAACTGGTGGCGATGAAGTTTCTTCAGGTTGGTTGACATCTGAACTTTACAGCAATGGACATTACATTTTCTTATCATATTCCACTTAATTTTTTTTCTGTGATCAGCCATGCTGTGTTTGGTGCATTTAATCAGAAACCTGCCAAACTTTATGTAGTGTAGTCTGTATTTCTAGATCTGTATATACATCATTTAATTTAAACGTTTACTTTTGATTTAAGGAAGGTAAACGATTTATACTGTACATTGTACTTTACAACTTTACATTGTAAACACTTAAAAAAAATCAAAAATAAAAATAACAGTTAACAGCTGGAGTCACCAGCATTTGCAAAATTCATGGGATTAAATGTTTATTAGATATTCAAAGACTTGATGTAAAGGCTTTTGTGACATGCTTTAGTTTCTTTGTGAAACAGTTGTAAACCATACACTGTAGAGCAGGCAGTCCTGACTGAACTGTGTGTAGATCTGTATGCAATCCTCATTTAGTGAAATGCCACTTAGTGAAATGTAGGACATCTGGTATCTGATGCAGTGTTTTACACATGTAATTGAAAAACTTTGTAAAGTTCAACCAAAAAAGTATGGTGGGTAGAGATTGTGTCAGTACTGTCAGCTGCTGTTTTACAGCTGGATTGCATTCATTGTTTCATAATATGGATATTTTTCTGTTTCCTGGTTTGCACATCTAAACAGTTCTTATGTTCCGTAAAACGCATGGGTTATTTGTTTGGAGAGATTTTTAGACTCTAATAAAAAGTCTACCATGCTTCCTAATGCTGTAACATTTGATTGCACCAAAAAAGTACAGCTGGCATGATTGTGAACCAGACCACAGTATTTAAGCCTTTCCTTTAAAGTATTCCTGAATGAATGAGGGCCTTTTTAAGTGGTAGCCTAAGAGGTTAAATTCTGCTAAAATAACGCAGACATCTAATGGTTTCCTTATGGTTGTGATGTGACAGGCATCTGAGGATTTGCTGAAGCAGCATTACATCGACCTGAAGGACCGGCCTTTCTATCCTGGACTGGTTAAGTACATGAGCTCTGGGCCGGTTGCTGCAATGGTGAGTGCTTTTCATCAGCCAAGGAAAACTTTGAACCATATGCAGGTTGAATTGATTTTTAAAGACAGAAATACTCTTTCCCGTTAGGTATGGGAGGGTCTGAATGTTGTGAAGACTGGAAGAGTGATGCTCGGAGAGACCAATCCTGCTGACTCCAAACCTGGCACCATCAGAGGCGATTTCTGCATTGAAGTGGGCAGGTGAGTCTGTGCTGTTTTTCTATGAACCCGGTTTAGTTAGCTAGTTCAGTTTGCGCCAGCCTTGACGGCATACTGCTCAGGCCCCGCACACGACTGCTGATGGACTGTCCCGTGTTGGCATATTTCCACCCTCAGCCAGTTGTACACTGTCCGCCATTTTCTCCACCCTTGAGCCACTATAGATACAACAACGTCTCGTAAGCAATGCAGGCGTTTTGTAGTTGGATGTAAAAATTTCACCAGTCTGCAGTGCTTTGCTAGCAGGTTCATAAACAAAATCCCCAAAATCCTCCCATTTATATAATTATTACAACTTCAGTCTCCACAAAAGGACATGAAAGCACATCTTGCACTTAATTTTATTTCATGATCAAAGTGACTCAAGGATGACTGTGGCCTTCCAGTTTCACTTCATTTTGCCGGTCTGGAAAGCATGTTGTCTAGACTTCAGATACCACCCAAATTGCTGCAATAACCAATCAGAAAAAAAGGATCAACCATCATTGTCTCGTCCGAGTACTCATGCCATTCTTATCTAGTACCGCCATTAGGCCTCCAATATGATCTATGAAGCTGACAATAGCCAGATGACTGACTGTTGTTTTTTTTTTTTTTTACTTTCCAGGAACATCATCCATGGCAGTGACTCAGTGGATAGTGCAAATAAAGAGATCAACTTGTGGTTCAAGCCTGAGGAGCTGGTGAATTACAAGAGCTGTGCACAAGACTGGATCTATGAGTAAACCGCAGACAAACTACCAAAACCCTGAATCGATGCCTTTCTTCCTGGACCAGTTATCAGTAATGGACTTGAGTTTATTTGTTTGATCTTGTCTTTTCTGAAGTACTTGTTCAAATAAATCAAAATCTCACATTTGTTTTGGAGTCACTTTAATGTTCTTCACTTTATTCTGATTTATTTATTTTTTTTTTTATTTCCTCCTGTCTTAAATGCTATCAGGTTATATTGGGCAAAAATATTGACAATATTCTATACCAACTGAGTTTGTTACATGAAGAAAAATTCCCTAATGTGAGCTCTTTTGAAGTCCTTACTGAAGTTGTTGCATTTAGTGTGAGTGTACGTTTTTGTCAGTCCCAAAAATACTTTGGGTAATACTGTGAATAATCTGGGTCTTAAATCTGTGCTGTAAACAGGCTTTGATATTATTAATTTTGGGGGGGGCGGGGGCGGGTGGAGATTGGGCTGATATGATTGTTTCTCAGTTGTAGTAATCATTCAAGCTGCTGCTTTTTTAACAGACATGCAATTTTGTGTAGCAACGTTTCTACGGTGGAAAAAGGCTATTCTGCAAGCAGCGGATTTATGATCATCACAGCACAATAATAACTCTTAATTGTAGAAAACTGTAACTATAATGCATCTAAATACTGATTATATTTAGCTTTTTTTCAGGGGTTTTAAATGATATCACTAGTACAAATTATCAAAAATGTAAAAATGGAGAGGTCCTGGAGGAAATATAAAGCTGAGTATCATCAGTGGAAAATAATGCTATGGTACCTGATAGGCTCCATTTATACTATAGTTCTTGATGCTTAGGGCCTCGCTTATGAAGTGTGTGCGCGCTCATATTTGTAAAAACTACCTTTGACGTGGAAAAATACTTCGTATCACGTCAGGGTCTGAGCAGATGTACACACGTTTTTTTTTATGTCGGAGTACTGCAGGTTTTTGGAAATGTAAGCTGTTCTTGCAGCTCGCTGTTCTAAATTAAAGGATTTGGACAATGATTGGTGATCTTTTATATATTAATCACATTAATTAGGAGTCATTCACAAGACAGAGAGCTGAAACCATTCAGTTGTGCGCAAGTTCAAGATCATTTGTAATTCATAGATTTCACCTCTGAAAGAGGCATACGTGCATTCTATAAATCACACATACGCATTTTTGAGAGATGATCATAAAATCAAATTTAGGATAGTTTCTGCGCAACATTTTATAAATGAAGCCCCTATTTCTGATTTGTTGACTATACATATTTTTTATGTAATGACATCTTACATAATGTTTTAAAAGGGACTGCATCTGATATCTACATTTACACTATACACTATAAAACCAGCCCAAACCTAAGCTAATCATGTATATTTTCCAGAGTTTTTCCTTCGATTGAAATTGAAATCACATCCCAGGGTATGGGGAGGTAGTTTTAACCCATGGGTTTAAAAAAAAAAAAAAAAAAAAAAAAAACAGTGTAAAAGTAGTCTTGGCACCACTTCCTGGAAAAGCATCCATCTGACAAGCATATGCTGTGCTTAATAAACAAAGCATTGGCCAAAACCCAGTTATTTGATCACTTTGACATTTTATGAAAAATGTAATGCAATACACCTTGTAAAATGTCCTGCAAGTAACTTTGTATCCAATTTTATTGAATGTGACATGCTTACAGATGACAGGTCTGCGATACCATCACCAGAGACACCATCTACATCTCCAAGTTGTGGCAGATAAGATCACTGCTGTTGACCGCTACAAGCAATGTTATGCTCAAAGGAGAAAAGAAAACATGCCATGGGTAAAAGGTGTGTTTGTAAATTATCTGGAGGTGAGGACGAGACCTCAGCCGCCACACACATCTAGCAACCACCAAATAGTGGTCGGAGGGTAGCTGTAGTTTAAATACTCTCTTTTCTCTCATCACCCAATCACACTGAAGCTCTAATTAACCACAGGTGAGGATACTGGTTCTGTGGGGAGAAAGAGAGAGAAAACAAAGCATAGCTCACACAACAATAGAACCTTACAGCTCTGGATGTAACACCCTCACCACCAAAGATTATAACCACCCACTGGTTATAAGCTACAGTGCAAAATCACAAAACACTCAATAACTGTCCAAGGAATGAACTCTAGACAGGGCGTTGGCAATGATGTTGTCATCTCCTTTCTTGTGACGGATGTCAAGATGGTATTCCTGTACAATTAAAGACCAAAGCATTAATTGTTGATTAGTGTTAGACATACAGTTTAAAAACAACCAATGGACTGTGATCTGTATATACCAGAAATGGGCTATCACTTCCACCCAGGTAAACTTCAAAATGCTGGAGGACTAACAACAGAGCTAGAGCTTCCTTCTCAATTACACTGTAGTTTCGCTCACGCTTGTTGAATTTCTTTGAATTCTTTAAATTCCAACTTCATCCTCTTGCATCAGGACTTCCCCGGCTCCTGTAGTACTGGCATCAGCCTGCAGTTTAAAACTGCCATGAGAAATTTGGAGCAGAAAGAACAGATGCTGTACAAAGGAGATCTTTTGCAGCATGGAATGTTTCCATGCACTCTGGAGTCCACACAAACTTCTTAGAGGTCATCAAAAGATCAGTGAGAGAAGAAACAATAGCAGCAAAATTCTTACAAAAACGTATGCAATAGCCACTCATCCCTAAGAAACAGTGCAACTCACGTTTGTTAGTTTGTGTGTGAAACTCAACAATAGCAGCTATCTTGGCTTTAACAGGCTTCACTTGCCCTTCACCAACAAATTTCCCAAGATAGGTTAATGTAGCTTTGGCAAATTCGCACTTATCCCAATTAAGAGTCAAAGAAGCCTTATTCAATCAATCAAAAATCACATACAACTGGTTAAGATGTTCTTCCGAAGTGTTAACAGACTGCATCATCATCCAAGTATACCTCAGCATGAGTCACTCCCGATAATACCTGGTTCATAAGTCTTTGAAAAGTAGCAGGAGCATTTTGCATGGTCCATAACAGAATATTTTAGCAGATAATCTGGTGTGACAAAAGCAGAGATTTCAGAGGCACGTGAAGTTAATGGTACTTGCCAGTAACCTTTAAGAAGATCTATTTGGTAACATATTTAGCAGCACCAACCTTATCTTCACAATCTTCCATTCTTGGAAGAGGAAAAGAGTCTGATTTGGTTACTGAACTGACTTTACAATATACTTTACAGAATCTGAATGTAGAGTCAGACTTGGGCACAAGAATACATGGTGAACTCCATAGACTTTGACTAGGAATTGCTAAACCATGCTCTAAATACAGGGGTCTCCAACAGGTTGCCCGTAAGCAAGTGGCTCGTGGCCTGATCGAGCCATATCGCGGAATCCAGTCATAAAAAAATTATTATTTGTTTTGACAATCTGACAAAGAGGTAATTATCCCATTTAGTATGTTAATTATAATTAAACCAGTATTTGATGACTGCCATTTGAAAAATGCGCAATAAACAGTGCTCATAAATGCAGCGCTGCTTTGTTTACAGTAGTTACCAGGGAAACGCACCACCTTCTATCACACAGTTGATTTTACAATTTCATATTATCCTTTTTTCAGAAAGAATATTAGCTTATGTAGAACTGTTTGGAGCAGATAACATTTATTTGATCATTCTGACTTATCATTTTATATATAGGCTATAGCCTATACAATGATTTAAAGACTGAAATGTGAGGTTTATCCTTTTATAAAACATTTTTGTTTTAAAGTTTTTGTCAGAACTTTATTTGAACATGTCAGTAGATGTTTATTTTTTGTTAGTTTAAAATCCTGCCATTGTTTTTAATGTTTTTTTTTTGTGATCAACATTTTTATTGAGATTTAGTTTCACTCAGAAACATCTCACAATTCACAGTTCAAAGGAACTATGTACAAACAGATGCCATGAAGCCGTCCACTTGTACAGAGAAAGAGAATAAATATTAAAAATAAATTAATAAATAAAAGAAATAAAATAAAATATAAAAGTCAAATAAGCATACAGAGGTCACATTTTTAGCCTATCCAGCAACATCACAGCAATATTAGTCCAACTTTGAATAGTGATGTCCTTTGCGCCATTGAGCCTGGCAGTAGTACCTTCTAGTAAGACAATGTCTCTGAAATATGACAGCCAGGTAAAAGTTGTGGAAATGGATGGTTCTATCCATAATTTCAAAATAGTTTTTTTGGCAGCAGTGCTTGCAGCTGATAGGGTCCTTTTTTGATGAGCATTCAACTGAAGAAAAGAATCGTCTAACAATAGAAAATGTAAGGGATCTTGAGGTATGTCTAAATGCAGAAAATCCGAAAGGACAGAACATACAAATTTCCAAAAATGAACCACCACTGGGCATTCCCAGAACATGTGTAAATATGAGCCTATTAAGTTACTATTGCATAAATGACAGTAAGGATCGGATCTAACCTTATAATGTATAATCTGATGTGCAAGATTCTTGGATGCAGTAAAACATCTGGCCCATACCACATCCCAATCAGGTTGATCAAAACCATCCCTTTCCCATGAGTGGATTGCTGGAATATAAGTATACTGCAGTAAAAGAACTGAATTGTAAATCTTGGATACTAGACCACTAGAAGAAGTATGACTATCCAGCCACTCCCATAAAGGGTGTGGGAACACAGTAGTGGCCCAAGGAACACCATAGGCCTTTAAAGCTGACCTTAGTCTTAAATACAAAAAGAATGAAAATCCAGGTAAAGAAAACTCTGCACTTAATTCCTGAAATGATTTAAGGCCGTTATCACAATATATGTCATTCAGTGTATGGACACCAGCATCAGACCAGGCTTTAAAAACAAAAGGTTTGTTACCAGTGCATAAATGATTATTGTGCCATAGTGGAGTAGTTTTAGTATATAGAAAGGGGCCGCCTGTAATTTTCTCAACCTTTTTCCATGCATCAAGTGAATATTCAATAATTGGTCCGTAAGTTTTCTTTAAGGATTTTGAAATACCTGAAAAAGGGAGATCTTGTAAACGAATGGGATGAATAATATTCGCCTCCAGAACTCGCCAAGAGATTAAGGAATCTGGACTAACCCAGGTTTTAATTCCCCTTACTTGAAAAGCTAAATTATATAATTCAAAGTTAGGAAATGACAGGCCTCCGTCTAATTTTTTACGCTGCATAGTTTTTAATCGGATTTTAGGTTTTTTCTTCATCCATATAAATCTAGAAATAGCCGTATTAAGCTCCTTGAAAAAGCCTTCAGGTGGTGGGAGAGGCAACATGGAGAATAAAAAATTGTTTTTAATGTTTTTATTTTAATGTTTAAGCAAACTAAAAGTGCATATTGCTGCTACTTTTGTTGGTTTTTAACACAGAACTTGGTGACATGATTTCAGTGTGTGTATCAGTACTTTTTGAACACTTCTAGCCCATTTTAACATGTATACCATGTGGGGTGGGGCAATATATATATACAAATTTATATCTCGTTATTGTCAAAATGTTCACGATATTCAATATACAGCTGAAGACAAAATTATTAGCCCCTTATAAAATATTTCATTATTTTTCAAATAACTCCCAAGTGTTGTTTAACAGAAAGATGATTTTATTAACACAGCATTTTTAAACATAATACTTTATTCAGAAAGCTTTTAGGGTTTGTAATACAAATAGAAATAAATGTATAACCAAGAGTTTTAAAAAGTCTATAGTGTATCCCTTTTGCTTGATAACAGCCTTTAGTCGTTTGCTGTAGTTCTCAACAAGTTTCAAGCATGTCTCCTGAGGAATGACAGCCCATTCTTACTTAGCAAATCTCTCAAGCTCCTCCAGATTTGTTGGTCTTCTGGCACAAATTCTGGACTTTAGTGTATCCCACAGATTTTCTGTTGGATTCAAGTCTGGGCTTTGTGCAGGCCAGTCAGGTACATTCACTTTGCTCATTTGGAGGTATTTCTTCACCAGGTATGCTTTGGGTCATTATCATGCTGGAAAATAAAATGTTGACCCAATACAAGTTTTCTTGCAGACTGTCTGAGGTTGTCTTTCAAAATCTTCTTATAGTCTTCCTTTTTCATGTTTCCTTCAACCCTGACGAGATTCCCAGTTCCAAACGCACTGAAACATCCCCACAGCATTATACTCCCACCACCATGTTTCACTGTGACTTGGCCAGATTTGGCTAGGTCATTCACTAGTGTCTTGGTAATTGTTCTTGGGTCTTTAGAAATCTCTCTCACTAGTTTTCTTTCCAAAGTTTTTGAAGTCTTTAGCTTCCTACCTCTACCCGTCTTGTTCTCCACTGTGTTGGTCTCTTTAAACTTCTTGATAATGCATCTCACTGCAGTTCTTGACACTTGAAAATGCTTTGATAAACGTGTGTATCCTTCTCCATCTTTATGAGCATTAACAATTATTTCTCTCAAGTCCAAACTAATTTCTTTTGTCTTTGCCATGATGACAGTGCATATTATTTTACTGGTTGTTTCGCAAGATACTAATCCTCAGCTTAAAGAGCAATTTAAAGGCTTAACTTGGTTAATTAGGTTAATCAGGCAAATTAGGTTAATTTGGCAAGTCATTGGACAACAGTGGTTTGTTATATAGCTAATCAAACTAATAATTTCTTAAGGGGGCTAATAATATCGACCTTAGCCGTTTTTATTTATTTATTTTTTAATCCTTTTATTCAAGCAACTATAGGAAATCAGACTTTCTGTAGAAGAAAAAAATAATAGGAAACATCACTTATATTATTAAAAAATATTCTAAAAAAAATGTAAAATTTCACGGGGGGGCTAATAATTTTGTCTTCAACTGTATATCTCAATTTGTTTTTAAATAATAAAAAAACATGATTTTCTTTTGCCCCCAAAACAACAAAAGCAGAACAGCTATTGTTACAAAGTAAATACAAAATGTTTAGTGCAAATTTAATACAAGTCAGTCAACTGTCTCTGAATTAAGAAAATCTCTGTGGCATGAAATGATGTTCCCACTGGTACTAAAAATCCTCTCAGTTGGGGAGCTAGTTGCTGGAGCACAGGTATTTCTTAGCTAATTTTGTAAATTTGGGGAAATGTGCCTCATGGATGCTCCACCACCATGAGCACAAATCAGTGTGGACTCATACATGGTTTATTTTACCTCATCTAGTGTACTGATTCATTAGGCTATATATGTATACAGAAATTAATAACAAAGACTTATGCACTCTCTGTCTACATTATGAAAAATATTATAACAGTGAAATTCCTAATAGTAATTCCAAATTGCAATAGCCTGTGTTTCTCTACTCAAACAACAGTGGTTGAGTAAGTGCATTTATTCAGCGATCACAACTGCAAACAACACAGTCGAGATCTCATAACAGAACTCAGACTGGTTGAGTGACACTTTCATTTTGATCGCTAAACTCCAGCTTGTTTTTCTGTGTTTTTAGATCGTCGGTGGCTCCGCTTCCACACAAGCGAGCTTGTATGATTCAGGAATTTGAACTCTTGATATCTGGCGACCGCAGTCATTTACAGCAGCCTGCAATAACATTTTCTCCTTTTTGTTTTGTTAAAATACAGAGAGATTTTTGGTATTTTTTAAATTTTTTTAAAATACATTTTAGTCAATGAAATTGCATATTGATCATAGCTTTCGTTTATTGACCTTATTGTCATCTCATCTTTGTCCTGTCTTAGTCATGGGAAAAAAGTTTATCAATGAGCATTTTTCGTCATAGTTTTCATTAACGAAACTAACACTAGTCTCCCTTTTACTAATGTGTGAAAAAAGACCCTCTCCCACCTCATGTCTCTTGCGTGGTAATACCTAACCACAATTTACTATGTACAGGTATGTTAGGTACAAATTATAAATGTAAATAAGTATGTGTGTTAAATAAATAAATGAATAAATTAATGTATATTAGTGTTGTGTGTTCCACATTTATTGTCAAATGTTCATGAGATGGATTGCCTGAGGAAAGAAACTGTTCTGTGCTGATTTTACCAGCCCTTTTGCGCACTCTAGATAAGTACAGATCTTGGAGAGTGGGTAGGGTTGTACCAATGATTCACTCAGCAGTCCAGACTATCCTACATAGGTAGCTGAGCTGAACCAGACGGCAATTAAAGTGCATAGGACGGATTCAATGATGGCAGAGTAGAACTCTTTCAGCAGTTTCTGTGGCAGGTTGAATTTCTTCAGTTGGCTGAGAGATGAGAGATGGTGTTGCCGAGTCCACGATCATCTCCACTGTTTTGAGCGTGTTGAGCTCCAGGTTGTTATAACAGCACCAGACAGCCAGCTCTTTTATCCTCCTGTGTGGTGTCATCTGCAAACTTCAGGAGCTTGACAGAGGGGTCTTTAGAGGTGCACTAGTTGGTGTAGAAGGAGAAGAGCAGTGGGGAAAGGACACAACGTTGAGGGACGCCAGTGCTGATGGTGCATGTACTGGATGAGAATTTTCTGTCTGTCAGGAAGCTGGTGATCCACTGACAGACAGAGGTGAGCACAGAGAGCTGAGTTAGTTTGGGCAGGAGGAGGTTTGGGATGATAGTGTTAAAAGCCAAGCTGAAGTCCACAAACAGGATTCTTACATACAGTGGATATAAAACGTTTACACCTCTGTTAAAATGGCAGGTTTATGTGATTAAAAAAAAATAGACCATGATAAATAATTTCAGAAATGTTTCCACCTTCTATGTGACCTATAACCTGTACAACTCAATTGAAAAACAATCTGAAATCTTTATTGTTAAAAGGTATCAGTCAGGAGAAGGGTACAAAAAAAATTCTAAGGCATTAGATATACCATGGAACACTGTGAAGTCAGTCATCATCAAGTGGAGAAAATATGGTGCAACAGTGACATTACCAAGAACAGGACGTCCCTCCAAAATTGATGAAAAGACAAGGAAAAAAATGGTCAGAGAGGCTGCAAAGAGGCCTACAGCATCATTAAAGGAGCTGCAGGAATTTCTGGCAAGTACTGGTTGTGTGGTAGAGTAGACCGAGTACAGTTGGTACACTTTTTACTTTTTCCTTTACCACACCAAAACTAGGGACTGAAAAGAAGTGATTTTTCATATGACATTTCTTTTACTTGTCTACTAAAACATTAAAATTTATTAACATCCATAAGTAGCTCATACTTACCACAATTGACTCATGAACACAAGATGCTTTTTTGTTCCAACTGTACCCATGTGGAGTACAGTTGAAACAGTACCCGAGTACAGTTGAGACACCCATCCATAATAATGTAAAGCTGCCTAACCAATTCATTTTAAATGTGAAATACCATTAAAAAATTAAATTCCAAATTTTTCATTTAAATTTTGTATTTTATTTGATTATTTGTTTAGTTAAAAGTAGTTCATTTGTAAAACATTGTATTGTAATGATAAACAGAGATACGTTTTAATTTCATTTGTAATAGTAACAGCAAACAGCTATAATACAACAGATCAAATGCAAACAATAACTTAATAATTTAATTTAATTCAATAATTTAATTTGCTTTATACATTGTGTGAATTTGACTAGTAACTTGCATCTTGCATTGTGCAACTAAACTTGCAGCAATAGGATTCTATTGTGTCTCAACTGTACCCCACTGACCATCTCAAACATTTCTCTAAATTTTATGATGACCTTGCATGATACAAAGTCATGCAATATGTCAGTTTCGGGTGCACAGATTAAGGTTTATGAAAATGTAAGCTAACTTTAACAGTCATGTAAGGATGAGAAGCTATTCAATGTGTAATAGATGTGGTGAAGTCAAAAAAATACCTTAGAAAAAAAACTTTAGCCAATATCTTTAGACTGGAAAAGCGCACATACTTCAAATTTCTCACACTAAAAGAGGGGGCTAATATGCATGTGTGAAGCAAATATTACACATCAGACTTGTTGCGTACACAAGTTATTTAAGGTGTTTCAACTGTACCCCTGTACCAACTGTACTCAGTCTACCCTACATGTGAGGACAATCACCCGTATTCTTCATATGTCTGGGCTGTGGGGTAGGGTGGCAAGACGGAAGCCTTTTCTTACGCAGAAAAACATCCGAGCCTGGCTCAATTTAGCAAAAACCCATTTGAAGTCTTCCAAAAGCATGTGAGAAAATGTGTTATGGTCTGATAAAACCAAGGTTGAACTCTTTAGCCACAATTCCAAAAGGTATGTTTGGTGCAAAAACAACACTGCACATCACCAAAAGAACACAATACCCACAGTAAAGCATGGTGGTGGCAGCATCATGCTTTGGGGCTGTTATTCTTCAGCTGGACCTGAGACCTTAGTCCAGGTGGATGGAATTATGAACAGTGCCAAATACCAGTCAATATTGGCACAAAACTTTCAGGCTATTAAAAGTTTTAGAATGGCCCAGAGATGCCCTCACAATCTGGCAGATTTTGAGTGTTTTTGCAAAGAAGAGTGGGCAAATATTGCCAAGTCAAGATGTGCCATGCTAATAAATGCATACTCAAAAAGACTGAGTGCTGTAATAAAATCAAAAGGTGCTTTGATAAAGTGTTAGTTTAAGGGTGTGTACACTAATGCAGCCACATTATTTTAGTTTTTTATTTTTACTTTCCACAGAAAAAAAAAAAAAAAAGATTTAAGTTTGTTTTTCAATTGAGTTATAACTCACAATAAAGGTGGAAAAAGTTCTGAAATTATTTGTGGTATTTTAATTTTTTTTAAATCACATAAACCTAGCATTTTAACAGGGGTGTGTAGACTTTTTATATCCACTGTAAGTCCCTGGTTTATTCAGATGCTGCAGGATGAAGTGCAGACCCATGTTTATAGCATCATCCACAGACCTGTTTGCTCATTAAGTAAACTGCAGGGGGTCCATTAAGGGTGCGCTGATGTCCTTCAGATAAGCCAGAACCAATTTTTTAAACAACTTCATGATGACAGACGTTAGCACCACAGGTCTGTAGTCGTCAAGTCCTGTTATTTTGGGTTTCTTTGGAACGGGGATGATGGTGGAGCGGTTGAAGCAGGAAGGGACCTCACACAACTCCAGAGATCTATTGAATGTTATCAGGAATGCTAGTACAAAAACACACATAGACATGCAACTGCACAAGATGCATTATTTGAGAAATTAATGACCTGCTGGGGTTGTGAAATGGTGTCTCCTCATCCTTACCAGGTCAAGGAAATATGATCATATTACCCCAATTTTAAAGTCTTGGCTCTGGGTAAGTTCCATATCAGTTACAAAATATTGCTACTTACTTATATGACCCATAATGGTTTAGCTCCTGTGTGCCTAAACAGTCTTCTATCACTCTACAATCCATAACGCTCCTTACTCAGGACTTTTGGTAGTACCTAGGATAGCAAAGTCCACTAAAGGAGGCACAGCATTTTTGCATTTAGCTCCTAGTCTCTGGAATAGCATTCCTGGTAATATTCGGGGTTCAGACACGCTTTTGTAACCTATTGTGCGATACTGAAGAACCAAACGAGGCAGGTCACCATCAACTAACGTATTATTATTAAAGGAAAAAGCAACAGAACGATAGGAAATGACAATTCTTCCTGCATATACAAATGAGTGCAGGGGCATAAAAAGGAAAACCCTGAGCCTTAAAGGGGCAGACACCCAGACCATTACACTCTCTCTATTTAAATCTTGTTTAAAGACACATCTCTTTAGACATCTCTTTAGCAGAAAGAAGCTGAGTAATATCAGGCCAAAGTCAGCATGACTCAAATGTTATACACACAGCACACAAGCATTATTAAATAAGGCTTAAACATAAAATGGTGCATTATGCACCTAAATTGAATGGTTTTAAATAGTTTTACTCATCCTGTCCAAGATGCGTCTTGCTTTGTTTTGCAGAACTGGAATTTCCTAAAACTGAGTTTCTAAAAATAGCCACCAGGGAACATGATTTTGATGGAAATGCTCTAGCACTCCCTGTGATTGGCAGTGGTACAGTGAGGGGAAAAAAATTCAATGCCCTGCTGGTTTTGTACGTTTACCCACTGATAAAGAAATGATCAGCGTTTCATTTTAATGGTAGGTTTATTTGAACAGTGAGAGACAGAATAACAAGGAAAAAAAAATCCAGAAAAACAACATTTCAAAAAATGTTATAAATTGAGTTAAATAAGTATTTGATCCCCTATCAATCAGCAAGATTTCTGGCTCCCAGGTGTCTTTTATACAGGTCACGAGCTGAGATTAGGAGCAGTCTCTTAAAGGGAGGGGTATCCTAACCCCTCCCCCACACCCAACCCTAAACCTACCAGTACTAGGTGGTGCATAATCTGGCAGGGAGCAAAATTCAAAGCGTAAATAAACGTATCCATGTTAGTTTAGAATGACACATTGCCTTTCTTTATTGTGTAATGAAATTTATCCCATAGCACCACCTGTAGTGTCCAGCCAGCGATGTAAAGGATTTCAGTAAATGAACTGGATTACTTAAGTATCTTTTTGGCTACTTTGTAATTAGATGGAATATCAATGATATAGCAACATTTTCACTTTGCCTGTACATTTTACTTCACTATATTTCAAATTACCTTTACCAAGGTTCCTTTTAAAGAAAGTCTCATAAATGTTGTTTCCTAAGCTCAAATAGTGTTAAGAAAAAAAAGCAACTTTTATTTTATATTTATAATTGGCGATTGGTCCTTTAATTTAGAAGGCGGGACTTATTCCACCATATTTGGCGTTTCACTTCCTCTCTGAGTGCGCCATCTTGGTACAATACCCTTACCAAAAAGAAGTGTACTTCATGTTTATTTTATTAAGTATACTTAATATATATAAGCTTTATTTATATAGTGCTTTTTACAATACAAATTGTGTCAAAGCAACTTTACAGTATCAAATGGGAAAGTAATATATCAATAATTCAAAAAGAACGCCCCCAACGTTACTTAAGTAACGTTCAAGTATATTTTAAGTATACTTTATGTAGTAAGTATATAAATATCAGTGTACCAGTAGTATACTTTTTAGTGTACTATTTCAATACTCCTTGGGACTAAATTGGCCCACTTTTTTAGTATATAAAATTATACATTTAAGCATACTTTAAATATAACAGTAGTAAACTTTGAGTACACATCTAGTTTACATGTTTTTAGTTTGTACTGCAAGTATACTAAAAGTGAACTTATAGGTATTCTGATATAATTAGGTAATGAAATTTATCCCATAGCACCACCTGTAGTGTCCAGCCAGCGATGTAAAGGATTTCAGTAAATGAACTGGATTACTTAAGTATCTTTTTGGCTACTTTGTAATTAGATGGAATATCAATGATATAGCAACATTTTCACTTTGCCTGTACATTTTACTTCACTATATTTCAAATTACCTTTACCAAGGTTCCTTTTAAAGAAAGTCTCATAAATGTTGTTTCCTAAGCTCAAATAGTGTTAAGAAAAAAAAGCAACTTTTATTTTATATTTATAATTGGCGATTGGTCCTTTAATTTAGAAGGCGGGACTTATTCCACCATATTTGGCGTTTCACTTCCTCTCTGAGTGCGCCATCTTGGTACAATACCCTTACCAAAAAGAAGTGTACTTCATGTTTATTTTATTAAGTATACTTAATATATATAAGCTTTATTTATATAGTGCTTTTTACAATACAAATTGTGTCAAAGCAACTTTACAGTATCAAATGGGAAAGTAATATATCAATAATTCAAAAAGAACGCCCCCAACGTTACTTAAGTAACGTTCAAGTATATTTTAAGTATACTTTATGTAGTAAGTATATAAATATCAGTGTACCAGTAGTATACTTTTTAGTGTACTATTTCAATACTCCTTGGGACTAAATTGGCCCACTTTTTTAGTATATAAAATTATACATTTAAGCATACTTTAAATATAACAGTAGTAAACTTTGAGTACACATCTAGTTTACATGTTTTTAGTTTGTACTGCAAGTATACTAAAAGTGAACTTATAGGTATTCTGATATAATTAGGTATACTTATAGGTATTCTTTACTAATGAAATACTTTTTTATGCATTTTTAGTACACTTTGTAGTATAGTATCAGTAAACTACTAGTTTTATACTGCAAGTATACTCGTAAATTTTATTTTAAGTGAACTTTACATCATACTTTAAAGTATACTACCATGTCCCTATTTAGGTATTAATTTGTATAAATTTTGTTATAGGAATATCTGAACATACAAAACATCAAAAGAAATAACAGGGTGTCTGCTTGTAAACAAAAACATTTTATACTAGCTTCAGGCATTCTTTTTTTTAATAAACACTTTTATAAAAAAGAAATAAATAAATAAATAAACATTTTAAACAAAAAGCTAAAAAAGACTATACTATGATCATCAAAACGTAGATCGAGTTTATCAGCTCCCCAAAGCTTGACAGTCATTTTTATTCCATAATATTACAGTTTTACATATCTAAGTCAAGTATACTTAAATGTAATTTTAAGTATATTTCTGAAAATATAAAGCACATTTCTGAGAAGTACATTAAAAGTGTACTGAAAGTACATTTTCCTATTTTCAGTTTAAGTTAAAAGAAGTATACTAATAGCCCACTTGAATAATCTTATATGTGAATATATAATATATCTACATTTACACTACTCAAACAGACCTTCCTACTGTAAAAACAGGTAGCAGGTTGATCTTCCAGACATGGGTCTTTCATGCAGAGAATTTGTGGACCCCAGGAAGACTAGCAATGCTGTAGGGCATAGCTAATCGGGATCCAAAAAAAAAAAAAAAAAAAAAAAAACAATAAACAAATTCTGCTCATGTTTTGCATAGTAATGCATGGAAAGTAAATGGTAAATGGTTTTTTAGATTATGAGAACCATGGCATCTTTGAGCCTACAATCTAAAGACTAGTTAAGTACTGTTAAAGTGTTGTTGTGTTGTTGGACATGTGGTTTGCAGGTTCTCTTTACACCTCTGATGGAAGGCATTAAAAAATCCCTGATCAGAAACCTGACCCTTTTGTCATTTGATGCATTATTCACTGGGTTCAGTGAATTCATCTACATGTTTTAAAGGGTAATTTTCTATCTCTGACACACTTCTGTTCCTCTCACATATTTTCTCTGTGTCTGATATGCACTAGCCTAGCCTGTCAGACTAACTCGACTACTTTTGGGAGACGTGGCCAATCCCTGCGTGTGTTAAAGGAAAACATGTTCAACTGGACAGGCTCACACAGCCATACGCAAGACACCATGAACAGAAAGACCTGCACTGTCAAGATAAAAAGATTTACTGCACACAGTTAAAAGAAGAGGCATTATTCAACATTCAACAAAACATCAGAAACAAATCAGAGGTACGTGTGAATCAAAACTGTGTGAATGATAAGTGAATATTTTAACTGTGCTGCTGTGGATCTGTCATATTATTAAAGACTGATTTGCTTTCAATATAGGAAGAAATTAGTTTTCTGTTTTTGAAGGTTGGTGTTATTTACTTTATAACCATGATATCAAAATCACAGTTCTCAGCAAAAATCCATTCCATTGTTAAAGTATCAATTCATTAAGCATCTAGTATTAGTATTCAGGTTCAAGTTTTTTTTTTTTTTTACATGTACAGTTGGACTGACTGTCTGTTCATGCTCTTTGATGCAGTCACAGTGTTGGGTCAGAGTTTACACTTTATCAGATCTATAAACTACCAGAACTGCACTCTTAAATAAGACACTGACTGTACTAATAAAGAGAGCCATGCAAGTGTCTATGAATAAGTAACGAAATTAATTAATTAATTAAAACACTAAGTAGCACTGTATACTAAATAAATAACTTCATGCTCTAACAAACTGGACCATCGAGGATGCAGAACTCATTGCAACATGTTAAATGTATACTTATATTATAAATGTGTGTACTATTTGTTTGTTTTTTTTGTTGTTGTTGTATTTTGTAACTGTAGTTTATAAAAGCTAAGTACGCTTCGGCTACAAGCTCTATGATACATGCATGGGATGGGATCTATGTTTATTGTATCAGTCCCTAACAAATAAAACATTAAATAAATAAATAACATTAGATGCAGTTTATGCTCTGTATGTTGGAGCAGTATTTAGCAACCTCAGTGAAGGAACTCAACCAGACGTTGTTAAACCTGATTTTCAGCATTTTACAGAATGTTTGTGCACATGACCTTTGTATCTGGGATGTGTCTGCACATCTAATGCCGCATGATTGTGCATTTCATAACCAGGCACCTCCCTGTGAAAAGACCAGTTTAAAGTTTTTCTTTCTTCTTAAAGTTTTTTTTTTTTTTTGTAAAGTCATTGTTACTGCAGATGTCTGTAATGTTTAGCATCAATTTGCACACAAAAGACTATATAGAAATAGTTAAAATGTGTATGCCTACTGCACACTGCTTACAACACAGTAACCAAGCAAAAAATACATTTCTGTATGTATGTAGTTCTGTGGACAAATTTTAAACATGACCATTTTATGGGATTATTAGGAACTGAGTCAAATACCACTAATCATCTTCCTTAGAGCGACCAAACATAAATACAATAAAACAAAAACATGTTATCAAGCTCATACACAACAGTGTTATTTCTCTGATTAAGATGTGATGCAGTCCCAATGTAGTTCATCTGCATTACAATAAGCAGGAAAAATTATGCACTCTCGGTGGAGTGGCTGTGGGTAGGACCTGGGGGGTTTACATTGGTGCCGTGACCCAGATGGGAGAGAGGTTGGGGGGTGAGTGTAACGGAAGCCAGCGGTAGGTGCTATGTAAAAACAATAAAAAGATGGGCAGTGTTTACTTACTGAAATTAGATTAAAAAATAAGAAAGAAAAAAAATCATTCATTGATACATACAAACATAAATACAAAATAATGATTTTAGTTTACATCTTCATTTAATGTTTTCTACATCCAGCATTTTAATGTCAGTTACAGATAAATTACACAACTATTCTAGAGTCATGGGTTGATCATTTTTCAATACTTGGATATTTGTTCTTTTTTCTAGGCTGTCAAAGAAGCACAAAATGGCCCAGTTGGACAATGATCTTTCCTCTGAGCAGGAGCTCACTTGCTCCATCTGTCTGGACCTCTTCAGTGAGCCTGTTTCCACGCCATGCGGCCACAACTTCTGCAAGGTCTGCATCGGTGGCTACTGGGCTTCTAGTTCAGTTTGCACCTGCCCACTGTGCAAACGGGTATTTGAAGAACGTCCTGAGCTGAGCATAAATCGTGTGATTGCACATATCGCAGAGAAATATAAAGAGATGCAGTATGGCGGGCCTCCTCAACCAAAGCCAAGACAAAAAGTGGCTATTACCGGAGCTTCGCTAGCTGAGGCCGAGCAGATTCTTTGTGACATCTGCAGGGGCAAGAAAAAAAATGCTGTCAGTTCCTGTCTGACATGCACTGCGTCATACTGTGAGATTCACGTTCTGCCACACCAGCAGACCTCATTCTACGCTTCCCATCAACTGCTGGATCCTCATGAGGCCCTGCGAGGCCGTACCTGTCAGGAACATAACCGACTGCTGGAGGTTTACTGTCGTACGGATCAAAAGTGCATTTGTGCGATCTGTGTGCTGGAGGAACACCGCACACACACCACAGTCTCAGTGCAGACAGAACGTGCTAGCAAACAGGTAACTGTTTCTCTTTTTTGGAATAATGCTAATGTGGAAATGTGTTTTCACTGCAGTTTGAAACTACAATGATGTAAGAGGACAGATCATCAAAAAATTATAATTCTGTCTGTCATTTTTTACTTACTCTCAGGTTGTTCCAAACCTAAGTTTCTTTCTTCTGTTGAACGGAGTAATATGTAATTTTATATTCAAATATGTCTAGCATCAACTGTTTGGTTACCAACATTCTTCAAAATAGCTTCTTTTATCTTCACTAAAAGAAAGAATTTCATACAGGTTTGGAATGACATGAGGTTGGATAAATGATTTATCACCTTAACATTTGTAGTCTATACATAGGAGAGGAGCACTAAAGGTGCTAAAACACATATTGTTTTCTTAGTGTTGTTTTTATCATTGTGTTTGTTGTTGTCATTATAGTTATTATCTTATTCTTCTTCTGCACAATAGTCATCCCACGCCACTGAGCTATGAATATAATAAATTAAGTATACAGTATTGGGGGAAACAATATCATACACAAGGGATTGGTGAGATCCTAGTAAACAACCACATAGACTTAGACTGAAAAAATCATCAGAGTAATATCTGTAGATCAGAACATTGTAAAGACATAAATGGGCTCTTTTGACTTATTTGACTGCCATGTAATATTTAAGTAGCACCCAACCATTAAGAGAGAAAATATATCGAAAAATGGTCCAGCTGTGTCTCTGCCCCCTTTGAGGCTTTTTAGGCCATATTTCAACAGCAGAACATCATAGAGACGGGGTGAACTTTATAATAAATGATTGACATTTAGCCTTTTTCACAAAAGACTGAGGGAAAGAGAGATTGTAGATGTAAGAGAGTTAAAAAAAATGTTTTCTCACCTCTTAGAGACTCCTGGGGAAAACTGAACTGGACCTTCAGACATGTATTGACAAAAGGAATGCCCAGCTGGCTGAGCTGAAGAGCAAACTACACGCCTTGCAGGTATTTTAAAACTCTTGTCAAACTGTATTGTCATTGCACAGTTCACAGCATGAAAGCAATGGATAGCTTTACAATTTACTAAAAAACACTAAAAAGATATTTTTTACAGTAATGTTTAATCACTGGTCTCCACATATTTCAAAAAATGTTACTTAAAAATCATTCTTATAATAAACACCTGTATTGCTATCTGAAATTTTTTTTAACTGTCCATTTGAAAGGTGTGCATTATGCTTGCAGTGAAGGTTTGTCATGTACAATGTTTTTCGCAGAGCTACACTCAGGCTGAGCTGTCAGAGGTGGAGCAGCTCCTGTCTGATGTCACACACTCTGTTGATCGCATCCGCAGTGAGCTGGTGGGTGGGATTGAGGAGAAGAGAGAGGCTGTTGTTGGACGAGGTCAAAGCATTGTCACCCAGCTTGAGACGAAGTTAGCACAGCTACAAAAGCGCAGAGGTCGACTAGAGGCACAGGCTATTTCAGATGACCACATTGGCTTCCTTCAGGTACAAAGATGCAATCTTAAAACACCCAATATTCTTTCTCTCTCTCTCTCTCTCTCTCTGTGTGTGTGTGTGTGTGTGTGTGTGTGTGTGTGTGTGTGTGTGTTTTAATCTTTTCTTGTATTATTTTTTTAACCACATCCATTGCTTCATTCTTTTATTGCAACTCATTTTCACTCCCAAGGCATCAAAATTATGGTCTGAATTTTGGTCAAGTGCCTTGCATGTCACTATTGAGACACTAGGTGTCACTACATCCACAAACTACAAACTCCATTACAAAGATCCAAGAGGAGCTGAGAGGAGAGTCGAGAGGAGCGTGAGCTCCGAGAAGCAGGTGGGCCAGTAAGGCACAACCAGCAAGACTCGCTCTCCGTCCTCCCTGATCTTTCACAATGTCTGTGCAATCAAGACCACTGGGGGCAAACACATGTTTGTGCAGTCCCCAGGGCCAGCTGTGTGAGGGCAGTGGGAGGATTCCTGGGAAGTAAACAGATCTATCTGTGTTTTGCCAAATTGACTCCAGATAAGCTGGACTTCCTGTGGATGGGGTCTCCACTCCACATAGTGTCATCCTGTGATGTGAGTGGCATGCAGTGACTTCAGTTGCAAATGTTTTGTTTCAATTGTACACATTCTGCCATTAAATGTGTTATCATTGTGAGACCAACTTCATAACAAGAAAAAAGATGCTTTGTGCCATGGAAAGCTTGCTCTAGCTGACAAGAAGCCCCAAATGGCAGAGATGCTCAAGCACCAGGTGCACCATCTGCTCACACAACAGATCTTGAGACTATGCTAGAATTAGCCAGTCATCAAGACAGTTGAGAATGTGATTGCCCACTTCCCTTAGTTGGGCAATTGCAGCCTCTGCACCTTTTGTGAAGACACGAGGTAACAGGGGCAGGGACCTTGAAAGATGTTCTCAGTACACCGAAAGTACATTGTCCTTCGCAAATAAATCTTGATGTTGAACACAATTCAGTAATCATAGATCTAAGACTGGCAATAACCCACCACATCTCAGCTGAAGGGACATGCTCTTTTGCGTCCTTTGCCAGAATAACTGCTCCTCTGGCATCTGTCATCAACCTCTCCTTCTAGCAGAATTTTGTATTTTTTTTAACACATCCCTGGGTCGCCTGTCTTAGGAACTCTTTCAAACCTGTCCGAGGCTCTTTGTGGAGGGTTGGCGGGCAGGTCACATCACCTTCCAGAATAGAGCCATTTGATGAAGGCTTTAAGACCAAGCAGAATCCTTCCCTTGGCTGCTCCTGCTTCACAGCAAGCGGGACATGCGCTAACAGCAAGTCCCTTCACCTTCCGCTTTTTGATTTTTGGCAAATCTGTTGCCGAATGCAACTTATTGACAATGAGCCCAACATTTAGCAAGGCAGGAAAACATTAAATCTACCCAAGGGAAGACATCTTTTACTACTGAAAAGTAATGCTGTTAAATAAATAAATGAGGGGAAAAAAAATGCAACTTCTAGCTCATTCTTAAACATGGACCTCATTACATTAAAGTAGAAAAATCCAAGAACTAGAAGCAACCCACACTAAGTTTTTTTTTTTTTTTTTTAATTGAAAAATATGCAATTTTCATTCATTCTTAGCCTATGGTTGCAATAATAGCCTATTTTAGTTAAAAAAGTAAATGCCATTGTTTAAAAAAACATTGCCATTTTTATGTGTGCACTTTCACAGTATTTTCACCTCATAAATTACTACACTATACTTGTGTAGTCACACCATTCTATAATGGTACAATTTACTCAGGCCGATGACATTTGTTTTTTATTTTATTTTATTTATTTATTTTTTTTTTTTTTTGGTGCAGTACAACTATTTTGTTTGGAGAGATGCAAGCAAAAAATAGTAAATTAAAAATGGACAATAGAAAGTGCAAAGGAGGCGCTGATAAAGGCCAGTAGGCCTATTAAAAAAAAGGCCAGGGGAAAAAAAAAGCTGTAGAAAAATACAATGAGTTACAAGGCTATAGAGAACAGAGCACTATTGCAGACTTATAGACTGAGGTTTTAATTACATTATAGTAATAGCTATAGTCAGGTGAACTAAAGTGGGCCGTTCTAAGGCATGAAACTCCAGGGCTGAAAAAGAGTCCCACTCCGGCCCTGAAAGCTGTGAAACTAAAGGTTGCTGGACTGGATATAGTGTTCGTTATAACTTACCAAATATCCAGTGGTCAATGGATATTGATATGCAGCCAAAAAAAATGTCTTCCTGACATTTATATGTGTCTGATTTTGACGCAGGGGAAATAAATAAAGCTAATTTGCCTGTGAACACATTTTGTAAATACAAAATAGGTTGGTGTAAATCTGGGTGGTCACTTATATCAATATATCGTTCAGCCCAAAACCTATAGTTTTATATAGTGTTTATTTAAAAAACACCCAGTTATGCAGAATTTAATATGGCAAATAATTAATTTATGAGTTGTCAATACAATATATTATAATACAATACATATGGTATGATTTTACCACAAAATTCAACATATTAACAAGTGTTACCATCTTTCGCTGCCTGGAGTTCATTTGTTTCTTTTAATTGCAGCGTTCCATTTGCTCCTCTTGTCTGTAGCATTCGTCAGTCTTTAAAAATAAACCTCCGATTTCTTGTCAAATCTATTTGTACAGTCAATTGCAAAGCTCATACTGGTTTTAGATGTGTTATGTGCAATCTGTCGCAGCGTTTAAGCTGAAAACCAATGCTGCCACTCAGCTTTTTTGCCACTTGTCCTTGTTACAGTGTAATTATACATTTACAGTTGTGCTCAAAATTATTCATACTCTTGATAAATACAATCAAAGAAGGCTGTGAAAATACATGTGTATCATTAATTCTTTTGGTCCTTCATAAAAAAAAATACAAAAATCTAAACTTTCATTGTAGAATAAAAATAAATATATATATATATATATATATATATATGTTTTCAGAGACCCACTTTGTGTTGATGTTTGATGTTTGCTTGTTGATCGTTGTCCTGTTAGAGGATCCAATTATGGCCGATTATAAGATTTCTATTAGGGACAGTCAGTTTTTAATTTTTTATATGTTGGTATTTGTTAGAATCCATGATGCCATCTGTCTGAACAAGATATCCAGGATATCTGGCCCACAATATTAAAGATACAGCAGTATATTATTGTACACATGGGGTACTTTTTTATCCCTATGTGCACTAAACCCATCTTGAGTGTTTACTGCTAAAAAGCTTTTTTTTTTGTTTTTTTTTCATCTGACCATAGAACCCAGTGCCGTTTGAAGTTCCAGTTGAAATTTTTGAATAAAAGATCAAATGGATAAACAATGTGGAAAACCTTATTTTCACAACCTTCTTTGAACATATTTACCAAGTTTTGTTTATTATTTTGGCCTATGCCCAACCCTGAAGTCTATTTGCTTCTTATTTGTAGTTCGTTTAAAAATAAACGAACGAACGAACAGTCAAGTGTGTCAGGCCATTATTTATGTTCTCCCAGACCCTAGACCTGGGATGTAACAGTATGAATAATTTTGAAATGAAATAATAATTAACTACATGTACTAACTATATGGTTAGGGATAGGATTAGGGTTTTGCTTAGAGTTACTTGCATGTAATTATGCATAATTAATTGTTATTATAATAGTAAGTAAGTGTAACATGTAACTAGGACACCTTCAAATAAGGTGTTACAAAGCTCAACAAAAGACATGAAAAACATTAGGGCATTAGAAATACAGGGCATGTCCGAAATCACAGATGGCTCCACAAGTTATAAAATTATCACACTACACTAAAGCACTTTTTATTTTACATGACAATGGTATGTGGTGCAACTATTCTCAAAATAATTAATAAAGGCAGATAGGTGAATGAATGAGAGGCAAGCGAGGCAACAAAGATCTTTATCTGGCCCTGGCAGAGAGAGCATGTGCTAAGCAAGTGTCATCACTGTAAATTGTATTCATTTTGTATCTAAATTACCCCCATCACTCTACAATGTAGACAAAATGTTATAACAGTGTCCTCTGACTGACAGAAGCTAGATTTGTGCATATAAAGATCTGCAGAAATCCATGCACCTCAACATAAGGCAAACATACAGCGTTTTTATCTTCAGCATATTCCCTGAAACCAGATTCTTTTGAATATAATTATCTTTTTATGGTGACAGAGTTTTGAAGAAGCCAACAGTCCCTTGCAGGATTCAGATATGGATATGCATGAGGTGGATGAGCTGACTCTACGCTTCTCACTTGGGGACGTCAAAGCAGCTTTAGGAGACATCCGTGAAAGACTGGATGACATACGCTTTGGGGAAGTGCATTACCGACACTCTGGTGAGAAACTACCATGTGATAAATGCAGTAACACAACATTAGTTGCATTATACACAGAATGACAAACACTTTGGAATACTGTTCCATCATTAATAAATCAATACCTTGGAATTATAAGGTTCTATCTGACATTTTGGTCAAAGTTGAGTTATTCACATATTCTTATTCTGTGACAACTTATTTACATTATGTTTCTTTTGTAAGCTTTGTACATTTTAAGCCTTTTTTTATAAAAAACAAAAAGGGTTCTATCTACTGAAGTCTATGGAATGCAAAAACTTTGAAGCTCAATATCTCAAAAGTGCTCAGAATTCAGATAGAACCTTATATTTCCAAGGCGACGATAACTACAGAGCAACAAATGAGTAATACAATAACATTCAGTTGAATGCAGTAGCTTACTATTAGCTAATCAGTAACTTTTATTTTTTCATGCCACCCAGAGAACTACTAAGAAACTATATTCAGTTTCATAATTAATATAAAAACTAATCAAAAACTAATCTATGATAAATTTAACTACTACTACAATTAACATTTAACCTTATACATAATCAATAGGTAATAGCAGCTTTAAGATTTAGGTAATAATTAGTACATTTTACCAATCGCCCTACTGAACTATTTACACTGTCTGTTTTCTGTGTTTCTGGCTTTGGGTCTTCTAGTTTGTATCTTCTGTTTTCTTGTGCCATTTTGTAGTCAGCTTGTAGTTTTTCTGCTAATCAGTCCATGATTGTTCCCAGGTATTCCTAGTTTACTCCCCTACACTTGTGTGTATATATACCCATGTATTTCCCCTTCTATTTCCCAGTCAGATTTGTCCTGGGTCCCGTTTTTGGTTCTCTGAAGTGATCTGTTTCTTGCCCTATTGATTTGCTCTTTTCATTTAATAAAACTTTGTGCAAGTGTGCCATGGCCATCTGTTTGCCTGCCTGCCCTTTTGTTACACTATTTAAACACTTTTAAAATAGAATTTTGTGGGATTATACTCTTATGTTAACCCGCTAGTAAATATTACTTCTAAAGTCTTCTAAAAGAGTCATTAGCCTTTGGTATTATAAAGTGAATATCATGGAAACCAACAAATGACTCAAGTGTTACATTCATCAGAAGGACTACTATCCAGAACCTTACGAAACCCTCAAAAATGTATGTGGCAAGAGTGGGCAAATAGGAAAGGGTTACAGAATGAAGGACACTGAAATATTAACCATTAAATAATAATTGACTATGCCACCTGGAAGACACCGGGAAATAACAGCCTTGGACAAAAGTCCCTTTTAACAAAGAAAAACTCACCTGTGAATCATTGTGAGCATTCAACAGCAGTCAAAAAAAAAAAAAAAACAGAAACAAACTCTATGACAGCAACAAGTACACTAATATTTCCATCCCATCTACCTATATGCAAATTTGCAGCGTCACAGCAACTACACTTACCATCAATTCACAACAGGAAAGATCCAAATGGTGACACATTCCAAGCCACAGAACCACTCTCATTTTTATAATCCCTAAAACGAGCCCTGATTGGTTCATAGCCTTAACATGACATCAGCCAATAGCAATGAGAGTTATGCCACCCTGCTACACTTACAATGACTTAAGTAATTTAGAATACTGTTACACAAATGTTTAATTCCTTCTAAAGGATTTGATAGTATCCTTGAGTATCCTGCTTAGTTATTCATAAATGATGGAAGAGTATTTTAATGCATGTGTGACAGAAAGTCACTTATGAAGAGTGTCTTTGTGTGTGTGTGTGTGTGTGTGTGTGTGTGTGTGTTGTGTGATTTCTATGACAGTATCAACATTAGCAGAGAGTGAGAGTATGATGAGTGTTCGATCGATGAGGAGGAAGGAGTGGTCACTGAAAGGTAAAGAAAAACACCTGAACACACTCTGAGTATTAGAAAATACATCTGTACTATATCTAGTCGGAACATTAATGATCTTTTTCTAAAATCTTTCATTTTATGTTTTACAGATCTACGGAAATTAAAAATAGGTATGTATGTATTTTAAGACACACATTTAAGTCTTTCTTTTAAAAGAGCCCAAGCAGAAGATATTTTTGTTAGATGTTGGATTTTGAGGATGGAGGGGTGCTTTGTCTTTTCATTATATTACTTGGTGACAAAGAAATGCTATGTGAACAATGTCTGCTTCCGGTCATTTTACACTTTGAGGTTCATTCATAAATTAAAAAACATGTGCAGATGACCAACCCTAGCTCACCACTAAAATAAGTGACGAAACCTAATGAAACCCCTTGGCCCAGTGCAGACAAAGAGGACATGCCTCTAGTGGAGTAAGCTGCCCACGGAATTTATAAGTGAGTGCAACAGTTTCAGCAGTCCAATGGGAAAGCCTTTGTTTGGAGACAGTCAAAGAGTTTGTTTTTCACATTTATATCTAGTTAAGTTTATATCACACTTATATCTCATTACTGCATGGGACAAGGTGATTGGTCTGTAACATTTGCTGTGTAACATTTAAATAGTTTGGTTTTGTGTTTACTGTAAGCAAGTCTTGCAGCACACTATCTTAAATCCCCTGATATAATATACACTGAACAAAATTATAAACGCAACACTTTTGTTTTTGCCCCCATTTCTCATGAGCTGAAATCAAAGGTCTAAGACTTTTTCTGTGTACACAAAAAAAGTGTACTCTCAAATATTGTTCACAAATCTGTCTAAATCTGTGTTAGTGAGCACTTCTCCTTTGCTGAGATAATCCATCCACCTCACAGGTGTGGCATATCAAGATGCTGATTAGACAAGATCTTCTGAGACCAGCCACTCAGACAGCTGAAGAAACAATCAGTTTGCGTAACCAAAGAATTTCTGCACAAACTCTCAGGAAAGCTCATCTGCATGCTTGTCGTCCTCATCTGGGTCTCGACCTGACTGCAGTTCGTCATCGTAACTGACTTGAGTGGACAAATGCTCACATTCGATAGTGTCTGGCACTTTGGAGAGGTGTTCCCTTCACGGATGAATGCCGGTTTTCACTGTACAGGGCAGATGGCAGACAGCATGTATGGCGTTGTGTGGGTGAGCGGTTTGCTGATGTCAGTGTTGTGGATCGAGTGGCCCATGGTGGCGGTGGGGTTATGGTATGTGCAGGTGTATGTTATGGACAGCGAACACAGGTGCATTTTATTGATGGCATTTTGAATGTACAGAGATACCGTGATGAGATCCTGAGGCCCATTGTTGTGTCATTCATCCACGACCATTACCTCATGTTGCAGCATGATAATGTACGGCCCCATGTTGCAAGGATCTGTACACAATTCCTGGAAGCTGAAAACATCCCAGTTTTTGCATGGCCAGCATACTCACTCACAGCATACTCACCCATTGAGCATGTTTGGGATGCTCTGGATCGGCATATACGACAGTGTGTTCCAGTTGAAAATATCCATCAACTTTGCACAGCCATTGAAGACGAGTGGACCAACATTCCACAGGCCACAATCAACAACCTGATTAACTCTATGCGAAAGATGAAAAATAGGCCTTTTGCGTGCATAGAAAAAGTCTTAGATCTTTGAGCTCAGCTCATGAAAAATGAGGGTAAAAACAAAAGTGTTGCGTTTATAATTTTGTTCAGTGTACATGGCCATGTTAATGCGTTTGGACTTAGAAATAGATCTGCTATGCTGCTGCTGCCTCGGCAGAGCAAGTACTGAGACTAGCTACTGCCATCACATCCACAGGCATGCTGCTGTGAGCATGTAAGAAATACTGATGCTGCACATACAGTAAGGAAAAAAAGTATTTGATCCCCTGCTGATTTTGTACATTTGCCCACTGACAAAAAAAAATTGACCAGTCTATAATTGTAATGATAGGTTTATTTGAACATTGAGAGACAGAATAACAACAAAAAATCAATAAAAACACATTTGATTTCCATTTTAATGAGTGGAACAAATATTTGATCCCCTATAAATCAGCAAGATTTCTAGCTCCCAGGCGTCTTTTTATACAGGTAAAGAACTGAGATTAGGAGCACTCTCTTAAAGCGCTTGTTACCTGTATAAAAGACACCTGTCTACAGAAGCAATTAATCAATCTGTTTCCAAACTCTCCACCATGGCCAAGACCAAAGAGCTGTCCAAGGATGTTAGGGACAAGATTGTTGACCTACACAAGGCTGGAATGGGCTACAAGACCATCGCCAAGCAGCTTGGTAAGAAGGTGACAGCAGTTGGTGCGATTATTCGCAAATGTAAGAAACACAAAATAACTGTCAGTCTCTCTCGGTCTGGGGCTCCAATTAAGATCTCACCTTGTGGAGCTTCAATAAACATGAGAACGGTGAGGAATCAGCCCAGAACTACACGGGAGGATCTTGTCAATGATCTCAAGACAGCTGGGACCATAGTCACCAAGAAAACAATTGGTACAACGCCCTGAAGGCGCAATCCTGCAAGGTCCCTCTGCTCAAGAAAGCACATGTACAGGGCGGTCTGATGCCAGTGAACGTCTGAATTATTGAGAGGAGAACTGGGTGAAAGTGTTGTGATCAGATGAGACCAAAATCAAGCTTTTTGGCATTAACTCAATTCGCCATGTTTGGAGGAGGAGGAATGCAAGAACACCATCCCCATCGTCAAACATGGAGGTAGAAACATTATGCTTTGGGGGTATTTTTCTGCTAAGGGGACAGGACAACTGCACCACATCAAAGGGACAATGGAGGGTGCCATGTACCGTCAGGGCCAGGGCATTGAAATGGATCGTGGATGAGTATTCCAGCATGAAAATGACCCAAAACACACAGCAAAGGCTACAAAGGAGTGGCTCAAGAAAAAGCACATTAAGGTCCTGGAGTGGCTTAGCCAGTCTCCAGGCTTTAATCCCATAGAAAATCTGTGGAGAAAGCTGACTTGGAAAGGATCTGCAAAGAGTAGTGGGACAAAATCCCTCCTGAGACGTGTGCAAACCTTGTGGCCAACTACAAGAAATGTCTGACCTCTGTGATTGGCAAAATCAGAATCAGAATCAGAATGAGCTTTATTGCCAGGTATGTTTGCACATACTAGGAATTTGTTTTAGTGACAGAAGCTCCACAGTGCAACAGAATGACAATGACAAGAAAAGACACACAGATAATAAAAGAACAATATACAATATACAGAAAATATACAGAAAAAAGTGCAAAAAAGCAAATACTCAATATACAATTTAAATAAACTAAAAATAGACAAATGTAAACAATTTATTATGTACAGGTGCAAATTAGAAATGAGAAATGTAAACAAGTATGTGTTTTAAATAAATGAATAGATGAATGAGTGTATAATAGTGTTATTGTTCTGTGTTATTTTTTTTTAAGTGTTCATGAGATGGATTGCTTGAGGGAAGAAACTGTTCCTGTGCCTGGTCGTTCTAGTGCTCAGGGCTCTGTAGCGTCGACCAGATGGCAACAGTTCAAAGAGCGAGTGTGCGGGATGTGAGGGGTCCAGAGTGATTTTACTAGCCCTTTTGCGCACTCTGGACAGGTACAGATCTTGAAGAGTGGGGAGGGTTGTACCAATGATCCGCTCAGCACACCGGACTATCCGGCGTAGTCTTCTGAGGTCAGAACTGGTAGCTGAGCTGAACCAGACAGTAACTGAAGTGCACAGGACGGATTCGATAATGGCAGAGTAGAACTGTTTCAGCAGATCTTGTGGCAGGTTGAACTTCCTCAGTTGACGGAGGAAGTACAGTCTCTGCTGGGCCTTTTTCACAATGGAGTCAATGTGAATGTCCCACTTCAGGTCCTGAGAAATGTTGTTGCCTAGGAACCTGAATGACTCCACTGTTTTTACAGTGCTGTTCATGATGGTGAGTGGGGGGAGAGCAGGGGGCTTCCTCCTGAAGTCCACGATCATCTCCACTGTTTTGAGCGTGTTGAGCTCCAGGTTATTGTGACTGCACCATTCAGCCAGCTCTTTAACCTCCTGTCTGTAAGCAGACTCATCACCGTTCTGAATGAGACCGATGAGTGTGGTGTCATCCGCAAACTTCAGGAGCTTGACAGAGGGGTCTTTAGAGATGCAGTCGTTGGTGTACAGGGAGAAGAGCAGAGAGGAGAGAACACAACCCTGAGGGGCGCCAGTGCTGATGGTGCGGGTGCTGGATGTGTATTTTCCCAGCCTCACTAGCTGCTGTCTGTCTGTCAGGAAGCTGGAAATCCACTGACAGACAGAGGTGGGCACAGAGAGCTGAGTTAGTTTGGGCAGGAGGAGGTTTGGGATGATAGTGTTAAAGGCTGAGCTGAAGTCCACAAACAGGATCCTTACATAAGTCCCTGATTTATCCAGATGCTGCAGGATGAAATGCAAACCCATGTTTACAGTATCATCCACAGACCTGTTTGCTCGGTAAGCAAACTGCAGGGGGTCCAGTAAGGGTCCGGTGATGTCCTTCAGATAAGCCAGAACCAGTTTTTCAAACGACTTCATGACGACAGACGTTAGCGCCACAGGTCTGTAGTCATTAAGTCCTGTTATCTTGGGTTTTTTTGGAATGGGGATGATGGTGGAGCGTTTGAAGCAAGCAGGGACTTCGCACAACGCTAGTGATTTATTGAAGATTAGTTGAAATATGGGGGCCAGCTGATCAGCACAGGTTTTCAGACAGGCTGGTGTCACACCATCTGGACCTTTTGCCTTTTTCCTTTTGTTCTTTTTGAAGACTTTGCGGACGTCTTCTTCGCTGATTTGTAAAGGAGGGGTGAGGGGGAGGGGGGTTGTTGAAGGTGTAAATGGTGTTTTTTCAAACCTACAATAGAACTCATTCAGTTCATCTGCCAGATGTTGATTGGCCACAGTGCTGGGGGATGGTGTCTTGTAGCCAGTGATGTCCTTCAGACCTTTCCACACTGATAAAGAGTCATGGGAATAGAATTGGTTCCTTAATTTTTCAGAATAATTCCTCTTTGCCGCTTTGATCTCCTTTTCCAGTGTGTATTTGGCCTGTTTATACAAGACTTTGTCCCCATTCCTGTAAGCATCTTCTTTGGCCTGACGGAGCTGTCTGAGTTTTGCATTGAACCATGGTTTGTCATTGTTGTAGGTTAAATAAGTCCTGGTAGGAATGCACATATCTTCACAGAAACTGATGTATGAAGTTACAGTCTCTGTGAGCTCGTCCAGATTGGTGGCAGCAGCTTCAAAAACACTCCAATCAGTCCATTCAAAACAGGCTTGTAAGGCCTGCTCTGTTTCGGTGGTCCATCTTTTTACAGTCTTTACTACAGGTTTAGCAGATTTAAGTTTTTGCCTGTAGGTTGGTATAAGATGAACCAGGCAGTGATCGGATAGTCCCAAAGCTGCCCGCGGGACAGAGTGATATGCATTCTTTATTGTGGTATAGCAGTGATCCAATATATTACTGTCTCTGGTGGGACATGTAACATGCTGACTGTATTTTGGCAGTTCAAGGAAGAGATTTGCTTTGTTAAAATCCCCAAGGATTATTAAAACAGAGTCCGGGTGTTTTTGTTCGATTTCTGTGATCTGGTCGGCAAGTTTCTGTAAAGCCAGACTCACGTTCGCTTGCGGTGGAATGTAAACACTAATCAGAATGAACGAGCAAAACTCTCGCGGCGAGTAGAACGGCTTGCAGTTTATGAAAAGCGCTTCTAGATCATAACAGCACATTTTGGTTAATACTGTTACATCTGTACACCACCTTTCATTGATGTAAAAGCACGTCCCGCCGCCACACGATTTCCCCGTTGATTCTGCGTCGCAATCCGCTCTAAACAACAAGAAGCCGGGCAGATGAAGCGCGTTGTCCAGGATCGTATCGTTCAGCCAGGTCTCAGTGAAACACAGAGCAGCAGAGTTTGAAAAATCCCTATTTGTCCGGGAGAGCAGAAGAAGTTCGTCCGTTTTGTTGGGAAGAGAGCGGAGGTTCGCCAGATGTATACTAGGCAGCGCCGTCCGAAGTCCACGCTGTCGAAGTTTTACGAGCGCGCCGGCGCGATTTCCCTTTCTGCGCTTCTTAAAGCGTCGGATCAGCGCTGCCGCTCTGCCAACTACAACATTCAGCAAAACGTCCGAATAGATGAAATCCGGTAGGAGGTTTTGAGGTCCGTTCTGCTGAATGTTCAGCAGTTCCTCCCTGGTAAAACTGATCGTGTTTGTGAAACAAAAAACAGGAAAAACTAACAAAAACACTAAAACAACTGAGGAGCTCAGCACAGTGGCTGCCATCCGCGGCGCCATCCCAAAAGGGTTTTGTCACCAATTACGAAGTCATGTTTTGCTTAATAATTATTTCACTCATTAAAATGCAAGTCAATTCATAACTTTTTTGTTGTTATTCTCTCTCATACTGTTCAAATAAACCTACTATTAAAATTATAGACATTATAATCATTTTTTTGTCAGTGGACAAACATACAAAATCAGCAGTGGATATATATATATATATATATATATATTATTATTATTATTATTATTATATTTTATTTTTTTTTACTCACTGTACAACATACATAAAATAACCTCCATATATAACATACGTGAAATTACCCCATAGCAGATCTATGCAGGTGGAGCTAGGGAAGGTGGAGGGTTTCCAAAGTGCACTGCAACTGCTATAGCAAGCACTAGCCCAGTATTTGAATGTTGAATAGCAAGCTCATTGGCTGCTGATAAAAGAAACCCAATCATCTCCGCTATGTGAGTAATGATGTTATTATACCAGAATAAGTTAGACCTATCAGCCTGCATCATCTAGAGTTTCATGACAGAACTCTGTGGCCATTTATGCTTGCTGGTGGTTGAAGACTTCTTTAAAAAAAACATTGCTTTCGCTTAAGTGACTACTTGAACAGCGTTGGACAGGGCATCTTAATCATTTAAAAGAATTCTGAGTTCTTTTCAAGATATCACAGCTGTAGACAGATGGAGATGAGCATGGAGGCAGCTGACCTGATTGGGGCTCAATCCCATTTGGTCTATAAGATTCTACCGCTGATTAATGCTCCAAACAAACTAAAGTAGTTAGAGGACACAAGTGGATCCTGCACACTGGTGGTGGTTGAGGAGAGATCCCCTCATACGATTTAATACTACCCAGATAAAGTTCCAGTATTGATGAGCTCACATATGTTGATTTTAAATACAGGTTTTGTATAAAATCCAATCTACAATTTAGACCAGCATTTTAATATATAATATTTTCTGTCTTTTAGGCCACAAAAAAGTTAAAACCTTTCTTGGTAAGTATTCTTGACTCCAATTGCATTTCTTTGTACTTCCTTCATGGCCTCATTTTCTGTGGTATACTGTATATTATGTGCATACTAAGCTAAGTTACACAATTTTCTTTTTTCAATTCTTTTTTAAAACTATCCATTTCATTTCAGAGGACGTAACATTGAATCCAACGACAGCGTATCCATTCCTCATCCTCTCAGAGGACCGCAAACAGCTGAAACGCGGTGAGAAGCTGCAGTTCTACAGGAACAACTCGCATCGCTTCGACGTTTGGTCCTGTGTGCTGGCCAAAGACGGCTATGAATCTGGAAGACACTACTGGGAGGTTGGATTCTATAGACATTAATGCACACATAACCCTGGATTTCTTTTTATGTGAATCTAAATATTATTAGCACTAAATGTTATAAATGTCACACTTTCAGGTAAATGTTGGTGAAAATAAGGACTGGAAGCTGGGAGTTGTGCGTGAATCATCCCAGAGGAAGGGTCTGTTTGACATGACCCCTGCTATCGGCTACTATGCAGTGTGGTGGAGTGGGAACAATTTACGAGCTCTGACCGCGCCGCCCCTCGCTAAGGTTAAAGTCACGGGTCACTTACGGCGTATAGGCATCTATCTCGACTGTGAGGAGGGTCAGCTGGTCTTCTACAATGCCAAGACAGGATCAGAGGTGTATTCATTTACTACAGCATTCTCAGAGAAACTGTTTCCACTGTTCGGCACGGGCGATAAGGACGTGCCGCTGATGCTAATGTCTCCATTTGTCAGTGTCCCAGAATGAGAATGGCTTAATCTTGATGGAGAAAAGCAAGAAAGAGGAAAGGCTGATCATCTTTGTAGAAAGCAAGGCATAAAATTCAGGACAATGAAAAAAAAAAAAATAATGCAGGACATGCATTTTAGCACAAATTCACCACATACAAGTACATTTAAGCAGCAGAATATTAGACTACTCAAAGATTAAGATCATTTTAAAAGAATGTTATCATAAAGATGTTAAACATTCAGTTTAATATATTGTGAAAAAATGAACAACGTCCTCAGTGAAATAACACAATTTTTCACCACCAAATTAAAAAATAACTAAATAAAAACACAATAAATTGCTTCATTCACATGTCAGTAATATATCTATCCAAAATTAAATATTTGAAATAATCATATAATTATCTTAATCAAATGCTTCAATCGCCATTTCAACTGTATTATATTCCATCAGTGAATTATTTAAAAAAAAAAAAGATTGAATGTCATTAAAGCCTTTGTTTCATTTACAGAATTATGGGGCAAGGTTTACTAAATTGACATTTGTGTACTGAAAAGGCATTATGTGATATTTTTGTTTACATTTGGTCATTAATTTAATTTACTTTTAGTTTTTAGTAAATTTAACAATAATTTATCATACTTTTCATTGGGAAAAAATAGGCTACTGTTTCATTATTGTAAAATGAATAAAATTACGGTTGTATTATTTCTTATATCTGTTGTATTTGCATTGTTTTGTTCATTTATTTTTCATGTAATACATTGTGTGTTCAGAGATTGGCATTATTACACACTAATATAATTTACAGTGGAGTGGGCACTGACTGCATTTGCTCGACAGTGTAAATACAGAACTTATATATGTGTGTGTGTGTGTGTGTGTGTGTGTGTGTGTGTGTGTGTGTGTGTGCGCGTGCGTGTGTGTTAGTGATTAGGCAGAAAGTGGTTTGAAGAGAGAAATAGTCAACTGCAACTTGTAAGATCTTTTGGCACCCATAAGGTCCCATCTAGCATGTCAAAATGGTCATAAGACTTATATGAACCAGTGTCTTGAGAAAGAAAGCCACTCTAATTCTCTATGCCAGCACAGACAGAGAGCTTAACATGCAAGATTTCTGTGGTTAGTCTCTAGATGGAGAAAGAGATTCCTCACTTACTGCACTGAACAGTTCACACTAAACACCAGTATTACACACAAAAGTGAAGAGAAGACTTGTGATGCTGGCCTTATTGCAGACTTTTAAAGCAAAGCCATATCCTACACTGGCAAATAAGAAGGGTGGAATGTAAAGATAGTAAACGATTATTATGGATGGATGAATTATAGGTTGAGGTCCTGTGAGAAGAGTTTCATTATAAGTTCCATGAGAAGCACCATTATCCAGCCCCCCTTGCATGTGAAAATGTATTAATAAACACACACAATGCAGCATCTATTTAAAATGGAAACAGTTGTAATATTATCAGTGTCTTGCACTGTACCCAATTTAATGCATTCTTGATGAAAAACAAAGTTCGAGGAGCACATACCTGTCAACACTGGGATTTAAAAATAAGGGAAATCCCACATAGGTCACAGACTTTGCATTCCTTAAAATCTTCTAAAAAGGAGTGGATTTGTGAGCTTGACCAGTGTGGTTGATTTTACATGACAGTAAAGTCATATGATAGTCAGTGAGTTCCTCTCTCAGGAAAGTAAGACACAAATTCCTCATTCAAGCTCAACTGAGGGAACAGGGCTACTAGCCTTGTCAGTGTTGCTAAGTGAACATTGCTGATTTATGTAAACCATACAATACTTCACATAACATGTTAACTGTAAACTGTCCCTAATCTCTAATTGACTCCAGTAATCTGACAACTGATCTCCTTCTCCATAGTTCACCTCCCTGAGAGGCACATGCAGGATGACCCTGGTTGCTATGTGTTCAGTGTAGCCACAATAAAATAAATGAAACAATAATTAGTCTATTATTCTGAAATTATCCCAAGAGGTCATGACACCTACCTGAAAGGCAATATTAAATTCGGCTAAAGGCTTATGGGCAGCACTCAGGAACATAAAGTATTCCTTCATAACTGGATCACGAACTTGGGCATTCCTCTCAACCTCCTCATGACTGTCAAAGTATGTCTATAGTTTTAGGGAAATAGGGTGGCAATATATGGTAAAAAAATGCAATGGAAACTTAACATAATACATTTTCAAGATATCTGCTGAGTGGAGTTTACCATTACAATCTGTACAACATCCCACTGGTTCAGTACTGTCTGTATGTATGTAAGCAGACTGAACCATCTTGTACTGCAGTACCTCAGCAGCTTCAGGTTGTGAGTCTGTGAACTCCTTGTAGAGCTCAAATCTATTTGCACTGAAATCAGAGAATAATTTTGAGTTTAGTAAGTTTTCTCAGATTGCCCATGGTGTAATTATTAGATATAGAGTTATGTGTGTGTGTGTGTGTGTGTGTGTGTGTGTGTGTGTGTGTGAGTGAGTACTTTCATTTTACATTTACCTTTTGTAAAGGTCGGTTGGGTGTATATCCCAACCAAAATGTCCTCTACTGAAAGTTGGGTTGCTTCAATGCCAAAACCAGTGTCAATCTGGACAAGGTGGGAAATGCAGCCAAGGTCCTAGACATTAGATCTTAGTCTGCTAATCGCTGAATTTTGTCTGTCTTTTATTCACTGTTGCTTTGTCAGAGTTGAAGGCAATGACATTGTCCAATGGAATGTCTCTTTTGCTATTGGAAAGAGGAAATCAAAACAATATGCAGACAATTACAAAACAACCAATTTGACAAAAGCTTTTATGTAGCTGTAATCACATGAAACTGAAATAAAAATGGTCTAGCTGCTATAGTTAAAGGCAAACTAGGTAAACACAGTGCAGTTCCCTCACCACAATGCATCAGAGAGCTTTTCATATAAGTTTCAGCATTGACATTTTCAGCTCAGCTTTGGTCACTTAAACAGCCTCAGAAACGTTGTAGTCAATGCAGTAACTGGCTGGGCATGTTTCTGCGCCTCTTGTGCATTGCAGATTTGTCATGTTAGTCACTTTTCCTTCCATGTGATACACTAAAACCTGTCTACAATATTTTACAAAAAGCATGACTTTGCCTGATGTTGCTCTTGGTTGAGTACAGGTAAGCCTCCTCCTAGTTGTTAAAAAACTTGCACAAAGTTTTCACCTTTTTCACAGATACTCCAGCGCCATCTCTCGTGTTTCTCCATCCATCCTCGTGATGCTATTCTTCTTCTTGTTTTATTGGCGGGTGCAGTTTGAGTGAATGACTTCTGTAGCTGTTACAGCTATAATGTTCTATATGCTGCCACCTGCTTTAATGCTTTTATTTTGACAGGAAAATACAACAACGAATGTCCTTTACATGTAGCGTGTAAATTCTGCATTGTATATAAGACTCTCTCGCTCTGTATCTTTTGCATGTGTGTGAGACAAAGCAAAGGCTAGTCATGTGCCTACAGATTAGAGTTTACGGTTTGTCAAATACAGGTACTAAATAATAGTACTAATAAGTGGGGCATTTGGTGGGGCTTTGGCGATCTGCTTTACCGATGGCCAGTCAATTTACTCCACAGCCAATCATAGGACCCCTCCTTGTTTGGGCCCCAAGGCCCAAATCCCATCAACTGATCACTGGGGTTCTGCAGGGATCAGTTCTTGGACCCCTCCTCTTCTCCATATACACTACATCACTGGGACCCACAGGCACATGGTTTCTCCTACCATTGCTGTGCTGTTAAAACGCAGCTCTATCGTTTATTTCAACCAGATCAAACGGTAGGTGCATAGATCTTAGGCTGCCTGTTGAATATCTTGGCATGGATAAAAAAACATCTCTCTGAACTTCTTGTCTTTTCAGCCTCTTCACCATCCAGCTAGGTTCATTAACAATTACCCCATGAAGTTCGGTCAGAAATATTGGTGTAATCTTTGATGACCAGCTGACCTTCAAAAACCACACTTTTCATAAAATTTTGTTCTCTGCAGAAAAATATCTTGCAGGTCAAAGGGGTTGAATCATTTTAATTGAACCAGACTCTGTGGCACAGACAGACACGGGAGGGTGGTAAGGTTTTATAAGTGAAGTAATGTGTAGGTAACTTAATTTCATAGGTGACAGGGTTGACTTGGCGGACATTGAGAAAGGGGCCAATGTATCAGGGACTTTGCATGGAAGGTGCAGTTTGATGTCCCTGGTGGAGAGCCACACCTTTTGCCAGGGTTGAACATTTCATTCCACAGGGCATCAGCATGACCCTTCTGGGGGCGCACTGTCCTTTGAAGACTTTAATGAGCCACATCCCAGCCCCTTTTACTCACTTGGAACCAGTGGTCAACTGATGGTTCCCTGGACCACGTAAATAGGTCAGACACTGAGTATGCACTAGAAGGGCATGAGGGTGAAGAATGCTTTCCAGACCCAGAAGATTAATTGTGGTCCATGATTGGAAATGATGTTCTCTGGGAGAATCCTCTGCCAAAATTTTGTACGGCCAAAATTACAAAAAAAAGTGTAATTAAACATCCCTTGAAGAAAATGATATGCTTATCAAGGGACCACTGAATGGGACTTACATGACGCACAGGGCGATAAAGGATAGTTATATGTTGCAACAAAAGCAATTCTAGAACAATCAGTAGCTGACTAGCCACCTGGATATTATTACAGAGACCCAGGACTCAACTTATTTTTACTTATCACTGAAGGCAAGGCATCAATGCAGACACTCAAGAGCTAGATCGCATTACAACACTTTATTCCAATCAACATAAATAACCCCTGCATGTGCAGATGCCTCATGGTATCTTCTCCACACCTCTTCTCGTCTGAAGGCTGGGCAAACGGAAAATGTAACTCATGTGTACTGGGGTCAGTCATTCTCTTATACAATACCCTGTGTTGGAGCACAAGCTTAGAACTCTGTCGAAGTAGTTGTTTTACAGTCATCTTCACGTACATCAATACTTGTTGACGTTTTTTATCTGCTCCTTGCTCCTGACTCCATTCATCAATGTCTAGAGTGCCATAATTTGCTGACAGCTCTCTTCCAACACACTGACCTGTCGAGACTCAACTGGAGTGACACGGTCTACCGGGAACCTGGACAAACTATCAGCATTAATGTTTTCACGTCCAGGTCGATACTTCACTGAGAAATCAAAGCTTGCCAACTGGGCTACCCAGCGTTGTTCCACAGCTCCAAGTCTTGCTGTCTGCAGGTGGGCCACTGGGTTATTATCTGTAACAATGCATTTAGCCCCAGTCAGATAATCTTTAAATTTCTCTGTGATGGCCCATTTTAAGGCCAACAACTCCAACTTAAAGGAGCTGTAATTAGCATTGTTTCACTCTGCTGGGTGAAGGCTGAGACTTGCATAGGAAACCACACGTTCCTGCCCATCTTGAACTTGTGACAATACTGCACCCAAGCCCTGATGACTAGCATCAGTATACAGGACAAAAGGCAGGGAAAAATCAGCATATGCCAGAATAGGGGCCTGTGTGAGACACATCTTTAATTTTGTAAAAGAAGCTTGACAGTCAGCAGTCCACTTAACTGCACGCTTACTTGCCTTCTTGTCTGCTGGAACTCCTACCAGGAGTGCATTTAAAGGTTATGCTATCTTGGCAAAATTGGTAATAAACCGTCTATAATAGCCAGCAAAGCCCACAAAACGCCCTTATCTCTCAAACAGTGGTAGGAACAGGCCACTCCTGCACTGCAGCCATTTTATCTGGATCTGGACTTATACCCATTTTATTCACTACATGCCCCAAGAATTTCACTTGTTGCTTGAGAAACACTTGTCCAGCCTTAACTTTAGTCCATACTGTGCCAGCCACTGGAACACCTGTTCCAAATGACAAAGATGACAAAAAAGATGAAAAATCGGCAGAATATACAATATCATCTAAGTAGACCAACAGAAAATCAGTGATGTGACCACTCAAGCAATGATGCATTAGTCTCTGAAATGTAGCTGGTCCATTGGACAAGCCGAAGGGCATACGCTGAAATTCAAATAATCCTAAAGGGGTTGTGAAAGCAGTCTTTGGATGATCGTCAGGGTGTACCCCCACCTGCCAGTAACCACTGGCCAAATCTAGAGTGGTAAACCATTCATCTTGAGTAAGTGTGGTCAACGTTTCCTCAATTCGGGGCATCATAAACTCAACTGCATTTAGCTTCCTATAATCAACGCAGAAGCGCCAACTTCCATCTTTCTTCTTAACCATGACGATTGACGCTGCCCATGGGCTACTACTCTCAGTAATGACTCCCGTTTCCAGCATGCCAATCAGCAACAGCTTCATCTGTTTGTACCTCATTGGGGGTAAGGGGCGAAATTGTTCCCGAATAGGGGGGGCATCACCAGTATAGATCCTGTGCTGAACAGCTTCAGTACAGCCCAGATCATTTTCATCCCTAGCGAACACTCCACTCCACTTCTTTAGCAGTGTATGAAAAGCTTGTCGTTGTTGATCAGTTATGCCAGATCCAAAACTTAGTGGACTCACCCCTCCAACAACAGATTCCTCTTCCAAGTTGGTAGCTTCCACTACATTGATGTCAACGACCCCATCAGTACTCAGAGCTAAATCTCTTCTTCCATAAATATCCACATCAGAAATCTCATACAGTTTACCAAGTCTCTGATAGCGGCCTATGGACACTCTGTATGGGGGGGGGGGGGGGGGGGAATTACACAGACGGACAGGAATCTTACCATCTTGAATTACAACCATAGTTCGTGCAACAGCCTCTTAATCTGTCTCATCTAGGGGTTCCACTAAACCACAATAGTTACGGTTCTGCAGGCCCATTCGGGCACGCCCCCCACACAATAATCTCACTTCGAGGTGGAATCCATATCTTGTGATGACTGGCTGGCCACACATAACCTAGAAAACCATCATCCCGTGTGCGAGCAGCAATACATTGACACACCGTCATAGCCTGTTTCCACACTCGCTGTTCTGCAGGACTCTGGAAAGAGAATGACTGATTTAGGCCCCAAAATGACTGATTTAGGGCACTCCAACATAATGAAATCACATTCATTCCAATAATAAAAGGGTTAGTGGAAAACTCATCTTTCACAATAACGACACATCTCTCAGGAAGTCGGATACCGGCCACTGCAAAATCCAGTACTGCATACCCAACACATGGGATTTCCAGGCCATTTGCAGCTCTCAGAGTCAATAGGGGGGCGTGACCCAATTTATAGGTAGGAAACTTCTGGTCTAGCATACTCTGCTGTATTAACGTTACTTGTGACCCTGTATCTAATAAGCCTTTACAGGGAATATTCTGAATCAAAACATTAACCATAGGGCAATCAGCAATAAAAGAATGTGTGGTCCCTTGATTATTAGTTGAAATCCATAGCCCTGCAGTTTGGACCTCTACAACAGGGCAATCTAGTTTAAAGCTGGTCTAGGCTCTGAATCCTCTCTACAACACCTCCAGCTCTTCATAGTGCACTCTTAAAGGGCAACAGTCTCCGCCCCACCATGACCAGTGGATCACATTATTAAAACAAAGATGCACCCAAACATCATATAAAACAAAACAGTCTCATATAAAATAACCATTTCACACAATTTGAATCCCCTAACACTTACGATGAGACTGGCTCTAATGATTTCTTTCAGGTTTCTCGGGAAGCTCATCAGAGACAGGAAAATGTGCTATAAAATGTTTGGATCAAGGAAGGTATGGAAATTATTAGGGTGTTGAATTGGGTAAAGAACAAGGTCCATCTGGCGTAACGTGGATTCAGTCTCTTGGCTTTGTGAGGATGCTCAAGGTTCTTATGGGCTTTGAGTACAGTAAATTAATGTTGTGCTCCCTCCAGCCAATGCTTCTATTGCTCTAGGGCCAATTTAACAGCTAGAAGCTCTCTGTTCCTGATGTTGAAAATTTTCTCCACTGGGGTGCACACATTGATGAAGCTGTGGTGGTGTCCTCCACTGCTGAGACAGGATCCAACACCTTCTGTAGAGGCATCGACCTCAACCACTAAGAGTTTCACAGAGACTGGATGAATTAGGAATGGTGAGCTAGAAAATGCTTCTTTTTAAAATGTAGAATGCATGGCTTGAGTAGCAGCTAGAGTCCAGGATGGGGGGTTTGGGGTTCTGGGGGCGCTCTGCCTCCGGGCTGGGATTCCGGCTGGCCCTGGGGGGCTTGGGTCCTGGTGGATGTGCCGCCGGGAGCGTGGGTGGATGCATGCACTTGGGTCCGGCCCTGGTGCGGGGGCCTCTGATGCATCGGTGGGGCCGGGGGCATCTTTAGCTGGTGGGGACGTCGTTACCATCTGTCAGTATTCACTCTGCATGGAGGGGGGGACCCAATAGGGGCGGAGGACTGGTTTAACCTAGGTGTCTATTGTCTTCAGTAGTCTGGGAGTTGACTGAATGATGGGGTGGGGGTAGTTTTTCCTCTGCTGTGGGGTCTGGTGGGCCACCCCGGGCTGCCGTGGGCCCTGGTCTGGATGGGCCTGGGCCCCCCGCCCGGGACGGGTTTGGGGCAACGGGGGTGCCTATGGGGGTCAGCGGGGGAGTTGGCTCCAACGGGGGGGGCACTTTGCCCCCTCCGATGTTTTCCTCCCCATCCCTAATGCTTCCCCTCTCCTGCCCCATCACACCAACATACAGGTAGGGTTTTTGGGGTGCGGGTGTGTCGCTGGGATGCAGGGGAGTTGGGACTCCTCTGTCTCCTCGTGGCCTCCCGCATCCCAATCATACATCACTACTTAGACACTCTTATTACTTACTGTCACATGACACATACATATAGGGCCTTGGGGGTGGGCACACTGAACGGCGTCCAGAGGGCGGTCTGTTCATTCAGCCTTCCCTCTGGTGCCAATGCCCACTTCTCAATTTTAAGTTGCACATAGACATTGAGGGCTCTTGGGAGGGGCCCCTCCCCTGTTTTAAAGCTCTTTAGAACAACATACACCAACACTACATTTGAGCGGGTGAGGTGAAGCATGGGGTCTTCTTTTTTTTTTTTTTTCACACCCCTGTTCTCTGTTCTCTGTCCGGGGCCGGGGGCTGTGAGGAGGAGCTGGCCATCCGGTCGGGGTCTGGGCTGGTGGTCTTCTCTGCTGCTGCGGGGACAGGGGTGGTCTTCCTGTCTCCACACCGGAGTGAAGGGGATTCAGCTCCGGGGTCTGGCGCTGACTGCCCTTCTGGGGGTAGTGGTGCCTTGTCCCAGGAGTATAGAGTACAAATGGGGAGTGTGAGTGTGGGTACAGTGTCCATTTTTTTTTTTTATTATTTATTAATTTTTTTGTGTGTGTCTACATGTGGGGTGAGTGTGTGAATTTTTGTTTGCGTGCATGAGGGTGGGAATAGATGCTTGTGTATGTGTGTGCCTGTTTGTCTATATCTATGTGTCAGGTCAGGCCTTTGACTCCGCCTCACTCATCATCTAGGGCCCCCCCCCCACTCTACCACCATGCCCCCGGCCGCCGGTGCGTTGGTGGTTTCTGGCTCCGGGGCGGGATGCTCGGGTGGGCGCTGGCCCGCTCTTGACGGTCGCTCGGTAGGGCCTGGCTTTGCTGGGCCCCGGCTGGGGGGTGGGGGGGCCCTTGGTTTTCCGGGCCCGGGCCGGTCTGCCCTGGTGTGGCCGGCTGCCGGCGGGGCCTGCGGTCTTGCCGCCGTGGCCCCCTGGGGCGTCTGCATTGTGGCTGCCGGATGACCTCCTCCGGGCTCTCCTCTGCCTTTTTCTGGGTGGGGGCCGCGGTTATCCCTGCGGTGGTTCTCCTGGGATTCCCGTGCCCTGGGGGGCCTCCGTGTCTGCTTCATGCCTTGCGGGGCGGGGCTGTGGTTCCCCACTCACACTATCAAGCATTTACATGGAGGAACCTTATGAATACAAGCGCGTTCACACACACAGGTGTGCACACAGGTGTACACACAAGCATTCACATTGGTGTAAAAACAGGTGCTCACAGACACTCACTGTCCTAAAATGCTGTTGCTTCAAACATATTTTGTAATATTAGTTACGTGTGCTGCGCAATAACATTTAACATTTAGTATTTACTGTGATTCATACGGACATTGGATGTTGTTGTAGTTTGTCTGCTGTTGTGTCTTTTGTTGTTTTCTCTCTTTGTCGGCAGGTATGGAAGCAGATTATCTGTTTTTGTTCTCTCTCTCTTTCTCTATCCTCTTTCTCTTTTTTTTTTTTCTTTTCTATTCTTCTTTCTTTCTCCTCTCCTGTTTTCTCTATCCCCCGGTCCTGTCGGTCATAGTATGGTTAAATAAATAAAATATTAAAAAAAAAAAAGGGCTGTGAATGATGATAGCATAGCTACACATACACACTGTTATGTGTTATCTGTGTTACTGACAGGCCGGGGAAAAAAAATAAAAAATAGAGTCCAGGATGTAGACTTGGCCCTGACTTTGAGGAAATTGGTGAGTGGATGAGTAATGGAACCAACGTTATGGATAAAGCATTGACAGAATTTGGCAAAACCAAGAAAACGTAAATCTTTTACAGTTGTGTGAGTGGGCCAGTTGTAGACTGCTACAAACTTTCTCTTGTCCATCTGAATGCCTGATGTGGTAACCTAGGTTATAAAGATGTGTTTGATTACTTCAGGAATCTGGGCAACATTGCTCTAGATCAGGGGTGCCCAACCCTGTTCCTGGAGATCTACCTTCCTGCAGAATTCAGCTCCAACCCTGATCAAACACACCTGAACCACCTAATTAGGATCTGAAGGAGCACAGATAATCAAAGACAGGTGTGTTTGGTCAGGGTTGGAACTGAACTTGCAGGAAGGTAGATCTCCAGGAACAGGGTCGAGCACCACTGCTCTAGATCACCTCAATGTTCTTTTGTTAAGTAGGTTCTGGTTTTGCCATAGTGAATGGAGATAAGAAGGATCTGCATCCAGTGTACAGAGGGCCAGATATTTTTTAACTAACAACAGGGCACTTCAGGTTGTTAGGTTCAGCAAAGATGCAACCCCCTAATGTTCTTTACATGGTTGTACATTGAACCATACTTTATGAACAAGATCAACTATTGTACCTGGCAATGGCACATCCAGATTTCTAATCAAGTGAATGTCTGCAGGTGAGATCAGGGATGATGCTGGTTAGTGTCCTTTCCCAGTTTTGTTAACTGTTTTAACAGCATATTTTAAAACATTGTTGCATGGCCATATAACTGGATATTGTGATGAGCCGGTTGCCTCCCTCCTATTTTTCATCAACACCCCGTCCCATAATTGCCGCCCGTCGCCAGACTCCCGACGGGAGTGGGCGTGTGGGAGATGAGAGGTGCCAATCAACCATGTCTAGCGGTGTGTGAAAAAAAGCGCCGCTATTTAAATGGCGCAGGCGCCTCTCCTCGGGAGACCGGTCACTTCCCCGTGCATGCACGCTGGTGTCCAGGAAGGTGAGCGTCAAGAGAGGATGAGGACTGCACCTGATATGACGGCCGTCGGATCCCTCCCTGGCCGTGCCGAGGGCCGGGGAGGATGAAGCCGTGCAGATGACGCCGCCGCCCCTCGCGCCCCGGACCCAGGAGGGCCGCCGGACTCCGCCCCTTGTCTGGACCCTTCCTCATCGGACACCTTCACTGTCCCCAGCACGACGAGGACACCAGATCCCCTGTTTTCTTTGGACACTGTTTTTTTTCCCCATTTCGAACACTTTCTTTTGTACTTTTGTTTAATAAAAGCCACTCCGAGGCCTGACGCCACACCCCCTGTGTCTGTCATTGTGCTCCTCCCACCACAATATAAAGTCAATGTTTGTTCTTCAGTTTTTTCATTCTTAATGTTTTTTTGTGAGAGTTAAGTAGGCTATTTATGAAAAGCTATTTATGAAACAACAGTCCATGAAATGTCCCCATTTAGCTAATTAATTGTGTGAGAGAAATTTACTTGGAAGAGCATGGAAGTGGCATTTTATTAGATTTATGTGCTTGGTGGTTTTTGTTTAATTTGATGAACTGAAATTCATGTCAACTAAGAGACGCATAATGTGCAGTGCTGTGGGTCCTCAGAACCAGGAGTAAAACCCACTGCTATAAGAGATAACACTTAGAAAGTTTGCAAGTTGACATGTAGTAAATCAGTATATAAGCCAACATAACGTCGGCAGCTGATGCCAAACTAATTCTGCTAAATCGAATGAATAGGTAATTACTAATTTCTGGACACAACCCTGGCAACAATGTTTTCCATCAGTCTTGATCCCTTCACTAGTACTTACTGTTTTACTTGTACATATTCAAACTCTACAATCATGATTGTCATTAGGGATTTTTTATTCAGATGGTATATATTAAGTTCACACGGTGTGCCCAATTTATTCACTGCATCTGCAACAGTAATTTTCTCTCGAAAATGCAAGTGAAATCCTCACACTGTTGAGCTCAGAAAAATTACATTTTTTTTTTCAGTTGGCAGGACTCTCAAGTATTTCAGTAGTGTATGCAGCACATTGAGGAAAGAAAAGCAAAGCAAATAAAAACAACCCCCATTGCCTTTATTTAATTAGACATTTTACAGTAGTCACTCTTATAGTAGCTGCCTTGTTTTTCTTTTTCCCCATTGTTTCACATATTCTATCACATGGATCAATGCAAAGGAAGAAATATATATATTTATATATGAACGCCCAAAACAGGAAATTTTGGCAAGATATCATAATTACATGATTTCAGCCCTGTGCATTCAACAGGGTGAATGTTTGGTTCATACATGGCAATTGAGTTTAGTGGGCTATGAATCTGCAAAAGAAAAAAAAAAAAAAAACATGGTCAGATGAAAGAGGAACCGCATTTAAAATCTATTCAAGTTCTTCGAATTGAATTCTTCGTGCCGATTCCGGAAAAACTGCAACCTGATGATCAACAACTCAGTGTTTGATATGTAACTATAAACGCACATGGGTATTTCCCAATGCACAAGAACATTTTTTTAAATGCAAACCGCACTGAACGTGAATCTAAAAACAACAACAACATCAACAACAAAAAAAAAAACATTGCAACTACATTGTCGAGGTCACTTTTAAGGGATGCTGTTTGTCTACTGCCATCAAACACTTTGAACTGCCATGTATTGGACCCAATACTGAATATAAGTGTGCAAGGAATACAGTCAGTAAAAGGTGTCGACATGCATCGTATTCTGGAAGGAAGTAGCTGCAGAGCTCACCGAAAGATTGAAGAAAAGTTGTTTTCCAGGGTCCCTGGTAAGGGCCCGTTCAATAGTTCAACAGAGTGGATGGAACTGGTTTCAAATCTGAACAATTAAAACAGACTGCGACATCAGTCCAGCGCACGTGAAGAGCTTCCCATGAGTCATGACCGTTAAAGCCTAGCAAGAGCCTTCCTGCTCAAAGCAGCTTGTTAAGAGAACCATTAAACAACTGTAATGGCAGGTGGGAAGCAACTCAGACTAGGAAGAATGCGTATACAGAATATGTGTGGTTAATCTTTTGCGAGTGATAACACTGAATACGGCTGGAAACAACAACCGTTTCATTCTCTAATACGTTTTCAAACTAATTGGCCACAAAGCATTTTTCTTCACCGTTTCCTAACAGAGAGACTTTTCTCCATTTCTAATGGGAGGCATAATTGAGTTAGGACCATTCCGGGTTTAAAGGTGAGCAGCTCTAATGACCGAATGATAACCGATATGCGATCAGCGTTCTGTGAAAACCTTTCTTGATTTGCAGGAATCTACAGCAACATTCACCCTGCGATATTATATAAGATAGAGCTGAGTAGAGCTTGACAACACAGGTACGTACAGCAGCTCAGAGCAGCTTCTCAAGTCTAGCTAATCTGTGAGGCTTTCAGAAGCGTGCCGTTGGTGGTGAGATCCATGTCCTTCAGTGCCGTGGTTCGGTGAGCACACTAATCAGGAAGAGCGCAGAAATGAAGAGGGGAAGGACAGAGGACGGTCAGCATATGGCACGTCAAGGCCGTGAGCGAGTGTGGCACAAATACAATGAAGAGAAGGGAACACCGAGCACACCATCAGAGGCCATCAACAATCCAATGCTAAGACGTTAACACTGTTCACACACACACCTCCAGAAACTGATTCATTACAGTGAGTGAATCTCAAAAGAAACACCTAAAACACGTCACCCCAAAATCAAAGTCAAGCCTGATTTTAGGACCATAAAGATTTTTTTTTAGCCACTTTTAAACCTGATTCCAATCACTGTATCTTAACCTCATGATAAATCACTTTTGACAACAGCGAGGACTCAAATTAATGCAAAATGTCTTTAAAGTAGGAGTGTGCCTACCACTACTAAAACCATCTCATACAGCCAAAAAAGTCTTAATGGTCCCAAAGTGGACTTTATTTTATTTATGCAAAGCAACAAACAAATAAAATCTCTTGATTTTGGGGTGAAGATTTCTCCTGCGATTCACCCAAACACACTAATATGGCTGTGTTTGAGACGACCTCTCCACAGTAGGATACATTCGGCATGGTCTTGCACTCCGGGATAGAGCCAGTGTTCCCAGCAGGACAGGAGCTGTGCTGGGGTCAGGAGGGGTCATTTACAGCAAACTACTAATTTGTACACACACACTCATTACTGGTACGGAATATCTATGTGGACTTGATTTCTCCATTCACAAATGGTTGATCCAGAAATAAAAAAAAAACAAAACAAAACAAAAAAAACAGCAAAGTGTCTCTGATTTACAAATGTTCGTTCTTTTGATACTATGTTGTGAGTCTCTTCCTGTAGTGTTGTTGGCGGGCAGGAATCTTTAGCTGTTCTTAAGCACGAGTCTGTCTTCAGCGGAGGGGAAGCAGTGCAGCTGGCAGACGTCTGGGGCGAGAAGGCCGCAGGATCGCAGGTCCACGCTCTGCAGCGAGGCGCAGCGGCGCAACAACGGCAGACACTGCTCCGTCACCTTCACACAGCCTGAAACACAGAAGCGTATTTCAGAGGGTTTTTCGTTTGATTCATTCAGTAGTTCTGTTTACTTCATATTAACACTATATTACTTCAAGTTCCTATGGAGACTGTAATAGGTTCAAATGAGCTTAAAATCAAACACAGTGAAAGATATTACTTGAACAGACCATGTTATTTACTGAAATTATTTAAAAAGTCCCATGTTAATTTGTACAGTGCGTCTATATATTTTTTGAAAACTGTATTTTAACACTTATCCCATAGAAATTTCTTCAGTTCCATAAACCAATGTTTCTCAACCTATAAGACACCCATTTTGGGTTTTGCAGCCAGTAATAGTGAAGCAATGCAAAATAAACTCATGACTGCTGTAAAATTGTGAATTATGAAACCATATTTTTTTTCTAACAAAATCACATGAAAACATCAACATCACTCTGGAATTCTAAACCTTATTTTACTTAAACTTTCAAGATCACGAAAAAAAAAATCTTGTTGCAACGGTTGATCAACAGGTGGCAGCAGAGTGAAATGTGGACTATTTGGCCTAATTACTGCTTGTTTGTGTAGTTTACTGGTTATGCCAATGACATTTATCAGTGAGGTATCCAGTTTTATAAAAAAATGCAACATGAGGTTAAGCCAGAATATTCATTAAATATATCATAGAGCAGGGGTTTTAAAAGCTGTCCATTTTGTATGTACACCTTTGAAACACCTATTTTTCTTTAATATTAATGTATTTTTGTATTGCATATTTTCACTGATGGGACCAAAAGTAATAAAGGCCTCCATTTACTGAAGAATGGTTTGAGAAGTAATAATAATAATAAAAAATTGAGTGGCCTTTCAAGCCACTCAAGGTCACCATACATCAGGAACAATAAATAAAACAACAAGTATCAATAGACCATAAAAAGAAGCAGCAGTTACGAAGCAGCAGTTAGTAAGTAAATCAAGATCCCTGATAAAGGTTGAGCACGAGCGTCTGTACCTGCCAGGTTGACGTGCGTGAGGCTCTCTCTGAGCGGCGATATGGGAGAGGTCAACGTGTGGATGGTCTGGTCTGTGATATGGCAGCACTGACTGAGGTCAAGCTTGGTCAGGTGAGGAAGATAGCGCACTAACAGGCGCGACACGGCGTCGGTCACTTCCAGGCCTGCCAGTCGCAGCTCTGTCACATTCTGGAAACGTCCACCTCGGTTCTCTCCATGAGCTGCAGCGAAGAACAACCGGTCAATACAGATATCAAAACTCTCCAAAATTTTGGACACAAATTCCCTCTGTAATATATGTATGTGTGTGTGTGTGTGTGTGTGTGTGTGTGAGTGAGTGAGTGAGACCTGAGCGTGTGTCATTGGACGGCGGAGCCAGCAGCTCTTTCAGATGAGAGTCTTTTAGATCCTCCACCCAGCTGAGGTCCAGGAGCCGCAGACAGGGACACACCGACTGACACAACGCTGAGACCGAGGACCATGAGCAGCCTGCCACATTCAGCTCCAGCAGACCTGACGAACCACAGAGCAGCGTTAACACCACCACAAACTGTCCAGATCATCGCTGACCACATAATTTAACGATGAAACATTCACATCTTACAATTTCAAAATTTGACTACTGTTGGTGTTACTTCTAACGGGTTTCAGATGTTGTACAGCACCTTCTCACGCAGCACACAAGCCTGTTGGTGTCTGTCATTATATCTGCTCTGTGGCCAAGCTATCTTCTTTGTCAGGGTCACGTATGCATCAGGGATCATTATTCACATAAGAATGTGCTAACCTGATTTCTGCCACGCAGAGCACAACTCAACGCAGAGTGAACATGAGCAGAGCTATCCTCATTGTCATTAAACAGATGAAGCATAGCAGGGCAAAAGTGTTCAAAAACATCCATATATCTTAAAATCATTTTTTTAACTTCTGGACAATGATTCATTTCATTTGAGTTGGACAAATGACACTAAACTGAGTTTTCAGACTAGTTAGTGAGTGCATACACCAGCTGTGTGTATATTTAAGCAAAGTTTATTTTATATAAATCCTGATATGTACATGGGACCAAAACATTTATACATCAGGCCCCTGGACTTTACAAAATGCTCAGTTTTTTCCTTTCTCCTCTATTCTATTTAGTGCATTTCTCTCACCTATGTGCTTCACGATTGCTGTAAGGCGTTTAGCGCAACAACTCATCCCTGTTTCACTCATCTGTCTCAAGAGTGGAGGATTTCTCTTCTGACCACTGTCAGAGCTGTACGTAGATTTGTTGATGACAGTCTGAGGATCTTCAAGACTCCTGAAGCATCTTACACTCTGCTCTTGTGCACTTCTACAGTTTTTCTGGGGGTGCACTTACAGTACTGACTACACCTGTTTCTCACGTACGGCTTAGACACGCTTACAGCGCTTCACATTAAAACTCTGGATCTGGCATAAGCATGGCCTACCTTGCAAACGGTTAATTAGCCACATGAGCTGTTTCTTGGAGATGTTGGTATAGCCCAGGTTGAGTGACACGGGTTGACGACGGATTATACTGCTCAGCATCGGAGGAGTTATGGAGCGCTGGCGACTCAGATCGATCTGAGTCCATAACCTCTTATCACAGCACCTGCACACAAAGACATGCATCAGACGCCTGACACAAGAGCCACGTCACATGCACTGGGCATGTCAGCCAATAACCATTAGAAATAAAGTCTTATTTTGCGCTGATAAAGGAATTTCCACTGATATTTCCACTGATGAATATTTCCGCTGTGTAAAGAGAGATGCTGCAATTTAACAGGCTTTAGTCTGGCATTCTTATTAATGATCAGGAGCACAGTCGCGATCAGGACATCACATCATTCCCTGCTCAACACTGCTTTGTTAACTAGACACAATGAATCAGTGAGTTGAAACTGGAACAATCAAAATTCACAAATTAATCAATCAATGCGATCTGTTATCCGGTTAATTGGAAAGAATCAGTTTAAGAGTCATTTGCTCACGAATCAGACATTGCTAGCAAGTCTTAATTTTATCACTTCAAAATGCAAGTTTCTCCCTGAAATGTAGTGTTGTCAAAAGTCAGAAATTATGGTTTGGAGCACCAGCAATGTCCGGTGGAGTTGCTCGAGAGTAAATGACAAAAAGTATGTTTCATAAATCTTAAAACAGCAACATCTGTAATTGTTAGATGTCTAATAATAATTCATTTACTAATTGTCTTGTCATGTTATTTATAATCAAATGGTACTCAAATGATACCTTTTTCTTTTCACTTCTTATACTATGGTGAAATGAAGGAATCAATATTTCATAAATCATTATTTATAATTCAATTCTCTATCTGAAGACTTGACCCTCCTGCTGAGGATAATCACTCAATACATTCTGATGAAATGATTTTAATAATTTTCTTTTTCTCTCAATGGACGTTATAATGAGGACTTTGTAAACTTGCTTGAGATGCATAACTAACATTACACAGGTATATTCTACATCTGTAAATGTTAGAATGTTGCTGTCAGGAGTGCCTTCTGCACGGTAAACTTCAGTAAACAAGCACCGCTGCACACATGCGTGCCAAACAGACGGCGTGTAATGAAATAGGAGCGCAATAATTCTAACTAAAATATACATTTGCCACTTGGTGACATCAGAGAAAACAATGCAAGTTTTCAGTTATGCTGATGATACACGGCTATATACAGTGCCTATAGAAATTCATCATACCCTTTGAAAACCTTTACCTTTTGTTAAATTACACCCTGGAAAATAAAATAAGTCGAACTTTAAGTTGCATGTACCCTCATCATTAAAGTAACAATATCATAAAAAAATAAATAAGGAGGATTATTAAAAATTAATCAGTGAAATGCCTGGTTTGGTAAAGTGATCAGTCCCTTAGAGTATACCATTATAAACTTGCTCAGGTGCAAGCAATCAGCTTTTAGATTAAACACCAGGCTAACTGCCCCAGCTGACATAATCAGTAGTGATGTTGATTACTTCAGAATAAAACAAGCGGTTTCTTGAAGATTCCACTGTTAGTAGTGCATGGTATGGCAAATAATTCACCATGGTTGGGAAAGTGCTTTCAAAAGATCTCTGGGATAAAGTTGTAGAAAAATTAGAAAAAGGCTAAAAAAATATTTTAAAGACTTCAGCTATCCATCAGAGTACTGTTCAGAGCATCATTAAGAAGTGGAAAACATATGGCACCACCAACACATTGCCTAGATCTAGTCCAAAGTGAATGACAGAGCTATTTCTATTAATAAGATAAGCTATTAGGAGGCCAAAGGCAACTTTGAAGGACTTACAAGGCTTTATGATTGGGTCTGGTCAGTCTGTGCATGTGACAAATATCTCCCAAGCTTTACACAAAGCTGACCTGTATGGCAGGGTGGCATGAAAGAAGCCTTTCTTGTTTGCGCTATGCAAAAACACATGTGGAAGAATCTGATAGCTTCTGGCAAAAGGTGCTATGGTCTGATGAGACCAAAATTGACCTTTTTGGACTTAACTCTAAGCGCTATGTTCGGCAAAAAGCAAACACAGCACACCACCCAAAACACACCATACCTACTGTGAAGCATGGTGGTGGCAGCATTATGTTGTGGGGCTGTTTCTCTTCAGCTGTGACTGGGCAATTGGTCAGGAAAAAGGGTCTAGTACATCCAAATTCTTGAGGAAAACCTGCGTCTTTCTGCTAGACAGCTGAAGATGGGCAGGTCATTCACCTTCCAACACGACAATGACCCTAAACATACTGCCAAAACAACAACAAAATGGCTTAAGGATAAGAAGGTTAACGACCTTGAGTGGCCAAGTCAGAGCCCTGACTTAAATCCAAACAAAAATCTCTGGATGGATTTGGAGAGAGCAGTTTATTGCTGCTCACCATATAATTTGACTGAACTTGAGCAATTCTGCAAGGAAGAATGGGCAAATATTCCCCAATCAAGGTGTGCAAAGCTAGTACAGACATATCCAAAAAGACTGATGGCTGTAATTAGAGCAAAAGGTGGCTCTATGAAGTATTACATCAAGGGACTGATGGCTTTCCCAACCCTGTTATTATTATTACTATTACGTATTATTTTACCCTGGGTTTTTTTTTATGAATTTGCAGAACTGTTGTTTTTTTCTTTCACTGGTTTGACGTTGTAAGACCAAAATTGTAAATAAAGCTGGAAAAGTTATTTGGAACAAGGTTTGATTTCAGGCTATATGACAAATAAAGTAAGTCAAAGGGGTATGATGATTTTCTATAGGCACTGTATTTCTGCTGAGCCAAATGACATTGGGACTATTAACTCCATTACAACCTGCTTGTTAGAAGTGAATAATTGGATAAGTTATACATTTTTAAAGTTAAATGAGAATAAAACTGATATTTTGTTGGTTGGCCCCAAGACTAAAAGAGAAATGGTGTTTAAGAATTTAGTTAAATTGACTCCTTGGGCTCGCACAAAAGTCACAAGTTTTAATTCTCACATTAATAAGGTAATAAAATCATATATTTTTTTTTATTTAAATTCAACCCAGAAAGATACAGAAAAAATAATTAATGGTTTTATCTCAAGTAGACTGCACTTTTTACCAGTCTTCCATAAAAATCAATTAATAAGACTTCAGCTTTCAGCATCCAAAATTTAGCAGCTTGGCTATTGATGAAGTACAAAAAAAAAAAAAGAGAGAGAGAGAGAGAGAGAGAGAGAGAGAGAGAGAATAAAAGTCCAGTTTTAGCTACACTGCACTGGCTTTCTATAAAACGTAAAATAGATTACAAAGTCCTTCTTATTGCGCATAAAGACCGTAATGGGCAAGGCCCATAAAATTTAGCTTAAAATGTTTACATTTATTTATTTTCATAGGCTTTAATCTATACATTGTTTGTTGAACAACATTGGGCAGGATGTAAAATTATTTCTTTTTTTTTTTTTTTTAAGAAATACAGAATTTGTTGTCCGAATAGAAAGTATACCGATATATACTGTATATTGCAGTACAACCAAAAAAATAACAAGATATGATTTTCTGGCCATATCGCCCAGCCCTACTCTAGGTCACTCCTCTTGCTTTCGCTTGATCGTTCAAACAGCATTTTGTTACTTAGTACACATGATCCTGAATAAACGAGCCTAAACTAGGCTTTCACACAGAAACCAAGGAGTGAAACCAATGTGACACATTTAAGTAACCAATCTCTGATATTTTTACCCATCACTCTTATGATTATATTTAATACACAAGTGTAATACACATTAAAAACACAAGTGTCACAAGATGAGCTTCGCTGTTTTGAGCTGGTGGACAAATATGTACACGGAACATGTATAGACTGTGGTGGAGAGGGTGTTTCCCTGCAACGGCCCAAGACAGGGGATAGATATGACATCCTCACGTCACCACACACACATTACTACTTTTGTGACACGACACAGGACAAGCACTTTGGAGAAAGGATGGATATGTTTGAAGCTTGATACAGCTCAGACCTTTTCTGACACCTGGCCTTGAAGCTAAAATTTAAGACTTTTAAAGACCTTTTTCAAGTCCTGTACAAATAAAATTAATACCATATGAGCGGGGGTAGGGCAATGTCTTCAGTACCATATTTAACTGTAAACTTTTTGTAAAAAGCATAATTTACAGTTCAGTTTTCACAAAAACAAAAAAGTTTCATAAATAATAAACTCTACATTTCAGCCTTTAAACCATTTATAAGAAAATGGATGAGTCAAACGTATTATTTTTATATTAATTTAAACAATTATTATCAATAAATTATTATATAAATTAATTACGGGTACATGATATTGGCAAAAAAATAATCTCTCAATATTTTCTGGGATTTTATTGATAACGATAATTAAACAGTATTTTGCTGAGTGTGTTATTGTGCTGATATCTTAAGGACTACCGTGTACAGCTGACTCCTGAATTTTTTTTATATTCTTCATATTCTGTGTGGTCAGTTAAGCAGTGATAGATAATTCTTTTCCAATAATTCTAAAAGTGTGCATCTTTTGAGTCAAATTCTTGCATTCGGGCTGTGACCAAGCAAATAAAACCAGTAAAAACTAAATTTATATTTGCTGTGCAGAGGAAACACAGAAGCTGCATCTGAAGTGGCTTTAGATGCATCTACACATTGTTTAATGCAGCTTGGCTCTTGGAAAGCTTTAACCTGCAGCTACAAATGCACAAATAACGTTTTGATATTTTAAACTTACAACATTGAAAACTGATGAAATTATGAAATTATTTTAAAAATGAGAAGATACTTTACATAACTGCCAGTAAGTGTCAGTAAGTCACAGTAAGGGAGTCATTGCAATTGAACCGAATCATTTAAAGGGGGGGTACAATGGTGTTTTTTGTATTCAGAGTTGTTGACAGTGTTAAAGAGTTGGATTCTCATGCTAAACATGGCCAAAGTTTAAAAAATAATTTGGACGAATGATGTTAGATGAGAATTTCTGTGCCGAAAATCTTACTTCCGATTTGGGCTGTTTTTTTTGCTGTTTCATATACAAGGCCCAGTTTGACGCTGAATTTGCACATTGTTTGATACTGAAAGATAGAGCGATCCCAGCTATAAAAGATCCTGGTCATGATTCAGAACTGCAGATGGTAAGTGAAATGGCATCAAATGTCTTAGCTCCGCCCGCGGTGCGCCTCCAGAAGCTCGGCTTTTTCCGGAGAGAATCGGAAAGCTTCTTTTATAAATATGATAAAACTAAAGACTTTTTTTTGAGATATTAAGGATGCAGTACTACTCTATAGGTACTCAAGATTAACATGAGATTAGGTGAAACTGTGCATGTTATGCACCCTTTAAACGGTTGATTCATTCAGGAATGCAACACCATCATGTTGCTCAGAGACGCAAAACAGTGCTGTGGATGGGTTTGGAATGATTTTTAGCAAAAACAGGAAAAATTGCATCTAAAACTCTCTATATGAACTTATTGAACTGTTGTACAAAATCAGCACCACATTAGTAATCATGCTGACTTTTTGAGAAAGAAAAACGTTACCCTTTGTGTGACATTAACTATATGGAATGATATACATCTAAACATTTTCGGCCCCCATATCTTAAATTAAGTGGTCATTCTAAATGCATTTGAATAGACTGAACCATGCAGTGAACGCACTCTAAATGTGTAACTTACACTCACTACTTTAACTTTACTATACTTCATCACATAATCATGATTGTACTCTGTAGGTGTGTTTCGTTTGCTTTCCATGATATACTCCAAAATGTCAAAACACACACCCTACTGTTTAGATTTTTATAAGGCATTATCTTCTTACCGATCCATCAGTTCACATTTAAAGCTTTTCGCACAGTCTGAACTCTCAACAAATACAACAGGCTTGCACATCCATTCTCGATTGGTACTGTTTCGGTAACAGTACAAAAAGCAGCGCAGCACCGGACTTGTTGCGCTCATGTTTATTTAATAAAATCATAGCCTTTTGAAGTTTAATCATCACATTCAGCCATATTGCAATTCCGGTCTTTCCATATCCAAATTTAAGACCTCTTGGAATTAAGACTTTCTTTACAATTTTAAGACCCTGCGGAAACCCTGATCAAAGCATATGCAATGTGATCAATATATGACCTATTTCCAATGTAATTTGAACTTGTTTAGCTTGTATTATTACGCGGTTTGCTAAAGTGTGACAGTGATATCGATATCTATGCCTAGCAGTGACTGTGTGGTGTCATATTTTAGAGCGTCTGATATCTCACCACCGGCTCCAGGTGCGGCACACACGCATGCAGACACACAGCTGCCGTTGATTGAGATGTTGGAAGACACGGAGCCAGACCTCCCTCGGCAGCACATGCGACGCGCCGCTGTCCAGCGGCAGGCAGTGCGGCTCGGGACAGGCCGGTGGTGGACGCACCAGGTGTCGCTCCATCTGCAGGGGCCGCGGCGGCGAGGGCACAGCCACGGGGCTCCTCTTCACCAGCTGCGAGCGTGCCGGCACCACTCGCGACTGCTGCGAACGATGTGGAGCCAGCGAGGCACTGGCCGGGTTAGCCGGATTAGATGTGGCAGCGTTGCCGTTCGCAGTACCAGAACCGACCGTTGCTGTACCTGTGCTCTTATTTGAGGGAATGTTCTGGCCTTGCCGGCTTCCTCCACGGATTTTGCTACCACGGACGGCCTTTACGGCGCCGTGCCGGTGATTGGTTACAGTACTGCTGTTGGAGTTCTCCTTCTCCTGCACCTCTCTACCAGCCACCCGCGTGCGGCCGTTGCGCGTGTCCTGTCCATTAGTGCGCTTGGATGAGGAGAGGCCTTCGGGTCCCACTGAGTGTCCATGTCCGAAGGTTGGCGGTTGCGTAGCTGACAGAGGCGAGGGTGGGGCCACGGCACTGGCTTTGTGACCCCGATCCCCTGAGCCTTCTTCATCATCATCCGCCTCAGCATCCACGAGCGCTTTACGTACCCTGGAGTTTGCATCTCCTCTGCGGCGCTGTGGCTGCGGCTCATCCGCGTTGTCCTGTTCGTGTTCTGCTGCTACACTCTCGCCCTCAGAATCCTCACTGGCACTGAAGCCAAGCTCGGCCAGACGCCGGTTTCGGTCTCGCTCGCGGATGCTGCTGTTGGCGTATACGCCGGCTGGGGAGGAAGGCTCAGAGGCAGCGACGGGAGACGGAGAGTCTGAATCTGACTCGGAGTCGGTTTCGGAGCTGGATGATGACGAGGAGCTGGAGTCCCGCACTCGCTCCAAAAGCTGACACATGCGTTTGAAGCGCTCGAGTTTCTCACGGTGATGGGAGCGCTGATCCTGGCTTGGGGTCGAGGGCTGCGCTGCGGCAGAGCCTCCGGCAGAACTGTGTCCGCCACCCGACGAAGAGTTCGGCCCGTTCGCTTCAGAAGAATCCGATGAGTTGGGTTTCGCTTTCTGCTGAAGAAGAATATTACTCTAGTAAGAGAAACGGACAACCGTGCATTTCATGTCAACAATACGACTAAAGAAGAGAAGTCGTACCTTCTTCAGATGTTTATCACGGGCACCTTTGATCTGTTGGGGACAAAGAGAAAGACACACAGTTTTTATACAGAGAGGACCTGAGCACTCTGAAATGATATCAACAATCCATCATGACAGCAATGATCAGTGGTTATGTGTGATGTAATTTCAAAATTCAGTATGATCTGTATGATTTATAAGCTTGTTTGTTTGTGACAAGTCCCAATGAGTCTGTTTGTATCAGGTTTAAGTCCTCACCAGGACAAAAAAAACAAGACCACACATACTCACTCAGAATGAATAGACAGGCTCTTTTCAGAAACTTGAGAGCGCATCAAAGTGCTGAGTGATGGACAAGCTAGGTGATGGTCAAGCTAGTCACAATGAAAACATTGTGTGCTTACAATAATTACAGTAATCTGTGGGCATTGCAAAAATACAAACTCATGTGTTTTTCACTGAATAATTTAGCGAGTCTTTAGCAAGACATTCCACTGACACTGCCAACAAACATTACAATAGCATTAAATAACAGGTGCAACCACATTTATTCTTGCATGGCAATATTTATGGCCGGACTAAAATTTATCTCAATGAGGTTCCATGCAATAAGAAGCTTCGCCTGAGAAATTCCCCTACGTTCCAGTTTGATGTCGAGCTCGGGTCTGACACATGAATTTACAGTGTTGATGGTTAATAGTTTGGCAGTGGGCTCTGTGCAGGTGGTGATTTACAGTGACCGAGGCAGTCATTAAAGCAGTGTGTACTCAGCCCCTTCATTACAGCACCGTTCAAAAATATAAAGTACTGCATACAAATCTGGATGTTTAGAAAAAAATATATTTTGCATGCATTTTACATTGTGTCATGTCTGAGATGTCATTGTGTGAAGCTACACTGCCCTCCAAAAGTTTGGAAACGCCCCTGTGAAAAAAGACAGGCAAAGTGTGGCTTTGGACGATATCAGCTTAAATCCATATTTTTTGGTGCAAATACATTAAAGTAACTTGACATTATCATTGAAGACCATCATGTCTGTCATGGAATGGCCTCCCCAATCACTCGACCTCAACCCAATTAAGCTACGATGGGAAGAACTGGACCGTGATGTCTGTAAGAAGTGTCCTACCAGTGTGAATCATCTTTGGGCAATCCTTTAGGAGGCTTGGAGTAATATATCAAGTCAATGTTTGAATAAACTTACAGCTTGGACGTCCAGATTATGTAGAGCTGTAATAGCTGCTAATGGTGGATATTTTGATGAATAGAAAAAAAACTAACATTTTCGATGTATAAACTGTTTATGTAATAAAATATGTTTCCGTAGTTTGTGTTGTCCCTTATCAGTGCAAAATTTTCACGAAATAAAAGGATTCATACCAATATTGTCCAAAACCCCACTGTTCTAGGGCGTTTCCAAACTTTTGGAGGGCAGTGTAGATGCATTAAATTAAACCACTCCAGATATATACAGTCATGGCTAAAAATATAGGCCCCCTTACAATTCTGTCGGTTTAATTTAGCAGTCTTGCACATCCTTAATAATAATTAGTTACATAAAGGCTAATTCTTTCTCCATGTTTGATTTGTATATATCCAATATATAAGCTGAATCAAAACCCAGACAGAAAGACAGCGGTCAACTACTCTGCTGTATTCACCTTCTTTTTGGAAGCGCTCTCCTGGGGAAGGTCCTTCTCCTTTTTTCGTTTAGCTCCATCCTGACGACCCGTGTCTTCTAGAGACAGGCTCTTCTTCTTACTGGGTGGAGGGTCATCCGTCAGCTTCCAGCGACTTACTTCCCCATTGTCCATGCGCCTCTTTCCTAAACCATCTCCTTGATCCTAAACATCAGACGAACACTTATATTATCATTATTATTATTATTACAATAAAGGCCAAACACAGGACTGCTTCCAGAGCAAAATCAGTCAGAGTGTTTCTACAACTATGATGAGTGTAGGCGGTGACATCATTCTGCCACAAATTCATTATACATAAGAAGAGGTTACACATTAAATCTTATCATGAAATCTAAACGCCTCTAATTTGCAACTGTACGTTACAAACTGATTTGCGAGATCAAGCGTGATCACTAGTGTTGTTGCAGAAGCGGGCATGGCCGAACATGTTCTCAAACTAGACATCCATTAACCTGTCATCACTGTACTTCTTTCCTGCTTCTCCTGTGTTCCTACATCTGCATTTGATTAATAACTAGTGTTATTCAAATTATTTGATAATTATTTATTTTTAGGTTTTTCCCCCCTCCATTTCTCTAAAGAAACCTTTTTTTGCCCGTATATGACTGCCAACATCCCCCATTCTACACTTTTAAACAGAGAGTCAATCACTGTAAGAGGTGAAACGGCAGAAATATCTACTTATAAACAAAACCGCAAGTTTACACCTGTCAAAATGTCCAGTCATGGTGCAGTCGTGTCTACTGCACCTACTGTTCAAACACCTTCAAGCTTAAGAAGGGCTTTTCCTGACACCACGGCATAAATTACAAAAAAAAGTGTTCTTTTTAAATAGTTTCCTTTACATTTAAGTAAATATGCAACAAGCTGAAAAGTTGTACAGTTATAACGTACTTCCATATATTCAAAATGCACTTTTGCTGAAAGGATGGCATACGGAGCTGTTTTTTACATTTCTACACATTCTTCATTCATTCACGGAAACATGATCTCGGTCACAAAACGTGAATTTGCAACAATAATGTACAATCCATAGCAATCAAACATTTAAACTACGTGTGGAAATGAATGTAAGAATATAATACCTTCAGTTCCCTGTTCTAAAATGGCAAGCGTCAATGGAGGAATAGAGTATTTAGTGGGAAGTCTTACCTTACTGGTTTTTCCTTCCTTGTGGCACTTTGGACATTCCCAGCAGTTTGGGATCTCATCATTAATGATGCCTTCAGACTTACCCATCTGAGGAGAGACAGTTGATCGATTTATCAGCAGCCAGTTCAGATGCGTTTGTTAGGATCATTTTGAGCTCAGAAATGGTGGCACAAACCTTAAGGCAGCTGGGGTGGATGATCTCGTTGCAGATGGTGCACTCCATGAGCGAGAGGCTAAACTTCTCCTCCTCTGACTCCACAGTGTCCTCCTTTCCTGCTTCACCGCATGCAAAACACACTGCTGTGTGGGGCAACACCGGCTGGAGGAGATCACGAGAGTCAGTAAAGCCAGAATAAGAGAGGAAAATGCATGACGCTTTACACCTGCCCATGAGATGCGCTTTGGGCCCAAAAAGTATTGCACTAGTTCACTCTCAACCGCATTCGGAGGTGGTTCAAATCATTCATTTCCATGCTGCATTCAGTGTAAATACTCATTTGTTCAAATGGATTTGAACTGCAGCAAATGATCACCTGCTCATCTGTTAATCAAGCATTGGGTTGAACTAAATTCATCTATGGGAATCCAGAGTTTGTTCAGAACTGAAATGATAATCTAAGATATGAAATAAGGCTGTCAGAAAAGGGTGGCAATGCTGTCGCTCACCAGATTTTGAAGAAACTGACTTTTGTATCATATTGTATTGAATGGCAGCTGACAAGCCCTAGTCTTGCGTAGCCAGACCTTCAGACTGACAGCAGAAGGTCTGGGAACTTTGGCCGCTTTGAATGGCCAAGGCCCACGCATTAGGCCAAATGACTGACAGTTTAAAGCAGCCAATCACGTTTTGTTTTGTGCCGCGTCATGTTCAGGGGCGTGGAAATGTCTTTATATTTTTCTCATTTTTTTGAAAATTCTGCATGTATTCTGAGGCTGAGACTACACAAGCCCTAGTTCAGACTTTAAACCAACAACTGATGCTTGAGTCACATTAAGGCTCTTGGAAGTGACTGGAACACTTTAAGGGACAGTTAAGCCCAAAAGGATGTGTTTTATGTCAACCTTATAATCTTTTTGGATCTTTCAAGTTCTGGTGACCTAGACTTTCAATGAAGGGACAAAAACCCTTCACTAAAATTATCTTTGGAATTACATGAGGGTGAGTGAACAACAGCTCTTGATTTATCATGACTTGTCTTGTTAAAGACTAATACTGCCTTCACATGCTATTATCGTAAATACAAGTTTCCTACTCGGAAATTGGACATGAACGGCTTCTCAAGTCATTTTACTACTGGGAAATTCTGAAATAATTTTGATAACAGTGTTTCCGAGCTGGGCGGGTCATAAACTTCAAACATTGCGGAGGGGACAACCATTGCTGATGTCAATGCTGTTCTCACAACAACTACATTACTTTGTCTTGTGGCTAAAGTAGTGTATTTATAGGCTAGATATAATTTGATCACTGAAAGCATATTGCATGTTTTATAAGCAGAGAAATAAGTATGTATTTGACCGAAATTCCAGATTTGTCAGCGAACTGCATGTATAGCGCAGTGAATGTTTATATGATTGTCAATCAATGGGATGCTACATTTTATTCTTTCCGACATTAAAGCACTTGAATACAACAAGCTCGTAATCACGACTTTATAAGCGGGAAATAGGACATTTCTGAGAGCACATGAAGGCAGCATAACTCTCAACCTGTTGATGTCCTACTGAACAGAGTACTTGGTTGGGATATAAACAGAAGTGAAAAACAATTCTCGAGATCCTTGATGAAGTCTCCTTGAGTTTAAAAATATAAAAATAATATACAGTTAATAATTAGCACTCAAATCTATACTATGAGGGGGAATGTCTGAAATCTCTGAATGTGTGAAGTGCACAATGATATTGGATGTTAAAATATTTGGTCCTGTCCTCTGTTTAAGCATCTCAACCACATCTGCACTGTTGTCTTGACTTACTGCAGTGCACTGCCTGAGCAGACACGACTGCTTCATCCGTCCTGGTCCACCAAACTTCTTCATGTCCTTGCAGAAGTGGCACTCGCCGCACTCAGTCCGCATACACGCTTGACAGCGCCGGCACCGTGTCCGCCGCCGCCGCGCGCCTCCCAGCGCCTTACTGCCAGACATCCCCTCTGCATTCAACTGACAACAAGGAGAAAAACAGAACCCGTTACAGTTCGGCACTGTAGAGCTCTCAATCTCACAATGGCAATCACACCTCACGCCGATTCACATGACCTGTATCTTTGCTTCTATGGTGCTTGTATAGAGCTTGACATTGACAATCATGCTGATCATGTGTCTTACCTTTCACATGCACACTTAAAGCTAAGACTGTAAGACAGAGGTGTCTGATCCTGTTCCTGAAAGGCCAGTCTCCTGCAGAGTTTAGCTCCAACCCCAATTAAACACACATGAACCGGCTAATCAAGCTTTTACTAGGCATACTAGAAATGTTCAGTCAGGTGTGTTGAGGCAAGTTGGAGCTAAACTCTGAATATTGTAAGACAGAACCGAATTAATTCTACTTTCCATATGTAAATACATAGCATAATTGATTGGTTTAGTTATCAGTATTTTATCATCTTTAACAAAAAATATTCTTTCATAATAGTTGTTAAAAAGATTGCATTAAACAAATATTGTGTAAACTATACCTAATTTTTGTGATACTTCTTAATAGTGCTCTTAAAGTATTGATGTGCTGTTTAGGGAAAAAAAAAAAAACAAAAAAAAAGATGTAGCTTTCAGCTTGTGTACCTGCCGGGGTTAGGGTCACAAAGCTGTGGTGAGTGACCATCTCTTATCCTACGCTGATAAACTAACAGCGCTCACAATAATCACAACAGAGCGACAGCCCATCCAGGACACGGATTCACTCAATGTGTCCGGTGTCACTCCACTGCCTCTCTCTATACAAATGCATGACAGAAAAGGGATCTGGCACCATCTTGAGACTCACTTCTTACAGATGACTAGAGGTCCAGAGTCTTTATTTAGAGCAAGAAGCCAAAAACACAATAAATAAGACTGAAAGAACTGATAATAAATATTGAAAGACAAGCACATTAGGTCAAAGAGTATATTTTTACTGAACCGATGCTTTGGATTAGAGCCCGACCGATATATCGTTTTGCCGATATTATCGGCCAACATGAGCCTGTAGCAGACATATTGGTATCTGCGAATATGCCGCATAAAAACAGAGTTTAACAGAGTTTTATTATGTATAAATAAAAAACAGTTAAGTACACTTAAATCAAATGCAAAAAGACTATTTGAATATGAATCATTATGTTTTCTGTGTTTATTTGATAACCAAGAAATACTCAACACAGACTTTGTTTAAAAAAAAAAAAAAAAAAAAAAAATCAAAAACAAATATTATTCATTATTATTATTCATTTTAGATGTTTACATTTGGAAAAGCTGTGCCTCCTGCATAAACCTGCCCCTGTTGGACTGGCAGTAGCTTGTTGCCCTACACAGTTACCTTGTTTATTTTAATTCAAGTTTATATAGTTCTGTTTGTGTTTTAAAGTTATTTATAATATGTGTATTGTTAAGTGCACTGATGTCAGGCTCATTTTGGATAATAAAGTTTATTGTTCAATTGTTAAACACCCTAACTCCATTACATATTTTTGTCACATCATTATAAGTGTTTGATCACCACATTTGCTAATAATGTGTTTCAGAAACATATAATATAGTATATTTTAAATCAAATGCAAAAAAATTAAAAAACCCACAAAAAATATTGACCGATATATCGTTATCAGTCTTTTTCTTACTCCATCGCTCTCAAAAAACCCATATCGGTCGGGCTCTATTTTGTATAAACTCCTGATCATGGATGGGACAATCCTACTCTTGGATATGGGCCGGAGCAGATGAACGTGTCCATTCATTCAGAGATATTTCACAGGCAGAGCATGTTAAAGATCTGGACTGTTCCTCTGAATTATTCTGAAGGGACAGTTCAGCCCTTAATAAAATATGATGAGTGATCACCGATCATGAAATAGCTATTTTACCTTGTGTGTGACCAGTCTCATTGTGAATGATTCATCCATGCATATTTTGGATCTTGCAATCCTTAATAAAAATGTCATAACCTGTTCTGTTAACCTGTAATATGACACATGAAATATTATATATATATATATATATATATATATATATATATATATATATATATATATATATATATATATATATATATATATATATATATGGGTGTGGATAAATCACTTTTTTTATACAAAAGAAAGAATTGTCAATTTCGTGACTTTAACTACATTACATGACATAAGTATAAGCTAAAAACTCATTTGGGGCATTTGTGCCCCTCTATCTTTAAGGTTGGGTTCATTCTAATAGAATGCACAGTCTCTTAAAGTGAGAGTTCACACAAAAATGAACATTTGCTGTTAATTTACTCATCTTCAAGAGGAGACTTTGTTTTCAATAGAACAGTAAAGATGATTTTTAGCTAAAACCATGATTTATTAAAAGCAAGTCAGGATCCTCTAGTGAAAAATAAATATACTACAAATGTATTTATTAACATTTATTACTTTGCTAAGTATACTACAGATACATCTACGTATTTATGTACTTTAAAATACCCTGCAATTGTACTTTTGGTATACTACATTTAGTCTGCTAAAATTGGAACAACTAATTTTGTAGTGCTGAAGTCTAACTGAAGATATACTGAAGTATATTTGATTGTGTATATTTGAAAGTGGAAATATTACAAAAATACTTTAGGTACACTTTAAATATCTTGCAATTAAAGACCAATATTATTCAAATACCATACAATCCTCATCTGTAGTGACACATTATAGGCTTAATATTAAGAAATGTGCATTGTATACAAGTAGTACACCAAATACGTTGTAATTATAATTGTTATATCAATAAGTCTTGAGCGGTATGTCAGTGAATATATGTTAATAGATCTGAACTATACTTAGTATGAAATAAATGTTTTTTAAATATATTACTTTTTTACTAGGGTCTACATGTTTTTGAGAATAAAAAGCACATCAACAAACACAAAATTAATATCTGTGGCTTCTGATGATATATTGAGGTCTTATGAAGTGAAACGATCACTCTGTGTAAGAATCTACAAGTTATTAAAACTTTCAGACACCTGACAGTCACTCTACTCGAAATGAGCTAAAATAGTGGCGTATCTGATTCTATGATGAATTAACTAATTTAGCACTCCAGTTTCTCCAACAGTCACTAAGGAAATATTTCGACTCGGACCAAAGACCGATGAGCCACTGATATGAGCATTCATAAAGCGAACACTCAAATGAAGAGGCCAAATTAATGTTTTTATGCTTTTTCATTGCCCATGTAAAACGGTGAGCTGATAAAGACTAGTTTATTTGCTTATATGCTTTAGATGTATAAACATTCCCATTATTGTGGGAATCATTATTGTGTGCTTTAATATACTTGCATATATGTTATGCCAATGTGTGATCACACAAACAAACTTATGAATTGTATTTCCTCAGAGGCTCTGGACTACAGTTAATAATGTTGTAAATAATGTTCAGTTTCTCACACAGACCAATCGTTTCGCTTCGTAGAACCTCAATATTACATCAGGAGCCATGGGTATCAGTTTCATTTTCCTTGGTATGTTTTTTTTTATTCTCAACATAATATGTAGCTGCTGATTTGCATTTTATGAATCGCTAAGCACCATGGTTTCAGCTAAAAATCTTTGCTGTTCTACTAAAGAAAAAAAAAGAAAAAAAAAAAAAAAAATCACCTACATCTTGGATGTCCCAAGGATGAATAAATCACTAGCAAACGTGCATTACTTGGATGAATTATCCCTTCAAGTGAGCAACATACTCAATAATGACAGCTCACACACACATAAAACAACAATCACCATATTGTCATAGGCTAGGCTGTATATATTGCACACCACTATTATGATTTAAGATTTTGGTTATATGGTCCTCCACTAAGCAATTTCATCCATAAGTTGATTGAAAAGCCTGCCATTTTATTCAGTGTGTAAGCCAAAGTCAGCTCTAACAAGGAACGAATAACTCTATTTGTGTTAAATAAGGGGAGACCAAAAAATAAAAAATAAAAAAAAAAAATCTCTACACCGGACTATTACTCTGGCTATATGGTCAAAATATAGCGTGAATTACTAGGCAGCTGAACTAATGTACTGATTGAGCTGTGTGAATCTTCAGTATAATTGGGAAGTAATTTCCAACCTCACTTTCATGCTGAGACTTTTATTTAGCATAGTCTTCTTTAAACTGCTTCTTTCTGTCACTGTCACGCCTTTATCACCGCACTCCTGTAGAGAACCGCTGGACGTTTTACTCAGAAACACATGCACACTTTCATTTCACACACAAGCACTGAACCTGAAACAAACAGCATTTATCATTGTAGATATTTAAGTACTATTTGTATTATCACATTGGTTTATTTTGGGGGTTTTAAAAGGTAACTTAACAGCAATAGATAATGAAATATTTGTCTGCTAAAAGCTACGACAGAACAATCACAATCAAGTATTTCAGAGAGATTTGTGTCCCTTATTAAATATGACAAGCTCCCAACATTTGTTGATCTTCACTGAGCTAACACTTTCACTATCACTAATACAGTAAACACAACACCACACATTTACAGTGGAAACCAACCACCAAAATACCATTGTTTTACTACAGTCATTGTGTCTACACCAAAGTCATGGTGATTTTAAGCGACATCCCCAACAGTCTGACATTTCACAATATTGTTGGCATTTAGTTTATTTTTACAGTATTTTTATAGCAGAAATTGTAACAACTATAGTATTTTGGTGGAAACTCAGGCATATTATATTATTTCCATTAGAGTTACAGCATCACACAGACTGTCAGGTGAAATATGGGCCTAAAATCAAACTAAAGGAAGATCAATTTAGAAACAATGAAAACATTGCAGGGCTTCAGAGATGACACACGTTCACTACGACCAAAGACGAAGAGCGCTATACCACAAATACCGTGGTGACAGTGTCCTTATCACATGTGTTATGTATCTACAGTAGCACACTTTTTACTGATTCATTTGGAGCACTGGAGACACACAGACAGCTAACATGAGCAGCTAACCAGCAGGACGTTAGTTGGCTCAGCTTCACATCTACTCGTGGCTTCACAGAAAAGCCCCACAGCAACCCATAAGCCTAGACTGTCGTGTATCTCACATAAAGCATACACAGAGCGATAAACGAGCAGAAACACTTTAGATCGCCCATAAGGGGCTGAGCAGGTAGCTAGCATGGGTTAGCAGGTTCATTCTGAGCCATTCAGCAGCGCCACTAACCAGGCAGATTTCAGCATAGTGTGTCGTTTGCACAAACTGAGATGGGCTTTACTAACCATTTTGATCTGGGAGGAATTTGGTCCACGATGACAGTGTTTTAATCGCACATAGTCTCCACAGACACGACAATACACAACTAGCTAACCGAGCACGAGCTCATCACTGAGCACGACAGCAAAGAGTGCAACTCACCTGCTCGTGTGGAGTCGCATACTCGTTGATCGAGCATTAGATTGATGTTTTTTACGATAGATGGACACAATGAGAGAGAGAGACTGAGTGAGTGAGTGACTGACTGAGAGAGAGAGAGAGAGAGAGAGAGAGAGATCGCTTCCTTGTTTCTCCGCTCGACTTTCCTGCTGTTATCAGTCTCCTTTCACAGGTTTACATGAGTGACTCGTTTAAACACCAATCACAGACACTACCATCCATTATCACATCAACAGCCTTTCTGATCCACAGTAGCCCATCGAGATGCGATGATTTTGGTTCTGCTCTTGTCTTCCAGCCTTGTCTCTCAATGTGTTCATCAAAGGCTCTTCAAATATTAAAATCATACGCGCTCTTCGGATGGTTTATGCATCCGAAAAATCCTCCTCTGTGATTCAGCAGGCCAATATTCCAGGCGCTTATGATTCCCAAACGCTCGGCTGAACTGAAAGAGAAAACAGCATAAACGGATAAACGTGCCTTTTGTTCGCTCTTTCCTATTGTGCTCCTCTGCTCTATGTGTATATCTATATCTAGACTGTAACGCGTCTACTGTCCCATTGAGTCCAGATCAGCTCTTACATGATCCTGACGCCATCACACTATGTTCCTGCTCCCGAAAATCAAATAAATAAATAAATATGGTAAATAAAAAATATGGAGTAAAAAAAAATACGAAAGCTCCTCCCGATCTATTCGTCACCGCCGAAAGGCATCTTGGGATATGTGGTCCATTAGTGCCCTACCCCAAAACATTCCTATATTTATATTGCTGTTTTTTTTTTTGTTTGTTTGTTTTGTTTTGTTTTTTGTTTGTTTGTTTGTTTTGTAATAGCACAAATGCTTCAGATGTCACATTAGTAAAAAAATAAAATAAAATTACATTAGTAAAAAAATGTTTTTAAATCGATACAAATAATAATAATCATCATCATCATCATCGTCATAATCATAATAATATCAACAACAACAGCAATAAGAACAATAATAAAAAACAGAATAAGGTGGTTTGCTTGTTTCGGCTGGTTTGAGCTGGACTCGAATCAGTTGCTAGAATGGAGTTGGAGTAAGTGTGAACAGACTCAGATGTCTGACTGTGCGGCTAACATTAGCAGCTAATACACACACACATACACATACACACACCGGCTCCCTCTTACAGCTGCTGTAAAACACATCACGCACTCCAGTTACCTGTAAAACACACATCAGCGTCGTCATATCAGGGTTAGATTCGCTTAGGCTTGTTCTTAGCACAGAACAGAGTGAAGATGATCAAGCTTTTCTCACTGAAACAGCAGAAGAAGGACGAGGAGTCTGCCGGAGGAACGAGAGCAGGAGTCGGCGGAAAGAAAGCGAGCGCGGCCCAGCTGCGGATACAGAAGGGTACGAGAATGAAAACAACACCCTCGACACCACCACAAACCTTAATTTATCACATACACACACAGTGACATTTAGTGCAGTTCGGTCGTGCTCTGGGTCCAGCCTGTGTAAAGACATGTTCCCGTAACGATGCCAAGTCAGGGAGGAGAGCGAAAGGAGCATTAGCCACCGCGCTAACATGTAGCGCACTCTTTAGTTAGTATGCGCTGCTTTATTATTATTATATACTCGATATGTGAAAACTTCAGAGCAGTCGCAAGCAGCGAAGCTCCTTTCTAAAGTCATACATCACTGGAGAAACACTCGTTTTCTGTCAGAGCAAACTAACGAGTTTTAATCACAGTCATAACATTGAGGCCTAGAGTTTGATGTGTGGCATTTGTGTAAGTATGAACCTCATAACGACTCTAAATCCATGTGCATTTAACGTCAGACCTGGACAGATGTGGAAGCGCAGCTCCAGCATCTGCTTTGGGCTGTTTTGACTTCTGTAAGGAAAGTCTGAAGTTTGTCAGTTTGTAAGCAGTCAGGTCAATGTATGTTTATCCACTGCTTGTATGTGATCTTTCTGATCCTGCTGGACTCTTTGACAGTTCAGGGTTGCTACAGAAATAAGGAGATGACTGGAATAAACCTGCTCACCAGGTTCTGGAACAGAAAACAGTTATGATTAAGGACATCGCTGTCATAAATGACTTAAGCATTAAAATAAGTTTAAGGGATATATGACCCAAAAACTACCATTTTCTCATCATTTACTTACCCTTTCATTTACCTCGAGAAAACAAATTGAGAGCATGTTAATGAAATCCGAGAGAATTCTGTCTGTTCATTACATGGCAACGTCTCAAAAAGTACATAGTCTTTAAAAAAAAATCCATATGATTTGGGTGTTTTTTTTGAAAGCAAATGGTTTTATATGATAAACGGATATAATTTAGGTTTACATATAAATATCGAGCTCATCATACACAAGTTTAGTCGCGCTGTTTGACACGTGAGAACCGGTGCAGTGATCTTATTTAATGAACCCTGTGTATGTGTGTCGATCAGTTTATTTGTGATTAAATCTGTTCATATAAAGCGATTGTATGTTTAGAAGGATTAAACTGCCTGATTCATGTGGATCACCATGTTTTCTGAACTTTTTGAAGCGTTAAAGCTTTGGTGTAATGAACTTTGAATGGAGGGACAGAGTTTGACGAGTTTGTTTGCTCATATAGCTCGGTAATCTTTCAGATATTGAGGTTAAACTCATTTGGCGTGCTGTCTGCGGTGGAAGAGCTGGAGCTCTGATTGAGCCTCAGGCTCTACTAGTGCTGAAAAATCTGTGTGAATGCAGAGATGCTCACATTTCTGCTGGTGGACCTGAGGAGACCGAAGGATGCTGATGCTGGAGCAATGCATTTAGGAATAACAAAATTTATTAGTTAACAGTTAATTCAATGTGAAAATATTTTTATGTGCAAATTACTCAGAATTTACTTTTATGAAAGTTATGAAAAGCCCAATAGTGTCATTATTCAGCTTGAGTCATGTCACTGTTGGTTAGGTTTAGCTTAGGGCTGCGCACATCGTGATCACGATTTCTGCTTTTCTTATTTTATTAAGCATAATTGCCCGTGGGACATTATTTATCTTTAAAATGTTTTATTTTAAGTTGTTTTTTTGCATTTTATTGCATTTGTTCCATTGCATTATTAATGAGCCTCCACGAGCATTCATGGTTGCCAGATGTTCAGAGGTAAAGAAGTTTTACGAATATACAGATCATACAGGTCAGATATACAGATAACACAAAGACAGAGATTTAATTAAATAATTATTTATACTTTGTTTTACAAGCCGAGATCATAAATGCACAGTGTTTGGGGTGTACAACCGGTTTCCACGTGTCACCCATTGAATGGAGATTAATGTTAACATTTTAAATGTGAATTGTTGATCAGTTGGCGATTAATTAATATTGTTTAAAGGTGATGTGTAAATTTTTTTTGACTGCACTAAAACATGAAAGCACCATAATACATTTGCAGATAGTTAGGAAACTATTATACAATTCTAAATTCACATACTTGTTTCTCTGAAGAACAAAGCTACAGTCAGTCTGCTTTGAAATGTGCATTCCGTGTCTGAATGTCTGTTTTTGTTTTGGTCTTTGTGACTCCTCCCACTGACAGTTTAACCAATAGTATTTAGACACCCCGGGTTGCCAGTTGTTGGAAAACACAGCGTGCTGGAGCCATGAACTGGCTTAGAGATCGCAGATTTTACCCGACCTAAAAGCTTCGGCATCTATCTTTAAAAAAAAAACAAAAAAAAACTCTGCGATATTTGAATTTGGACTGCAGTACACATTTCGACTGCTCGCTATTAATGTTACATACTGCTCCTTTAATTATCATCTTGATGTGAGTGGGATGTGTCTTGGTGCAGTATGCAGTCACCTGGAAAGATGCTTATTTAATTGTTCACCTGTTGCCGCGAACAAGGAGACAAAACCACTGTGACCGACTGAAATGTTGCTGAAATGCACACTTGTATAAACAAACACACATGTAAACACAATGGGCTTTATCACTTTCAGATTCATGCCCATATACTGTAAGACAGGTCAATCAACACCTATCTAGTAAATGCCTCAGTTTTAATGTGAATGCATTGGAAGTGGATTGGTTTGAAACAGTGCTGCTTTCACATGACAAATGAACATGAGAATCAAGTAAGCCAGTATATCTATAATCAGGACTAATTCACACCTTTACAAACTAAAACTATAAAAAGAGGACTGAAATCAGCGCAACAGCCAGTCTTCCACACTCATGAAGTCATTAGGCCGTTACACAAATATAGTTTGGGGAGAAAATATAAAACATAAAATATCCTTTTTAAAACAGTGCTTTACTGAATTAACCAGCTAGTAGTACACTTTATGGTGCTTTTGTGTTTGGGGGAGGAGTTCTTCCACTTTTGGATGCGCACCGCTGCTCCTTCAGTACATCTGTGAAGATCAACAGAGACTTGCAAAATGGAAATGCATGACTTTCCAACAGTTACAGATAAGGATGAAGCCATTAGATGTTAGTTGTGCTTAGAGCTGAGGAAAACATCTCACATGCTTTTAATTGGATCTTTGTAACTCGCATTGTACTGATCGTGAAGATTCGGCTCTGCTGCTGACAGGACTTCAAGCATACAGGAAAACAGCCCAGACCCACAGGCCAATGGATAAAAAAATCAAGAATTTTTTTAGAGTCAATGTAAAATAATTTGTTACCTGGCTGCCTTTTTTTTAAAAATTCAGTCAACTCGAAAAAAAAGTTTAGTCAACTTGTAATGTTAGTGACAACTTAGATATTTTAGTTGATTCAAACAACATAGCTGTTAAGTTTAACAAACATTTTTTTTTTTAGTTTAGTCAACTCGAGTTGACTGAACTTTACATTTTAAGGCAGCAGGGTAACAAATTATTTTAAGTTGACTCAACAAATTGTGTTTTTTGGTTTTTACAGTGTAGTCACTGCTTAGTTTTTTTCTTGAGGAAAAATGTTTTGACACAAAGTTGCAGATATGTTTTGTTTGTCTTGAGCTCTGACAGCAGCATGTTCAGCTTTTGCAGTAATGAGCAATAATACTGCCATCCAGCTTGAACGTTTGGGCTCTATGATCAGATTTGATGAATAATCATAACCCAACCAAGGGTGGAACCCTTCATAATTCATACTCAATGATTTGTCATTGTGCGAGTGCATGCCATCATGTCAGTGTGAAAGTGAAAGTAATGTTGCTGCTGTTGTTGTTGTTTTTTCTGTGTCAGACATCAATGAGCTGAACCTCCCAAAGACGTGTGAGATTGTGTTCCCCGACCAGGACGACCTGCTCAACTTCAAGCTCATCATCTCACCAGACGAGGTCTGCTCTGTCATGCTGCTGCCCTGTGTGATCGCAGGCGTGATTCAGATGATAAAGTGTAGTGTTGAATGTTTACAGTGCTTGTAAGACTATCGTGGCATGAACTGTGATTGAATTGAGCACACAGATCAGTCATGCTGAAGCACTGCTCATGCAACTGTGTTTCTAATACTGTCGTGATGCAGGGCAGCCAGTGGATCTTGCATATGTGCTTTTGCACATGCCTGTTACTCCGTCATGTGTAGAGTCTGATACATTCCATGAGCACTGATCATTTTCTGTATTGTTCTTTTACAGGGTTTCTATAAAGGTGGAAAATTTGTCTTCAGTTTCAAGGTAAACAGCAACTCAACTAAAGAGCCACAACAAATTATACACTGACACACACATCATACACTGACAATAGGCAATAGTTTGCTGTAGTATATTAGATTAGAGTAGACATTTAGTGGAAACTTTCTAAACAACTTTTACAAGACAATTTCACATGCAAGAATGATGTTGATCTCTAGACCCTGTGCAGTGGCACTTCAGAAAGAAACATGATGAATGTTGAGCACATCTTCAGTCAGATAAGACTAAGAGCAACTTGTTGGTTTGTTCAACACTGCAGTAAAACACAAGCACATCTGCAACAGGCCATTTTTGCCAGAATAACGTAAATGATTTGCCATCAGTATAATACTTTTGTAGCCAAGCTGTGTACGTTTTCTTTTCATGTCGTTTTTTGAACTAGCTTTTAATCTTACTAAGTCTTTCCAATTTGTTTTGTACGTTTCTTTATTTCCTGAATTGTAATGTTCAGAAGTATTTGAAATGCTCCATCAGCTGACATGTTTATGGCATTATTTTTGCTTTAAAATAAACTAACTAATTCTAGTGATTGGAAATGATCTTTTAAAATCATGTGAGATAAGCAGGGAACAGCAATTAAAGGTCAGATGTGTTTTCCTTTCAGGTAGGACAGGGATACCCTCATGACCCTCCAAAAGTAAAATGTGAAACGATGGTCTATCACCCCAACATTGACCTCGAAGGCAACGTTTGTCTAAATATTTTGAGGTATTGTATGCACTCTTACACATCTCCTGTCTTTAACTTTGGGTGTTATGATATAATTAGGATTTATGTCAGTACTGTCAAATCTTTTGCACAGCTCAAACTGATGAATGTAATGGCGGTGGAGCAGTGCTGTTGTGACTAACAGTTCAGGTCTCTTGAGAGCAGCTGCTTCACAATTGAAGCAAGTGCTTCTAGTTATTGATGGAAATAAGGTTTTATATCAAGGTACAATATAAATTTTAGGTTCCAGGGAAATGTTACAGTTGTCAATGTTCTTGATATTCTTGAATGTTGATATCAAAGTAAAAAGTAATACTAGTTAAGTGTTTTCAAGTAATTATTGAAGACAAGTCTTGTGTGTAAAATAAGAGCTAAGAAGCAACTGCCCCATGACATGAAATGTATGAAATTGAGCTTGATTAGTTTAAATCTTGCCCATGAAACACTTCCAACTCTAGTCATTTTCCACGAACATCCGCACATCACTGCCATTGCGTGGGAATCCCCAACAGTGGGTCCCAACCAAACACCACAGCGTGGGAACTGCTAATCTGTGTAATATTTAGTGTTTCTTGATGCTTATCCTCTACAGACCTATATCCTGTATAGGCCTTTTGGCTAAATGACCGATTGAAACCAGAGTCTTCTTCAGTCATGTCATAAATTATCCGGGTGTGATCCAAAAATTCAACAAAAACTTCACTCTTTCTATTTCAGAGAAGACTGGAAGCCAGTGTTGACGATTAACTCCATCATATACGGACTACAGTATCTGTTCCTTGTAAGTTCAGCTCTCCTCAACTGTTTAGATCCGTGTCTTAGATCATCAGAATTGCGTTGCAAATATCAGGAAACTACTGTACACTAGTGAGGGTGAATCTTCATCTGGTCTGAATCATGGCACGACCGTTTGTGCTGTTCTGTGCTTATTGCTGCCATGTGTGTCCCTTTTCCAGGAGCCAAATCCTGAAGATCCCCTGAACAAAGAAGCAGCAGAGGTCCTGCAGACAAACCGGCGGCTCTTCGAGCAGAATGTCCAGCGATCGCTGCGGGGCGGCTACGTGGGCGCCACCTACTTTGAGCGCTGTCTGAAATAGTCCCGCGCCTGCTGGCCCTTACATCCCAGAATGCATTTATCGTTTACATGCGCTGAGACGCACTGACCGACACACTGACCGCACACAGGACGGGGAGGGTTTCTGCAGCGGGTGGGTTATTGAGGAATGGGCTCGGAAAGGCCGGTCAGTGATTGTTGCTCAGAGAATTCAGTCGTATTTTGCCACTATGCTGGTACCCACTGTTTATTTTTGCTGAGATTCACATGCTAACTTATCCTCCCACTCACAGAGAGCGAGACGGGCAGACCCGTACGACAGAGACACATCCAGATCATTACACTTGTATTCCATTACCAAGGCTTGAGGACTGAATTTGTTTGGGCTTCGGCAACGAAGCGATAACCTGCCTCGAGTCGCACGTATACAACTCTGTTTAGTAGTCACTAATTTTTACGTTTGCAACAATGACAAAAAAAACAAAACAAAGATGTGTATAGCATCGCATTCGACCAATTCTGATAGCGTTGACAAATTGATAACCTGTTGAACCTAGAGACCGGTTAACACGAGATTGACAGGATCCGTCTGCTAATTGGGCTGTTGTGAGCTTGGGAGACTTATGATGTTTTGCTATAGTTTTCCTGTCTGGGAATGGGTGGGATTGGATTTTCTTGAGGAGAATTGACGTAGGGTTAGGAATGGTTGCGTACAATGTTACAATTCTGTTGTGTATATTGAAATCCCAGTTGTTCACGATGACTGCAATATGAATTATGTTAAATAAAATATTGACTTGAATGCCTACATTTTAAGATTAGTGTAAACTACAACAGCAGATTGTCTTTAAAAAACAACAGCAACAATAAAATGTTTTATCTGACCTGGACAATTATGTGCCTCTGCATCAGGACACTTGCACTGATCATCACTGGATGCTCAGAACCAGATAAAAATGAACAAACACAGGATGAAATCAGATGAAACGTCTTGGTTTATGTTGTTGCATCACAGTCAGTGATGTCAAAAAAAAAAGATCACAGTCAAAAAAAAAAATCTTTTTGCTTATCCAAAGCACAGTGCTAGCAAAAGCCACTGCAGTATAAACAGAACAAAAAAACAGATTTAAAAAAAAAAAAAAATGTGTGATGTGAACAAAGCCTTTGATATGTCATTTTCAATTTAAAATTTGGATCATTTTCTGGAAGATTTCAGATTTTATTTCATTTTGAAATGTTACTGCAGTAAGAGAATCTCAGGATGTGATGACAGAAAGAGGGAACTGTGATAGAAAGATCTAAAGTTAAAAACCTACATTTTACAACTTTCAGATGCCTTTTTTTCCTTTAGCTGAGCTGCCATAGAATTTCATGCACAGAATTCTGGGATATCATTGGCTGCCTTCAGAAATCCATCAGATGACGGTATCTCAGGATGCGACGTGATTACTGGGTTTGGATCGGTCTCTGGATGCTGCCTGGATGATTTCAGACCATTAAACAAATCAGTGTTGTTGATATCTGTTCACGCATGTGATCTGCAAAAGCAGTGCAATTTCACAATGTCTTCATTACAAATAGTTTTAGTAAGCTGGTATTTGAGCTAACGTACAAACAGCCCAACATAAAAACAAAAATGATCTATGAAATGTTTATTCCTTCCTATCACTATACAGAAAATGTATCAGTGTGGTTTAAATACAAATAACACAGCAGGACACACTTGATTGTTTTCCATGTTTCATTTACCTGAGAACTAAATGCAGTAAACGTGTCTCGCCCTCTTTAATTTTCATTTTGAGGAACAATTTATTTTGCTTCACTACATTTCAAAGCATGATATTAAACTTTTTACCATTCTCGCATACCAGTTCTCATTTTTAATGAATAATCTTTATTCATACATTCTTTTTTATTTAAATTTTGATTCTCAGGGACAAATCAGTTCACGAATCGCACTGAACGATTCATTTGTGAGTTGGACTGATCCGATTGCAGCCTGTGAATGATCCAGACGGTGTGAGTCAACCTACTGAATCAGTTCTGGTTTGATTCAGTGATCGAGGAACTGGGAGTAACATGATCCCTGAGCTCAAGTGTGCTCCTAATAATTTATAGGCTCTGGCCCAAACTGCACACTTCATGCGATGAAGTCAAGACCGCAGGTTGTTCCGTTTGTTTCAGAAGGGTTCTCTCTCTCTGGTCACTATGTGCCTTCAATGTGCAATTCTGCTGCATTGAGACCAGCTCCCGACAGTCGAACCACCACAGTGTGAACCTGTACCAAAACCTTGGGAAATGGTTCAGAAAACATGAGCACATGAGTGTTGTCCGAAGTTAAATGGTCATGTCATTGCGTTTTGTGTGAACAGGCCCTTACGGTGTCATTTGGAACAGGGTCATAGTAACAACAGACTTCAAGCTGTATTCTATCCAAACTTTTTGTAATTAATTTAGGTGATTTGTCTTACAGTTGTGAGATGCAAGTGAATGTGTTTTCTCAGATATGAAAGCCGTATGAAAGTACATGTATGTGACTTTTTGTCCCGAGCCCAGACAGGCATGACTGTGCTGCCCAAAAATGTTATCTAGGCAGGCCTATATCTGGGATTTGAGCAGGACTCATGACCCCCAGTATTGCTGTTGTACATCTTGTGTGCTGCAGGTAGGTCATTTCATTCACATAATGATAACAAAAATACTAAGACAATGATCTCAGTTTAAAGCAGCCAATGTCTTGGCTGGTAACTACAACTATTTAAAAAAAAACTCCTGTTTTCTAAATGGATTTTCTCAGCTGCTGAATCAGATGTCAAAGGTGCTATCTAGGTAGGCAGCTCACTAACTCGACCTAGTCAGCAGGTGCTGAGTCTGTCCGTGATGCTCAGAAGGAAGCGGACTGAGAGACGCTGACGCCGCGTGCGTCGTGACGCTAATGGGCGGAGCCTCTGACGTCAGCGCGTGATATCGTTCCGCGGGCGGGAGTTCCGCGCGGCCTTTTCCTCGCGACAGCGGCTGATGAGAAGAAGCGGTTAACCGCGAGAACTGCTCGTCTTCGTTATTAGGCGTGGACGCGATTCTGACTCTTCACGACCGATTCCACTCGTTCCTGTCTCCTGTCACTGCGGATCTCGTCGCGTTTGCGCGCGTCAGGATGGAGCTGATCACAATCCTCGAGAAAACCGTGTCTCCAGGTACACGAGCCGCGCGCGCTCACACATTTGATTTACACATGTAGTCTGTAGTTTTCATGCGTGTGATCGAGATTTGACTGACGGCAGGCGTTTGTGTGCGTTAGCGGGCGGCTAACGCGGTGAAGGCCTCGCGAAGTTCCTGGCATGTTGCGCCAACAGCTGCACAAACACACACAGATGCGTTTTAATTCTTTAGACCGTCGACTGGAGCCGCAAACGCGCGTACCAGCAGTCAAAGTGGCGCGCGTGCTTGCGTTGCATTTGAAAACGAGCATTTGCCGGCCTTTGCGATGACAGTCTCTCACGGGCAGATAATATGATTATGTGCGTACATGTAATAACACAGAGCTCTGTGTCAAGTGTCCGTACGTGTTCTCAGGCTGTATGGTTTGTCGCGCGCAGTTAGTGCTGGTAAACTTATTAGCAGGGTTAGCATGCTAGTCAGGAAGTGGCTAGGTGTTAGCATGGCTAGCACTCAGTCATCCTCTGCTATCAGCTTCAGAAAGTTTGAGTTGAGTGCAGATTTTAGTTTTCTGGATGTCTTTGGATCTTTAACACGTGTCAAATACTAGCATATTGGCGCAGAAGTTTTGTCGAGGCGTATGAAGTGTATGAGGCTATAACGAGAGAGCCATCTCTGCATATGTGGCTCGAAATTATCGCTGCGTTTTAAGGCGAGATGCGTGAGTTTGCGGAGCCACGTTTGGCGGGAGAGGAATGCCGGGACGGTCACGCGTGTCATTTGTCATTACTCAGAAATGTTCATTCATGGCTGTGATTGATTTTCAGATCGGAATGAGCTGGAGGCGGCACAGAAGTTTCTGGAGCAGGCGGCCATCGAGAACCTGGTGATAAAGCAAAACTACACTCATCCATCTGCATATGTCTGCTCTAAATCTCGCTTTCACTTTCTCATTCTTATTCTGATGGTGTCCAAAACCAAAGTCTTTTGCCTGGACAGTGTTTGTATGAATGTGCCAGCTGCTGTCTGTGGACTGGTGGGGTTTGTTGTAGATTAACTGCATCAACCTCACTGTCCTTTACAGCGACTGCAGTGTGATGCTGAATGAGACCCTGGCAGCAAGTAGAGACACATTTGGATGCTAGCCAAGCGTTTTCACTCTTTTTGCATGCTGCACCCATTTCTAGTTTTCCAGAGGTGAACGTTAGAAAGAAACACCAATACTGTAGCTTGTATCTTCAGTTCTTATAGCAGATCTGCAGTTGCTCCAGGCTCACTTAAATCCACGGTCTCTCTTCGTTTCAGCCGACTTTCCTGGTGGAGCTGTCCAAGGTTTTGGCCAATCCCGGAAACACACAGGTGGCGCGAGTTGCTGCTGGTCTGCAGGTCAAAAACTCTTTGACGTCGAAGGATCCTGATGTAAAGACACAGTACCAGCAGAGATGGCTGGCAATCGACGCCACCGCCCGCAGAGAGATCAAAAACTACGTAAGGACCCCCTTCCATCAGTGCAGTTGGCACATGTCAGCTTGTCTTGAATGCAGAGGTTTGTTGCATTGCGAATGTCAAATGCATCCAGTAGGTAGGTAAATAACACTACGACCAGCATCAGGGTTGCCACACAGTTCCGAAATCAAAGGCAGTGATTTTTAAGATTTAAACAAACAAAGTTATGCTGTATATCTATGCTAGAATGAAATACACAGGATTTCTGCAAGTGTACATTTGTAGTTTCAATTAAAGTGAGTTCATAAACATTTAATCAATGATATTAGCCATATTTAATGGGTAAATATACCAATACTAATATTATAATATAATGTAATTTTACATTATGCTAAAACAAGAATGCAGGGATGTCAGCAAGCATGATTTAACTCACTGTTGCAGGGATCCTCTCATCTGACTCACAAGATTCACTTTCTTGCAAGAGTTTAACTCAAACTCTGATCAAACTCGCCTACCTGTGATTTTTCTACCTGTGATCTTGATTAGCATGCTCAGGTGTCCAGGTTACACTCATTAATGTTAAACTGACAAAGGCATATTTTGAATATTCAAGGCCTGTATCATCAGTGCAGAGATCTGTTAATTTTTCTTATTTTAGCTAATTTTATCATTAAATTGTATTTGAGAGCCATACATCTAACGAAATGACTCTTTGATCATGCACGATTAAAATCTCCATAATCTGCTTTTGAAAAAATATTGTAGTATCGTACTACAGTGTGCCTTCATTTTTATATACTATACAACACAACATGCATTCGCTCATAGGACACTGCACTTATTCGCAGTCCCAAAAGTACATTATTTGCATGTGCTCTAAAGCCTTGCCAGTTACGTTATATAATATTATTTCAGTCACGCGCTATTCTGGCATGCGCCCTAAAAGCCTGTCAAACAGCGCCTAATTATTGGACTAAGCTATCTTTCGCATCTGATTCACTAATACTGTCAAAAACACAAGGATAACATTTAAAAACTGTTTGCTTTCACTTTAGGAACTATTGAAAGTGAAACAGATGCGTGCCTGTATATTAGAAGCGTGCAGCTCTTAAAGCAACAGAACTAAACATGTTGCCGATTGTCATTAAAATGACAGTCCACCCAAAAGTTTACTCGCATGTTGTCCCAAACCTCTATTTTTATTTTTTTATTTTCTTGTGCTGAACACACAAAATACTTTGAAGAATGTGGATAACAGTAGCTGGTCCCCACTGACTTTGATAGTGGGAAAAAATAAATAAAACACTATGCAACTAACTGAGAACCAGCAACTGTTTGGTTACCCATATTTTTCAAAATAAGTTTTATGTTCAACAGAAGAAAGAAACTAATTTGAGTTTAAAAAACAATCAAGTTTTTGAGTAAATTATGACACATTGGACATTTTTTGGTAATAATTAGAATAAAAAAGAAAAAGCAAGCTAGTGTTAAAGGCCTTTTTTTTTTGTTTTTTTTTTGCTTTTTTGTTAATTGTATAGAGAAGATAGTGGTGTGTGTGTGTGTGTGTGTGTGTGTGTGTGTTTTAAAGAATAGAATTAGAAAAGAGTGCTGGAGTTAGTCAAATAAGGTTGAAAATGTTTTTAGCCGATTCTTTTTGATCTTGCAAAATGGTAAATCCAACATGACAAATTTGTGCTAAAATCATGAATCGTGATATTTCTGAAAAAATTGGGATGATATTTTTGCCATATCGCCCACCCCTACACTTTTTTTTTTTTTTTTTGTTAGATTTTTTTGATCTTTATTAAAAAATAGTTTCTAAAATGTCGTTTCCATATCTGTTCATGCATAGAGAATACTTCTATGAAGTATTGGGTTTTTTTTTCAATGGAAAAGTGTCTTTACTATTAGTAAATGTAAAAACATATGGACAGTTGGTGCAACCTGACTATGGTGATCTTTGTCTGACTCTGACACTGACACTACTTTAAAAGGGTGGTTGTTCAAATAAACAGAAGACAAGCCATATGTTTTAAGCAGCATGGACGGTAGACAAACCAGTGTGCTCTGTAGCATTTATATGATGAGCTGTAGAAGATCTTTGCCACCTTTCCTTTAGTTGTTGAATATGTATTTGGTTCTGAATGTGTATTTTGTGATTGAGTTGTGCTCTGCTCTGTCTGGTGCAGGTGCTGCAGACTCTGGGAACCGAGACATATCGGCCCAGCTCAGCTTCTCAGTGTGTGGCTGGTATAGCGTGCGCCGAGATCCCCGTCAATCAGTGGCCCGAGCTCATCCCTCAGCTGGTGGCCAATGTCACAGACCCCAGCAGCACAGAGCACATGAAGGAGTCTACGCTGGAGGCCATCGGATACATCTGCCAGGACATCGTGAGTCCTCAATCCAGCACTCACTCACTTACTGCTGTGTTTCATGGCGTCTGTTTAATTTACCTTGCAAACGGTTTGTCAGGACCCCGAGCACCTTCAGGACAATGCCAACCAGATCCTGACGGCCATCATCCAGGGCATGAGGAAAGAGGAGCCCAGCAACAATGTCAAACTTGCTGCCACCAATGCGCTTCTTAACTCGCTGGAGTTCACCAAAGCCAACTTTGATAAGGAGGTACTGCCGCGTCCTCTGATACTTATGATTACGGGGCCTCTGTGGTTCAGCCGTTAAATCTAATGCATTCTCTTTCTCCAGACGGAAAGACACTTCATCATGCAGGTTGTTTGTGAAGCCACACAGTGTCCAGACACCAGGGTGCGTCTTTCATTTTACCACGCATGTCTGTCAGATGTTGTTTATTTCTGCTGCGGACATTGACAAGTAACCAGAATGAATATTTGTACTTATATGCTTTAGACATGTAATGAGTGTCATTTTGTCCTGCTGTAGGTGAGAGTGGCTGCATTACAGAACCTGGTGAAGATCATGTCCTTATATTACCAATACATGGAGACGTACATGGGCCCAGCGCTGTTTGCTGTAAGTTCTCAGATGAGCATCAGTATTGACTGATGTTCAACATCCTCATGCCTACAGTGTTCTCTGTACAACAACAAAAACCTCTGTGCAGTGGTGTTTACCACACAGATGCCATGTGCACACTTCAGAATTTCCTTCGTGACTGCCTGAAGTTAAGATGACTTGTATTAATGGTGGGGCAATTAAAGACATTGTAATGGACTGAAATATTCAATCCAGATATTTTAAAGGGATAGTTCAAACAAAAAGTGAAAATTGTCATTTACTCCCCCTCAAAAAGAAACCAAAACATCCAAAAAAGACATTTTGAAGAATAGTATGGGGAAAGTACTGTGGAAGTCAGTGTAGACCAGCAACAGTTTGGTTACCCACCTTCTTCAAAATATCATCTCTTGTGAAGAAACTCGCAGGTTTGGAACAACTTGAGGTTGGGTAAATGATGGCAGTTTTCATTTTTGGGTGAACTATCCCTATTCCTTAGTTGACAGTGGGTTGTGCCTTTAACTTATTTAATATATGGAGTTCTGTAGAGAATGGCTGATCTCTAGTGCAGTGAGTGGATGAATAGATGTCAGAGATGTGCTCTTACCTGCTGCTCTGTTTTCAGATCACAATAGAGGCTATGAAGAGTGATATTGATGAAGTGGCCTTACAGGGAATTGAGTTCTGGTCCAATGTCTGTGACGAGGAAATGGATCTGGCCATTGAAGCCACTGAGGTGACGTATGATGCCAGTGTAATGTCATCTCCAGTCTGCTGGTCAGCAAGCACTGTTGTTTCTGATAAGTTTTTGATGTTTGTCTACAGGCGTCTGAACAGGGCCGTCCTCCAGAGCACACCAGCAAGTTTTACGCTAAGGGAGCTCTGCAGTACTTGGTGCCCATCCTGACACAGACGCTCACCAAACAGGTAAAGCTGGTCTCATTTCCAGCCATATGATGTGTGTGCAGTAACTTCCTTCTGAATTAATAGCATATTGAACCAAAATAAAGTGATCATTGGCAGTACGCTTCTTACACTGAGGAATAAAGGCCATGCATACTTGATCGCCTATGGCTTGCTCAGTTGGGGACAACTAAATTGGGGACAGTTAATTTGGGACAATCAGTTTATTAATTTGGAACTATTAATTTCCTCTAACTAAAATTGTTTAATTGTTTCTTTTTGCATTATTGATGTATTACTTTCCTATTTGATACTGTAAAATTGCTTTGACACAATTTGTATTGTAAAAAGCGCTATATAAATAAAGATGACTTGACTTTAGGACCTAGTCATTTAAAACAACTTGGTTATTCAAACTCTGTTATTTGGGAGTGACAAATCAAAAATGGTATGACAGTCTGTACAGGTGTATGCAGTACGAAATTGACCTTTAATGCAACAAGCAGCTCGGTGACCATATTCTCAATATATCATGTCCATGAATGCTTTATTGCTAATAGAAAACTGCTTCTGCATATTTTAGCCAGCAGCTTTTCTTTGAACATCATCATGGATCTCAGTTTAATCTTTCAAAATTGGCTATTTGACTAAAAGTCTCTGCTTTTGGAATATTGCTGTTGAGTCTGTATAAAGTGAACGTTTGCTTTGTGAAGGATGAGAATGATGACGATGATGACTGGAACCCGTGTAAGGCTGCCGGCGTGTGTCTGATGCTTCTGGCCACATGCTGTGAGGATGATGTGGTGCCGCACGTGCTGCCCTTCATCAAAGAGCACATCAAGCACCCAGACTGGCGCTACCGCGACGCCTCCGTCATGGCTTTCGGCTCCATTCTAGAGGGCCCTGAACTCAACCAGCTCAAGCCACTGGTCATTCAGGTAAAGGCTGACACTCGGCTTCAGTGATCAATGTGTTTGTGGCAGTTCTGTGTGTGTAATGTTGACTGTGTCATCACAGGCCATGCCCACTCTCATTGAGCTGATGAAGGACCCCAGCGTGGTGGTGAGAGACACGACGGCCTGGACGTTAGGACGCATCTGTGATCTGCTGCCCGAGGCTGCCATCAATGAGGTGTATCTGGCCCCTCTCCTACAGTGCCTGATCGAGGGCCTTGGGGCCGAACCCCGCGTGGCCTCCAATGTCTGCTGGGTATGAAACTGGTTGGCCCTTAATATAATGCAGCTTTAGAGTATTTACTTCAATATTAGTACAGTATACATGATGCATTGTACTTATACTGGCGACCTTGCCTCAGCCATGTACACAATCAAATGCAAAATTTTAGATTGTAAGCGCGTACTAGTTAAACACAATATAGTGTGTTTGGTTTGACATCAACAATAGAAAACAGGTGCCTCAGACTAATAGCACGTTCTAATGGCATAGATCAGTGTGTTAGTTGGGCTGTAATATGAAACTTATCAATGCTGTTTTCAGGCTTTCTCCAGTTTGGCTGAAGCGGCATACGAGGCCACAGATGCCGCTGATGATCAGGAAGAGCCCAGCACATACTGCCTGTCCTCTTCCTTTGAGCTCATTGTCCAGAAGCTGCTGGAGACCACAGACAGGTAAACCATGGTGAAGTTGTACAGCCACCGTGGTTCAGTGTTTTCCACCGGATTTGGTGAAACTATGAGATGTGGACATCATATCTATCTGGGGCAGTTTGAGAGTTTACTCCCAATAACTCTTTACAAATCTAGTAAAATGCTGTAATCATCTGTGCAAAAACATTTTAAAATTGTGCCTTAATCTCTCAGCATATGCAGTCACTGTAAACTGATACCCCGTAAACACTAGATCATAATCACTCCTTGTCCTAGAGCTTCAACACTGCACATTTTTGATGTCTCTCTAGTCATACACACCTGATTTGGCTCACCAGCTCATTAGTAAAGACTGAGACCTTAAGTGTGTGTGCAGGATGAGAGAGACATTAGAAATGTGCTGTGTTAGGGGTTCACCACGACTGGGAACGACTGATCTAGGTAGTTGGTGGGAAATTTTTTTTTAAATGACCTTAAGTTAGGCCCACAACAAACAGTGTTTATTATGCAAGTCAAGTAAGTGGCAGACACAACATTGTACCTTTTCTTTTTAGCTCAATTGTAGCATGTGTAAATACTTGAAACTAGCTCAGTGTGCCTCCTGTCATTTTGTTGACAGTCTCCCCTCAGCATAGCACTGAATACATCATAATACAGTGTGGAAAACTGGGCCAATTATGTTGTTACTTGGTGTCATATTTAAGAGAGAATCATAGATCTATAAAAAAAAAAGTGACCCACCAATGTGTACACTATTTACTATATTGACCCAAATATAAAAAAAGTGTTTTTTTTCTTGGAAGTGCATCTGAAAAACGCATTTGTCTTATATTCAGGGCCTAGACCAGGGGTAGGCAGCGTTGGTCCTGGAGTGCCATTGTCCTTTGGAGTTTAGCTCTAACCCTAATCAAACACACCTGAACAAGCTAATCAAGGTCTTCAGAATTACTAAGGCTACGGCCGGGTGAGGTGTTTTGTTTTTTGTTTGTTTTTCAGGGTTGGAACTAAACTCTGTAAGACATTGGCACTCCAGGACCAATGTTGCCTATCCCTGGTCTAGACTTTGACATATCAATAATACACCCACAACTATAGGTGGCGCCAAATCCGCATAAAACGAGTGTGCCAAGAAATACATAATGTTAAAAGAACGTGATTGAAAACAAAAGAAAAAGCCTGATGGAACCAAACTTCCCCTGTAAGTGATTTAAAAATTTAAGACAGTACCCAGATTTGAAGACTACAATAATATTTCACTTCTCCTGTTAATGAAATGTTGGTAGGCTACTATGAGATGGATATCCCTGTTATTTTTATGGTATATCAAAAAAAAAAAAACACTTTTTTTTTTTTTTACCAGTATTTACCATACTTTCAAAAATAAAAAAAAGGAAAAATATACAATATGAAAATAATTTAAGAAACTATTTTAATTTATTTGCTGTTAGGCCAGACGGGCATCAGAATAACCTGCGGAGTGCAGCATATGAGGCTCTGATGGAGATTGTGAAGAACAGTGCGAAGGACTGTTACCCAGCTGTGCAGAAGACCACGCTAGTCATCATGGAGCGACTGCAGCAGGTCCTGCAGATGGAGGTGAGATGAGACACTGCTTCACAATGGGAGTGGTATTCAGTGGGACTGGGTGATTGTCACATTTCACCGTTTGATTGATTCACCAGAGATACAGCAATCTGTTGTCACATTGATGAGTGTCAGAGTCACATTTGCTACACATTTATTATTCACAATTGACAATTTTAAAAGCGTAAAGAGTCATTGATTCTAATGATTTTACCGCACAAACCTTATTGCAATTGTCTAATAACGTTTAGTGAAGTTATTCCTCAGCCTCATGGTTTTTAGTTGCACTAGCTCTTTAATAACTAATTGTGCCATGTGTCAGGATGATGCTTGTTTTGTTGATTTTGATCTGTCTCTTTTCCAGTCTCACATCCAGAGCACATCAGACAGAATCCAGTTCAACGACCTGCAGTCTCTGCTGTGCGCCACCCTTCAGGTCAGACCCCTCACAGCTCTTCTGGCCCTGAATCTGCTGCTGCTTGTGTGTGTGTTTTCAACTGTCTTGTCATTCATCAGAACGTGTTGAGGAAGGTGCAGCATCAGGATGCGCTACAGATCTCAGACGTGGTGATGGCATCTTTGCTGCGCATGTTTCAGAGCACTGCCGGCTCTGGAGGCGTTCAGGAGGACGCGCTCATGGCTGTCAGCACTTTGGTAGAAGGTGAGGGGCTTTAAGTCCACAATACTAGCATGGTGCTGTACGCCCCACTTACACTTGGTATGAAGGTGAAGGTATATAAAGGATGTAAGGTTTAGGCCAGAGCTTCCCAAACTTCAGAGGGGTAAGGCCCCCCAAAAACATAGCAAAAGCTCCACGACCCCCTAATTTTATAATGAATCGAAAAGCAAGACTAAGGCGTCTAAATGGCAGCTGCAGTCAATAATAAGCCTCTGCTGCCATCTTTTGGTTATAAGGGAAATTTCATGCCATCTTAAAAAGGAATCATGGAATCCTAGATGTCCGCCCCGGGGTACTAGACGCTGCTAAATACGAAAACGAAACGAAAGCAAGCTATCCAATGTGTTATTGCATGGTTAAGCAATGTAGCCCGATCACATGCATATCTGTTGATTTCTTGAACGCAATGGCCAATTAGAAACGTTTTTGTCAGAATGCACTCACCGCTGAAAGCCCTGGTTTCGTTTTGCGCGCTGGTGAATCATCTCATTAACTAAGTGCAAATGCGATGTAATTAGAGATTCGTTTTGTATTTTAGAGACCTTAATTGTTTAGAAAGGAACTTTCTGAGATTGCAGTGAAGTTGAGTGACGCTTTGTAGTTAAAGGGAGCGCGAGCACTTTCTGTAATCAGTGATGTAGTGGAGGGTTTCAGTCGGCTTTGCGTATACCCACTTCTAATAATACCCCCTGCGCACATCATTCGTGTCCTGCATTAGCCACAATCCCGACACTGTAGAGATGGTGATAATGCGGTCAGGACCGTGGCGCCGGCTTGCTTTGAAATATGTTTGATGATTGTGCCTGATGCGCCCGCGCCCGCTCTTTCTCCCGCACCGCAGATGTTGCTGTTCATAAGCGAAAGCATATTAGGGCAGGCGCACGACTGGAAAAGGTAATATTTATGATTGATTACCTTTGAATCAGTTTATAATAACGAAAACAAAACCTGCTTATTTGTATTTGTAAGGTATTTACGATCAGAAAAGGACGTCCTATAGCAGTAAACCCAGTTAACTTTTCTATCAAAGGATCCAGTAAACGAATACGCAAAATAGTAAGTTAAAAACGACTCTAACACAGAAAACCCGACCCATTTTATTAGAGATATGCATGTATGCGAAGAGTATGCCCACTTCTTCAGGAACCACACCACTGACTATAACCCATTCAGAGTTTATATGCAACTTTAGTTTTCGGACACACGCTGCAATGTTTCGGAAATGTCATCCACATATTTATGCTGGATTCATTATTGAAATAGCACAGTAACACAGTGAAAACCAAAACAATGGAAGGGACAAACAGCCTCAGTGATTTCCAAACTACCACAGACAAGCACGAGTTATGGGCGAGATCTAGTGCACGGACCAAAAGCGTGTAAACTTGAGACCGAGACATCAACCAGTAGCTTTCGTTTCCAATAACAGACAGTAGAAAGTTCAGGAATTAAAGGTATGCGATTTATGACAGAACAGTCTCCCACTCGATCGTTTATTTAGTAACAACGAATAAAAATATACATTACAAGTGCAAATGAACTGACACTTAAAATGCGCAGCATAGCGAGGATTCACCTGTAGCAAGAGACAAAAGCTCGTCCAGTTTTGTTGGCAACCTCTTTAAGTTATTCTTGACTGCACTGTACGGTAACGCTTACCTCCGAAAAATATTTTCTTTTGCGCACCCCATCCCCCAATTTAATAATTTGATTTAGCCTAGCTACGGCCCCCCTGCAATACCGCTACGGCCCACCGGGGGGCCGCGGCCCACAGTTTGGGAAGCACTGGTTTAGGCTATGACATCATGATGAAGTACAGTAGTCAACATTTCAAGTGGATCAAAAGTGTTCGTCCTAAGACGAGAACAGTTATTTTGTTTTTAGGACAACTTTGAAAGGTTTTGATCCATTTCAGATGTTTACTACTGTCATTTTTTTAAGATTATATTAATGCTACATTATTGCATTATATTAATAAACCATTATCACAATTGTATCATCACACAACAATAGTTGGTATAAAAAAAAAAGCATTGCTAAAAGTGTTTTATGTGTTCTCAAGTGTTCAGTGTAAAATCCAGCTGGAAATGTTTTATGATCAGATTATCACCTATCGCTGCTCTCTCACCTAACATGCTTGCGTTATAAGGAAGTGTGTCAAACAGTAGATTTGAATATCTTACTTGTTCTGAAACAACAGATATGTTAGGGCTAAAATAACTTTAACATCAAGTAATTCAAAGTCTTTGAGTTAACAAGCATCTTTCGATGTCTTGACAATATTTCTTATGACTGTTAATCTCTACTGAATGAATCCACTTCAACCCTTCTTTCCCCCTCCAGTTTTGGGCAGTGATTTCTTGAAATACATGGATGCCTTCAAACCTTTCTTGGTTATCGGACTGAAGAATTATGCTGAATATCAGGTAATGCTGGGGTTAGAGCTGGTGTTTGTTGATGATTGTTCCTCCTGCTGCTGTGAGCTCAGGCAGTTCAGGATTTTATATCATCATAGAGAATCAGAGTCTACTTCACCCGGGGTGTGCCGACCCAGTGGTCGCCTGTGGCCACACTGGACATTGCGGGACTCGACACCTGAACAGAAATGACAGTGTAGCTTGTTTGTGGATTAGTTGCACAACCCAAACAAATGTGTGTTTACATATTAAAATAAGCAGATTATTATGTAGTGTAACCTTGAGCTGCTTATTAAAACGCATAATTACCCAGTAGTGAATTACAGTATGGAGGAGTGTGTTCAGATTGCATAGGTATAAGTTCTGCTTTCAGCAGCTGAAAGGCCTAACAAATAAGACATGGTGGGTCTTAAGTATGTGCTGTGTTGTCCTTACAGGTGTGTCTGGCTGCGGTTGGGCTGGTGTGTGATCTGTGTCGAGCTCTGATGGCCAACATCCTGCCTTACTGTGATGAAATCATGCAGCTGCTGCTGGAAAACCTGGGTGTAAGTAATGACATTAGTTTGTAATGATCAGTCAGAGGCCAGAGTAAGACCAAAACAACAGAAATTAAAGAGTGGTGATTTGACAATATTTACGCTGAACTTAAACTAGAAGAGCGCATACTCAAGTCTGGAGTCATTTTGCCACACACTGAAACACTAAAAATCCTAGTATATTGTCATTCCACTGGTGGACATGAAGTCCAGCAGAAGTGTTAGTCCAGTGTCCCGTGGTTTTCTACAGAGGTGAGACTGCGAGGGTACTTCACTGAGGGGGTAATCACCACTTGTTTGTGTGAACCCTGTCTCTTATAACGGTAGCTTCCCATTTCCTGTCATGTGATTTGCTCACATGACAGACAGACCATGCATAATTGAAAGACATACACACATTAAAAGGAATGAGATGGTTAAGGCGACATGTATACCTGTTAAAACTCCAATATACATAGAAGTACAATATTTTGAGCAAAGTAAAAAAAAAAAAATAATAATAATAATGCAGTGACAGAACAGCCATCCATACAGTGTGAGTGGTGTAATACTACTCATTGGAATACTGGCATACCATAGAAAAAGTGTCTTGAAACTCTTTTTTTTTTTTTTTTTTTGATATGTTAAATATGTATAGGTTGCACATCAGTCCTTCAAATTAAATGTACAAAAAATGCACATCACCCTTCAAATGAAATGTGTGCAAAATGGGCACCGATGTAGCGATCAGGAATGTGACAACAACGAATTGTGATGCACAGAAAACAATGACACAGATGGAAAAATTAAAGGGTAAACAAAGTAACTATGCATTTATTCTTTGTTTTAAACTCATGTCATTTATTCTAGGACTGTGCTGGTAAATGTAAAAATATTAATAGAACTTTTAAATGTTCTTTTTTTTCACAGACCAATATCTCTGCTTATTTGAAATAGTGATTTATCAAAACAAATTAGGTTTGTTCATGGTAATTGTTAGTCTTTAAGATTTCTTGAGTTCATTATCATTGTTTTTAAAAATACATTTAAGGTTGCCCGTATCCTTTTTTTTTTTTTCTCCCCCTTTCCTCTGCTAATTTTAATATTCATTTGTCTGTATAATGAGTGTTTTGTATGTCTGTTTTATTGGGGGTTTTTTTTTATCCCCTCTTCCCATGCTCTTCACTCTAATTTTTCCACAGCTTTTTAAACCTTTTTTTTTCAAACCTGGGGTGTGAATGATCAGTGTTAAGACAGGGAAGTTTCATGACACTTTAAATGAAATGAGCTTACACTTGGTCGTAAAATATTTTCATACTTGCATCTAGAATCTAGCAAGTCACAGGAGTTAAAACTGGTTTAGGGTTGAGCTGATAGACTATGTCTAACAGACATCTTAATGTTGAGCCGGCATTGTTTCTTTCCCCCAACCCACAAACTGCCAAATCCAAGTAACCTGTTCGGAAAGAAAATGACATGTACTACTATGGAACCCCTAACGGGTTCTTTTTATGTGGTAAGCAGAGCTTTACGTACTGTAATGTAACGGGCTACTGCAGGTGACCATGTCCCTTTAGTGACTATAGAATGTGGTGTTCATTCCTTTCTGGATATTAAATCACAAATAACATCCACTGATCTCATTGTCCGTCGTGATATTTTACTGTAGACATCATCTCATACTTGAAACTTGCGTAAATAATAAAATGGGAACAAACAAATCAATTGGCAATGACATAAATAAAACTGAACAAATGTCAGGTACAGAAATTGAAATCGAACATTTAAAAACTGCAGTGTTTTTTTTTTTTTTATTTTTTTTTTTTTTATTTTTTTCAAAAAATATTGATTAATCAAATGTACAAAAGATATTTAGTCAATTATTGGTTTTCTTTTGTTCTTTGATTTAACATTAATGACAGGCATCATGTTTATTTGACTGCTGTCTCTTTAACACAGAGCACAGATATAAAAATACTGTTACACTTGCCTTTTTTTCTTATGAATGGAGCTGTTCGAGAATTGACGTAGGTTGGGAACCTGCATCGGGACCGCTGTTCTTCGTGCTCACACATCAGATGTGTGCGTGGCATGCAAACAGTGCGCAAGTACCTTTACCATCCTGCACTTGTATAGTTTAAAAATCACATTAAAATGCAAATGCTGGAATCGTTAAGTGCAATCTAGATGCACGTGTCTTATCAAATACCTGGTTATTGGAAATTTGGAATCGGTTCTCGATACCTTATACAATATCATTGTACAAGTAGGAGGTAATAGGATGGTTAAATGCCCCTTAAAGTGTGTGTGTGTGTGTAAAAAAAAAAAAAAAAAAAAAGTGAGTGCTGCATTTTACCCAATGTTATCCACTTTAAAATCAACCCTCAACTACAAAAAAGACAGCGAACAAACTTGTAAAATATTATGGTATATAATATATATCAGTTTGGCAAAAAGAATGCAGAATGTTTTATGCACCATTTAAACGTGGTAGGGAGCAGATGTACATTTTTCGTATCAACTAACATTTTGAAAATACGAACGTTTTCACAAATTTGAGTTTACACCAGAAAGTCTTTTCAATCAATTTATGCACACATTCATTCTGCTAATGTTCATTCATGAATGAGGTCTGTGGAACTTAAAGGGCCCTATCATACACCCGACGCAATGCAGCGCCATGCGCAACGCAAGTGGTTTTTCGCTAGTTTCAGCTCAACTCAGTTATCATTTTCATGTCCTAGCCATGTTGTTTAAATGGCAAATGTATTTTCACCAATTTGTGCGCCCATGGGTGTGCTGGTCTGAAAACAAGGCCCACGAATGCCCCCTTGGCACCGGCCCTGCTCTCTGGAGAAGTGTTCAGTCTTGATGAGGGGAGGGCTCTATTTGTTAAATGCATGTTAAGCCCAAAACACATCCATGACTCATTAAGAGAAATATAAGGACAGTTTTTTTAGATCATGCGCCGACCATTTTTCCTGTCCTTAAACTAACAAAGGTGGATTTGGACGCCCTAAGTGCACCTGCGCCGTACGCTTTAGACCATGTGCTTGGATCGTTAAAATAAGGCCCAAAGTGTCATAAACCAAACCCCCCCCCCTCTTAGCACTAGTCATTCACTCCTCAGATTTGAAAAGGACTCAAGAAATGGGCATATAAAGCTGTGGAAAAGTGGGAGTAAAGAGGGTGGGAAGAGGGGAGAAAACAACCAATAAAACGAACCTACAGCTCGCTCATTAAACAGAGAAATTAATATTACAGTATTATCTGAGAAAGAAGGAAAACAAACAACAACAGAGATGTGGGCCACCTTGATATATTTTAAAAATACTATAAGATGTCTTGAGTTCATTATCATTAGAGACAACTATCATGAACAGACCAAATGTTTTGATTTAAATTATTTGAAATAAGCAGAGATACTGGTCTATGTGAAAAAATGAAAAATGTTCTATTAATATTTTGATGCTTACCAGTGCTCTCCAGCCATGGGCACCAATCGCCACTCCGAATAAACGCATATGCATCACATTTTGTGATGAAGGTTTAACTTTGCTTTTTTTTTTTTTTTTAATTAAAAGAACGAAATGGCTCCAAAAATTAAATAACCACTTCTCCTTTAATAATAGAAATGAGTGCTATTGTAGTTTTTACTGATATGCAACATGTACATATGTTAACATCTCAAAAGTTTTAGGGTTTCATGACCATTTAAAATAACGCAAATAGGTTTGTTCTTCTAATCATGTTGTTATAAATATTTAAAATGTATTAAATATGCGTAAAGTTATAATTTACTGTATCGTGCAAAAAGACAAAAAAATGAGGCCTTTTTTTTTTGAAGCCCTGTAGTTGAACCGTTTCCTCCTTTCTCTTTCTGTAAATGCAGCATTTTTTTTTAACAGTTTTATTTATTTATTCTTTTTCTTTTTTTTTTTTTCTTTTTTAATGTGTATCTTTGCAGAATGAAAATGTGCACAGGTCTGTGAAACCCCAGATCCTGTCTGTGTTTGGCGATATTGCTCTTGCCATTGGTGGTGAATTCAAGAAGTACCTGGACATTGTGCTGGACACTCTGCAGCAGGCCTCACAGGCACAGGTAGACAAGGTAAGAGGCACAACCCAACACCTCTGGTCCCCAGACAGCCCTCTTCCCTTCTCACAACAAGCACATGCCATAAACCGTCAGCACACAGTCGATCGAGTCAGTTTCGTCTGCACCTTCCTGACTCCTGTACAGATGTGTGCCCCCACTTGTGTTCAGTGGTGTGTGTAATAATGCATTTGAGAATTTAGTTTGCGGTCATAAAGTTGTGACAGACCAGCACTTACAATAATTGTTACTGCATAATTGCGTTGATTCTTAAATGATTCTACTTGAATGGACCTCCCTCAATCAAGCTGATTGTGAATGTTTTGTATCCATTTTAGTTATTGGTTTAGTAAATATTCTTATGATTTAAAAATCTGAAGCATGTTACAAACTACTTGCTGTTTGTCATGCATTGATGATACACATTTGATATATAGTTACTAGAGTGCATCTCTAAAATGCATCTTAAACTGATTTAGTTTTGGCTTTTATTTTCATGGTTATAGCACGGTTGTATCTGTTCAGAAGACTTGGATTTTGTGCATATGATTACTTTCGTCAACAACTTGTTAGACGCAACACATGCATTGGCCAACATCAGTGTTCTGGGAAGTCTCCATACAAGATTGCTCAGCGCATGATGATTCTACCTTAAATTGTATTGTAGACTGTATAATGACAGCTGATGACCGGCAATTTTGTTTACACTGAGGCAGAGTCACTGAATATCAAGTCTTGATCAGATACTTGGTTTCCTAATAAAAGGGGCATCTGTCACAATGGACTAATACCAAAATAACGAGTACTACAGTAATAAAGTGTGAATTATTGTTTACACTAGGGCTGCACGACTATGACAAATCATAATTGTCGGTTATTCCCTTAATTTAATTGTGACTATTAAATACAATTATCACAATTTACTTTGGTGTAAAACCTTTTAAAACATTGTTTGAAGCAACTGCATGTCATTTTATATATAAAAAAAAAAGCTGAAAACACTCTTCTTCAACTTTTATTGCTTTTCTCGTTGCCACAAATGTCATCGATACTGTTTTGTTTGGTTTCTTTAAATAAAGTAAAATATGGTATGGCATATGGTATAATAATGTTATAATGGTACATGGTATTATTATGTTATACTAAAATTAAAACAATGGAAAAACTCAAGGTAACCTGTAGAAAGAAAAAAAAAAACTTTTTCTTTATCAAGTATTGTGGCCTAGAACACAAGCCATAAAAACACCAAGTTTTTAGGAATGAACAACACCCCACCACCTTTTTGCAGACATTCAGTGCATGATCAATCTGTCTATCTTTCAGAGCATGTTCTAAACACACACACACACACACACACACACACACACACACACACACAGTTTACTAAAGCTATACATTTTATTTACAGTTAAACAGACAAAATTTCAAATTACAGTAACATAGTACAATTTATATTATAGTTGTATTTGTTTATAGTTGTAGTTTATAGGTCGCTTATCAAATAATGGCATTATTACAATGAGTTAAACACAGAAGTTGTTGCATGCTACACTGTTCTATCACTGAATGCATTATAATGCATATATAATGCATTATAAATAATGAATGGATTTAAAAACCCCTGGTGTGCATGTTATAAGACAAGTACATATGTGATGTGATCTGCGAAAACCCAACATGGTTAAATTTTTGAGACTTTCACTTTACGGGTTTAAGGAGAGCTGTCAGGAGCGCTATACTTTTATTATTACACAAACCAGAGTTGTGGACTGGACTGAGACTTGATTCGGGACTTGAGTCACAAATTTGACTTGTGACTTGACTCGACATAATCAAAGAAGAGAAGAGAGACTGACTTTGACAGCAGTGATTCAAGACTTGACTTGGACTTGAACCCTGTGACTCGGCAAATCTTTATGGCTATATCTTCTTCTATATCTAGGTTCTGATCAATATAGGCTGGTTACTGAAGCGTATGATTAGCACAGCTTTTGACACTGAGCCAGAGAGAGACTCGCTAAGTGAGCGTTTGTATTGTTTTTATTCACATAATTAGGGCGACCATACATCCTCTTTTTGGACTTAAAATGTGTCCGGCTGGGATTAAATCACCCCAAAATGTCTGGGATTTGGCTTTTGCTTTCTACAGTCTCCATTCATTTTGTGCGTTTTTGTACTAAAGCCTTGCGTGGGGCTGTTTTCTTATTCCACTCCCGCAAACATGTTGAATATAGTTTTCACGCATCAAGGAGTAACTATCAATGTGGGTTGATTTTCTCACGTGGGTTAAAAGTTTGAAATATTGCATAAATTCCATTTGACTGAAATGTTTGTATTGAAACATTTTACATTCTACTTGTGATTAAAACTGTGGTAGATATGTTTTGTGAAGGATTGCCACTGTGGTAGGAAGCTTTTTAGCTGTTTATGATCAGTCTGCATAGCAGTGAATGTAAAATATGTAGTTTTATAGACTATATTGACTTTAAATTTACTGTAGTAATTAATACAGAGACACTAATTTGGGCAAATGGCACTAATGACTTATTTAGGACTTGAAGCTTAAACTTGAGAACTTCCAACTCAACTTGGACTTGCCCGTCTTGACTCGGGATTTGACTTGAATGCAAAGACTTGAGACTGACTTGCGACTTGTAGAAAAATGACTTGGCCCCACCTCTGACACAAACGGACTAACGCCTGTTTTTCAGTGGCATAGTTTCTGCATTTTTGATCACCCATTGTATTTGTATTTAAATGGCTTGTTGTTGTTGTTGTTGTTGTTGTTGTTGTTGTTGTTGTTGTTGTTGTTGTTGTTGTTGTTGTTGTTGTTGTTGTTGTTGTTGTTGTTGTTGTTGTTGTTGTTGTTGTTGTTGTATTATTTCACTTCCGCTACACCGTTTTTCGCTAGAAAAAAACATTAATGCACGCTCACCGTCATGAGTGTTTGAGCGTTTCCTTGGTAAGGATTTAGCATTTGAGCGTTGATGTTACTGTGTTAACTACAGATGCTTTGATTTTTGTGACACTGAAATTGCAATTATGAAAACTGATTCACAAAGTGTTCTGAAATGCTGGAATTAAGTTTGCCTGAGTAATTTTATTTTTATTTTAACTGAAAGTTACTGAAAGTTAAGGTCGGCTAACTGCTGTCTTACAGACAGACTATGATATGGTGGACTATCTGAACGAGCTGAGAGAGGGTTGTCTGGAGGCATACACTGGGATCATCCAGGGCTTGAAAGGAGACCAGGAGAACGTGCACCGTAAGTTCACCTTGACCTCCATCTCATAACTGTATATATGTTATAACTATAATTATGACGGGTAAATGGATTCATGTTAAAACCGTGTTTTCCCCCTTGTGCTCAATCTGTGCAGCCGATGTAATGCTGGTACAGCCTCGTGTTGAGTTTATCTTGTCTTTCATTCACCACATTGCTGAGGACGAAGACCGATCCGACGGAGTTGTTGCCAATGCTGTCGGCCTCATAGGGTAAGAACTTGTTTGAAGAGTTTCAACGTTACGAAGCCTCAGGGCTCAACGCTAAAGATGTTTTTGAAGATTGTCACCTGTTGTTTTTAACCCAATGCAGCTTCAGGGGTTCTCGATTCCAGTTTTGATACCACAGAAAAAAACTACTAGCCTAGCCAATATAAAGTTCACATATTAAAACCTTGAAGTATTCAGGCAGGTCTAATAGTATTCTATTCCTGTAAGATTTCTTTCCTTAAAATAATTTGATTAGTGACCGTTCAGTAAGTTTTGTGTGTGTGTGTGTGTGTGTGTGTGTGTGTGTCTCCAGCCCTGGACCTTTTCCACTTGTCTGTTACTGACATAATTCTAGGTGTTGTCTGCAGATCTGTCTGATTAGATTTGTTACCCCTGATTAAACTATTGTATTTTAGCTTGTTCACTGGTGTCTTCCATTGCTCTGACACATAGTTAAGTGGTGTTAATTTTATTTATTTTTATTTTTTTCTCTCTCAATCTCTCTCTTTCTTCTTTCTCGTCCTTAAAGTGACCTGTGTACAACTTTTGGCAAAGATGTGATGAAGCTGGTGGAGGTTCGACCCCAGATCAACGATCTGCTGTCTGAAGGCCGGAGGTCCAAGACCAGTAAGACCAAGACCTTAGCCACATGGGCCACAAAGGAGCTCCGCAAGCTGAAGAGCCAAGCTTGGTATGTGACTGCACCTCACTAAAATCTCACCACACCTGTCCAGACCATGCAAGGGTCACATTTGACCCAAAATAATTTTTAGAATTATAATAATTATGGCCTTTTCACGTCAGCACAGTCCGACTTCACATTTATCTGTTCAGATGGCAAATGGGGTTAATGAAAAATTTTTGGTTTGACTGTCTGACAGTACGCCCATGGAAATCGAGATGGGCACTTGAGTTCGCGACTGGGACTCGAGTCACATTTTTACAGACTTCAGACTTGACCTGAAATTACTCCAGACTTGACTCGACTTGAGGAGAAGGACTTGTTAATATTTTAAAAGCAACTTAAGTCTTTTATCCTTAAGCCCGGGACACACCAACCCGACGCCAAACAACTAGCGCCGACGAAAGCTGTGTTGTCGCCTCTCGTCGGCTGTGTCTGCAGGCGTCTGGGCACAAAAACTGAGCTCGAACACACCAAACCGACGACGCCTGACTACAAACTAGAAGGTGCTTTCTGCGCGTGCGTGAGGATGTATACCTTTGCGTACCTGCAGATGGCAGTAGTCTGTATTTTCTCCGAAAGGGAATTGTGCGAAATGACAGCGAGCCGGTTCCCTCTTGACTCCGTTGTTTGCTTGTTACGTTACTTCACGTTCAAGTCCTCCACGCGCTCTGATTCGATGTCTGAACAGCCAATCAGAGCGCTCTCTTTCGCCGACGGCCACAACAAGCCCGATGCCGATTCAACATGCTGAAGCGGGCAAACTTCTGCCGACGAAAGGAACACACCGAACCGACGCGCTTCACAGACGCCCACCAACTGCCCGACGAAGCCCAACAGCCGATCGTCGACTTGGTGTGTCCTGACCTTTAAATACTAATATAACTGATATTCCAAAGGCGGACCGCATCTGCACTATGGCATTCGTCCAGACTGCGAGTCGTGGCAGCAGCACCATTTTAAGAGAGCAGCACGTCAGAACAGCAGAGCAGATCACATAACAAGCACTCGGTGTCGTTTGTGGCAAATATCTTTCAGCGCTATATACATTAGTATTTTTAACTAAAGCCAAGCATGCTTTATTCAAGCCCTTTCAGCTCTGTGCGCTTTCTCTCTCTGGACGCGCATTAGTTTGTGGATGACGTGGTTATTTTAACAACAGAAACACGATAAGCAGCAAAATTATAGATTACTTTCAGTAAAACAGCAGAAAAAAAAACAATGCTGTAAACCTAATTATTTTTCTTACCATCTATTTATCTGTTAGTAACCTCTGACACTGACTGTTCAAACCAGATGTGACAAAAGGCTTTCTGATCTACATTTAGCATTATTAATCTATAGGCTAAGAGTTTTTCAGAAGAATCATGTAATTATAATTGGAAATATTGTTGTTGGATGACTAGGATAGAACTTAAACTTGAAACTGCAGTTTTTTTGTCACATGGTCTCGCATGTATCTAAATGTAAAAATACAATGCATGTAAATAATTTTTTTTTATTTTTTTATTTTTTTTTTTTAAAGATAATATAGAGGTTGTGCCTCTTGGAACATTAATGGAATACCCCTCACTTGTATCAAAAAGAAATGCATTATTTGTATGGTTTTGTAATATCTGTGTCAAATATTTCCTTATGTGTCATGGTAGATAGGACTCTCATTATAGAATTTGATTACAGAAAAAACTGTTGTGAACATGCTAATGGATTAAAACAAGTAACAGGCTGGATGTACATTAACCTTACATCCTAACACCTCTTTTAAAAAAAAACACATCATAGATCATATATTTTGTCTATAGCCTATAAAATGGCTTCGTAAATGGAAGATTTCAATACATAAGGATTCTGAATGGGATTTTTTTTTTTTGGCCATTAAATGACTTGAGACTCGACTTGGACTCGTGATCAAAGACTCGAGACTTGACTCTGACTCCAAGTTAAAGACTTGTGAACATCTCTGCATGGAAATGAGAAATACAACAGTATACTATGCCTAAATAATTTCTTGCCATGAAAATAGCCATAGAAGCTGGCATGGTGTTTAACACGTCCATGTGAATGAACAGTTTTCGCTCCGGACATTCATTGTGGTGTGAACAGGCCTTCCTCCTAAAATGAATTTATCCATGAATAAAAGTACAGCCCTCGTACATGTTTTCTTGAAGTTTATCAAAAATTGTACCTTTTTAATAGAAGGTCCTCAAATGCCTTAGTATGTCGTAGGGCTGCACGATTAATCGAAGTGAAATCGCAATCGGGATTAATCGAAAGCTGCGATTGTCATGCATATCTTTTACAAAAAGCACTGTTCTGTGTTTAGTAAATCTTCATCCGAAGGCCAGAGGGCGCTCTCATTCTCATGCGGAAACTCAAAATACGCCAGAAGAAGAGAAATAGAAACGCATCTTTGCTATCGCTACAGCTGAATAAACAAGATTTAACTGCTGTCATTGATTCAACGTGACTAATAAACCCACGACTACAACAATATATGGTTTATCTGACTTTTTCTCATTATAATTTTCCTTATAATGCAGTATATAATAATGCAATGCCTTTATCACTGCTTAGAATACTATTCGTGCTTTATTCTGTGTAAATAGCTATACTATCTCACAGAAATATTTATTTCAAACACTCAACTTATATAAATAGTATATTATAAAGTGAGTTTGGAGTAAAAACGTTATTGTGATATTTTCACATGATTTCAGATGTAGCAACATGTCTAAACAGAGCCGTAGTTCACTGAGAAGCTACGCAAACAGCTGTCATTATCGCAAACGATTTCTTTCGATTTCATAATCGCCCGATTAAATCGTTTGCGATAATGAACGTGATTCAGCGTATCTTTTCTGTGGAGTACGGCTCTGTGTAGTACATGCTGCTCCACCTGAACACAGGTGCTGGAGATTTACTGCTGATTGCGCAACCGGCTTCACCGAAAACATGCGCATGCCAATCGCCTTCGATTAATCGTGTAGCCCCTAGTATGTCGTTTTATGCAGTCTGTCTTTTCAGCGGTGTTCTCCATTGTTTTCAGATTACCGGCTGTGGAAATCTACCAAGAATAATGGAAATCAAACCCACTGAGGTTTCTTCTGTCTTTTACACATAGACGTCAAAGCAGAAGTGACGTGTGCGCTGAGATGAGTGTCTGAGAATGTGAGCGAGTGAGAAAGAGTGAGAGAGACATCACACCACCTTCAGAGTTCAATTCCAGCAGCTGCCAGCAGAAAAACTCAGTGGCCCACAACCTTCACCTTATCAAGCCCTCTTCTCCATGTGCAGAACATGTGTCTCTGACCCCACTAATAAATGATTCAAGACGATCCACATTCTCTACACACTTGTGTTTGAAAAGCTAGTGTGTCTCATTAGTACGAGTTTGCCAACCTGTCTGCATTTAGCGAAAAAGAGGACCGTTCTGCTCGTCGTGCATCTGCAGAAGACATCTTTGAGCACGCAGAAGGTGTTATGACTGCAGATGGTTCCCTATTACACAATCTTTTTGTCAGAAGATACAAAGCGAGAAGGAAATGATGCTGCTGGAGTTTCTAATGGCGTGACTGGAGTGTGAGTGTGTGAATGAACTGAGGGGGTCGCTGTTTCCACATCCCCTCTTACTATTTCAACCAATAATAAATAAACATGATAAATATCTTGTTTGCAAATTCAGTGAGATGCACTTATGTAAACATAGGAGAGCGGCAAGTAGTCAGGGATGGGCAGCACTCGGGTGAACTGGCGACGAGCGTTCATCCTGCTTTTCTCAAAGTCAATTGCTGCGGTATATTTTTTTCCCCCTCCTTTTTTAAAGAAAAAAAATAAAAAATAAATGGTTCTGTTATTAGTATGTTAGTATGGATGGTGCAGATACACAGAGCTTTCACCTGCCCTAGAAAGGGAAGACTATTGCCACTCGAGGTCCAGGTTCTAGCAGAGTGATCTGTGTTCCAGGGGTACAGGAATTAGACACTTCCACTTCCTCCTCTATTCTCCTTCATTTGTTTTGCAGGAAAATGAGTGCCAAATCCATGCGGATACCAATGGACTTGAGCTTAATGTGTTAACATGTAGAAGATGCAAAATAAACATGTCAACAATGTCACAATCTGATTTGCATTGATGTGCTTTGGTTGTATTTTTTTTTTTTTCCTTGCAGCACTTAATTGGAGTCATTCACCAAGCTTTTAAAAAAAGAATGGACAGAATCAGACGTTTGTATGAGGTTATATTTTTCCATTGATATGAAAATAAAATAAAATTGAACCTTTCCGCTTGTACTTCTGATACATTTCCATCGATTCTATTCAGGCAGCCCAGTTATAATGACTGCCTTTATTTCCCAACTTCATCAGATCAAATGGCACTTAATGTGTTGAAGAAATGGACTCGCATTGTGGGTTGACTTGCTGGATGTCTCTTCCCCTTTCTCCACATGTATGTGGGTCATGTTGATGTTCAGCATTGTTCTGAAATGTTCTTCATTAAGTTTAATAGACTTGGCTAATGAGGGCATAGCGGGAAGCTTTCCAAAAGCAAGTCGATGCTACAACTGAAGAATCTGCCTTTACTGGAACCATTGTGATTTATGAAATCAGTGTGATGATTCTAAGGTGTTTTTATCAAGTAGTAGGATTAAAGGCAAACAGTTTTCGCATGATTGGTATTAAATAAAAGATCCTGATGTGAAACTGTGGTGCAGTGTACTTGTTGATGGACATCACCTTTGCAATGTTCACGTAATTCACATTGTGAACTCGCTAGCCACTTGATGCTTTTATAAGTCGTTTTAAAGTGAATAAATGAGCGACTTAAAAGTTTGATGTTTCATGCTGGTGTTTTCCTGCATAGTTTTTTTTGTTTTGTTTTGTTTTGCATCCTTCATTGCTTCATCCTGTTCATATGAAATGTTCTTACCTTAAACAGGAAAAAGCTTTGTGAAATCTTTATTGCTTTTTTTTTTTTTTTTAAATCATTTTAGAAATAGCTGTGTAGAAGGAAATGGAAGATAATTCAGGCAAGCTGATGAGGCTGTTGTGATAGACCTTAGAGTTGCTTAAGCCAGGTTAAGGTCTTAAGGTCCCCCAACCCTGCACATTTTGTATGTCTCCCTCAGCTCATTAGTAGAGAAGACCAGAACTAGGTGTGTCTCATAAGGGAGACATACAAAACATGCAGTGCCGGGGGGCCTCCAGGTTTGAAAACTCCTGGCTTAAGCTATGAGGCTGTCAAAACGTTTATGAGTGCTGTCTTTTGCATTTTATGAGAACTTCGCTGTCTACTTTATCTTTTGCAATTTCCAGGTCAGACTCCACTGCTAGACAGAAAGCTGGGCTCTAAGTTATGAAGTTGTGGTATGAACAAGAAAGGGTCTGAAATCACTTCAGTGCTGAAGTCCAAAAAAAAAAGAACCAGGTTCTCCACTATATTGTGAACATAAGGACTGAGGTCACTTTCATCAGGTTCACTGGGTGAACTGGGATTGTTTTGTTTTGGTTTGTTTTTTTTAGAACAGACTATATGTGAAAATATCCTAATTCTCCTATTAAATTCATGGTCATCAGAGAGGATTCCACTTTTTTACCTGAGCTTGAACAGTGACCCACCAGTCTTTAGCAGTATAGGTTAAAACTGATGGAAGTGATGTTAAGATTTTGTTGTCACTCATCAGCCAAACAACTAAATACTCTTTACACTTCTCCAAATAGTAGGATCTTCCTCTTCCATGCTTCCAAATCTTGGAAATTCTAGTTTGATAGCAGTCTAAAGGGAAAATTAATGAGCCACTGGCATTGTTGCAGGTGTACCAGGCTGACCTGCTTAAGAACCTGGATGAGAGCAGGGAGGTCTGGCCACGCATCTCCCTTTCCATGCTTCCAAAGAAACGGACAGAGACATCGGCCATTCTATGGCAGCCCATTGGCCACTAAGAGACATTTGTGGTTGAATCCGAGATGTAAAATAAGGGCATGTTCTTCCTGTAGGACGCTTCAGTTTCTTTGTCACTGCGTCGAGAGGTTTCAGAAGGCGAGGAAGCAGGCAGCAGTGTTCTAGTGCTGCTTCCCTCACCAGCTGCTGAGTGGGAGCTGTCCTAGCCGCCATCCAGCTCCTCGTACCGCCAAGCCTAGAAGAACATCACTACTCATGCTCCCTGCAGAAAGATCGGAAGTCGAGGTTGTGCTCTCAGGCACTTCAAAAGAGAAGGCGAATCTGCGGACCATCGTTCTCTCAAAGAAGTCCTCTGATAAGAAGGGCTGATGCCATGAGCGCCAGGCTTTTGAGTACAGACCCCTCTGGGATGGAGAGGTGTACACCTCAGGATATGGCACCCAATCCTCCTCAGTATTGTCAGGGGGCCGCTCTGTTAACTCAGAGCACAGCTGTCTCCATCGAGCGTGGTTCTCAACTGAATTTGTCCAAGATGCAAGATAAGGGTAGGTACAGTGGATATAAAAATCTACACACCCCTGTTAAAATGCCAGGTTTATGTGATTTAAAAAAAATTGACCATGATAAATAATTTCAGAAATGTTTCCACCTTTTAAGTGACCTATAACCTGTACAACTCAATTGAAAAGCAATCTAAAATCTTTATTCAGTGGGAAATAAAAATAAAAAGCTAAAACAATGTGGTTGCATTAGTGTGCACACCCTTTTACAACTGGGGATGTGGCTGTGTTCAGAATTAACTAATCACATTCAAACTCATGTTAAATAGGAGTCAGTACACCTGCCATCATTTAAAGTGCCTCTGATTAACCCCAAATAAAGTTCAGCTGTTCTAATAGGCTTTTCCTGACATTTTCCTAGTCGCATCTCACAGCAAAAGCCATGGTCTACAAAAAGCTTCCAAAGCATCAGAGAGATCTTATTGTTAAAAGGTATCAGTCAGGAGGAGGGTACAAAATAATTTCTAAGGCATTAGATATACCATGGAACACCGTGAAGTCAGTCATCATCAAGTGGAGAAAATATGTTGCAACAGTGACATTACCAAGAACAGGACGTCCATCCAAAATTGATGAAAAGACAAGAAGAAAACTGGTCAGGGAGGCTGCCAAGAGGCCTACAGCAAAATTAAATGAGCTGCAGGAATTTCTGGCAAGTACTGGTTGTGTGGACGACAATCACCTGTATTCTTTGTATGTCTGGGCTGTGGGGTAGGTAGGCAAGATGGAAGCCTTTTCTTGCGAAGAAAAACATCTGAGCCCGGCTCAATTTTGCAAAAACCCATCAGAAGTCTTCCAAAAGCATGTGGGAAAATGTGTTATGGTCTGATGAAACCAAGGTTGAACTCTTTGGCCACAATTCCAAAAGGTATGTTTGGCGTAAAAACAACACCATACTCACAGTGAAGCATGGTTGTGGCAGTATCATGCTTTGGGGCTGTTTTTCTTCAGCTGGAACTGGGGCCTTAGTCAAGGTGGAGGGAATTATGAACAGCGCCAAATACCAGTCAATACTGGCAGAAAGCTGAAGAAGAAGAAGAGGAACTTCATCTTTCAGCACGACAATGACCCTAAGCATACATCCAAATCAACAAAAGAATGGCTTCACAAGAAAAAGATTAAAGTTTTAGAATGGCCCATCCAGAGCCCAGACCTGAATCCAATTGAAAATCTGTGGGGTGATCTGAAGAGGGCTGTGCATAAGAGATTGCAATCTGGCAGATTTGGAGTGTTTTTGCAAAGATGAGTGGGCAAATATTGCCAAGTCAAGATGTGCCATGCTGATAAACTCGTACAGAAAAAAAAGATTTCAGTTTGTTTTTCAATTGAGTTGTACAAGTTATAGGTTACAATAAAGGTAGAAAAAGTTCTGAAATTATTTGTGGTATTTAATTTTTTTTTTTTTTATCACATAAACCTGGCATTTTAACAGGGGTGTGTAGACTTTTTATATCCACTGTACCTTAAGGGCAAGTCTGTTTTTTTTGTTGTTGTTTTTTTTTTTTTTTTAAATGAATGCAGATGGAGCATTAACGTGCTGTAGACAAATAGAATGAAGATTTAAATACACATCATTTTTATACAACTTTTGTTTTTGAATAAATTGATCAGTCATTTTTTTCGTAATTTATTTTGCTCTGACCTACAGTTTTTAATCAGAACCAATTAATTTGTAATCCCTTTCATTTCTGTGGAATTTCTTAATAACAAACAGCAGGAAAGCTAATGTTTTCTGTTATATTAAGCACAAAGAAAAGTAAAACAAACCTTTAATGCACCAATAATTGAATAAAAGCACCAGTGTTGTTCTCAGTATTGTCTTTGGTGGGGCAGGAGTGGCTGCGGGACGCCTTGTAGTATTGGATACTGCTTTTTCCCCTCCTTCTTTTTCTGCACAAAGAATGTGACATGTGGTCAAATATGGTAACCCATACTCTGTATTTAACCTATCCAAGTGCACACACAGTAGTGAACACACACACCCGGAGCAGTAGGCAGCCATATTGCTGCAGTGCCCGGGGAGCAGCTGGGGGTTCGGTCTCACCTTAGTCGTGGTATTGAGGGTGGAAGAGAGCACTGACAATCCCCGCCGGACATGAGACTCAAACCCGCAACCGTCGGTTTAAGTCAGATTCTTTAACTATTAGGCCACAACTGCCCCAGCAGAGTGTTTTTTTTTTCTTTTTTTTAGGGGGGGGGGGGGAACAAAATTGTTTCAGTTGTGATGCGTCAGTTGTTAAGTGTGTAATGTAGCATAGTGGATGGACTCATTCATTAGGTTTGTGCTCGACTTTCAAAGACTAGAATCTGCTCCAGTCGATGGAAACAGTCTTTAAGTGTGTTGAGGTCAGTGTGAGAAAGGCTCATTAATGACGGACAATGCTGTTCTATGTGTTTGCGCACGAACGCGCTCTTCCCGATCGCGGGGACTTTTATTTTGACGGAATGCAGCGCATTCAGAGGATTGCGTCATCTGCGGGTACGCGAGTGATATTGCATCAGCCCTCATCTGTTTCCAGCGAGAACGAGTTGTAAAACTCTGTGACAGACAAGTTCTATAATCATCCTTGTACTCCTTTGAGTGTTTTAAGGCTGTGTGCGTCCAGAGAGAAAGTGAGTAGTGTAGATTTCACTGCTATTCAATCGAGTTGATTTTGTTTACTGAAGAGAGAATTTATAAGAGTGATGCATACGAAATGGATGCTAATGTGTGTAGGCAGTAGCATGTTGTATGTGAGTTCACATTCAATGTAACGTGTAATAACCTTTATATTGTTAAGTTTTCATGTTGCATAATTCTCTGTTTGTATTCAATACCCAAATTGGGTTAATGTGTGGGGGAAGCCAGTAACTTCTAGATACTTTGATGTTGTGTAGTGGGATAAAAGGAGGCAAGGCATGTTAGAATTATATCTTTATTTTGTATGTTGCAGACCACACAAACCTCCCTAGTCAAGTAAATGCTGACACTTCTAAGGACATAAAATACAAGACAATTCTGCTCCATACCAGTACTCCAGCAAGGAACAGGTTAACACTCCTTATGCTCACCTGGCTCCCCCTCCCTTGCATATGCTTATGTTAATAAACGGTTGAATTCAGTTTCGTCTCTGCTCTGGTGTTCTAACCAGCACACCCGGACCAACTCCACCCCTTAGCTCTGACTAGCACCTTACAGTCCTTAGCCCCTCAGCTACATTTTGGTCCTTTGAGCCGGATCGTAGTTGTTCCGGGAACATGCAGAAGAGTGGAGAAATATCGGGGGGTCCATCAACTCGACCTAAGCGGCAGCGAAGACCGCCACAGTACCTTGAAGACTATGAGCTTGGTCCAGTGAGACAGAGGACTCGTGTCTCACCTCACACAAGCTCATTACCGTATATGCAGGAGGAGAGGGGTGGAGCTCTTATCTTATCGCCAGTAGAGAGTACACGTACATCGAGGTCTTCTCGTCAGGTACAATGGGATGCGGATGTTAGTGAGCACATCGAAGAGTACCTTCCCAGCTATGATCTACATTCAGGTGGGCTACAGGCTGAGTGGACAGATACTCCTACACCCTATGCAGAAGACAGGAATGAGCGGTATGGGGTGTATAGAAAGGACACAACCCTACGTAGATCCATGGTAAAGATGCAGAGCAGCCCTGCACAGCTTGGGAGTGTAGAGAGGGAAATCAGTTCTCTGGCAGCATCCGTGAAGACATCGCAAAGGGCAACCCAAGAACCGTGGCCAGTAGCACCCCCTCCTATACAGGATGACTTCCAAGCCCAAAGGGGAGAAGATGAATATGATGACAGTTTACCGCCTCCACCATGGCCATCTAATGAACCAATGTCAGTACCTCTAGTGTGCGAGGAGAGCCAGATGGTCACTATAATAGAAAGGATGATGAATCAGCTCCAGCTAATGAGAGACAGTGCAGTGTCAAGTTCAGCCACTAAAAGTCGTCTGTCTTCAACCCCTCAGAGGCCACCCGCTAGGGAGCTGCTCGATACTCCACCACAGTGGTCACGGTATTATTCGCCAGTCGCAAGTGGTCCTTCTGGCACGGACTGGGCCGAATCTGAGCCTTCATTTAAACGCTTACCAACTAACATGGGTCAGCGTAGCTCCTTCCGTCACTTAGCGCCCCAGCCTTCGTCTGCTGCAGTGCTGGAGAAAGAATATCGTGGGCCAACACCAAAAATTCCCCTCTTTATTCATAGGGACCCTATGGAATTTTCCCGGCTGAAGCTTGCCCTGACAAATTTGTTGCCAAGGGATGCCACGGAGCTCTTCAAATATCAGGTTCTCGTGGACCATCTGAGGTTGGAGGAGGCTTGCCTTGTAGCCGACTCACACATCAATTCGCATAGGCCGTACTCAGACACAATGGCCGCATTGAATGAGAAGTTTGGACAGCCACATCACATTGCCTTAAAGAGGATCGCTGCTGTTTTGGACTCACCAGAGATAAAGCGGGGAGATGCAGCCGCCTTTGAGAGGTTCGCTTTACATGTTCAGTCGTGACCTCAAAAGACTCTGCATCCTGTGCCAGGGAAAGCACTTGAGAGTTCTCCATGATGTGAACATCCGTCCTGCTGCAGAGCCACCCAAAGAAGGGAGCTGTCTGTTAAACACTAGTAACAAGGTTTACCTGGACCAACCATCAGCTTTCACGCGTGTCCTGTTGAAGGTTGTGAGAGTGCTTTTTCGAAATAATGACCGCACTCTTGACACCTATGCAGTATTGGATGATGGATCGGAACGCACTGTGCTGCTTCCAGAGGCGGTGGACCAACTCGGATTGCTAGGTAGACAGGAGGATCTTGTCCTTCGCACCATACGACAAGATGTCCAAACGCTGAAAGGATCATCTGTCTCCTTCCTCATAGCATCGCATGCATACACCAGAAGAAGCTTTCAGATTACGGAAGCATTCACATCACAGCATCTCAGCCTGGCGGATCACTCATATCCCATCACGATGCTAAAGAGAAAATATAAGCATCTGGTAGGCTTCCCTCTCAAACCATTTGAGCAGGTTAAGCCACTTGTTTTGATAGGGGCAGACCACCCACATCTGCTTACCCCTATTGAACCAGTAAGGTTGGGCCCGCCAGGAGGACCAGCAGTGATCCGCACACGCCTGGGTTGGGCACTTCAGGGGCCTGCTCACATCATCTCGTGGACGGCATGCCGACAGCAGTGTCTCCTGACCAGTGTTTCTCCACAGAACACAGAGTTGATGAGAAATGTTGAGAAGCTTTGGCAGATGGATGTGCTGCCATTCCAGAGTGACAAGTCGGTAGTCAGATCAAAGCAAGACAAGGAGGCCATTGAGCTCCTGGAGACGAAGACAAGGAGGGTGGACATCTCTGGCATTCTCAGGTATGCTACTCCATTGCTACGGAAACGGGACATGCCCCTGTTCCAGGCATCAAAAGAGGCTGTTATGCCAAGCCTAAGGAGTACAGAGAAGCGATTGGCTAAGGACCCTCAGCGTGCCAAGGTTTATTGTGAGGCAATTCAACAGCTGGTACAATCAGGAGCGGTCAAGAAGCTGAGTTGTGATGAGATCTCAGTGACCAGTGAATCGTGGTACATACCTCATCACCTAGTCAGCCATAATGGGAAGGATCGGCTCGTGTTCAATTGTTCCTACCAGTTTCGTGGGCTGAATCTGAATGATGCCCTCCTTCCGGGACCAACCTTAGGTGCATCTCTTCTTGGTGTCCTGTTGCGCTTTAGACAACAGGCAGTAGCAGTCTGTGGAGATATCAGGGGAATGTTCCATCAAGTCCGGCTTCTGCCAGAAGACCGGCCACTTCTCAGATTTGTATGGAGAAATATAGAGCGTGAGAATCCCCCTGATATCTTCGAGTGGCAGGTCCTGCCCTTCGGCACCACCTGCTCACCTTGCTGTGCCACCTTTGCTCTTCAACGGCACGTCAGAGATCACAGTGCTCCGGAGGATGGTGTCAGAGATCCGGTCGACCGTTGCTTCTACGTCGATAATTGTCTTCAGAGCTTGCCGACCGCTGCTGAAGCTACCAGGTTGGTGGATAACCTCAGGAAGATTCTGGCACCGGGTGGGTTCGAGATCCGCCAGTGGGCGTGTAACATCCCAGCTGCTATCGCCCATCTACCGAAGGAAGCAAGGTCGGAGAGTATGGAACGCTGGCTCTCACACGATGATTCCGGTCTGTCCGAGTCAACTCTTGGACTTAGTTGGCATTGGGAATCGGACATCCTGGGCTATAAGAGCCGCCCGCTGGACTACAGCACATTGACCCTGCGTAATGTGTATAAAGTTCTCGCTCGACAGTACGATCCTCTAGGATTTATATTACCCTACACAACCCGAGCCAAGTTACTGGTCCAAAGCATGTGGGACAAGCACCGTCAATGGGATGACCCCCTCCTTCCTCAAGAGCTCGAGCAGGCTTGGAGAGAGTGGGAAGCCGAACTCCACCTTTTGCCTCGTATAACCTTGCCTCGGGCTTACGTCCCAGCTCATGTGGATCAAACCTCTGTCTCTCACCAGATCCACATATTCAGTGATGAAGTCTTCCTGTCATTCCTGGCAGCAAGATCAAGAGTTGCTCCCCGGCGGCGGCAATCAGTTCCACGTCTAGAGCTCTGTGGTGCCCTAACTGCAGCTCAGTTGGCAAAGGTGTTGGAGAATGAGCTGACCCCGAGGATTGACCAGATTATCCTATGGAGCGATTCGACCACGGTGCTCACCTGGCTACAATCGGAATCGTGCCGTTTCAAAGTATTCGTGGGTACCCGTGTAGCCGAAATCCAAGAGCTCACAAATCCAGAGGCATGGCGCTATGTGGATTCCACACAAAATCCCGCTGATGACGTCACACGGAGTAAAGCTCTTGCGGAACTTGTCTTGCCTAACCGATGGTGCCAGGGGCCCTCGTTTCTCCTGAAGGGACCTGATCACTGGCCATCCCAACCTCCGAAGCCTCTTAATCCAGATTCGTCAGAGTACAGAAAGTCGGTCTCCTGTGGTATAGTAAATAGCATAGTCTGACCATGCGCTATGCAAGGTGACCAACACACCTGGAAGGATCTGGTTGAGGCTGTGGTGCATGAGCTTCACGGGGCGGCTGGACAGGCTAACCCTGTTACTGCTTCGGATTACCAACAAGCAGAAATGGAGATCTACAAGAGAATCCAGCATGACTGTTTCCCAGAAGACCTGCACCACCTCAAGGAGGATTCTGGATTCTGCGTGGGAGGGAGGCCATCCGCCATGTACAACATCTCTGTAGGGAGTGCAGAAGATGGAAGGCTAAGCCGTCGGTGCCTAAGATGTCAGACTTACCGGTGGCCCGTCTACGGCTTCATAAGCCAGCCTTCTACTCCACAGGTGTAGACTGTTTCGGGCCTCTTCAAGTAAAGTTTGGACGCCGCTCTGAGAAAGATGGGGCATTATTTACAAATGCCTCACCACACGAGCGGTACACCTGGACCTCCTGCACAGCTTGGATGTGGACTCCTTTCTAATGAGCCTCAGAAGGTTTATTGCCCGCAGAGGTACGCCAGCTGAACTCTACTCGGACCAGGGCACTAATTTCAAGGCAGCAGAGAAGGAGCTGCATGAGACATTTGATGGCCTATCCTTAGAGCTTCAGCAACTTCTAGCGAAACAGAAGATTGCCTTCCACTTCAACCCCCCAGCAGCTCCCCACTTCGGTGGAGCATGGGAGCGAGAGATTAGATCAGTCAAATCTGCCCTGTATACGGTTGTAGGAGCTCAGTCGGTCTCTGAAGAAGTACTCCATACCGTCTTGCTGGAAGTTGAGGCAATACTGAATACGAAGCCACTGGGATACACCTCATCCAATATTGCAGATCTGGATGCAATCACTCCGAACATCCTCTTGATGGGGCGGCTAGATGGTGCTTTACCCCAGGTGGTATACAACAAGAGCGAAGGCCTGAGCAGGAGAAGATGGAGGCAATGCCAGGTTTTGGTGGACCACTTTTGGTCCAGGTTTATCAGGTACTACCTGCCAACCTTACAGCATCGGCAAAAGTGGCATACCACCACTGTGGAACTTGCGGTTGACACTGTTGTTCTGCTGATGGACCCGCAACTTCCTAGGGCTCTTTGGCCAGTCGGCAGAGTGATCAAGGTACACCAGGGTGCTGATGGTCGGGTAAGGTCAGCAGATGTCCGGATAAAGGGCAAAATCTACACCAGGCCAGTTGCCCGTCTCATCATCCTCCCAGCCATTCCAGACTCAGAGGAGGAAACGGACTCCGTCGCAGTGCAGGCTGAGAAAACTGCATAGGGAGCCTTTCACAGGAACAAATTGCATAGAATTTGGGGGCGGCTGTGTGAGAAAGGCTCATTAATGACGGACAATGCTGTTCTATGTGTTTGCGCACGAACGCGCTCTTCACGATCACGGGGACTTTTATTTTGACGGAATGCAGCGCATTCAGAGAATTGCGTCACCGCGCTGCGGGTACGCGAGTGATATTGCATCAGCCCTCATCTGTTTCCAGCGAGAACGAGTTGTAAAACTCTGTGACAGACAAGTTCTATAATCATCCTTGTACTCCTTTGAGTGTTTTAAGGCTGTGTGCGTCCAGAGAGAAAGTGAGTAGTGTAGATTTCACTGCTATTCAACCTGAGTTGATTTTGTTTACTGAAGAGAGAATTTTTTAAGAGTGATGCATACGAAATGGATGCTAATGTGTGTAGGCAGTAGCATGTTGTATGTGAGTTCACATTCAATGTAACGTGTAATAACCTTTATATTGTTAAGTTTTCATGTTGTATAATTCTCTGTTTGTATTCAATACCCAAATTGGGTTAATGTGTGGGGGAAGCCAGTAACTTCTAGATACTTTGATGTTGTGTAGTGGGATAAAAGGAGGCAAGGCATGTTAGAATTATATCTTTATTTTGTATGTTGCAGACCACACAAACCTCCCTAGTCAAGTAAATGCTGACACTTCTAAGGACATAAAATACAAGACAATTCTGCTCCATACCCGTACTCCAGCAAGGAACAGGTTAATACTCCTTATGTTCACCTGGCTCCCCCTCCCTTGCATATGCTTATGTTAATAAACGGTTGAACTCAGTTTCGTCTCTGCTCTGGTGTTCTAACCAGCACACCCGGACCAACTCCACCCCTTAGCTCTGACTAGCACCTTACAGTCCTTAGCCCCTCAGCTACAGTCAGTCTTAGAATGTTTCCGCTAGTCGTGTAGAGTATCCCCAGCTCTAGGAGACTTTTTGGTAGCGTGGAAACTTCTGTCAAATGTCTCGCAGTGGGTCCTGCAGACTGTAGAGAGAGGCTACAGAATCCAGTTTGGTTCTCGCCTCCGCCTCGTTTCAACTGAGTTGTCCCCACACTAGTGGGACCTGAGCAGGCTCTGTTAATGAAACAAGAAGTAGACACTCTCTCGAGGAAGGAGGCCATAGAATGTGTTCCTCCTTTTGGTTTTGAGATGTTCACTATCTAACAGATGTCTCAGATCAGGTCCATGGACAGGTTTGTCAGGCTAGATCTCAAGCGGATACTTAATCATATCCATCCTTCCTCAACACAGGAAGTTCCTGAGGTTTGCTTTCCAGGGTGAAGCATACCAATATTGGGTTTTTCTCTTTGGTGTATCACTCTCAGCCCACACTTTCACCAAGTGTATGGATACTACCAGCATCAGGAGTTCAGCATCAAGATTTCGTCCTTGCCCATATGAAAGAGGTTGAGGCTGAACACCAAGAAGAGTGTGCTTTCTCCAGCTCAGAGAACCACTGGAAAACACCAACACCATTGTGTGTGTGTGTGTGTGTGTGTGTGTGTGTGTGTGTGTGTATCAATATATGATTTTCTTTAAATAATTTAACAGTCATTCACAAAATGGTGAAACAATATAATCAACAATAAATAAGCTTTAATAGATACGCACATAGCACCCACAGGGTACAACTTCTATCAGTATAACATCATAAAAATACTACCACCAATAATAAATATTTAAAAGTCACAAGTTAAATAAATATTAAATACATTGCAAATAAAGCATCCATTTAAATTAGCACAGTTATTCCAAAGTTTAACTTAAACTTAGTAAGGATAACCCACTGCATTTTTTACACACCAGTTTTACATACCAGTGAGCATTACAAAAATAGATTTCTAAACAGAAAATACGAAATACAACCAGGACTGTTGGTTGGGTTACTATGGTCATCTAGTTCGATGCAGCAATGTAGCGTAGACTGCGGAAGACATCCTGTGTAAAGCTGCGCAGCTGCTGAAGAGAAAGATGGACGGCCACTTGGATTTGATAATCACTGTTGAGCCGTGAAGAGAGTGCTGTGAACGCTGCTTTCTGGGATGCTGTGCTAGGAATCTGGGCCAGCTGTTGCATCTGAACAAGTAAAGAGTGCAGGATTAGGTTATTAGCAGGTTTTCATTTATAGCATTGGGTTATTTTTTTTTTTTTTTACAGGTAAATTTACTTTTGTAAGCAATGTTAAAGAACCTAAAATAATACCTCATGGACTTGAGCAGACAGGTCTCTAATATCTGCAAGCAGGAGGTTCAGTTCTTCTGTGGAGGTCAAGAGTTCTTTGATTTCCTGCAGAAGTTCGTGGTACAGGTCCAAACCATTTACAATAAGTTTTAAACTCACATCCTGGTCAAAACAGAAACAGTCAAAAATTGTAAAACACATCTTTGTAAGAGGTGCTTTAAATATAGCATTATATAAACACAGTTGTTCTAAACATATAACCTGGTGTGCTTCATTTAAGTTTATTTTGAATTGCTTCATCTTTCAGTGATATTTAACATGCTTGCACTTTACCAAGTGAGAAAGCATTTACCATGGTGAGGTCCTCAGACTTAAGCACTGGCGGCGCAGGGATGCCAATGTCGCTTAATAAATACTCCAAGTGTTTTGCTTCACTGGAAAGGGTCAAACCCTGCAAACAACACCGTTTCCATTATTACAGTACTAGCAGAAAAATAACACCATTAACTGGCTGTTTTATGTAATCTTAACTAGCCCAATAATAAGATGCAAGGTAGAAAAGATCAATTTGATAAGAATTAGTTAGCTGTTAATCTATGATATTATAACGTCTGCTATTATTAACATCTGAGCTTTTTATTCATGTAGTAAGTGAACCAGCACGCATGCTCACCGCTGTTTTGACGCACGCCTCGTGCACAGCCGGAATATCGCTCAGAATCTTCTTGGCTAAACTCATGCCGGTCTCAACGGCGCGCGTCAACTCGTGCTTCTGGAGAGGCGCGGAATCCACCAGCGTCAAACAACAGTGCACTGCAAGAACTGTGTCGTGAAAACAACCTTTTATTGATCAGTAGCAAACACGATCTATATTCTAAACAGTGCAATAACAAACACTGCAAATACAAAGGCTGCTAAACATTTAGTAGGCTAATATGAATATATTGTTTTATCTTAATTAGATTTTTAAATTCTATTCATAATGTTCTAAACGTATATTTCCTAAATGATCAAATCTGTACTTACTGAGGTAAAACTTCATTGTGGTTCACAGTGTATCGAATATTTTACTGCATGGCCAAGGGATTTCTAGTACCCTATTTAAACACATTGAGATTGTTCAACTAGGGAAACTTTCATGAGTTGTCTCATTGCACCTATATTGTAGTCAGTCCTATTGCGTGTGCACTGCATTGCGAAAAGCCAATAAGGAAAGAAAAACGAAAAAGACACTCCTATGTTTCCGGTTCTTCTTTGGATATGGGAAAGTGAAAACGCCCCAAAAGCTGGAAATAATTTCACGTTTCTTTAACTTAGTTCTGCTCTTGTGTGAATCATACCAAGTGCTCATAAGCAAAATGCCCTTTATTTTTTTTAAGGCGAATTTAACTATATACTCATTAATTACGTGTAAAACACCTATATGACATTGGATATCTGACAAATACGGATCTGACGGATTTTAAGACGAGCGGCTCCCGGGAATTCTCCTGTTTCATCACAGCAGGAACAACAACAAAAACCCCAGACCGCAACAAGAGCCGCTCCTCTGCTGCCGTCACTGTTTGTAGTCTTACCCAATTTATTATTTCCCGTTTTGGGTTTCCTTCGCCCTTTTGCAAAATATATACATATAATCTTTGTCGGAATAAGGCTGTCAAAAATATTCATTGTCTTAGGCACTGTAATAGGCCTATATAAAACAAACAAACAAACAAACAACAACAACAAAAAAAAAACCTTATTTGATATATTACTTCATTCATAAATATTCAAATACCGTTTCGTTAGTTTGGTTTCTAGTTGAACATGCTGCCGGTTCAACAGGAAGTGGCATGAGATAGGCTAATTAAAATAACTGCTGAGAAAGTCATATGCTGAATCTGAATGAATGAATGTAAAAGAATTTCAATAGTTACACAACAAAGGGATTCTATTAGCACACATTTAATGATATGAATCTATAATTGCATTATTAATTGTGCTTGCTTATTTCCGTATTTGTAGAATATATTTTTCTTCAAATGATCAAACGGTATTTCTCCTAAAAGTGTCAAAACAATTAAACTAATTTAAATTTGCTGCATGCTGGTCCTTTGTTGAGGCACTGATTATTACATTTCTGTTCGTCAAATGTCTGTGAAATTGGTCCAGTTTATGTCTTAATTGTTGAATCTATCTTCTGTCTGGAAATAAAAGCACTTGAATCTGCAGGAAACAATTAGCAACCAGCACATCAAGTCTATTCACCTTTTACATAACAGAGTGTGTGAAAGCAGATTTACTGTATTGAATACTCAATTTTCAGTTAAAGTCAGTTCAACATCCAACAGTGACGTCAACATCCAGCTCAGTTCAGTTCAAATAGTGTCTGTGCAATTAAGCCCAAAAAAGTGCCAGAAATTGAGTGTCTCCAAAGAACCAAAACTCAAAACAGAGCTCTATAAGGAAAACAGTGCATTTCCCTGGAAAAAAACAAAAACAAAAAACAACAACAACAAAAAACACTAAAAAGTTAGTTAGTTGCGGCAATTAACAATCATAACGCAGATTAATTCCATTAGTGCAGTAGGCCTATAGTTTCATCTGTACTATAATTATGCATTTTCATTCAATGTTATATTATGGTATTTCCTTTAAAATGTAGAGACATATCAGACACGTCTCCTAAATTAAGGTGAAACCTCACCTCATATACAGGGAATTATTTTCTTTTATTCAGAGATTTTATTCCCATAATTGTGGGACACATTACTGGCTAGAGGTTTAGAACTGAATAATAAAGCTGATATAAAACACGTATTGATTTAGGACTAATTTACTGGCTTTTATCAGCAGTGGCGGCGCTTGACGGGGCTTAAACGTGCTTAACCCCGTTTCTGATCGCGTAAACTGGTTGTTTTTGAAAATCGAAATAAAATAAAGTTGCTGAAAACTAAATTTTCACTGATGACTGCAGTGTTAACTTTAATTTTACTCCTATAATTCATTTGTATAAATTAATTAATACCCTGTTTGAAAAAAAAAAAAAAAATAGAGGAGCTATAACCTAATCTTTTATTAGCCTATCCTCACAGCGCGTCATGCGCTATGAAATTATTGAGGGGAATCTTTTCATGTAATTTAATAATAAAAGTAATCTAATAATAGCCTAATAATAAGCATAATAATAAAAATAATGTAACCGGCCTTACATTAATTGGAAATGATAAATTATGCTTTTGGCAATATATCTGGCTATCGCCGACATATGATACGGTTATTGCAGGACCACCCAACACTACCCGTCCGCTATGCCACTGTGTGGAAATATTTTATTGTCGGCACTTTATATATTGTAAAAACAAGGCTTTAATTTGTCATGTTTTTTTGCCAGCTGGCATTGAGAAGTACTGACACTTGATAGTCAGAAATAAAGCTAAATAGATGTATAAAAAAGAAATTAAAATAAAACAAACAAAAAAAATCCCTACTTTCTCTCTTTTCTATGTGCATTTATTATATTAATTTGTAAGTGTCATATTTGGCAGTTGGCATTAGAAGCTATATTACTGAATACTTTGGCATATGAAAAGATTAATACCACAGAAAAAAATAAATAAATAAATATGCTTTTCGAAGCTGCTGTATATAAAAAAACACAGGGTGGCCCTATACAAATTAAAAACATAGCAAAACAAATAAGATAATTAAACATATTTAGTTAACATTAACACATTTAACACAACAATCACTATTGTTACCGGCACAAAGTGTGGAACAATTAAGATTATTGTAATGGCTAAAGCAATCAGATACATCATTACTTCCACACATTTCTTATCCCCTGAACTGCAGACAATCTCAAAGACAGAGCAGACCCCTCCCGAAGGAGTTGCCAAGTATGTCTCCAGACTTGAACCCTATTAAACACCTGTGGGGCTGATCTAACCCATACTCTTTAGTTAGTGTTGTAACCCGCCAAAAGTTCAGTAAAATTAAATTATGCTTCTCACTTAAACCTCGTTTTCAGATTCACGTTATCACACATTTTATTTTGTTTAAAAAGCGTACACTAAAAATATTTACAATGCTTAATGCGCTTACATCTAAATAAACTTGGCAGAAGAGCTATTTGAGGGCCCTGTACACTGACTCTGCTATGGGGCCCCCTAAAGGTTACGGTGGCTACCTTGTCGGGTGCCCCTGCGAGGTTACAACAGACCGTAACTTTATCTGAAATGTAATAATTAAAATTACTCTTTACATGATTTAACTTTTTAAGCATTGTACTTAAGCATTGAAATACCATAATACATTTGCAGATATTTAGGAAACTCAAAACACAGATAAATTCTCTCATCAACTTACAGTCAGAGTATGGCTCATCACCTCCCATTGATAATTGTGCTTGTTCCTGTTGCATGTCCTATATCGAGCAACCTGCATAAGTATAGAGTTTGAGGAGAAACGACTCCCTCCATTTTTTTTTTTTTGAGTTTGAACTGCAGTACCCACTTCAGCCACTAGCTGTCAATATTACATACTGCACCTTTACGGTTTTGAAAACAAACAAACCAATCAAAATAAATAAATTAACTAATTAAAAACCAAAATATCCGTTTTCTTTAACTTAGGAAATCTAAATAAAAAAAGACAGCGATATGTCCAGCTGCTATACAGAACTAGTGGTTCACCCTCAGTTCTTCACACTGTGAACATAATACACAGTTTCAGAAAGTAAAGTTTTTAAAGAAATAGTTCACCGAAAAATTAATTCTGTCTTTAAATTAAGATCTTTTTTGATAAAATCAAAGAGCCTTCTAACCCTCTACAGACAGCAAGGGTACTATCACATTCAAGGCCCAGAAAGGTACCAAGAACATTGACAAAAATAGTCCATGTGACATCAGTGGTTCAACCGTAATGTTTTAAAGCTATGAGAATACTTTTTGTGTGCAGAGAAAACAAAAATATCAAAGTTATATAACAATTTCTGTTCTTCTGTGTCTGTGCATTAACAAAAGTATTACGATGCATGCATGTGGTTCTGATGTCGCAGATGCTGGCGTTCTGATGTAAATCATCCATCTCTCTTAGTTCATCTCTGTATGACCGAAGACTGTTTTATGTATAGTGTGCGTCTTCTACTGCTTGAAAACAAAGATCAATAGATCCAGGTTCTCGGTCAGAATACCAGCTCCTGCATCAGCAGAACCACACACATGCATTATGATACTCTCACGAATGCACATTAAAGATCGACACAAAAGAGCAGAACTTGTTGATTCAAGTTATTTCTATTTTCTTTGTGCACAAAAAGTATTCTTGTAGTTTCATAACATTATGGTTGAACCACTGATGTCACATCGACTATTTTGTTGATGTTCTTGGTACCTTTCTAGACCTTGACTGTGGAAGGACCCTTGTAGTCTGTGGAAGGTCAGAGAGCTCTTGGATTTCATCAAAAATATCTTAAATTTTAGTTTTGAAGATGATGGGTTTGGAACCAACATGAGGGTGAGCAATTAATGACAGAATTTATTTATTTATCTTTTTTTTGATGAACTAACCCTTTAACAATCTGTATGACACTTACAAATCACATATTTAACTAAATCCTTTCATTTTAATAAAATAAGAAAAAAAAAAACAGGATTAAATGTAAATGAGTAATACAGACAAGCATACCATACTGTACTGTCAGTTAACAACCTGCTAGTTTATATTCAGCCAGTCAATTCCACTCATTTCCAAATTATTCTCTCTTTACAATTTGCTAATTTGGTAAAGCAAGACAATGCTTTTCAATTCAATACTTACAAGACACTATTATGTTTATTTGAGATTTTGTTGCAGCAAACCGCATTGTTGCTATGAATGTATAAAACTGATGCATGCATTGGTGAAAAAAACCTCACAAAACAAAAACAAAACGGGTGAACTTTTGATGTTTATAATGTTACATCACACAGTATGTTCATGGATTATAATAAGAGCAACGCTGAAGCACCTGTAAGGAACAGATGTGCAATTTCCAAAGAATAGAGACAGAAAACAAAATAACACAAAAAAAAGATGTGAGACTGCAAACTCATGGAAAACTATCATCATCGTCTTCTGCCATCTCTTTAGCAAATTCCAGGTCCTGCTGCTCTCGCTCTCTTCTCTCCTGTTAACACACAGACAGTCATTCAGCTTCCTGTCTTTCAGCAGATGTCTGTCCTGCGCCAGACAGTGTGTGTCAATCTTACCTCAGCAGACTCAAGATCCTTGTTGTATGCCTTTGGCGGAAATCTCATCGCCTGCACAGAAACAACTCAATTCAGTTCACAGCACTTAAATCGCTCTTATGCCCTATCTAGTGCACTGCATTGGATGTGTCATATTGCAGAGGTTCAGAATTCCGAGTCAACAACTTAATTTTCTTAATTATCTGTTCACTTCCACTCATTTATTCTGATATACATTTAAAATAATAAAATTATCCCAAACGGAAAACACTGCCGAGCTAGAGGATATATATAAATATAGACTGATGTGTGTGTGTATGTATGTACACAATATATATACACTATATTGCCAAAAGTACTGGGACACCCCCTTCTAATGAACAGGTTTGACAACTTTCATGAGTAATTTCCATGAGTACTAATCTTAATGTTTAAGCATATAATGATTATCTAGGGGATTGTGTCTTTCTACTTTTATAGCAAAAGTTTGGCCAGGACCCTTTTTTATTCTAACATGACAAGGTTCATAGAGAAATGTTTGATTCAGTCATTGTGGAAGAACTTGACTGATCTGCATAAAGCCAAGTCCTAATGCCAGCTGAACACCTCTGGTGTGACTTTAAATGCAAACTATGAGCCAAAAACTCAGACCAAACACTAATAACTTGTGCATATAGATACAGTCATTTTAGACACTTCCAAAACTGAAGCAACAGAGATGGAAATACAATTTTCAAATACATTATGCTTCCATCTTTGTTGCTACAGTTTTGGACAATTTCCTAGAATATCATTATATGCTTAAACATTAAAATTAGTACTCATGGAATTTATTGAAGTAGTCAAACCTGTTCCTTAGAAGGGGGTGCCTTAGTACTTTTGGCAATATAGTGTATGTGTATGTGTATACATACATACATACATACATATATATATATATATATATGAATGAAGAGTTCAGATGCAACAGCCTCTAAATCTATTGAAATCTAAATCTAAAAAAGCTATTTTACCCAATGTATAGGTTTCTACCCAAGTACCAGAACTTAGGTAGATATACAGATACATACATATACATATACACATATATATATATATATATATATATATATATATAGAGAGAGAGAGAGAGAGAGAGAGAGAGAGAGAGAGAGAGAGAGAGAGAGAGGAAGAGACAGATTATAAAATTAATTGCATGTTTATTTTTAGTAAAGCCTCAAGTAACATATACAAACTACAATTAATGTAATTATTTGTTATTCTGATAGCATTTCTCCTACCTTGACGGACATGTTGTGGATATCCAGACAGAACGAGATACGCTGGTGGAAGGCGAGCTGAGGCTCTCGAGTGCTGTAAATGTCCATGGTTTCTTTAGACTGAACATAACCCTTCTCGTGGTTTATACTGGCCTCAATCACACCGTCACGGATCGCCTAGACCGACAGAGAGACAGACACATTACTGAATATGATCAGATGAATGTGTGAATGTAACTGTTCAGACCGATGAGCCTGACCTTGGCCACGATGAACTCTGCATCTTCAGGACTGTCCAGCTGGAGCTTCTGCGCAATGTCAGCCAGAGAGATGCGCGAGTATGACAGGCTGATCATCCTCACCCCTGTAGAGGAAACACATCACAAACATCTGCAGCGTCAAACATCCAGCTGCCTAAATATAAAGCAACATTCAGCCAAACATGCTAATGATCCCAGCTAGCCTCAAACACATTCCTGTGTCAGGAGGTTTGCTGTAGACGGAAGCGGGATGAGACGCGCTTTAACATTCACCTTCACAGCTGTACAGTACAGTGTATCGGACAGACTGTTGACTGCATAATTTATCCAAAAGGTAGAAATATACAACTTACTGCTGCAAACTACTGCAACTCAGACGGTAACTGTTTCTCATATGGACGTCTGTAAAAATAAATTTACATATCACCTCAGTGATAAAACACATGGATTCGGATGGCGATTTATTCACAGTGGAGAAGCGAGTTCTACGAACTCGGGAACACGCTGCTCACGTGGCCAGTCACATGATTATCTGCTATAATTAAAATTAATTGTATTTACAAATGTATTGTTATGCTGTATAATGTATTAAAAACACTTATGTAAACTGTATTCTTATCATTGCAAGCATATTTCATAAAATACAATCCTATTTGTTATTTAATTAGGCTATTTAAATCTCCTGTTTAAAAATGGGGAAACAAATATTTATACAGAATATAGCAGTGGTGTAGAGCAGGGTATGTGCATCATTCAGAAGTGTCTTGCATTAGCCAAAATCATGACAGTCCACCACATGAATAGATAATCCAATTGCACGTGAATAAATGCAAATATTCCCTAAATCACCCAGTAAAGACATTGAGGCTTGCGTTGAAATATGATTGCGCCCGCGCCCGCTTCGTCCCACACCCCAGTCAGAGAGGAGGCCGACAGACAGTGACAGAAATGCCGCCTGCTCATGCACGCAGTGGTCAAATAATAATTACTTACTGGTTACTAATTTAAGTCAGTATATTATAACACAAACAATACCTTAAATAAATTAAGAGTATACTATCCAGGCACCACTACACAATACACATTTTAAAATTTCACTGCATACCTGCTGCTGCTATATAAAGACCCATTTCAAATGTTTACGTGATTTTTTTTTTTTTTTAACACTTTCTAGCATTTCAGTAATACATGCAAATTACAGCGTAGCAAACCAGTTGTATTCACTGAATTGTGAATAGATTTCTTCTCGTAAACTCAGAGATGTGGATTCAGACAGCAATTAAATGACCACACAACCATGGTGTTTGTCAAAAAACAGTAGGTAATTCGGCCGGGGATTTTTACAAGGGTGGTGAGAGAAAAACATCGACATCCTGGATTCGGACGGCAATTAAATCACAGACTACCTCCTGTATATGGTGAAAATCACTTACGTCCCCATGAGAAACAATTGCCGTCCGAATAGGGCTTAAAGCCCTATTCACATGGGATTAGTATTAACTGAGGACATTGTGTGATTTAGAAATTACCCCCCAACATCTGAATTTCGTGTGGCGCATTCGCACGGGATAAACAAAGTCTGTGATTTCACTTGAATTTACAGACTTATCTCCCAAATTTGATGTCAAGGCTTTGCGAAACATTATATACCACAAACAGAAGATCGTGTGCTGCTGTACCATCTCCACATCTCCAGCTAATCATGTTTTTGCTCTTCTGATGGTTTTCAGCTTTCTCTTTATGCAAAAGTATAAACTGTATATATGGTGTATAGCGTTATGACCCAGCACCCAAAATACATTCAAAACACTTCTCAGCCTCCATTATTCACGAAATATGGATAAGAAATTATATATAACCACGCCAAATGCAGGCCAAATCAGAGAGATGCCAATTCGCACGGGGCTAATATTATCATAGCACCTCTGTGTTCGGCGAAATATGGTAGGTCATTTGCGGGGGAATTTTTACTTTACAAAGTAGAGACATGGCCGATTCGCACAGGATTAAGATCACAGACAATCTCTGCAATTATTACAAATCACTAGAGGTCACCAGGTAATACTAATCCTGTGTGAATAGGGCTTAAGTCATGTTTTCACAAGATAAAAATACCAAACTTAAGCTTTAGAATGCAGCATTTATATGCACATGAATGGAAGTCAGTGGGGGAACAATGCAATGTGACGCATCTTCACTCTCACTCACACAAAACTCAGACTACACATTAGAATTTTACAGAAGGACAAGAGAGCATCTGAACAGAGTCTGTACTACAGCAGAAAGATTCAATGAGCTTTTTGTTAGTAAAATGTTAGTCTCAGCCTCAGATGTCACGCCCACGGAACGTTGGCTAAATGTCTGATGCATAAGATACACTTAGTTTAGAAGCCATCATCGAATTGCTTAGATTATACAGGATTTCTGGAAGACGTGTCTCGCATCATTTAACGTTCTGCCTGGAAACAAAAATGCTGTGGCACTAAACGAGCGCACTGAAAGAAGAAAGCTGCGTTTAAAACTGTGACAACGATCGCTTATCAGGGTCAACTAAACGCCAGAGTTTTACACACCAGTCTGTTATTGTGGCGACATTTCCACACCCCTAAACATGATGCGGCACAAAGCGAAGCATGATTGGTTGCTTTACCTATGCCATTATAAAGGTGAACATAACCAGTACTCTGAGCTCCACAACTCACCAGTTTTGATGACATTGTGTCTCAGACGGATGATCAGCGTGTAGGTGCCGTCTGCCTGAAACTTTTCACCAAACTGATCCAACGCCTGGTTAAATTTGGCAAGATTTCCAGTTCTCACCGCTAGACAGGGCAGAAAGAGCACACTGTTATTATAAAACATTGTTCTTAGGAATGAGTTAGGAGTGCAACATCCTCTCATGTTCCGCAATGATACACTATACTGAATTCAGAAGAAACAACATTATTGGGAAGCTCAGAATGTTAAATTGCCTGTGAAACAAATGGAAAATAGGAATGCGCCAATCTGCAGCAATACTACAATTTTCTGCTGGAAAAGGTATCTGTCAGACGAGACCAATTCAAATCCAAAATAGCATGTATACTATTCTGTGTTGTTAAGACCCATGAAAGGCTCAAAAACATTATAAAAAGCACAATAACATTTGTGTGCAGTACAATGTAAGTGTTCCGAAGCCCTTCCATAGTTTAATGGGAGGTACAGATTAATAATTCATTAAACTCCTACACTCACTAGACTTAATCACTTTTATTTGTTCCCCACTAAACAAATATTTTTTTCCAAATTCTGTTTTTTTCAGTTAAAATTTTTCTGGACTCCTTTTTAAATGGTTAAATTGAATTGTATTAATCAAAAAGCATGTCTAGTTAATTAAAATCATGAAGCAAACAATTTAACATCAGTTTATTCAAATGTTAACAAAAATGACATTTTTAGGGCCCTATGAAATGTTTTATTTTTGCCCACCTTGTTTTATTGTTACCAAATTCTGTGTTGTAGCATGTTTAATTATTTTTTCCGAAATTCTGTGTTGTGTATTTGCACTTTTCAGGTTATAAAATAAAGGCATAAAGCATTCATTTCATTATTAAATAATGAAAATTAAAACTTTAAGGCACTTTGTGACTTTTCTTACTCCATACACAAAAATGTACAACTCTGACAAAATCAGATTTTTTTGATGATTTTGTATTTTATAATAGTGATTTTTATCATTTCAAAATATAGAGCAAAAAGTAGAAAGCAATGACTAATAAGCCAAAAAGTGCTCCTCTGCGGCAGTCTAGTGGATATAATGGTGCTTTTATGTAGGCCTATTTATTTAATTTTACATAAGCATTTGTTTACCACAAAGTATATTTAGTCATCCCACTAAAAATTGATCATTTTAGAGCAGGGGTGTCAAACTCAGTTCCTGGAGGGCCACAGCCCTGCAGAGTTTTGTTCCAACCCTCCTGCAACACACATACCATTCAGTTTTCAATTAAGTTTGAAGGACCTGATTAGTTGGATCAGGTGTGTTTAATTAGGGTTACATCTAAACTCTGCAGGGCTCTGGCCCTCCAGGAATTGAGTTTGACACCCCTGTTTTAGAGCATTAATGTGCTGGAAACAGCTGTGTAAAATGCTTGAAAGTCATTGAAAAGTGCTTGAATTTCTCTGTCAAAAGGTTGTACAAACCCTGAAATGAATAATGTAATGCATTAGATTATTTCTACCACAACATGATGGTTAGTCTATAGTTAGCATTATTAAGTTGGCTTGAGAAAGCCTAAAAAGTTCTAAAGTTCTAAACTTTAGAACTACTTCAAGCTATTAAAATGTTTTCAACCTTTCTGGCCTGGCTTTCTCAAGCCAACTTAAAGTTTGTTCTCAAACTTTATTCATCTAGTTACTTCTGGTTTTCTGACGTACATCAGAGCTGTTTATAACAGAATTCTGGGCAGAATTTGAAAGATTCTTGACAAATTTTGTGTTAACTGTACATTTTGCTTTTATGACTGGATTCTGTACGCATTTTCCGAAACACGGAAAACATAGGGCCCTATAAATGTTTAGATTTTATAAAATTGTGCATTTGTGACTTTTGAGTAACACTTGCTGCTGAATTATCCGCCAACCAAGTTCTTTAAAGTATTTTGTCTTTTTTTCAATTATTATTTTTCTTTATAATAAAGTTGTCTGTATTTAGTAGATTGTGTTTAACATTCAAAAAACGGATTGGCTGATCAGTTCTGAAAATATTCTATTGGTGCATCCCTAACGGAAAATAGTTTTCTTTTCCTTTTACATGTAAAACTTAGCTTTATTCAGCAGCCTCTTATGGCCAAATCAAATTTGTTTCATAAATGGCAAATTTTGCAACATTGACTTTGTTGCTGAATTGAATCAACACTGATATGACTTGAGTGAAAAATAATGACTCTATTCAGCTGAACTGCTTTACAGCAGAGGAGAGCTGATAAGAAGAGTTACCCTGTGTCAGCAGGAAGTAGGGCATGAGAGACCTCTTGAGAGACGGCTGACGGAACTGAAGACGGTCTGGAATCTCACCCAGCAGCAGCTCCACCACGATCAGCAGCTTATGGACCTGATGGACACACAGTCAACACTCACAGAACAAACAAAAGAACAAGTGAACAGGCAGAGCCACACTCACAGTCTGTTTGAAGCCCACGGCTGTGTGCTGAGGGGCTTTACGCAACGCATTTGTTAGAGTCCTCCTCGCTTCTGAATACTCCAGCTGGATGGCCTTGATCCGCCCTGAAAATGTGCATTTCACAATATTACATATTTTGTCTCACTGAAATGCATATTTAATAGCAAAGCACAGAGTATGGTTTGGGATACTGAATGTTAGTGTTAAATGTACACTACTATTATAATCATCTATAAACTCCATTACTCCTGCACAAAGTAAGTGATGTGTGTATAGTGTGTACGGTATAGTGACAACAGAATATAGTAATGCTGTCGCAGCTGGTCAGGACACAAATACAATAAACACAACAAAATTAATAATATAACAACATTTATTGTTAATATATATGAAGATATTTTTCATTTGACAAACATCTATTTTTAACAATTTTCAAAAATCATTTTCATTGTTCATTCCAATTTATATACATATATATATATATATATACACACACACACACACACACACACACACACACACACACACACACACACAGCACAACAAATGAAAGGAACACTTTTTAATCAGAGTATAGCATCAATTTAATTAACTCCTGGGATATTAATCTGGTCAGTTAAGTAGTAGAGGGGGTTGTTAATCAGTTTCAGCTGCTTTGGTGTTAATGAAATTAACAACAGGTGCACTAAATGGTCAACAAGAGATGACCCCCAAAACAGGAATGGTTTTACAGGTGGAGGCCAATGACATTTTTTCCCTACTCTTCTTTTCAGACCGTTTCTCACTAGTTTTGCATTTGACTAAGGTCAGTGTCACTACTGGTAGCATGAGGCGATACCTGGACCCTACCGAGGTTGCACATGCAGTCCAAATCCTCCAGGATTGCACATAAATATGTGCCATTGCCGGAAGGTTTGCTGTGTCTCCTAGCACAGTCTCAGGAACATGGATGACATTCCAAGAAACAGGCAGTTACTCTAGGAGAGCTTGACAGGGCTGTAGACATCAGCAGGACTGGTATCTGCTCCTTTGTGCAAGGAGGAACAAGATGAGCATTGCCAGAGCACTACAAAATGACCTCCAGCAGGACACTAGTGTGAATGTCTCTGACCAAACAATCAGAAACAGTCTTCATGAGGGTGGACTGAGGGCCCTACATCCTCTAGTGTGCTCACTGCCCGGCACTGTGAAGCTCGACTGGCATTTGCCATTGAACACCAGAATTGGCAGGTCTGTCACTGGCGCCGTGTGCTTTTCAGAGATAAATGCAGGTTCACCCTGAGCACATGTGACAGAATTGAAAGGGTCTGGATAAGTCATGGAGAACGTTATGCTGCCTGTACCATCGTTCGGCATGACCGGTTTAGTGGTGGGTCAGTGATGGTCTGGGGAGGTGTATCAATGGAGGGATGCTCAGACCTCTATAGGCTAGATAATAGCACCCTGACTTCTATTAGGTATCAGGATGAAATTCTTGGAACCATTGTCAGATCCTACGCTGGTGCAGTGGGTCCTGGGTTGCTCCTGGTGCACGACAATGCCTGGAGAGTATGCAGGCAGTTCTTGGAGAATTGATGCCATTGAATGGCCCCCATGCTCCCCTGACCAAAATCCAACAGAACACCTCTGGGACATTATGTTTCTGTCCATCTGACACCTCCAGTTTGCACCCCAGACTGTGCAGGAGCTCAGTGATTCCCTGGTTAACATCTGGGAGGAAATACCCCAGCACACAATCTGTTGTCTCATTAGGAGCATTCCCCAACATTGTCAGGCATGCATACAAGCACGTGGGGGCCATATTACTGAGTACTATTTTGAGTTGCTGCAATGAAATTTCAGCAAAATTTTTTAACTCTGATTTTCAGGGTGTCTTTAAATTCAGCGTCGGCGACAATGACTTGTCATCTCCGCAGTTGTGATGCACCTGAATGCGTGTTTCATTCAGATTACATAATCTGAGAAAGTAGACATTTCACTCTCTCTATACATATATTTAATGTTTGTAAGGCGAAGATATACACAGTTTCGTTCTCAAGTTCACAGAAAACGAGAAGACAGAAAGCGCATCCTGTTTGTTTTCATTATTTTACAAAAGCGCAATGTTTCGTTGTTATTGTGAGCATACACAAATAAACGTCTTTACAGATTCAAAAGATGTTTTGAATCTGAAATGAAGTAGTAGGCTATTTTAAGAGCAAATGACCGAATCTGTGCCTCCATCTGTCCTATAGTAGGTGCGCGTCTGTACATCTTCCACACTCCACAAAGACACGGGAACAGCGCACATTTCTCTAGGTTAACATAAGATTGAGCAGCCACGTAAAGTTGATACTACTTAGATAGGCCAATTTCAGATAACAAGCCATATTTGAGGTCGACGAATGATAGGCGAGCGTTGGATGTGCTGCCCGATGTACTGTATTACAATTACCACACAGACTAGCCATTCGCGATCTCTCTGTTACAAACTGAGTTACTTTGCCTGAAGCTTTATTTATGTATTTCTACGACTAATAAAATTTTGCTCAATCAAGCCTTTTCTGGTCGACTATTAGGGGGCAGCCCTAATGAATACATTTATTTTTGTAATGAACATAACATGCTGTTGATTGAGCTAAACTTATACTGAAGCCAGAATAACAATTACTTTTGATAAAGCACAAAACTCTCTGTTCTGAATGTGTATCTCATATAGACATTCACTAAAGCCTCACTATACCACAACCCACATGGTCAGTTCATTTGAAGCCAGCCAAGATGGAAGCACTGACTTATGACAAACAGTTCATTAACATTAATCACTTACGGATTCGGCAACTCAGTCTTTCCCTCTCCTGCTGTTCACTCACCTGTGTAGTACAGATAGCGAGCCCACTCATTGTTATTGGCCAGCTCAGGGAACACGGATTTGGACACCAGTTTCTCAGCCTGGTCGTATAAATTGTACTGCAGGTAGTTTCGCAGCAGCAGATTGAGCAGCGTGGCCTGCCCATCAGCGTCATGGCGCAATGTAGCCGTCCTCAAACGCGTGTGCAGGAAACTGGGGTCATGAAAGAGGAGAAGTGACCACAAGAGCACAACCCAAATCTGCACAGCTGAACCTGGTCTTATTGTGAAACGTGGAGATGTGGAGAAAAGGCTCACCTGCGGACCACATCCAGCTGGTTTAAGAACTCGTACACACGGGAATGGTAGTAATAACACTTGGCAGCCACTAAGTCCAAAGCCCGACGGTTCTGCGAGCCAATCTTCTGTAGCAGATCATCAGAGACTTTCTGGGCCTGTGCAGGACAGAGGTTTTACGGATGAAAACAGTGCCTTTTTGGGCTGCAACTAATGATTATTTGGATAATCAATTCATCAGTCAAGAATTTCTTTGATTAATTAAAAATAAAATAATAATAAAAAAAAATCCATATACAAAAATGAATACATTATATATAACTGAAGAGACCAGGCCATGCCTCAATGTGCTGGACTGCAGTGAAATTTAATTATTCGAAATATTCCATGGTCTGTCAGAATACTGGATTCTGATTGGCTGCCAGGTATGCAGTAAAACAGTTTAATGCACAGGTATTTCTATACTTCTGTGTGTTGACCTGATCGTCAATTTTCTACATATAGACATTTATAATTGAATGAAAATAACAAATGAAAAAATATATAATCACAATCTATGACAAAAATACTATTATAATCTAGGTTAGTGGATAATTTAGCAGCAAAACATACTCAAAAAAAAAAAAAACAGGCACACAATAATTTGATAAAATCTAGTGAAACATTTTTATTTACAAATAAAAGTGAATAAGTGTACGACTAAATCAGGTAAAATGTTACACATTGCTCTTTGTATTGTTGTAAAATACATTCATGAAAAAACAAGTAAATACATTTATATATATAAATATATACTAAAATTAAAATATATTTCTTCTAAATGTATAGCACAGTAATGAATGCAGCAACATATGATAGATAGGAAAGAACAAATAAGGCTATTAATAATCTTTTATTGTGCAGAAAAGTATTATAATACGAAAGGACCCAATACAAAGCAGCACAAAGCGCTTATGCACGGAGTCATAGTGCGCAGGCTGCGCAGTGCTCCGAGTTTGCATAGAAAAGTACAAAGGGAAGCGAAAATATTGATGCGTAGTGTAATAAAATTTGTGCATTAGTTTATTGAGTCTTTTCTTTTAACGTTTTTAAACCTCTGTTACTGTGTGCTCTTGAAGAGAGTTTAATTGTTTTGGCTGTAGTAACCAAACACAACATGCAGTTTGATTGCTGAATGGAGGATGACAGACTGCTGCAGCGGAGAGAAGAGTTTACGTGAACTTGAATACGCACAATATCGGATTTGGATCGGTCTTGTCTGACGATACCCGATCCAACAGAAAATAAAAGAACAAGGTATAGGCCTGTTCTATAAGAAAGGTAACCTTAAATGACTTCTGTTGTGTTCTGGCGCTATCTAGAAAATAAAATTAACTTGACCATCAAGGAGGGTGGGCCACCCTCCTAAAATAATGACACTGTTGTCTCTAACTTGGCAAATTACCTTGTTGTGCATTAAAGGATTCTAAATGTGCTTCGCGTCGGGCGGTTCTTTGCCCCCGCGTCGTGCATTTAAAATCCTTTAACGCACGGCAAACCGTTGATTATTCCTTACGTATTACGGAAGCGTCAGTGTACAGTGCAGGTGACACAAATTCCGTCACCAGAACGCATCTGTTGAATATTTTGTCCAACAGATGAATTATAGCTTGAGTTTGGTTTCACAGTTGTACGCCTGTGCTCACCTCAGTGTAGCGTTTGTTGTTGGTAAGGTAGACGACCATCAGCAGCTGAAGATAGGCCTCCACCTCTGGGATGAGTGGCGTCGCGGCAGCTTTTCCAGTGCGAGGTCTGAACTGCACGTCACCTTCAATCTCCACAGGCTGAAGCAAAAAAAGGTATGCGTTACAGCAATGAACTCAGCCAATGGCGAATGCATGTGTTGATGGAAGTGATGTTTTCCATCTATTTTTTGTTCACTGTTCTTGAATTTGATCCAGTCTTTGACAAAAACAAAAAGCTGAGAAAATGGTGTTTTTCTCATTATTTACCCTACATTCAAATATTGATTAAAAAAAATTCCAAGAAGCTAAAATAAAACATTTTTTGTTGTTTGAAAGCAAAGGCTCTGTTCTTCGTTTTAACATATTGCATGTTTAAAAAAACTTTTTTTTTTTGAAACACTGGCGGGGAAAGAGTTAAGCATACAGCACAACTTTTGATTTTAAAAACTGTAAATGTATATAAAGAGAGATGTTTTTGGTACCTCCTCCAGGAAGCTGAGCAGGAACTCTTTACCAGCAGCGTTGGATGTGTAGAATCCAGACACTGCCTTATGCAAGACATTGGGATTGAGACGACGGCTTGTGGAGGGCAAAGCTCGCAGGGCGCGCAGAACGAAGCGCGGCTCCTTCCCCTGCACGGCTTTCTCAATCTGCTTCACATGCTCCTTGATATCTGCATCCGTCAAACACATTTAAAGTCATCGAAAAAAGCCTTACATACAGCTCTAAGTTCATCAAATTCAGGACGTAGTAATTAGCGGTTGATCATTTAAATTATTACATTGGACTAGTGCTGGGTGGTTTGACCAAAAACCTGTATCACGTTTTATTTGAAGGACTCGGACAGTTTATGTAGCGTTATATGTAGCATGAGCAGTTTTTGATGCAATTATTATTGTATAATTCCTACATTTAAAGCAAAAACACAATAGTCTGACCGGAGCTCTGTGAAATTATGCTACATAAAACATAACTGCATGTAACAGCAGCCAGAAAGAAAGAGAAAATAACTTGAATTAGAATTTAATTCATACAGTGAAGACTTGCAAACAGTGAAGCAGCGCTCACTGTTTTGACTAGCAAAGCCACCGATTTAGAGCCAACAGAGGAACATGGAGAAATTAAAAACAACAAATCTAAAACCAAGATACACATTCAGACTAGAAGTCAACATATATATATGAGCACCATCGCTCAATATCAGCATGGCTGTGAGATTATTTTAGATTATTTATTTTTAGTCACAGGTGTGCTAATCATGTTCTTTCTCTCCAAATGATAGAAAGCATTTAGAATGATCCATTAAATTTACCCAAAGTAAATGACTTTGTCATATTAATTTTATCACATGCTAAGTTCATATGAGGGCACATGTATGTATAATGCAATAATCAAGCCATCTAAAAAATAAAAATCGTCAGTGTGCGTTGAAGCATAGTTTTAACTACGTTTCTATAATTACAAACCATTTTAATTGTTATAATTGCCAATTCACTTTAATGCTTTTGTTTATATTACTTATTTGAATAATTATCAACAGATTAGTATTCTATCGGCTAGATTTTTCTAAAATAGTTTTCAGTATCTGCAAATTTCAGTATCTAGTAAATGGTGAACAGTATGACACAGCTAGTCGGGTGATGGACACACGATATCAACCTCGCAGGGCAGAAATGTGTAACTGCTCTGTACCTCACTACTAATTAGTTTTACCGTTATTAAATGAAAGAGAAGTTTAAACTGGATCTGGTCAGTATATCGTCTGGCTCTGTACGAATTAGAAAATAAACAGTGGCGTAATAATCGCGCAGATTACAGAGAGCAGGTCATTGTCAACATCATGTCAGTGTGGTCTGACCGGTAAAACATCGCCCGTCAGCCGTTATCACTGCATCTGCTCGGTATTTCTGGTCGTGTGGTTACTGACATGTAAACTGTAAAAGTTCAGACCGTCTAGGGTGAGCTGGTCTTGTTCTCTGGGCGCTCGCTGCTCGTCCTCGTTCATCTCCACATCCTGAGGCTCCGCGCCGCTCTTCTCTTTCTCCGCGCGGGGTTTCTCGCGTCTCTTTGCCGTCACTTCTTTCATGTTGCCGCTCAGATGCTGGAGCTCGACCTCTTAACGCCAAAATCGCGCATGTAAATAAGAAATTGGTGGACCACCTGAATTCACGCCGCTCAAAACGTACACTGAAGATGACTGGCAATTCTCACAGGCTGCAATGGATTGTGGGAAACTTGTGTTCTCTCTCGTGCGGATTTCCGTGTGGAGCTGGGGGCGCGGCAAGAGAGTGCTGCCATCTACCGCACATTATTACAACAGCGCCACACAAATCAGGTCAATGCATATAACTCAAAATTCCATGTAACTTGTTAGCATGTTCCGTGTCCCTATTGACTATATAATGATTAACTACAACTTGAACAACGACTACATAATGATAAACAACAACTTGAACAGAAACCCAACAACGCACCCATGCATGTATCTCATTCTGTTTAATAAATATGAATAAAAAAATAATAAATATTTTTACTTACTAATTCTGTTCTCTCTGGCACACTCTATCAAAGCAAGTGTATGTCTTGAACCATTTATTGGATGCTAAATATTAACTATGTTTACTTCAGGGTCCTACTGTCCACATAATCCAAGCATCCAAACAAATCCTAACAGAATCCCAACAACATGAGAAACAAGCAACATTGTAAGAAAACCACTTTAGACCAGGGGTGTCCAGACCTGTAGGAACTCACTGTCATGTTCTCCATTTAGCTCCAACCCTGATAGGTTTAGGGGGCAGTCGTGGTTAGAGAGTCGGACTTGTAACCCAAAGGTGGTAGGTTTGATTCTCAGGTATAGTAGGGATTGTAGGTGGGGGGAGTGAATAACTAGTGCTTTCTCCACCCTACCACAACTGAGGTGAGTCCCTTGAGCAAGGCACCTGGGTGTTGCAGCAATGTGGCTGCTCACTGCTCCGGGTGCGTGTGTGCTTGGATGGGTTAAATGCAGAGTACAAATTTGGTCACCATACTTGGCCACATGTCATTTCCTTTTCCTTCAATGAAACACACCTGATCAGGGTCAGTAGTTCGTTCAGTCGTGGCCCTCCAGGAGCAGGATTGAGCGTGCTGTGAGGCAAGCTCAAGTGAGGCAATGGCGCCCTCTGTTGGTGAGACACGCTTCAAAACATTCCCTTAAAATGTAGAATTTTGCACAGTAAGTGTACAGTCTTTATAATAGTCAAAGTCAAAGTCAAAGTCTGCTTTATTGTCAATTCTGCCATATATACAGCACGTACATACAGAGAATTGAAATTGCGTTACTCTCAAACCCTAGATGCATACAGGTAACATTAACAATAACATAAGAAGTAAAATACACTAACGTACAAAATAAATAATATATATATAAATACAAAATTACAGTAAAATACTGGACATACTGGATTTAAAGGTAATCATGTATCATTTTCACACAGCAAACTGTCTTTCTCTCTTCGTCTTTTACTGCACTACACGCACACCAGTCAGTGTGCTAGAATAAGTGATATTTCACAATCATTTAACATTTTTAAGATGAAAATTGTAACATTTGTAAGTTGCATCAAACAATTCAGACTTCATGTTGGTATTTTAAGTATTGTAATTTGTGTGTGTGTGTGTGTGTGTGTGTGTGTGTTTTAATGGTAACAATTAAAACACTGTATACAAATATATTATTTAAAAAGTATATAATTTTAACCATATATAATAATGAGATAATATGATGTAAAGACCATGGTGTGGATGCTATTCCTGCTGGAGCATCTTTTCTACAAGTCGCTTTTAAATCAGTTTGGAAAATGGATGGATGGAGATAAACTATGCCAATAATCATATTTAGTACTTTTAGTCCTGCTGCTTTTTCTCTCCTTTTTCTTTCAGAATGCCATTATTCAGTGCTTATGTGACAAACAAATAAAAATACAAAAACAGTTTTTGGCCTACATTAGAATACTTGTTCAACATATTCAACTTCATGTTAACGACAGTATTAAAATGCACGCAAGTAGCCTTTGTTTGCGTTCATTGCTGGCTGATATCTGCCCAGTGCCCACAGTCACTCAGACTCACTTGCACCTCCCTGAAAACAGATGGCGCTGCCGCGTTTGGCAGAAGCGGAAAACGGCGAATGGAGGGAAATTTTATTTTGGATGACAACAGTGTGTCGGGATAAACACTGTTGTTCATGATGAACTTCAACAAAACGTAGCCATAACACCTTTTTAAGATCATTGAAACCCTTTCTGCTGAACGTGTATACTGGAGAAGAATGGTGTGCGAGCAGCTGAGCGCTCATTGAGCAGAAATAATGTCCAGTAGCGCGGACTTAGAGACTTTACTGATCGATGCGCTCAGTGACGCAGATGCCAGGTAACCACTGACTTTACATGCTTGCTAACAAGTCATTTGAACGTTAAATATAGGTGCTGCTGTTTGTCAAATGAAGAAGTTGTCATAAGTGTAAATCTCTGTAAACTATAAATTGTTGACCCTAAGCCCAGATGCATAAATATTTCACTTCAAACTTTATTGCTGTTATAAATAGGAATACCGCTAGTTTGGCCGAACAAATCACATTATATTTAAAAAAGAAAATATTTGATGTTCTAAAATTGATGGAGTATTGATTGTTCTGGTTTTTAAGACCTCTAATGTGATATTTAAAATAAAATGGCTAAAAAAAAAACGATTAAAAAAAATAAGAGTATATTATTACCTAATTTTATATTCGAAAAAGTAGCTAGTATAGAACTCTTATTAAAATGTGATTTTTATTCTTATAAGTTGTCCATTAAACTTGCAAGTTTCCATTAAAAAGCTTTACTTGCATGAACTCTTATGTATAAGCATAATTTCTTCCCCCATAAATGTACCATTTGAAATAATAAATGTATAATGTTTAGAAACAAAACACTTTTTTTAAGTTGGTTTAAAAGGGAAATTATTTGGGTAAAACAGTTGGATGGTACTTTATATAGTCATACTGAATTTGTTCATATTTATAACTTTTCAGTTGATCCTATTACAATATTTTTTAGTTTTGCATGGAATTCCCACAGAAATGCTGAAACTATTAGAAGGCAATACTTATTCTTTACAATTGGTGAAAGAATTTACTTCCTGTGTTAAACTGCAGGGCAAGGATTTTATGAGTTCTGAATGCAATAATAATTTCGTGTGTTCTCTTCTTTGGTCTAAAAGTGCACTTGCTGTTACTACTCATTGGAATTCTTTATTTGAAAAACGTTTTGATTGGAATAAAATTTAGATAGCACCTTGTAAGTATTGCATCACAAATAAAATGAAAGAGGTTTTATATTAAATTTTCCATAGAATTTACTCACTTAAATCATTTGCAGTGCAGTGTTTTAAGGTAAAAATGAATAGCTGTTTTTGTAAAGTTTCCCCTGAAACGATTAATAATTTATTTTGGGAATGTCCATAAAAATTTTGGAAAGAACGTAATAATTATATACAGGGCACAACATTAAGAATTTTTGGGCCAGTGGTTAAAATGTTTACTTGCCCGGTCAAAATTTCCCTGTCCCTGCCTCAAAAAAAAAAAAAAAAAAAAAAAAAAAAAAAAAAAATATATATATATATATATATATATATATATATATATATATATATATATATATATAATTGTTGCTATTATCATTGTTTTTGAGCCATATCAGTGTTTCCTCTAGGATTTTTTTCAAGCTGTGGTGGCAGGACTATTTCCCATGGACCACTCCCCCTCCCCACCCAAGAATTATGTGCACTTAAACTCAGATTTGAATTTATTTGAACTTAAAAAGTAAATAGTAAGTAATAAAATAAGAAAGAAATATAACATTTTGAAAATGGAAGTCTTAAATGATTTAAATAACTGAAATTATGTTTTGAAAATAAGTAAAACTGCATATCTTTTATTTTAATAAATAAGCGATTCCAATTTTGATACCACAGCAAAACTACTAGCCTAACAAATGTAAAGTTCAAACATTATTTGTTCAAGATTATTTTTATTATTATAATTTTATTACAAACGAAAAAGATGCTTTATGGAAAACAGCAGATGGATTTAACACACGCAAATTCAGTCTCTGCCAGCAGGTGGCTTGAACAACGGGACTGATTGTGGTGGTCAACAATATTTTTGCTCCAATTCTTAGGGAAAATTGGGGCTAAATCAGGCTAAAAATAATGTAGGTTACCTTGGTTACCACTGTAAATAAAGCAGCGCCATGCTTGTGAACGCTACTTTAGATGCATTATACAGGGGCAAATAAAAAGAAAACAAACTGAAAATATAAACTTTTCTTAAAACAGTCAGTTCCCCTCAGAGATGCATTCATTTATTAAGAATAATATTTCCAGTATTTTGCACATTGTGAACCGTGATCTTGCTACAGTATTTTTTCCTCTTTGCATTTGTCTTCAGCATCTCTCGCCTTTGTTAACGGGTGTTTAAAGAGTTCGTAATAATTGCACACATTTTGATAAATAATTGCATGCAGTTTGTGTGCGAGCCCTGAACAGAGATCGGTTGAAATATGTCCGGTCGATTGGTGGATCTGTACTCCACTGTATAAATTGAATATAGATTTATCATTGTTAGAGCTTACTCGTCAAGATGGGTATTTTGACATTCTTTTGTATGTAGGCTATTTGTCTGTCAGAGACGTGACTCTCTGTGATCGCTTGAAATTTTAATGAATTTTGTAGAAGCTCATATTATGTTAAAATGTTCTTCATTTATGGTGATAAAAGTTTTATTTATGTTTGATTTGATTATTATAATTGCCTATTACTATATTCATAATATATTAATAAGTCAAATGGAATGATAAATGACCAAATTGTGAACAAACTGAAGTTGATATTAAAATGTATTTAGAGTTAAAAATTTAAAAGCAAAAAAAAAAAAAAAAAGCAAAAAAAATACAACTGTTTAAAAAGTACACTTGGTTTTTGTACTTTTCCCTCACTTTTTTTTATTTATTTATTGTACTCTTTTGTATATCTACATTACCCCTGACATGTAAGGATGTATGTGCTCTTGTTTGTAAAATATGTTTTGTTCTTGTTAAATAATAATAGTAATAATAATTAAAAAGAAATACCGCTAGTACTGAAGTGCAATATCTAAGTTCAAAACAATCACTCCAGCAAAATTCTACTATATGTTCTATTTTAATGTTTTACATTATAAATTATACATGCGGAAACCCAACTTAATGACCTTCTGAATCAAAGCATGTAATTCCAAATAGATAAAGTTAGAAAGTTAGAGATCGTCATGTCAGTTATTGTCCGTTTTACCCCTTAATACCTTTACATATACTTCAGATATTGAAAAACTCATTTTCATTTGTGTGTTAGATCAGCATAGATCAGCTTTGTGTTGTGCCTACATCAGTCAATGATCACCCAAGTTTCTGTGCTTGTGAAAAAGAGATGTTTAGGAAAGTGTTGCAGTAAGTTTTTGTGCTATAGTGGTGATGAGGAATATAAAATCAAGTGCACCTTTAGCCCTGTGGAAGGTTTTATCTATTTATTTTTCCGTCAGGTGCGGTGGCAGGAGTGGGCTGAAGCCCCAAGTGTTTTTGTTACCACATCATCACTGAGTTAGAACTGCAGATTTGTACACCTAACACTGTCAACTCTTCAACATGCTCGACACTCACTGTTGCTCATACATCTGACTGACGTGTAAACTGACCAAGTGTTAATAATAAATTAATTGGTTTGTAAAATCCAGCCAGTGAGATCAGATCTTTTGTAGCCAGGCATTTTATTGATGTGTATTTTAATAATTTATTTCAAAATGATTTTTCGTCTTAAAAATAGAAAATGTAAAACTCCTCAGCCAACACAAGATGCATCTGCTTCAAATTTCTGTAACTTGTCACAGATTTGTTACTGAGCCCTGTCTCTGTGAAAGAAATTTTTTTTCATAATCATAATGTTATATGCACAGTCTCCCTAAGACACACATGCATTTAGAGTGATTAGAAGAGTACGGCTCGGTTAGCATGGTCTGTGTCAGGGCAACAGTTCAATAAGAAGTTAATATGTGACCCTGGTTCACAAAACCAGTCTTAAGTAGCACAGGTATATTTGTAGCAATATCCAAAAATACATTGTATGGGTCAAAATGTATGGGCCAGAATCATTGGGATATTATATAAGGTTGTTTCATTAAGATATTTAGTAAATTTCCTATCGTAAATGTATCAACTTAATTTTTATTCGGTAATATGCATTGCTAAGAACTTAATTTTGACAACTTTAAAGGCAATTTTTTCAATATTTAGAGTTTTTTTGCACCCTCAGGTTTCAGATTTTCGATTAGTTGTATCATAACAAATCATACATCAGTGGAAAACGTATTTATTCAGCTTTCAGACAATGCATAAATCTCAATTTCGAAAAATTGACACTTATGACTGGTTTTGTGTCAAATATTAAGTAATTAAAATTGCCGAGAGAATATTGTCTTTTTTGTTATGTTTCCATGTTATGCATCTCTGCAGCAATTAACACACAGTGGAGTTTAGTAACTGAATGAAATTGAGTTTTTGAAGCAATCGCCTGAATGAATCAGCAGTGGCTTGACCCCACTTACTGGTAATTCTAGTTTTATATTTAATAGCATTGTTCTTTTTTCCCCTACATTTTCATATTTCTATATTCCAAATGTTATATTTAAAACATTAATCTCATAACATCATTTATGCAATTTAGAAGTACAGTGTAATGCATGCCATGAGCTTGTAGGGCTGCAGCTAACGATTATTTTTTATCGTATTATTTATATGTCGACTAATCTAAATTATTTTTCTCTATTATTTTAATCTGTTTATTATTTTCTTTTCAGTTGATGAATTCTTTAGTTAAACTATCAATAAATATTAATAGCAATAGTTACTGTTATTCTTTTAATTTTAAAAAACAAATAATAACACAGAAAAAAAGAAAATAATAACAATAAAGAAATATAATAATAAATAATAATAATAAATAATTAATAAAAAATAAATATGAAAGGAAGAAAATAACAAAAAAAAAAAAAGAAGAAAAGAGCGAACTGCTTTACATCATATTTACATTATATTTCGCATGATTTCACACAGTAAGTGTCAGTTCACAGTGGTTGTATTAGTCTGTTGCAGGTGCTCACAGGTGCAGAAATGAGTATAATCTTGTATTTGTCATGCAGATCTGTAGAGTCTCTGCTGTGTCGGGGTGCAAACCCGAACAGGATTGTCCAGGACGGTGTTGCAGCGGTTCATTTAGCTGCAGGTAAAGAGTCTGAGAAAGGACTGCGTTGCCTCAAACTCATTCTACAGCACGGAGCAGACCCAAACCTCAGGTCAGTTACGCCATTAGTTCACAGCTGTAATCATACCACTCCATTTGACTGTTGAATATTTTATATTATTACACGGCTTCGTGGAATACTCGTTTCTGATTGGTCAGTTTCCACATTCCAAGGTTTGTTATTCCCAGATAACAACCGCTAAAACTAATAACACAGGCTCATCCGGGTTCTTCGAATCATATTGACCATTAGTAATTATACGTATCACTCCGCTGCTGTCTACCGCATATCAATCACTGACAGTTTGGCGCCATCTTGTGGCTTAAACGCTTAACTACGATTTGAAATGGAGGACTTCGACATTAATTTCAATAAGTACGGAAAATTATTATTGTGTTTTTTTATCATATAAATTATTATATTGTGTGTGTGTGTGTACTGCCTTAAGCTACTTTAAGTAACTGTTTTTCGTTGCAAAAAGTTGTTACAAATGAGCTAATAATCTTTTAATCACATTTGTGCCCATTATTTAGCCTACTCATGTAAGTTACAAAGTAGCCAGTAAAGACGGTGTGCACTGCGTGCAGCTAGGAGCTATTTTTTCGCGGAAGCTTTGCTTTCATTTAAAGACCTTGTAAATAAGTGAAACGTTACTCAGATCAATGTTTCTTGTCTAATTTTTTGCTTTTGTCGCAAGAAGCCGAGTAATAAGCGGGATAATGTAGATCCAGCAGGTTGTTATCGCAGAATAAAGCCCGACAGGCTTACCAAGTGCCCGACGCAAAGCGGGTCTACATTATCCCTTACATAATGCTTGTAACACTAATCTGGGACAGTGTTGCATATACAGCTGTGTTGTGCTCATGTACCTTCTTTACACTGTCTCTACAAATAGTCCTATAAAATAAATCAAAGTCTCAAGTCTATCTGATTATTTGGTAATTAGCAGTTTAATAAGAAAAGATATAGTAACCCAGTCATTGGGTACTTCTCATTTCTTATTTGTACATCCTAGCTTCCTTTCCTCGCGTCTCAGCTTCACCCCTCTTAAGATGCGAGGGAAGGACGCAATGAAAGAAAATGGAGGAATTAAAGGAAAGCTAATCTACTGGATATTAAAATATTCTTGATCACTCAAGCATCATCAGCTGTGCTCAAGGGATCTGCCCTGGTGTTGCTGAAGTTTGGTATTTAAAAAGTAAAATTAATAGTAAATATTAATAATTCAAAGTGCCCTCTTAAAAACACATCTCCATAGGATGTGCCAGTGTAACATTTTAACTGAATATAACATTTAGCACTGGGACGTTTCACTGTTTGTCTGTTTACTCATTCCAGACAGGAATTTCGACCACTGCAGTGCAGGACACATTGTGTATGCGAGTAACAGTGACTCATTGAATCATCGGATAATCCCATGTGCCATATGTTCTGTTCTGAAGGCAGATAATGGGTTTGGTCAGAAACAAAGCAAAAAATCTTGACCTTTGCTTCTGAGATTCATGTCTGAATCAAGAAATGGAGCAAAATTAAGACCACGGTCTAGATTTTTGCTAACTAAAAACATATTTTGGTTAAACTGCCATTAGAACTCTGAAACTCTGATAAAGGTAATTTATGCCAGAAAATAAGCATAGGTTTAGCGTTGTCGACTGAAGAGCGTCAGTGAATGAATTGTCACAGTTTCGTATTGTGCTTTGAAAGCGGGAGCGATAGACTAGATTAATACTTTCAGTTCAAATAGAAATCGTATACAGTATTACAGTTTGTCGATCTAAAATTGTAATTGTGCATTAACAACTGTCAATCATGTTCAGGGCTCTAGACTTTTTGCACTGGTTGCACTGGTGCACCTAACTTGTTTTCTTAGGTGCACCAGCACAAAAGTTAGCTGCAGCCAGATTTTAAAATGTAACATTTCAAGTTGACAACTTTTTTTCCAGTTGACTGAACAAATATTAAGTTGAAGCAACAAATAGATTTTTTTTTTTACAGTGTATACTTGGGCCCTAATTTGGTCAGTGTCACAGTCTCACACCAGCACTCATTCACACACTATCAGACACACGCACGTTCACATCTGTAAATTTCCTTATTGCTTACCTGTGCTTATGATTGAATGTTTTTTATTTTTTTTTGTGCAACAAGTACTATAGTACTAGTACTATAATTACACTAACTTCAACATACGAATAAAAAGCAGTCATCATATCCAGCATCTCTGAACAGATTCCTAGGGAGGCCAGTACATGAACAATTTAATGTAGTATTTACAATAATTTACTGGCAAAAAGTTGCCAATAAAGCACTGTTAGAAGACAGTATAACACTGCAAAACAGTTTACGGTTAATAGTTGTATGTGAAATACAGAGGTTTGCAGTTTTTTCTTTACTAACATTGAATTAAACTTATAGCACATTTTAATTTATTTATTTTTGTGTAATTCCAGTAAAGTACAGAATTTACTAGGCAACTAAACCTGTAAAAATGCCGTAAAGAATGATTTTAACAGTAAACTGTGTTTAATTTTTTGCCAATATATTTAAATGGTGTTCATTCTAATAAATCAAAATTCTGGCATGAAACCCTAGATGGCGCAATATGACTAAATGACATCATCACATTGCACAGCTGAATGGTTCTCTCCTGTATCAGTAGCCAATGAGATCGCTCCTCAACATTCAAATATTTGGCTAATGCTTGTGGTAGCAGTTTGCATCACACTTCAGAAACCCTCCACCTTCCCCAGCTCAACCCAGGGCCATAGCTAGAGAATTCGGGGACCCCCTGAAAAAATATTGATGTGGCCCCCCACCACCCTCCGCCTATATCATATATTGTACAATATATGAGCATGGACGCCTACATGTGATCTAATAGGGGTTTCTTACAAAATCTAGCCACAACCAGCATCAGTTACAGCAGTTCACGGCAACCCGTCAAAATAAAAGTTTGGTTTAACATAAATGCATATGACAGAACTATATGTTTAATATTTAGAATATATGTACGTACTACTACTACTAGTACTGTTGAAATATTAATACAACTTTTTTTTTTTAATAATTACACAATATTTCTTTCATGTTTTAATTTTAATAGTAAACAAAAAATAAAATTTGTTTAACTTTCCTTAATTAAAAGATATTTTTTTTTATGCCTTCGTTGATATCCAGAAAAATGTAAATTTACAAACAGAATTTCTGAAGAAATAAAAATTCACAAGGTTATTGTAACAATAACCTTATTATAATAAAACAATATAAACAATATTAACAATAAAACAAGGTGAGAAAAAAACATTTCATAGGGCCCTAAACATGTAACTTTTGTTAAACCTTTAATAAAGAATGTTACATTATTTTAAGTTATAAATGTTAAGTAATATTTTATTTAACCATTAAAAAGGAGTCCAGAAAAATTTAAATGGAAGAAAAACTGAATCCAAAAAAATTAAAACGGAAAAAATGGATTTCATAGGGCCCTACAAATGTGGCATTATACACAGATTTAAGATGCCTAACTTCATTCTCAAATCCTGCTGAAAGATCCTGTGTATATTTGCTCGCTAATTAGTGGCAAGGTGGGTGAAACTGATCTTCTTCTAAGTCTTTTAACTTTAAGATTGCAAAAAACTCTTTGTATATCCTTGCAGTGGTTTGGAAGTGGATATCCAACGCAGAGATTATATTATCCAATGCCACAAAAAACACATTTCTTTTGTCACTAGTTGGTTGGCAACTCTGACTCTCATCTGCAAACCGCTTTCTCCTTTTGTGGCTGACAGGAACATCCATTTTAGGTACATCCATAGTCTCTGCAATGAGGGAGGCTTCTGCAAAAAGATTATCCCATGAGTTACGTGATACTTCCATCTCCTCTTTCACTGCCTGTATGTTGTCTATTTCAACTTTGTAATTTTCCGTGATTGCAGAATTGGGTTTCTGTCTTCAATGGACTGCAGGGTTTTCTTCCATACAGTGAGAAGAACTATGGCTTTGAAGGACATGAAGTACTGTTTTAGACCACTGGCCTCTGACCTAGCTTCATTGGTTAAACTGCACTTAACAAGGATGGTGTCCAGAGCTTCTATAATTGATGGCAAGTAGTTTGCAACAGGTTTAATTGCAGCTATGTGTGCACTCCACCTGGTCTCTGATAAGCGTTGAGGGGAGCAGCCAGTCTGACTTTTAAGGATTGCCCACCGCTCGGGTCTTGCACTAAAATTGTGGAAACCTCAGGTCATGGGCAATGTGTCATTCTTGCACCTGCCTTCTTCTCTGACACTTTTTGCAAATGGTCACTGAGCAGAGGATCGTAATATGGTCTATTATGCCAAGGAAGTTACCATTGCGAACATCACCTAAATTGTCTGTGGTCCCTCTGAATGCATTTGAAGGGATACATTGCCTTGAATTTAAAATGGTCTTTGTTTCTGGGTGAACATATCTGCATGGCCAACAGTGTCTTTTTGCTGCAAATATGGGTGCAATTTCTGATGTATGATGCTTGTCGACGTTTAAGTAGAAACATCAAAAATTCTATTTAAAACAAAAATATGCTTTGTCATGATTTTTAAGTATATATATTTACTTAAACTGTGACTATTTTATTATTATTATTATTATTATTTTTTTTTTTTTTCATTTAAATTATTAATAAATGAAGCAAATAACTCAACCCTGTCACAAGTTTATAACCCTGTAACAATGAGAAATACATATATTTGTGACAGGGTTGTGGTTTTTCACTCAAAATGGCCACTGCTCCAGTGCTGCAGCAGAGTAGACCATATTTGGCAGCAATAAAGTAAGTACAATGTATATACTTACGGATTAAAATGCTATAAGTAATAATTTTCCAGCTTAATTTTATGTGACAGGGTTGAGTTGTTAAGCTTGACAGTTCCCTCCCTGTCTATAACATGCCTCCAAAATACAAATAAAAAGTATGATTCTATTTACCATTTTCTGCACCATTATAAAAGAGACCTGGATGATGTAATTTCTGGTAAAATATGTAACGTAAGAGTGGAGTCTAAATTATCATGAGCGTAAAATGGTTAGTGTCACAGGGTTGAGTTCAAACTGAGGGACATAACTTTAAAGGTCTGTTTTTTATAAAATATTTAGCAATTTTAAAAAATATATATATATTTTTTTTACAAGAAAGGAACGCAAATAAATTACATTGTTGCCAAAAATCACAGACAATATGCACATTTTGTTAATATACAAACTCAGTGAAGTGCCTCAGGGACATGACAAAATGCTTGGTTTTAGAAAAAAATAATGTCTTATATCTATGCCAAAAATATTAAAATGCAACAATTATTTTTATTCATTATAATGGGCATCCCAAAGTTTTGTGGAAAGCTTCTAACAATTTATTTCGGTGAACCACCACTTTTGAAACTCTGAGGGACTGAAATATTACTGAATTCCAGGAATTACCCATTGGAAAAAAAAAAAAAATGACAGCACCCACCTGACAGCAGTAAATGGTACTTTTCCCACGAAAGTAAATCAGGCAGTGAAATGACAATAGGCTACACCATCCTGTAGTAAAGAATGTCTTGATCGACTAGGATACAGCAGCTCTTCTGGCTCCCCTCTCCTTTTCATGGTGTTTTTTTTTTCCATTTCATTTTCAATCGGTCAGTCAGTCTTATACTCTTCCACCAATTTCATCTCTAACTTTAGCTGCTGCTCCAACACTGATTGGCCCTATTCACAAGCTAGGGTGGGACTTACTATTTTATTGGGTCTGTCGGATGTTTGTCACTGACTGAATAATTAATAAATACTCTGTGTCGGACTAAACCATTTTCATGGAGGGGTGTGAGAAGCAGATAATTGGAAAACTAATTTCATCAAATTCAATGTTTCTTATGGTTTATTTTGTTGTTGTTTGTTTTAGGACTACTGAAGATCTGACTCCTCTACATATTGCTGCGTCTTGGGGCTGTTTTCAGAATCTCAGATTACTCTTAAGGAACGGTGGAAACCCAAACCTCACAGATCAAGTAAATCCTTCAGTGCATTAGCATTTCCAGTGCTGACCTGTATAGATGTAGGCCTGCTCTAATGATCTATATTTAAGTCTGTGTTTTATATTAAGTTGGGAACCTTAAATTAAAGTGGTAACTGCTTTATTTTTAGGATGGAAATAAACCATCTGATCTGGCAGAGCAGGAGGAGAACAGCAAATGTGCAAGTCTTCTCCAAGAGTATGAATCCCATACATCCAAAGAGGAACAAGACGCACCCAAATTCCAGTATTGTACGAATTTTTGTTGTTATTATTCAGGTTAATTATTAGGCCTTGTACTCTAACAGAAGTGTGCCTTCAGATATATCACAGAATTTTATCTATCATTTGTGGAAGAACTAATTATGCTACCATAATGTTCTGTCTTTCTTTTTTCTAGCAATTCTTTCTGGACAGTCCATGAGTGACAGTTCGTTCAGTCCAGAAACGTCAATGCTTATTCCCCCTGGAGCAGAACCATTAAGCAGCACACGTCTGTCGTCTTTTTCCAGCACTTGTAGAGTCAGTGAAAAACCTTTTAACAGAGAAAGTCAGGCCTTCTGGCTCTCAGATATGTCGGATCTCGAGTCACACGATTCTCATGTTTGCAATAACAATGAAATGTGTAAGAAATTACCGATATTGTCTAGTACTTGTCTGTCTGCTGTGGACAATAAGAACCATCTAGGGGTGGTGTCCACATATCAGAGTCAAGCCGCAGATAGTGACTGTGATGTTTTGCAGAATCAGAATATCCCTGTTTTGTCTCAACGGGAAAACCGGAAGAGTGTCAGCTTCAGAGGAAATATTGATTATTTACCTGTTATCTGCCCAGATGATCATCAGCAGTTCTTTCACGATCAGTCTAGTGATCTTACATTGGATCTTTCTCAATACTCGGATTTCCTAGATACTAAGCGTATGGCAACTGTGCTACAGAATCAGGGAATCGATGTCACGTCTCCTGATGATGTATTCATTTTTTCCAAAGAAGTCGACACAATGGAAGATGAATTTGATAAAACTGTTGTGGGGCCTGTACAGCTTGATGATGATGATGATGATGATGATGATGATGATGATGATGATGAATTTAAAAGCATCATTCAGCCCCACATTAGTAGTGGATCCAGCGAGTACAACAGCTGTGGCAGTGATCCGTACCAGAGTCCCAGCACTGAAAACAGTGAAGGTCCACTTCCGACCAAACCCTGTGCTAACAAATCAGATTTTACTGTAGAGCAGTGTGGTTTCAGTGTTAGAAATCAAAGCCTTACTTTTGTTGATGATGGAAACAGACAGCTAAAAGAAGCAGTCAAGAGTCATATTGAACAATCAAGTTTATCAGCAGCTGGCCAAGATGCTGGTACGGTTGAGGTGACCAGTACTGAAACTAATTGTATTCCAAGTCCTTTTGTCACTGGGAGAACAAGGTCCAGATTGAGTCGCCATTCTGAGAGAATGAGCCAAAAATTGGCTTCTTTTCAAAGCAGCTCTTGCCTCTTTGAACAGACACTACCCACCGCTACCCGTTTGCGTCGCAACACAGTTAAGTCACCTTATGGTACATCAAAGTACAGTCTTGAAGACAAAATGGAGGATGTTGACTCACAGTTGAGCTCTCTCAAGTTATCTGTAAGCTCAGATGGTCAAAGCCAAGCTGACACACTAATCTTATCCGACAGCATGGCTGACACAGTGTTAATTTCTGAAAGGATTGTTGAATCACCATTGGAAACGAGTGTCTCTGAGGCTGGTAATGAGGTAACCACTCCTGAACATTTGCCTGATATGCAAAAAGCACAGGGAACCACAACAGAAGCACCACAGATAATCCCTACTGCTGTAGGAGACAAAGAGTCCAGTGACGCGTATGAACTTGCCTCGCAAAGGTCTTTGCCAGTTCAGGTAAATAACTCAGAATCTGCATCCAGTTTGACATATGAATCTCCAAAAGCACAGAAGAATCCAGGTGCCAATCCAGGGCGCTCTGGATGTACGCCTCGGTATAGCATGAGCCGACTGTCAGGCCACTTGTCGCGACAGGCGCTGGCAAACCTTTCTTGTACACCTAGTGGACAGCCCTTAGCTACTGATACAGATGATGAACCTGTGGAATACCTTTATACTGACACTGAAGAGGGCCATGAGCTCATTGAGACTCATGTTCCCCCAACGGCCAATACCTCCTTCAGCTCTAGCATGAGCACCAATAACTCTGAAGACACACTTCTTTATGATTGGCGCTCCCTTCAACTTGAGACTACAAGTCCAGACCATCGCACAGAAAGCTACCGTCTCAAACAGGAGAGGGACGTTGGAGTAAGTGGCCTAACTGACCGGGAACTCAGAAGCAAGTTAATTGAAATGGGAGAAGATCCAGGGCCCATAAACAGTCAAACCCGCCCACTTTATGTACAGAAGTTGAAGAGATCCCTTCATAATACGCCGCACAGCCAGAAATCAGTCGCAGTGAGCCCCAGTGGTACGTGTAGCAAAATATACAGCAGTAGTGAATTACATAAAGCCAAGGTACTCAACATTAGCTTTTATGAGGAGGCCCCCAGCATGCTTAGTTACAAATATGTAGTTAATATAATTGGCCCTTTGTTTCTCCTAAAATGGTGCCATTCTAATTTACAACGTGAGCATTAAATGTTTATTATTAAAGTCATGTCAGTGATTTTTGCCTGCCAAGTTGAGTTCCTCTATAGTAAACGAGAAGAAGATCAGTGATAGCATATAAATGTCATGCTTCTTTGTGTTTAAAGATCATTTATTTCTTTCACAGCTGCAGGTTATAGCCCAGAACTTGAAAATGCGCTTCACAGATTCATACTTCCTAATTGTCAAGCAGATGAACTTGCTCTGTGTGAGCAGTTTGATAAGCCAGATCAGAATAAGAGATGGCGTGAGGGTTTCATTAAATCCAGCTTTAACTACCTGCTTCTTGACCCACGGTATATAGTTTCTCTTGTGTTGCCTTTATTTGTACAGTGACTGTTTCCTTTTACTGTTCACTAACATTGTTTCCCTGCTGCTGTTTTATAGAGTGACGAAGAATCTACCATATCGAAGTCAGTCCATGATTCCTAAAGAATGTTTTCAGACGTTCATCAATGCTGTTTTCTATGTCGGAAAGGGCAAGCGTTCTAGACCTTACAGTCACCTCTATGAAGCTCTGGAATATTTCAAAGGAGATAAGACCTCGAAGGTTAGATGTTTTATTTGATTGCTATTTTTTGATATTTGAGAAATTTGCACCTTTTTTAAGATCTACACTACCATTCCAAAGAAATTGAAATTCGTCTGTCTGTTCATCAATGTTGTATTTTGTTCATCAAAACAATAACATTGTAAATTATTTTTATTATTAATGTTTGAAAGAGCTGTTTTCTATTTTAGACAGCCATTAAAGTTTACTAGGGATAGGTATTGTCTGTTCCGTCACGATACATAGAACATTATATGTGGTACTATGGGGTATTTTTTTGTTGCCTGCACAAGGTAAAATTATTTTGGATAAAATTTCAATGATATTGAACAAAATAAAACTGGAAAAACTCAGAAACGTGCACAAAGAAGTACTTTTTGTTTGTTTGTTTTGTTTGTAAGGCAGTTAAACTTACAGCTTCGTTTTAGTAGAGACACTGCTGCTCTACAATTTTGGGAGATGCATAGAGACAGGTAAAACATTGCATCTCTCTCCGGCTCCAGGAAGCATGTGATTTTAAAGGGGTAGTTCACCCAAAAATGAAAGTTATCCCATGATTAACTCAGCCTCAAGCCGTCCTAGGTGTATATGACTTTCTTCTTTCAGATGAATACAATTGGAGTTGTATAAAAAAAAAAAAAACGTCCTGGCTCTTCCAAGCTTTATAATGACAGTGAATGGGTGTTACTGGTTCAATAGTCCAATAGAAGCCCAATAAAGTGCATCCATCCATCATAAAAAGTGCTTCACACAGCTCTGGGAGGTTAATAAAGGCCTTCTAAGTGAATCAATGCATTTTTGTGCTCTATAACTGTCATACACACAGACACAAGAGTGTTCCAGCAGATGGTGTATTCGTAGAGTAAGAAGTGCAGAGGAGAGAGGAAAAACAAAACACTGGTTACAAATTAGAAGTATAAAACTAGGATTTGTAAGGCAAGGCAAGTTTATTTATATAGCACATTTCATACACAATGGTAATTCAAAGTGCTTTACATAAAAGGAAATAAAATAATCATAAAAACATAAGATGATTTGAATAGTATGCTGATTTAGTTACTGCTTTGACATGACTTCTGAAACTAAGGTCTGACTCCAGAATCACCCCAAGATTTTTGACTTGATTTTTAGTTATGTGACCCCTAGCGTCAAGGTATGCATTCACCTTAAGAACTTCATCTTTGTTTCCAAATGCAATGACTTTTCAGTTAAACAATGAGTTTTCTGCTTGTTTAACTGAAGAAAGTTCTGGCACATTCAACTGTTAATTTCATCAGTACATTGGCAGAGGGAGTCAATGGGGCTGTAGTCATTTGGTGATAAGGCTAGGTAAATCTGGGTATCATCTGCATAGCTGTGATATTCAATTTGGTTCTTTCACATTATTTGACTTAGAGGGAGCATATACAGGCTAAACAAGAGCGGCAAGAATTGAGCCTTGTGGGACTCCGCATGTCATGGACGTCCACATAGACTTATGTTCTCCTATACTCGCCTAATAGCCTCTCCCTTCTAAGTATGACCTGAACCATTTAAGGACCATCCCAGAAAGCCCGACCCAGTTTTCCAGTCTCTCAAGAAGAATGTTATGATTGACATTGTCAAACGCAGCACAAAGATCTAGTAGTACCAGCACTGATATTTTGCCAGAATCAGAATTTAGGTGAACATCATTTATTATCTTTATGAGTGCTGTTTCTCTGCTGTGATGCAGTCAGAAACCACATTGAAAATTTTAGTAGTAGTTTATGTAGTAGTTAAGCTGTTTAAAAACTACCTTTTCAATAATCTTGCCTATAAAAGGAAGATTTGATATTGGTCTATAGTTGCTCAATATTGTTATCAAGATTGCTCTTTTTCAGAAGGGGCTTAACAACTTTAGTTTTCAGGGAGTTTGGAAAAGTCCCAGAAAGAAATGAGGTGTTCACCACTTCTAAGAGATCTGCTTCTAAACATTTAAACACACTTTTAAGAAATGATGTGGGACATGTGTCAAGGTAGCAGGTTGAAGATTTAAGGTGCTGTACTATTTCTTCCAAAATTTTGCAATCAATTGCTTCAAAAACAGACATAGTAACTTATTTTTGAAATTGCGGGAGAATTTGTCTGACCTCAGCATAACTTGAGGATGTACTAATCGTCTTTCTGATATTATTGATCTTCTCAGAAAAGAAGGAAGGAAACTCATTGCATTTGCTGTTGGAGAGCATTTCACTGGAAAACTGATTTAGGGGGGTTTGTTAGTCTCTCAACGGTAGCAAAAAGAGTGTGAGTGTTGTTTAAGTTGCTGTTTATAAGGTTTGAGAAGAATGTTTGTCTAGCTTTTGATATTGAATTTCAAGTTTCGTCTTCCGCCACATCTGCTCGGCTTTTCTGCATTGTCTTTTCATACTCTGTACTGCTATTTTCTCCATGGTGCTTTTTGTCTGCCAGCATCTTTCTTTTTACAGGTGCAATGTACTTTTGAGTTAAAGGAATCCAGCAGAAGATCAACAGAGTCTGCAGAAATGCTTGGCATTGAAGATATAGCCTTCATAAATAGCAGTCTAGTGTTCGCATTAATGCATCTCTTTCTGACAGAGACAGATCTAGATTCAGTGGTAGCAGAGATCATTATATCAAAGAAAATATAGAAGTGATCAGATAGTGCTACGTCCTTAATAACAATGGATGAAATCTCTAGACCCTTACTGATGAGTAAATCAAGAGTGTGACCACGATTGTGTGTGGGTCCATGCACATGCTGAACCAGGTCAAAAGTGCTTGCATTGATAGACATCTTTAAATAGAGCAGCTACACCTCCACCTCTCCTAACAGCTCTGGAGACACTCATAAAAGTAAAGTTAAGAGGGGCTGTTTCATTGAGGACTGTTGCACTGCAGCTGTCTTCTAGCCATGTTTCATTTAAGAACATAAAATCTAGACTTTCTATCACGTGATAAAACAGAGATAGAATCAGAATCAGAATCAGAAAGAGCTTTATTGCCAAGTATGCTTGCGCATACAAGGAATTTGTTTTTGTGACATTAGCTTCCAGTGTACATAGACAACAACACAGACAATTTAAAAAAAAAAAAAAAAAAAAACAATTCAAATTAACTAAAATAAATAAAGGTAATCGAGAATAGAAAATATACATATGTAAATATAAATATAAATAGACACAAAAAATATTTATATAGAAAAATGGATTAAGAAATAAGTGTCATATACAGTTGTGCTATTGATGCTTGATGAAAGTTATTGCACATTTTTATTGCACAACGGGGTGAACATTTAGCTGTTCATAAGTCGGATTGCCTGGGGGAAAAAACTGTTCTTGTGCCTGGTTGTCCTGGTGTTAGGGGCTCTGTAGCGTCGGCCAGATGGCAAAGGTTCAAAGAGTGAATGGCTTGGATGTGAGGGATCCAGGGTGATTTTCTAAGCTCTTTTCTTCACCTTGGATGTATACAGTTCTTGAAGGGTGGGCAGGGGAGCACCAATAATCCTCTCTGCAGTCCGAACTGTTCTCTGTAATCTTCGGAAAAGCTAAAGGCACACTGGGTTCCGTTCTGTTCTGTAAACATTTGTGAATGTTTCTGCTATCAAAGCGGGGACCCGACACATATCACTGAGAGCTGCTATCAGTTGCTTTTGGTTCACCTACAGCAGATGGAGGAGGGTTTGGGCCCTGGCGTTGTGGCAGCGGCCAAAGAGCTCTCACAGGAGGAGGAGGGCGAGCTGGGCCCATAGGCTTTGGTGGTTGTGGTGCCCTCCATTTTTTTTAGTTGATATCTGGGGGCTTGCAGCGAAAGAGTGGGAGAGTCTGGTCCTAGCATAAACAAGTTCCTCCATTTTCTGTGAGAAGCTTAGAAGTGGAGATGCTGGAGAGAGGGATAGTGTGTTTGGTGAGTGGGGCTGTGGCTCTAGTGTTTCCGGTGGCTGAAATATGTTGTCCTGGCTTCTCTGGCTGTTTTCCAAAAAGTCTGCCTTTTGTGCTGAGTCTTGAAGCTGTCCTGATACGTCACAGTCTGTCTGTGATGACCTCTGTGGGCAGGGCTCAGCTGGCATGATGTCCATGATCAGTGGTTGTTGTGGCTGCGTGGTGTTATCAATGTCCTTTTGGGATGTGTCAGCCACATGATGACTCGGAGGCTGATATGAAGTCCTCTGATAACTTTGTCCAGGTGTGTGTGCGCCATTCAGGTTGAGTGGATTGGCACACAGTACTGAAGGATGATTGAGGGAGAAATCGATATTGTCCTTTAGCACTCTTGCACCAAGTTTGTTTGGGTGGAGGCCATCCAGTTTAAACAGTTGTCTATGGCCCCAGAAAAGATTGAAGTTGTCAATGAAGTTGACTCCTTTTACACTGCAGGTTCTTTGTAGCCATGTATTCAGCCCAAGCAACTGTGAAAACATGTTAGTTCCCCTTGCTGGGAGTGGTCCACTGATGAACGACTTCAAGTCTTTGAAGTGTTTCAAGGAGTTCTCTGAAATCCTTCTTTAGGAGTTCTGACTGCTTTTTCCGAATATCGTTCTTTCCTACATGGATGATGATTCATTGTGCAGTCTCGTGTTTCATTAGAATGTTCAGAAGCTCCTTGTTCACATCAGAGACGGTTGCTTGAGGAAAGCAGCATGTAGTTGTAGTTCTGCTACTGATATTTCTGATAATTGAGTCACCCAATATCAGAGTCCTGGGCTCGGCTGCGCTCTGAGCTGAATGCTGCTGTCAGCTCGACCTTGAACGCATGTTGGTAGCGCTGTTAGCTGCTGGCTGATACGATCCACGTTCAGTCACATTTGGGGATTCCTCACCCACATTCATTAATGCTGCAAATCTGTTTTCAAGGTGTATAGGGGATGGTAAATTACCAGTGTTTGCAAGCTTTGTCATAGCTGTAACTTGGATGGATAGAGGATGCTATGGCAGCAATATGAGATACTCGTGACAATCTGATGTCTCAAGTGCGTTTGGGTCTTGCTCCATGTTTGTGCCATCGATTAGTGTGTTGATCAGTTTTGGCTCGTTCCTCTACACTTTGTAATGACTGGTGAGATTCACTAGATTCACGGGACTCACCGGCTGTATGCTGAGGGAGTCCGTGATGACAATCTGGTGAGTGTTCCACCTGTTTTGGAAGTCCAGCAAGTAGCTTTGTTTCAAGAACCGTAATCCTTTGTAGAAGTCTGTGGCAGTTCATGCAGCAAATAGATTCCACGAGGCATTTTCTTTCTCGTCTATTTGAATGTAGGCAGCTGTTTTCCCGTCTCCGGAATGTAAGGCTGCATGGAAATGTGTCATTTTCAAAATGCTTTAAATTCAAGATCTTAATTTGACTCTATTTGCTTCAAACTTCATCAGTATAATGTGAAAACGGCCAGTAAGAATCTGTAAACAGGTTGCTTGTTTCCATGGCAACACGTCAAATGTTAACATTTGTTTCCTGTGTTTTTGATGCAGTTAACATGCTTAGAATTCTGTGAAACGCAACACACATATCAGCATTAATGATAGTTAGACACTGGCAAAAGCTCATAAATGGGTGTGGAGGAGGTATAGCGCCACCTTTTGACATTATTTGGGGGTTCGTTTTTCCTACAGTCACCAAACTCGGTACATATATTGTTCACTTCAATCTGGACAACTTTCTAATTTACATCCATTAGCCACAACCAACAGGAAGTCTGCGATTTTGGTTTAAATGTGGATTTTTGGAAAAATCAGGCTGTGGATTTTTAAATACTCCTCTCAGGAAAACCAAGAAATTCACACCACACTTTTTCTGCATGATGCCAAGATACTGAAGATGCTAAATTGTGAGCGGATTTGGGATATCTTGAACGGTGTTGACGTGGTGATTTATTAAAGTTTTTTCATACATAGAACTAGTCATTCTAAGGAAGTATGCAAGAATTCAACCAAATCCAAAGCTCTATGAATTAAAGAAAATTTAAAAAACAAATTGACATCTCATCTCACTCTGACCCTGTGTGTGTGTGTGTGTGTGTGTGTGTGTGTGTGTGTGGTGGTGAGTGTCAGAGTGAGTGTGGGGAGTGGGGATGGAGGGAGAGAGAGGGGAATATTTAAACTCTTTGTAGAGATGAAGGCTGTAATACCCTGGATGACCACCGGATGGAGTTATACGCCAAGATATCTTTTAACCCATCAGAAAAAAAATACATTCACAGAATCAGTTGATATGTAGTTTACTTTTATATAATTACAGAAACAAATGCATAAAATAAGTTAATATGTCCTTTACTGGCAATATTTTTTTATATAATTCACATTTCACAAATGCTTATAGATCACTAATTTTTTATTTTTTTTGGTTATGGATCATAAAATGTGTTGATAACAATTTACAATGAGGTCTCTTTTTTTGGTTAACATTAATTAATGTATTAACTAACATGAACTAACAATGAACAATATATTTTTACAGCATTTATGAATCTTTTTTAGAGTTAGTTAATAAAAATATTCCTGTTCATGTTAACTCACAGTGCATATAAACTAATATTAAAATACAACTGTGCATTTTAATAACATAATATGTAATATGTAAAATGTTGAAATTAATAATAATTAACATTAATAAATGCTATCTAATTATTTTTCTTGTTAACTAATATAATTAACCTATTCACACATGGAGGTCACTACAGTGGACAGATATTTGGAAATATCTCCTTGGAAATCACCATAGGGTGATTTAGCCTTTTGTATCAATTAATGACCTTGCTATTCCATGCTAACTTGTCATTAGCGGTTATCAAGAGACATTTCTAGAATTTTCTATAAAGATAGATATGCACAGTTTCCCTAAAGTTGTATTGTTCATTTTTTTGTTTGTCTGTGTGTGTTATCGTAGTGTAACCCTTTCATTGCTGTAACCCTTAAAACCAGACAGCCAGGGCGATACTGTAAATCCATGTGTCCCTGTGCATCAGGGTGGCGATTGCACTGAGGGCTATATATATATATATATATATATATATATATATATATATATATATATATATATATATATATTAGCGCACACATACTTTCATGTATTCATATGAAACTCAGTACACATATAAATCTCATTGAGCCAAACAACTTTCATACTCTATGTCATGGAACAGGAAGTGAGCTATTCAGGGCTGTTTAAAAAAAAACACATGCTCTGGAATTTGATATACTAGTCTGAGGACTTTCCACTGATTGCCACCAAACTCGGTCTGCATGATCTCAAGACATTGGGGATGCAAAATTGCCATGGGATTTTTGATATCTCGAAAGGTTTGGCCGTGGCGAGGCGACAAAGTTATGGCGAGAAATGAGAAACAGGAAGTGTCTAATAACTTTTGCACACATTGGGCCTCATTTATCAATCTAACGTAGAAATGAGCGTAGTTTCGAGCGTACAAATTAACTTACGACAAAGTTCACGTGAGATTTATGAAACATTCGTATGCAGCCAATACCGTCGTACGAATGCTCGCACGTTGATAAATTTGGCGGCTGAAAACGATCGTCATTTAAATATCACGCCCCTAAAAACACCCCGGTGTAGAAGCCTTGCCCCTAGAGTTTACGACACAGAGAAACGAAACCCCGACCAAAAAGAGAAAGTAAACTCATGAAGGAAAAAAAATATCTTACTCTGAAACACTCTTTAACCTTATATTTGCAAACAATGACATTCATTTATACCTATATTAAATACCAATAAATATAACAAAATAATTATAAACATTATAGCCTATTTAGGTCTCCTTAATCCACAACAAACCCTTTAAATGTAAAGGTATTAAAGAACAAGAATGAAAAATGACTATAAAATTGTATGTTAAACTATAAAGTAAAACACCAATTAGACTAGTGAGTACAGAACACAAATACAGAGCTAAAATGAATAAATGAGCAAAGTGAAACTAAATGGCATTGTCCTCCTAAGCCTGTCTCATCGACATCCAGATGTTTCCTTTTTTTTTTTTGCCATGTAACATTTGGTTGCTAAACACGTCTTTGTACTTCACTTGTGTTCCAATATCCACGTAAAACACCCTACACATGCGCAAATTTTTTTATTTTGGGGCTGCACGCTGACTTTACCTTTTAAATAACTTTTAAGTTTGGTTGACTGCATGTTAGTTTGATTAAAATGTCAAGTTAGCACGATCAGTTACATTTAACAAAGTAAAGCTATAAAGAAAATAAATAAAATGCGTTAAGAGTGTCAAAAAAACGCAGGGTTGTTTTTTCTCCTTTTCAAAATCTGTTAATTAATTAAGAGAAATGCATTTCGTGTAGACTAGCCCTCTTTATTAATTTATTATTTTCACCGAAGTGCAGTCAGTTGGGTGATGTGAAGATGTGTGAATCCTCATGGTCTGTTGTTTATGCTGTCATTTGCGCATACAAATCTAACACTCTAAAAGAATAAAAAAAGGTTTTGTTTGTCAGCCAGGTAAATAATCTAAATAAACAAAATGCTGTCATTATATAATCCTCCGAAATTTTCTAGTCTGCACGCAAATTCAGGCTAACTCAAAAACTTGCGTACACAAGCTCAGACCTGACGTGAGATTTGATCGTAGCCACCGCTCACGTCCATATTGATAAATTCCAAGTTTTGCATAGAAACGACCGTACGCCCAAT